>CM059576.1:117474825-118142043 GCA_030386875.1 Morinoia aosen
CTCAAGGTGGGGTCCTACGGCTGTCTTTAGGTTATATCCTACGCCTTTATGTAGGATCCGACAACTCCTTAGGACTCAAGGTGGGGTCCTACAGGTGTCCTACGGCTGTCTTTAGGTTATATCCTACGCCTTTATATAGGATCCGACAACTCCTTAGGACTCAAGGTGGGGTCCTACAGGTGTCCTACGGCTGTCCTTAGGTTATATCCTACGCCTGTCCTTAGGTAATATCCTACGCCTCTGTATAGGCTCCGACAACTCCCTAGGAGTCAAGGTGGGTCCTACTGGTGTCCTTAGGTTATATATTGCGCCTTTCTGTTTCCCTAGGACTTTAGGTGGGTCCTACGCCTGTCCTTGGGATGTAGGCCTATCCTGCTCCTCTGAGTAGGATATATCTTGTGCCCATACACCAGGTGTGATCTATAAGTGTGACCTATACATACCACGCATATATAAGTGTGACCTATATTATACCAGGTACCTATAACAAGTGTGACCTATAATATACTAGGTACCTATAACAAGTGTGACCTATATTATACCAGGTACCTATAACAAGTGTGACCTATAATATACTAGGTACCTATAACAAGTGTGACCTATAATATACCAGGTACCTATGACAAGTGTGACCTATAATATACCAGGTACCTATAATAAGTGTGACCTATAATATACCAGGTACCTATGACAAGTGTGACCTATAATATACCAGGTACCTATGACAAGTGTGACCTATAATATACCAGGTACCTATGACAAGTGTGACCTATAATATACCAGGTACCTATGACAAGTGTGACCTATAATATACCAGGTACCTATAACAAGTGTGACCTATAATCTACCAGGTACCTATGACAAGTGTGACCTATAATATACCAGGTACCTATGACAAGTGTGACCTATAATATACCAGGTACCTATAACAAGTGTGACCTATAATATACCAGGTACCTATGACAAGTGTGACCTATAATATACCAGGTACCTATAACAAGTGTGACCTATAATATACCAGGTACCTATGACAAGTGTGACCTATAATATACCAGGTACCTATAACAAGTGTGACCTATAATATACCAGGTACCTATGACAAGTGTGACCTAGAATATACCAGGTACCTATGACAAGTGTGACCTATAATATACCAGGTACCTATGACAAGTGTGACCTATAATATACCAGGTACCTAAAACAAGTGTGACCTATAATATACCAAGCACCTATATAGCAAGTGTGACCTATAATATACCAGGTACCTATAACAAGTGTGACCTATAATATACCAGGTACCTATAACAAGTGTGACCTATAATATACCAGGTACCTATAACAAGTGTGACCTATAATATACCAGGTACCTATAACAAGTGTGACCTATAATATACCAGGTACCTATGACAAGTGTGACCTATAATATACCAGGTACCTATAACAAGTGTGACCTATAATATACCAGGTACCTATAACAAGTGTGACCTATAATATACCAGGTACCTATAACAAGTGTGACCTATAATATACCAGGTACCTATAACAAGTGTGACCTATAATATACCAGGTACCTATAACAAGTGTGACCTATAATATACCAGGTACCTATAACAAGTGTGACCTATAATATACCAGGTACCTATAACAAGTGTGACCTATAATATACCAGGTACCTATAACAAGTGTGACCTATAATATACCAGGTACCTATAACAATTGTGACCTTTACCACCAGGTGGCGTTCTCACAGTCCCGATCCCTCGGAGGCGTCATGGTTTGGTCCGTCGACACCGACGACTTCAGGGGAAGATGTGGTGCCGGCAGGTATGTTGCGGCGCATTGTTTCTTCATCAAGGGAATTGACCAGTTGTGTCTATTCTCGTCAGCTGCACTCTGAAATTTTTGTAAGATTCTTAACACTTAATACTTTGACTGCGGCTACCAAATGTTAGGTTCAACACCAAACTCAAATTTAAAGTCGATTGTAGTAAGCTATTTTGAAAATAGCAAACATGAACTAGATCGTGCCTTCATTTAGCTTTGATTGAGTATTTATGGAAATTGTGTTTGTGACTACTGGTCGGTCTGCAGCGTTGTGAAAATCCCGCCGTGTACCACCGGTGGGTCACGTCGAGGTTGTATCGTGCCTTCATTTAGCTTTGATTGGGTATTTATGGAAATTGTGTTTGTGACTACTGGTCGGTCTGCAGCGTTGTGAAAATCCCGCCGTGTACCACCGGTGGGTCACGTCGAGGTTGTATCGTGCCTTCATTTAGCTTTGATTGAGTATTTATGGAAATTGTGTTTGTGACTACTGGTCGGTCTGCAGCGTTGTGAAAATCCCGCCGTGTACCACCGGTGGGTCACGTCGAGGTTGTACCGTGCCTTCATTTAGCTTTGATTGAGTATTTATGGAAATTGTGTTTGTGACTACTGGTCGGTCTGCAGCGTTGTGAAAATCCCGCCGTGTACCACCGGTGGGTCACGTCGCGGTTGTATCGTGCCTTCATTTAGCTTTGATTGAGTATTTATGGAAATTGTGTTTGTGACTACTGGTCGGTCTGCAGCGTTGTGAAAATCCCGCCGTGTACCACCGGTGGGTCACGTCGCGGTTGTATCGTGCCTTCATTTAGCTTTGATTGGGTATTTATGGAAATTGTGTTTGTGACTACTGGTCGGTCTGCAGCGTTGTGAAAATCCCGCCGTGTACCACCGGTGAGGCACGTCGCAGTCTAAGTGTTAAGAATATTTTTTTGAGCTGATTGTGTCTATTTTCGTCAGCTATTTTTGGTAATTTGTAATGTCTGTTTTCGTCACTTAACCAACACACGATGAGCAACATTCTTGTTGCAAGAATCTGTTGTGGGTTCTGTTGTATGGTTGGGCCGGCGTACCGTGCAACCGACTTCCGTCGTTTGTTCGTTGTTCTCATTTGCCTTCATCCAGATGCTTTCTCCCTTCAGCCGAAACGGCAAAATTTCGCATCCTAGTGGTACTGCTCGAACTTGTTTTTCACAATTATGCAGCTGGTCCCCTTAGCGGGGCACAACTATTGTATCTATGGGAATTAGCGCTCCTAAGGAGAAAATGCGAGGTCCCGAGCTGAGAGTTAGGTAGGCTTTTTTTTGTAGAAATTAAATCTCTTGTTCTGTTATGTGGACCATTTTTTTCAATTCACTGCTGTCCTGTTTTTCAGCACTTACTATTTTCTTCAAATTTTGTCTTGTTTCATGAACTTGTTTCTCAACTTACTGTTTCTGTGCACCTTGTGCGTATTCCATATTCCTTACTCCCATGTTAAAACTCTCACCCCTCTACTCCCCTCACCTCCCTTTTATCCTCTCGTCTACTCCCAAACACCCCTAATCCCCCCATAATCCCACTAACCATCCATAATCTCTCCTAGTCCGCCCTAGTCCCCTTTAGCTCCCCCTCTAATCTCCCCATCCCCCCCAGGTACCCCCTGCTGTCGGCCATCAACAAAGCCCTCGGCCGGAAGGTGGTCCCCACGGCCCCAGGGGCTGGGGAGGTGCGCCCCGTTCCCCAGGCCCCCTCACAGCCCCCCGCTGCCCCCGTTACACCCGCCTCGCCGCCCGTTAGGCCCGTTACACCCGCCGTTAGACCCGTCACACCCGCCGTCAAACCCATGCCGGACCACGACGTCGAAGGCGACAACACCCTTGGTGGTGGTCAAAGGTGGGTGTTTTGGGAATTTTGGGTGTTTTTTTCCATGTTTTTGGAAGTTTAGGGATGTTTGAGGGAGTTTTTGGGAGGCTTAGGAAGTTTATTGGCGATTAGAGGACTCCTGGGAAGTTTTTGAGAAGTGTTTGGGGCGTTTTTTTTTGGTGTTTTTAGAAGTTTTTGGGAGGTTTTGGGGAGTTTTGGGGAATAAAGAAGTTTTGGGGGAGTTCTGAAGAGTGTTTGGAAGGTTTGGGGGAGTTTTTGGGGCATTTTGAAGGAATTTTTAGGGATTTAAGGGCGCGAAGGCTCATTTTGGGCAAACTCTCAAGGGTCTAGGGCTCTAAGAAACCCTTTAGGGTTACTCTTTTCGGGGGCGACTTCTTTTCTCCTATTTTTGGGGTACGTTTTTGGATGCTTTTAGGGATTTAGAGGCTCTTGAAGTCGTTTTTTGAGAAATTGTCGGGAGGGTTAGAGACTTTCTAGGCCGTTGTAGGGGAATTTTATGGGAGATTCAGTGGCGGTACTGGGAGTTTTAAGAAATTTTTGGGATTTCATGGGAATTTTACGAAGGTAATGTAATTTTGTAATGTAATGGTAATGTAGGTAATGTAATGTAATTTTGTAATGTAATGGTAGTGTAGGTAATGTAATGTAATTTTAGGAAGGTAATGTAATTTTGTAATGTAATGGTAATGTAGGTAATGTAATGTAATTTTAGGAAGGTAATGTAATTTTGTAATGTAATGGTAATGTAGGTAATGTAATGTAATTTTAGGAAGGTAATGTAATTTTGTAATGTAATGGTAATGTAGGTAATGTAATGTAATTTTAGGAAGGTAATGTAATTTTGTAATGTAATGTAATTTTAGGAAGGTAATGTAATTTTAGGAAGGTAATGTAATTTTATGTCCATTGCAGTGTAGTATTGAGGAATGTAAAAGTTTGTGAGGGAGTTTTACAAGTCTTCAGGATATATCAGGGTGTGTTTCAAGTGTTTTGAAGAGATTTTAGGAATATGTTTTAGCTTTGTTTTTAGAGTGTCAGTGATAAGCAATGATGATGAAATTAAGCCTGTCGAATTATGAAATTATCAAATTTTGCCCCTCAAATTATCACATTATCAAATTGTCTAATTGGTAAATTATCCAATTATTAAACTTTCCAAGAATTCAATTATCGAATCATCAATTATTTAATTATCACTCATCAAATTATTAATAATCAATTCTAAATTGTCCAATATCAATCATCTAATCATCAAATATCAATCATCAAATCATCAAATATCAGTCATCAAAGGCCTAATGACGAACTAAGGGGAGCCTCAGCAAGAGGAGACTTATAGTCCAACCAGAATGAAATGACCGTTTAGGGGCTGTTCCCAGAAATGCATGGTTGCCAAATCACAAACCCCTACCCATCAAAAATATTAGACAACAACAATTTAAGCAGAAAATAGGTAACTTCTATTATCAAAATATATTAATTAAAATATTGTTACATGCATTAAACTACAAATGTACTCGGATATTACATTTATGATGCCCAAACTCTTGGTACGTTTGGCACAGCTTTTCTAGGAATTCCTAGAATGTTGCCTCATCTTGTCCCTTAATACTAGTTATATTAAAGAAAATGTACCCCCCAGTGGCAATTTGGCAGCGTGGATGAAGTTTCATGCCCCGCCCCCAAACGGTCATTTCATTCTGGCCCGACCATTGCGTCTACAATTAAGAACTGACGGGAACCTGAACTTGAGTTAACGTGTACCCAGCACACAGTACATGTACTAACACAATGTAAGCCCCGTATCCTGTGCATAAGTGTACACAGTACATGTACCAATGTACAAGTACTTATACATATGTACCCTACAGGACGGAGTTCGTGGCAGCCACGAGCGACGGCGCGTCGCTGTCGTCCTTCCAGAGCTTTGCTCTCTTCGCCCTCTTCTGCCTCGCTGTGCAGTACCTCTTCCGCCACTCCTTGTGAGCCACTAGTTACCGACACTAGTTACTGGGGGGAAGGGGTACTAGTTACTGCTACTGGTTACTGGACCACTTGTTATTGTGCTAGTTACTAGAAGCAACCTGGTTGCTGGAGCGATAGATAGGGGATAAGTTGAAGGGACTTCTGCCACTCGTTGAGCCGCTAGTTACCGGGGATACTAGTTACGGCCACTAGTTACCGGGGATACTAGTTACGGCCACTAGTTACCGGGGGATACTAGTTACGGCCACTAGTTACCGGGGATACTAGTTACGGCCACTAGTTACCGGGGATACTAGTTACGGCCACTAGTTACCGGGGATACTAGTTACGGCCACTAGTTACCGGGGATACTAGGTACGGCCACTAGTTACCGGGGATACTAGTTACGGCCACTAGTTACCGGAGATACTTGTTGGGGTCCACTAGTTACCGGAGATACTTGTTGCGGCCACTAGTTACCGGAGATACTAGTTGCGGCCACTAGTTACCGGGGATACTAGTTACGGCCACTAGTTACCGGGGATACTAGTTACGGTCACTAGTTACCGGGGATACTAGGTACGGCCACTAGTTACCGGGGATACTAGTTACGGCCACTAGTTACCGGGGATACTAGGTACGGCCACTAGTTACCGGGGATACTAGGTACGGCCACTAGTTACCGGAGATACTAGTTGCGGCCACTAGTTACCGGGGATACTAGTTACGGCCACTAGTTACCGGGGATACTAGTTACGGTCACTAGTTACCGGGGATACTAGGTACGGCCACTAGTTACCGGGGATACTAGGTACGGCCACTAGTTACCGGGGATACTAGTTACGGCCACTAGTTACCGGGGATACTAGTTACGGCCACTAGTTACCGGGGATACTAGTTACGGCCACTAGTTACCGGGGATACTAGTTACGGCCACTAGTTACCGGGGATACTAGGTACGGCCACTAGTTACCGGGGATACTAGTTACGGCCACTAGTTACCGGAGATACTTGTTGCGGCCACTAGTTACCGGGGATACTAGGTACGGCCACTAGTTACCGGGGATACTAGGTACGGCCACTAGTTACCGGGGATACTAGGTACGGCCACTAGTTACCGGGGATACTAGGTACGGCCACTAGTTACCGGGGGGTTACAGGTTATTGGGGCACTAGTTACCGACATTAGTTACTGGGAGAATTGACTACTGGGGTTGGTTACTGTCACTAGTTACTGGGGTTGGAGTTGTCGGGTTTGGATTTATGGAAGTGGCTTATGGTGGACTTGGGTTTGAATTTATGGAAGATTTGGATTTATGGGAGGTCTGAATTTATGATGCATGGCTAATCTAGAATTTTGGTAAACTTTGATTTATTGCCTGTCTCGATTTACGGTAGGTATGGATTTATGGTAGACCGGAATTTATGGTAGGTCTAATTTTATGGTAGACCGGAATTTTGGGATGTTTTATGAATGTTTAAGAGCTTTCTAGGAATGTTCTAGGGGTAAATCTTAATTTTATGTGGACACAAACTTATGGCAAATCTAGATTTATGGTAGTTATATGGTTGCTCCACATACATGACACGCACATTTATGGGCTGCTGATATCTATGGCAGGTTCAGACTTATGGTATATATAGATTTATGGTAAATAAATATATACAGCTTCTCCTGCATCGACTTGCTTTTTACTTGTAAACTACGCTTGTAAAATTGTATATTGTTTTGCTTGTACAGGAAGTCTACTAATTTCAAATATTGAGTGGCTGAGGAATATTTATTGATTAAATATTATTTCTCGGGATATTAGCGGTATCCGAATTTGAATATTTTTCCATTTATATTTTATTTGTTTCAATTTTCATTTTATTAATATTTGTAAACTTTTTCATTTTTATTTTTTTTCTTTTTTTTTTCTTTTTATGGTTTTACCTTTATCACAATTCTTTATTGCATCTTGTTTCTTTGCATGTGTAGTTAAAGTTCTTCATTACGTCTTTCTCTTTTTTTCTTTTTTGTATAAAAGTATTTCCAAAATTTACCTTAAAAGTTGTGGATTTCTTGAAAATCGCCTTTGCATTCGTGGAACCTGTAAAAATTTTCCCTAAATTTCGATTACTCTCATGAAAATTACCCTGAAATTTGGGGATGAGGAGAGGATTTACCCTAAATTTCCCGAAAACGAGACAAATTTACCCTATGATATTTACTATGTGAAATTTGCCCTTTTAAATTTACCCTATAAATTTACCCTATGAAATTTAGACTATAAAATTTACCAAGCACCCAAGACTTAGCGTGCAATGTGTTGAGTTTCTAACTTTTTCATTATGACTATCACGACTTTTTCAACGTAGAGAATGCGTGTAATTATAGCCTCCTGCGGTACTGTTTTGTGCAATGTTTTTTGTTTCTAAATTATATGATTTTTTTAATCGTGGATTTATAGAACGGCATTTTTACCCTAAATTCGGACGCTCAAACGATTCATGTGTATAAATATATACATCTTTAGGTTCTACTCGACCTCTTTTTTTAACAAGGTGTTTTTTTGTGAATTTCAAGGATAGTGTATATTTTCACCCTAAATTTGCTTGAATTCATTTTATTTTACCCTAAATTGAACTTCCGATGCTATTTTTGCCTCAATCTTCCTTGTATTTTTTACTTGTTTGTAAAATAAACTTTATGTATTTTTTATTATTTAGAATTTGCGCGTTTCTTCTTTATTTTCTAGAACTTAGCTTGTTTTTACCCTAAATTTATTGGTCTTCTACTTAGCATGTTTTTTACTCTAAATGTGCTCGTGTATTTTATCCCCTAAATTTAAAATCTTGTTCAATATTTACTCTAAATTTACATTCCCTATTATTTTACCCTAAAATTATTTTCTGAGCTCCAAATTCAAGATACTTTTTATACAAAAATTTCTGCCTGTGATTATATTGAGTTTGTTAAATCAAAATTTGTTTTTAATGTTTTGAATAAAAATTACCCGACCGCTTGCGTTAATTTTTTAAATTGCTTGTAAAAAAGTTTATTACAATAAAATTCCCGCTCACCTTTTTGTTGTTTTTGTTGTTTCTTCGGAAATGAACCCTTCGTATATCTCTGGAAATAAACCTCTATTTCTCAGTAAATGAACCCCTTCTAATTTCTTTGGAACTAACTAACCCTGTCGCATTGTTCTGGTTATGAACCCTTTGTAATTCTTTGGAAATAAAGCCTATGGATTTCTATGGAAATGAACCCCTGTTTTTCTCTCTGGAAATGAACCCATTTCACTTCTCTGGAAATCAACTTATTTTATTTCTCTGGAAATGAATCCATTTCACTTCTCTGGAATTGAACCCCCGTTTTTCTTCAGAAGTGAACCCCTTTTTATCTCTCTGGAAATGAACCCCTGTTTTTCTTTGGAAATGAATCCTTTTTATCTATCTGGAAATGAACCCATTTCATCTCTCCGGAAATGACCCCCTGTTTTTTTTTGGAATGGAGCCTGTTTATATCTGGAAATGGACCCTTTTCATTTCTCTGGAAATGAACCCGTGTTTCTCTTTAGAAATGAATCTTTTTTGCATTTGATAAACCTATTTTACATTTGGTTACTGACACAAACACACGCGCGCACACACACACACACACACACACACACACACGCACGCACGCACGCACACACAAACACACACACACATAAAAACACATGTTTTGTTATTGTGCGACTATTGTGAGAATTGGAAAAATTAAATTAAAGTTTTCATATTGTATAATGGATGTATGATAAACCTAAACACATTTTACAGTACAATATGTACATGTACATGTAAACATGTATACATTGAAACGTATAAATATATAAACATAAGTTTTAACACCATGGAACACGTATCTAATTAACATACATAGCAGATATCGCTAACGCTAAGCTTCTATCTTTATATATATGTATATGCATATATATGTATATGCATATATATGTATATGCATATATATTTATATGCATATATATGTATATGCATATATATTTATATGCATATATATGTATATGCGTATATATGTATATGCATATATATGTATATGCATTTATATGTATATGCATTTATATGTATATGCATATATGTGTAGATATTTATATATGTATATATTTATGTATATTTGCGGGAATCTTTCCTTTTCTCTTACAAGTCTCACGCACATACAATTGTGTACTTATTGTACATGTACTCAATAAAAGGGTATTGTAAAAGGTAAGTGGATTTTTAGGTGATTTATTTTAGCTTATTGTAATCCGGAAAATGGTGCATGAATTTTAGAAAATTTGGGTTTTTAAATATTTTTTTATTAATTAATTTGCGTGAATTAATATTCCTATATTCAGTTTACGTTGAGGATGTGTTCGAGTGCTGAGATTTGTTAAGTTTTTTCTACGATTTTGAGGATATTGAAAGTGACGAATATTTAGTTACTTTAACTTAAAAAGCCGGGCTAGCTGTAGTTGTTTCTTCGTTTTGGGAATTTATTGCTTACGTGCAAGCCTTTCATTCCGACCGTAAGTCTTTGTTTTGTTCTCGGTATGGAAACTGATAAATATTCATGATGAATGAATAAAAAGCGATATTAGAATACAATAATTATTATGGGAATAAAGTGTAGAGAAAATCAATTTGTACATGTATAGTTTACAAAAAATTCGCACAGAACTGGTTTGCATGTGCTTCGAGAACATGTCCTTTAGACACACAAAAAATTTAGACACAAATAGAAAACATGTCCTCTTTTGGAGAAAATATAAAAAGGATTTGGATCTTTTCCAGATAAGCCCCGCCACTAATGCAACACAAAAGTTCACCCACTTGTAACTTTCGATATAATGCACCCATCGACTTCAAATTGTAACTGAAACGAAAGACTAAAACATTCTTTCGTTCGGGAGTAATTTGAAGTCGATAGGTGCATTACTACGAAAGTTACAAGTGGGTGAGCTTATGTGTTATGATGGCGCGCGAGTCGGATTGGTATATCTAAAAATATATATAGTTTACAGAAAACCGTTTCCGTACTGTCTACGGTACGGAAAGAAAAAATGTTTCAATCTTTCGTTTCAGTTACAATTTGAAGTCGATAGGTGCATTATTTCGAAAGTTACAAGTGGGCGAACTTATGTGTTGCGTTAGTGGCGGGGCTTATCTGGATAAGATCCCAGAATTTACGTTGTAACTAGAAATCTAAAAATTCCCCACAAAAAATTTTAGAAATCCCGCTAAATGTTTCCAAATTCTTGCAAAAAAATATTTTTAACTGTGAACAATATTGTAAATTTTTATCTTTGTATATCCCCAACATAATCGTAGATGTACAATTCGAAAACATTTTCTCATTCCTAAAAAGTTGACACTCCTTGAAAAAGTGCTGTTTCCCTCTATAAGTTATTGACCTTCCCGCTAGAAATAACGACATGCCCGCTAGAAATAGCGGCACTCCCGCGAGAAATAAAATTCCCGCTAGAAATAGCGACACTCCTGCTAGAAATAGCGACACTCCCGCTAGAAATAGCGACACTCCCGCTAGAAATAGCGACACTCCCGCTAGAAATAGCGACACTCCCGCTAGAAATAGCGACACTCCCGCTAGAAATAACACTCCCGCTAGAAATAGCGACACTCCCGCTAGAAATAACATTCCCGCTAGAAATAGCGACATGCCCGCTAGAAATAACATTCCCGCTAGAAATAGCGACACTCCCGCTAGAAATAGCGACATGCCCGCTAGAAATAACATTCCCGCTAACTAGCGTGCCCCGCGCAGGCCCGGCAACACCGGCAAAGCCCCCGCCAAATACACGCCCAAGAAGACCAACACCGGAGAGGCCGATGCGATACCGACGCTCGCCACCGCCGAGCAGAAGAAGGAGAAGTAAATGCCGGTTTCAGGTTTCCGGTTTCTGAAAGCTGGTTTCTGTGAATCGGTTTCTGAAAGCTGGTTTCTGTGAATCGGTTTCTGAAAGCTGGTTTCTGTGAATCGGTTTCTGAAAGCTGGTTTCTGTGAATCGGTTTCTGAAAGCTGGTTTCTGTGAATCGGTTTCTGAAAGCTGGTTTCTGTGAATCGGTTTCTGAAAACCGGTTTCTGTAAGCTGGTTTCTGTGAATCGGCTCCTGAAAGCTGGTTTCTGTGAATCGGTTTCTGAAAACCAGTTTCTGTAAGCTGGTTTCTGTGAATCGGTTCCTGAAAGCTGGTTTCTGTGAATCGGTTTCTGAAAACTGGTTTCTGAAAACCGGTTTCTGAAAGTCGGTTTCTGTCAACCGTTTTCTGTGGACCAGTTTTGTAAGCTGGTTTCCGAAAAACACGGTTTCTGAAAGCTGGTTTCTGAAAGCTGGTTTCTGTCAACCGGTTTCTGTGGACCGGTTTCTAGAAGTTGGTTTCATTTTACCTGCAAGTTTTTTATAGTTTCAGTAGGTTTCAAAATTCAATTTTTCGGGTCGAGATTTTCAAATTAACCAAGAGGATATTTTTTTCTACTGAGAATTATTTTGCTAAGAATATTTGTCTAAGTTTTCTAGGTATTTCTGGGTATTTTTTAAAAATAATTTCTCGGCTTTCAATTCCTTAGTTTTTATTAGAAAAAGAAATTAGTAACTTTATTCGTGCAATAAGAATTTCTTGAAATGTCTTTGGTATTTCGGATTTTTTTTTTTCGTTTCCACAAAAAAATTCCATCGCCAACTTTAGCAAAAATGATTATAAATTGAATAACAGCTCTAATTCTTAATCATTATTTGATGATTAATAGCTTTCATAATTAATAATCAATTACGCAAATAATCAACGTGTACGATTATCAAATTATTGAAAAATTAATGAATTACAAACATTTTACTTTGATTTAAATGCATAATTGAGGAGAAAGTAATTGCATTTCCGAGACTAATTAGATTTTCTATAATAAGTTTCAGGAAATAATTGAAAAAATCAAATTAGTTTCGGAAATCTAACTGATTTCTCCTCAATTATACAGTTGAATTAGTTAAATACAAGCCCTTAACTAAAACAAATTAATGTTGTTTTGTTAACTATGTTCATAGGAATTTATTCATAGAGCGAACTAATTGGCAATATATCTATTATAAAATCCATTTATGGTAATAAAGTGATATGTATCATCGTAAATATATATGTGTCATTCATACATATGACATATATAGAAGCATAATAAATGAACATGCATAAATATATATACTACATAAATTTATATATCCATATATGTCTCATTCCTATATAAATAAATATATGAATGTATGCATGTATATAGATATCTAAATATATATCATACATATATATATGGTTACATAAATACATAAATATTGATATATAAATTTATGTATTTATATATATATATATATATTTCGCTGTCGAACAAAACTTTCGTTTTCTGTGGGAAGAAAACTAGCCTCGTGATGCCAAACTATTTTAATTTTATTTGTTCACAAACATTCCTACCTGCACCATACACTCGAGTTCGTGAATCGGTATGTACTCCATTTTTGAAAAGTTTTTGTTTTAGATCTTTTTTAAATGAAGGTGTTTTCATTTTCGAATATTGTTTTAGAAGCGAAAATATTTTCATTTTTTGAATTTTTTTAGAAGTGTTTTTTTTTCTTTTTTTCATTTGGTAATATTGTTGAACGTGGAAATTTTTCATTTTTTAAAATTGTTTCTAAGTGAAGATGTTTTCATTTTCAATTAAATATAGTTTTTCCGAAGTGTTGGTGTTTTTTCTAAATTTTATATTGTAAACAAGAGATATTAAATGATATTATCGCGATTAGGCTATTGATTAACACACGCTTTTATATTGGATGTCTTGTTGTGGTCTTTTGTTTCCAGATGATATTAAATATACAATATTTACGTATGTACGTGTTTCACTGCCTCTTTATGTTCTTAATTCAAATTACTATTTTAACTATTTTTTCAATTATATATTTCAATTTCTTCATCGCAATTCAAATTATTATTTCAATTATTTTTCCAATCATTTATAATATTAGCACCGTAATTCAAATTATTATATTAAATGTTTTTCAATTATTTATTTCAATTTCAGTATCAAACTGGACCGTCATGGTGACTATGTGCGTTTATCAATCGAATACATTTACATTATATATATAAAAAATATCTATAATTTGTCTAATGTGTAACCCTGATGTCGTATCAGGGTTACACATTAGACAATTTTGTAGTTATTTTATATATATATAATGTAAATGTCTTAAATTTATTAAATTAAATTACTTTCTTCTCTTCCACACGTCCTAAAATGTTGACTAGTGTAGTGCAAATTACCATATCATTTGTTACGATCTTGCGTATATTATGACAACCCTATTTAGGTGGTTAGTTTCACGTAATACTCCAATTGTGCTGTACATGTCTTAATACTTTGACTGCGTCGTGCCCCACCGGTGGTACACGGCGGGATTTTCACAACGCTGCAGACCGACCAGTAGTCACAAACACAATTTCCATAAATACTCAATCAAAGCTAAATGAAGGCACGATACAACCTCGACGTGCCCCACCGGTGGTACACGGCGGGATTTTCACAACGCTGCAGACCGACCAGTAGTCACAAACACAATTTCCATAAATACTCAATCAAAGCTAAATGAAGGCACGATCCAGTTCATGTTTGCTATTTTCGTAATAGTTTACTACAATTGACATTAAAGTCGAGTTTGGTGTTGAACTTAATTAATATTTAGTATTCGCAGTCAAAGTGGTAACAGCCTTTGTAGGACGATCGTTTCCATGTTCCTGACTCAGGTAGGCTGTTTTGTGCCGCTATTATTGGCATGGAAATGTCCTAAATTCGTGGCTTGATACAAGAAAAAAAAATTTATTTTCGTGAAAAAAACGACATTTTTTTCGAGACCCGTGATTAGAATACTAGTATATATGTAGGAGCGAAAATATTGTTTTGAATGCCAACCTCGCTGCCCTAGACGCAGGACTATTTAATTCACCCGTTTAATCCACTCGTTTAATAACCTGTTTTATCCACCCGTTTTAGTTCACCCGTTTAATAACCCGTTTTATCCACCCGTTTTAATCCACCCGTTTAATAATCTGTTTTATCCACCCATTTAATAACCCGTTTTATCCACCCGTTTAAATCCACCCGTTTAATCCACCCGTTTAATAACCCGTTTTATCCACCCGTTTTAATCTACTTGTTTTATTAGCACTCCTCGTATGGAACGTTTGTTTAAGGACGTCCGGTGGTTTGGTCGAAATTATCACGTATCAATTTTAATGAAAAAAGGGCCCTTAGGGCTGCTACTTTGGGCTGTTGTGCTCCAAATTTCCATGGGGCTACGGGCTCTACAACTAGGATCAGCTTATGGTCTTTTTGGTAAGACATTTTAAGAACCAATGATAGCTTTTGAATCATGTCTGTTGAAAAGGATCTCTTTGGTTTTCATCAAAATTCAAATTTTTTGAAAAAAACAACAGATTAAAAATATTCAGTTGTTTTTTGAAACATCTCGGTTAAAATTAAACTTTTCCTTTTCCTCTCGATTGATTCCCTGTGTGTGTCGCGTCATAGGGACATGAGAACATAACTACACAGGACAACACGCCATCATAGAGAAAAAAAAAAGCAAGGAAAAACCGTTTATTTTCAAGTTGCCACATGAGATACATACAACATATTGGCTTTTAAAAATTTCTTAATATAGGACGTCCTAAAACAAAAGTTCCATACGAGGCATAATAATGGACAAACTATACGAGGTGTACAAATAGATAAGCCAAACGAGGCATAATAATGGACAAACTGTCCGAGGTGTACAAATAGATAAGCCATACGAGGCATAATAATAGACAAACTGTCCGAGGTGTACAAATAGATAAGCCATACGAGGCATAATAATAGACAAACTGTCCGAGGTGTACAAATAGATAAGCCATACGAGGCATAATAATAGACAAACTGTCCGAGGTGTACAAATAGATAAGCCATACGAGGCATAATAATAGACAAACTATCCGAGGTGTACAAATAGATAAGCCATACGTGGCATAATAATAGACAAACTGTCCGAGGTGTACAAATAGATAAGCCATACGAGGCATAATAATAGACAAACTGTCCGAGGTGTACAAATAGATAAGCCAAACGAGGCATAATAATAGACAAACTATCCGAGGTGTACAAATAGATAAGCCAAACGAGGCATAATAATAGACAAACTGTCCGAGGTGTACAAATAGATAAGCCAAACGAGGCATAATAATAGACAAACTATCCGAGGTGTACAAATAGATAAGCCATACGAGGCATAATAATAGACAAACTATCCGAGGTGTACAAATAGATAAGCCAAACGAGGCGTAATAATAGACAAACTATTATAGATTGGATACCCCTACACTAGAGCACAGCAAGGGTTCCACATAGACATAGACACAACATAGTAATAGACATCAAGTTAGGTAAAATAGTTTACTCACCTCTTGGATACCTTACAACATAGATACTCAGATACCAGAATGTGGTTAGCGAGAGCAGAGCGGAGATAGAAAGGAATATATATAGAATAGGGTAGCATAGAATTAGTACATTAGTTTAGAAATTAAGAAGTTAGATACCAACCACAGTAGGTAATATTATGTACACACTCGGTCAACATTTACTTGTTGTTGAACCCGAGGCCAATCGCAGACTGACTCGCGAGTGTTGCCCTATCGAGCGTTGCCAACTTTCGGTCTCTCTAACTAGAACTTACACTACTCGCTATATTACACCCCTCCCTCCTTAATTAGAAACCCCTCCCTGTATCCCCAGTCCCCTTATTCAATATAGTCAATCCTAAAGGTCCATTCTCACCACAGGCTTCCGAGCCCGGGTAGACCTGCGTGAGATGTTAGCACTTGGAGGCTCGTGCATCCTAGCCTCCTGGGTGGGAGTCGGGTAATCAGGTGTTCCGGTGTCAGGTTCATTGGTCGGAGGTGGTGGGTATGAATTTTGAGCAGGTTGTGGAAACACGATGGTTTCCTCCGTAGGTTGTTCCAAGGGTTCAGGGATGGTGTTCGAGCAGGTAATAACTTGGTCCTGGTGTCGACGAACGACCTCTCCCCCCTTCAGTTGGCACTTGTAGGATACCGGGCCTGTTTTCTCAATGGTGGTAGCAGGGGTCCATTTTGGGGAACCCGGCGTGTATTGACGGACCATCACAGGAGACTCCGGCGGAATATCAACCGCGCGAGACCCTGGGTGGTATCTTTTCTGAGCGTCCTGGCGTTGAGCAACTTTGGACGCGATTGCTTCTGACGGCCAAAGCAGATCAAGACGAGAGCGAACTTTTCTGCCTAACATCAGTTCGGCGGGCGTAACACCTGTTGTCGTGTGGGGTGTCAGCCGATAGTTGAACAGAAACCTGTCTAGTGCTAGGCGTAGGGGTTCCGTTGACTTTCGTATATTCTTCTTGAAAGTTTGTACCATGCGCTCTGCCAGTCCATTAGTTGAAGGGTGGTATGGTGCGCTCGTAATATGTCGCATACCACATGCCTTCACAAATTCTTGGAACTCGGCCGATGTGAAACACGTTGCATTGTCAGAAACAATTGTTACTGGAAATCCAAATGTCGCAAAAGTGTGTTTCAGGCACGAGATCGTTTCGCTAGAGGTTGTAGTAGATGTGGGAAAAATTTCAACCCACTTAGAGTGTGCATCCACGATCACTAGATAGTATTTTCCATCCATTGGGCCCGCGTAGTCAATGTGTATGCGATGCCAAGGCTTCGCAGGCCATTCCCACGGATGGAGTTCAGCTTTCGTTGGTGCAGCTCGAGTGCTCAGGCACTCGCTGCATGACTTAGTCGTTTCTTCTAGATCTTTGTCCAGCAGCGGCCACCATACATAGCTGCGAGCTAACTCCTTCATCCTGGATGATCCAGCATGGCCAGAGTGCAGTTCGTCCACAATGGCTTGTCTGAGAGCTTGGGGTACAATAATTCTTGCTCCCCAGAGCACACAGCCATTTTGTGTGGACAATTCGTCTCGCCTCCTAGTATACGGAGCGAGATCGGGGTCACCAATTACCGTCGAAAGCCAGCCTACTTGGCAGTATTTGTACACCTTTGAAAGTACTGGGTCCCTTAGGGTGCTGTCGCGGATGTGGGTGCTGGTGACTGGAGCTGACTCGAGGAAATTCACTAAGGACGTCCATTCCGCAGGAATAGGTGTGGCTTCCTCGGGAGTTGTCAAAGGTAGACGACTGAGAGCATCAGCTGTGCCCAACAGCACGCCGGACCGGTGACGCAAGGTGAACTTGTAGGACTGCAGTAGTAAAGCCCACCTTTGAATGCGCCCGGATGCCATCGGAGGAATGCTTCTACCCGGATCAAATAGTCCTAACAAAGGTTTGTGGTCCGTAACCACAGTGAAATCCTGTCCCCACAGGTAGCAATGAAATTTTCGAAGTGCGAACACCATAGCTAGGGCTTCTTTCTCAGTTTGAGAGTAGTTGCGTTCTGTTGCTGTTAGAGTTCGGGAGGCAAAATAGGCGGGGCGTTCAATCCCATCAATAAGGTGACACAGCACCGCTCCCACACCATACGCACTACTGTCAGCCACTACCACTATGGGTTTCTGAGGGTCAAAGTGGACTAGAGTCTGAGAGTCCAGGAGGGCTTGTTTAGATTTCTGGAAGGCTCTCTCCTGACTTGCATCCCATTTCCAAGGGGTTTTGTCTCTCAGTAAGGTATTTAGGGGCTCCAGCATAGTTGCAGATGATTTTAGAAATTTCCTATAGAAATTTAGCAGCCCAAGGTAGGCTCTCAGTTGAGTTACATTAGTAGGAGCTGGTGCATTCTGGATTGCTGCTACCTTCTCTGCAGTGGGGTGCAACCCATCCTTGTCAATTTGGTATCCAAGGTAGGATACCTGTGGCACTCCAATTTGGCATTTATCCATTTTCAGTTTTAGTCCTGCCTCCTGTAGTTTAGATAAGACTTGATAGAGACGCTTGTTGTGCTCTTGCTCATTAGTGGCACTCACCAGGACGTCATCCAGGTAGCAGAACACTCCTGGGAGGCCCTGCAATAGTCCTTCCATGGCACGCTGGAAGATTCCAGGTGCGGACGCAATTCCAAAACTGAGACGGTTGTAGGCAAATAAACCTCTGTGGGTGTTTATTACCGTGAGTTCCTTGGAGTCTTCATCCAAGGGTAGTTGGGCGTATGCCTGAGACATATCTAGCTTGGAGTATATAACTCCTCCTGCTAACCCGCTGAATAGATCTTCCACTCTGGGTATAGGGTAGGTATCAAGCCTAGTGGCTCTGTTGACTGTTAATTTGTAGTCCCCACAGATGCGGATGCTTTGATCAGCCTTGAGCACAGGGACGATCGCCGCTGCCCATCTCGAGTATTGTACAGGGGTGAGGATATCTTCCTGCACCAGTCTATCAAGTTCTGCCTCCACCTTAGGTCTCAGTGTGTAAGGCACGTTCCTGGCCTTACAAAACTTTGGTGGTACAGCTGGATCCACTTCTATTTTGAAATTCCTTCCCTTAAAGCAACCTAGACCTGGTTGAAAAAGGTCAGGGAATTTATTTGCTAACTCTTCAGGGCAGGTAGTCAATTTGTTGACATTATTTGATACTATAGTTAGCCCAAGGGAATCAATCAGGTCCCTACCCAGCAAAGCTGGCCCCTCCCTGTCTACAATCACAATAGTTGCTAGTTGAGGAACCATATTACCAGATTCACGCTGGATGTTAGCTCTAATCTCTCCGCAAACTACTAGCTCCGCTCCCCCATAAGTCCTAAGCTTAACATCAGAAAGTCTTAGCTCGGGTCTGGACTTGGCTGGTATTTTAGAGTAGGTGGCCATTGAAAGGATAGACCTGGCAGCACCTGTATCTACCTCCATCTCTAATGGCACACCATTTAGTAACAATTTTATTTTGATTGGGGGTTTCATTTCCTCGGCTATTGAGAAAATCTCTCCATAACAGCCTAGATTAGCAACTGGATAGTCTGCACAGGCTGCATTGTTAGTTCTATTAGGGTTAGGGTGGTGTTCCCTCCCCCTTTTCTCATGCATAGCATGCACAAAATTATTTTTGTTGTCTTTAGCAGAATTTTGCTTTTTCAATTTAAAGCAACACTTCTTAAGATGGCCTTTTTGGCCACAACCATGACAAACACTGTCTTTATAGGGGCAATCTCTACGCCAGTGCAGATTACCACAGCCGCTGCATGCTGATTTGGGGCTAGCTTGAGCCTGAGTTTTACCCTGAGGCTTAATAGCAGTTTGCTTTACTCTATGCTGGCCCACATTTAGTATGGAATTAGGTTGCCTTAACACAACCGTCTCCCTCAGTTGGGTTTCTTTGGCAGTTGCCAGATCCACGGCTTTTTTCCATGTGAGGTCATTTTCATTAAGCAAACAATTTTGAACATCATTACTGGCCACACCCAGTATTAACCTATCTAGCAGAGTTTCTTCCAGAACTTCCTGTTTGAAATTACAGGTGTCTGAAAGGGCCTTTAAGCTAGCCACAAAATCAGCAATGCTCTCCCCTTGTTTCTGGTTCCGCTTATGGAACCTAAACCTTTCAAAGATCTGGTTGCGTGTCGGCTTAAAATGCCGTCTTAACGCTTCCATGATCTCCTCATAGGTAGCATCTAAAAGTCTTTTAGGTGATAGTAGGTCTTTGGTCAACCTAACAATTTTAGGACCCACCAGAGCAATAAATGTTTTAGCTTTATTTGAATCTTCCACTTTATTAATACTAAGGAAGCAGTTTAGCCTGACTTCATATTCTGGGAATTCTTCCTCTAAAGGATTGAATTCTCCCACTGAGCCTAGCATTGGCATTTTTACCCAGCTTTACAGCTAATTATCAGATATCTACCTGAAATAGTAGTAGCAACAATATCAGTTGCAAGAGTAGCCAATTCAAGAGGCTGTAATAATACACCTTGTTAAAAAAAAAAAGAAATTTACAGCATCAATACTCTAGTCACTGAATAATAATATAAATTCTGAGTTCCTTCATTAGTCTAGCCTCTCCCAATAGTTCTACAAAAAATAATCCTCGTCGCCAGTATTATAGATTGGATACCCCTACACTAGAGCACAGCAAGGGTTCCACATAGACATAGACACAACATAGTAATAGACATCAAGTTAGGTAAAATAGTTTACTCACCTCTTGGATACCTTACAACATAGATACTCAGATACCAGAATGTGGTTAGCGAGAGCAGAGCGGAGATAGAAAGGAATATATATAGAATAGGGTAGCATAGAATTAGTACATTAGTTTAGAAATTAAGAAGTTAGATACCAACCACAGTAGGTAATATTATGTACACACTCGGTCAACATTTACTTGTTGTTGAACCCGAGGCCAATCGCAGACTGACTCGCGAGTGTTGCCCTATCGAGCGTTGCCAACTTTCGGTCTCTCTAACTAGAACTTACACTACTCGCTATATTACACAAACTGTCCGAGGTGTACAAATAGATAAGCCAAACGAGGCATAATAATAGACAAACTGTCCGAGGTGTACAAATAGATAAGCCATACGTGGCATAATAATAGACAAACTGTCCGAGGTGTACAAATAGATAAGCCATACGAGGCATAATAATAGACAAACTGTCCGAGGTGTACAAATAGATAAGCCAAACGAGGCATAATAATAGACAAACTATCCGAGGTGTACAAATAGATAAGCCAAACGAGGCATAATAATAGACAAACTGTCCGAGGTGTACAAATAGATAAGCCAAACGAGGCATAATAATAGACAAACTGTCCGAGGTGTACAAATAGATAAGCCAAACGAGGCATAATAATAGACAAACTGTCCGAGGTGTACAAATAGATAAGCCATACGAGGCATAATAATAGACAAACTGTCCGAGGTGTACAAATAGATAAGCCATACGAGGCATAATAATAGACAAACTATCCGAGGTGTACAAATAGATAAGCCAAACGAGGCATAATAATAGACAAACTGTCCGAGGTGTACAAATAGATAAGCCATACGAGGCATAATAATAGACAAACTGTCCGAGGTGTACAAATAGATAAGCCATACGAGGCATAATAATAGACAAACTGTCCGAGGTGTACAAATAGATAAGCCATACGAGGCATAATAATAGACAAACTGTCCGAGGTGTACAAATAGATAAGCCATACGAGGCATAGTAATACATGTATGTCACGCCCCGCACGTTTTCTTCACATGCCGTGAAATGAGAACTTGTTTGAGGGTAATGACGGATTGATGACTTTGGTTTTATACGACAACCGTGAAATTGACATAACTGCTATCCAATGACTGCAAAATTACCCTAGTTTTAGCTATGAAATTACCCCAGTTTTATCCAAAATCAGATCGCAAATTACTTTAGTCTTACCCTAATTATTAAAATTTCTTTGAATGCAATCTAATGAATAAAATATTACTATAGTTTCGGTCATGAAATTACCCCAGTTTTACCCAAAATCAGACCGAAAATTACATTTGTTTAACCTTAATAGAATACAAATAAAATTAGACTGACACCCAAAAGCTGCATAATTGCCCCAGTTTCAGTTATGAAATTACCCTAACTTTAACCAGATAATATTGCAAATTACTTTAGTTTTACCCTGAGAACCATGAAAATATTCTGGCTGCGAAAAAAAGAAAAAAGTTTATTCCCATAATGATGATACAAAAAACTCATCATTTGTTTTTAAAATGTCTTGATATAAGGATCCTAATATGATACACACTCTCGATCATCGTAATACTAATATCTAATATTAATAAATTTTTAAAATCCAATATGTTTGCATGTATCTCATGTACCAACATTTTTGGAAATAAACGTTTTTTTATTTTTTTTTTCTAGACGAAATAAATGATTGAGGACCATGTACTCCTAATATTGCTTAACGGTTTCTCTTGCATCGATGCGACTCTTCCTAAATAACTGGTGCTGGCTGTCACAATAATATTCCTACGGCAGAAAATAAATAGAAACATTTGTTACAGAGTAACTTCTTTTGTGTAGATTGAGAAAATTGATATTTGTGTCTGAAAATGAGTTGATTGATTTTGTGGGTATTTTCTGGTCATAAAATGTATCAAAAATTAGTCGATAAAGCTGAATTTCATCGGATTATTTTCGTTAACATTTTTTAATAGGTAAGCATAATGAACTGTGGCCATACTGCTATCAGGTATTCATGAAAATTGAGTTTGTGTCCACAGCAGCGATATTTACACTTTCACTGCGACGTGACCCACCGGTGGTACACGGCGGGATTTTCACAACGCTGCTGACCGACCAGTAGTCACAAACACAATTTCCATAAAAACTTAATCATAGCTAAATGAATTCACGATCAAGTTCATGTTTGCTACTTTGAAAATGTCTTACTATATACAGTTGACTTTAAATTACAATTGAATAAAAAACTTCAGTTTTACCTGCCGCAGTCAAGTGTGAAAATTCCATCTGTGCACCACCGGTGGGTCACGCAGCGGTTAATGCGATAAATGCGTGGCCGTCAAGACACCGCATTGATTCTGAAGATCGGGTTGTTTGAGCCTGAGTTTCTGTGGCGCCCTTTAGTGAGATCGGCGCGCCCTTTGTGGGCAGTGGCTGTAGCACCTCCCCAGCAGTAGGTCTTCTTTCTTCTACTTTTGTATCCACTGGAATAATTTTTGTAGGTCTTCTCTCTTCTACCTTTTTTTTCACTGGAATAATTTTGTAGGTCTTCTCTCTTCTACATTTTTTATTCACTGGAATAATTTTTGTAGGTCTTCTCTCGTCTACCTTTCTTTCCACTGGAATAATTAAGTAGGTCTTCTCTCTTCTACTTTTTTATCCACTGGAATAATTCAAGTAGGTCTTCTCTCTTCTACCTTTCTTTCCACTGGAATAATTAAGTAGGTCTTCTCTCTTCTACTTTTTTATCCACTGGAATAATTCAAGTAGGTCTTCTCTCTTCTACCTTTCTTTCCACTGGAATAATTAAGTAGGTCTTCTCTCTTCTACTTTTTTATCCACTGGAATAATTCAAGTAGGTCTTCTCTCTTCTACCTTTCTTTTCACTGGAATAATTAAGTAGGTCTTCTCTCTTCTACTTTTTTATCCACTGGAATAATTCAAGTAGGTCTTCTCTCTTCTACCTTTCTTTCCACTGGAATAATTCAAGTAGGTCTTCTCTCTTCTACCTTTCTTTCCACTGGAATAATTGAAGTAGGTCTTCTCTCTTCTACCTTTCTTTCCACTGGAATAATTCAAGTAGGTCTTCTCTCTTCTACCTTTCTTTCCACCGGAATATTTCAAGTAAGTCTTCTCTCTTCTACCTTTCTTTCCCCTGGAATAATTTTGTAGGTCTTTTCTCTTCTACCTTTCTTTCCCCTGGAATAATTTTGTAGGTCTTTTCTCTTCTACCTTTCTTTCCAATGGAATAATTTTTTTAACCTTTGATACAATTAAGAAAACGCGTTAAAATTTAGATCATTATGCTGTATTGGAATGAGTTTTTCTCTTTTAGTTTCATACATTGAAGAAAACTCGTGAAATGAATAATTGTCTCATTGTACATTTATGAACTAATTTGGATGTAACTACCTTCGCTAAGCATCGTAATTCTAACTTTTTCAAATTGTGCCAAAGTTTGGCAAAATTAAAGAAAAATAACATGGTCCGTTGAAAATGACGGTACTAGATTGTGTTCAGCGCACAAATACCATAATCACGTAGGTAAATATATAGAGCATTAATTACTCTCTGATTACTTGAGCAGCAGGCAGAGTGTGGTGAGCGTATCTGTGATACAGGCTTCACTACCTCTCCAATTTTGCCTGCATTACTCCTTCACTACCTCTCCAATTTTGCCTACATTAATCCTTCACTACCTCTCCAATTTTGCCTGCATTAATCCTTCACTACCTCTCCAATTTTGCCTACATTAATCCTTCACTACCTCTCCAATTTTGCCTACATTAATCCTTCACTACCTCTCCAATTTTGCCTGCATTAATCCTTCACTACCTCTCCAATTTTGCCTACATTAATCCTTCACTACCTCTCCAATTTTGCCTACATTAATCCTTCACTACCTCTCCAATTTTGCCTGCATTACTCCTTCACTACCTCTCCAATTTTGCCTACATTAATCCTTCACTACCTCTCCAATTTTGCCTGCATTAATCCTTCACTACCTCTCCAATTTTGCCTACATTAATCCTTCACTACCTCTCCAATTTTGCCTACATTAATCCTTCACTACCTCTCCAATTTTGCCTGCATTAATCCTTCACTACCTCTCCAATTTTGCCTACATTAATCCTTCACTACCTCTCCAATTTTGCCTACATTAATCCTTCACTACCTCTCCAATTTTGCCTACATTAATCCTTCACTACCTCTCCAATTTTGCCTACATCAATCCTTCACTACCTCTCCAATTTTGCCTACATTAATCCTTCACTACCTCTCCAATTTTGCCTACATTAATCCTTCACTACCTCTCCAATTTTGCCTGCATTAATCCTTCACTACCTCTCCAATTTTGCCTACATTAATCCTTCACTACCTCTCCAATTTTTCCTACATTAATCCTTCACTACCTCTCCAATTTTGCCTGCATTAATCCTTCACTACCTCTCCAATTTTGCCTACATTAATCCTTCACTACCTCTCCAATTTTGCCTACATTAATCCTTCACTACCTCTCCAATTTTGCCTACATTAATCCTTCACTACCTCTCCAATTTTGCCTACATTAATCCTTCGCTACCTCTCCAATTTTGCCTACATTAATCCTTCACTACCTCTCCAATTTTGCCTACATTAATCCTTCACTACCTCTCCAATTTTGCCTACATTAATCCTTCACCACCTCTCCAATTTTGCCTACATTAATCCTTCACTACCTCTCCAATTTTGCTTACATTAATCCTTCACTAACTCTCCAATTTTGCCTACATTAATCCCTCACTACCTCTCCAATTTTGCCTACATTAATCCTTCACTACCTCTTCAATTTTGCCTACATTAATCCTTCACTACCTCTCCAATTTTGCCTACATTAATCGTTCACTACCTCTCCAATTTTGCCTACATTAATCCTTCACTAACTCTCCAATTTTGCCTACATTAATCCTTCACTACTTCTCCAATTTTGCCTACATTAATCCTTCACTACCTCTCCAATTTTGCCTACATTAATCCTTCACTACCTCTCCAATTTTGCCTACATTAATCCTTCACTACCTCTCCAATTTTGCCTACATTAATCCTTCACTACCTCTCCAATTTTGCCTACATTAATCCTTCACTACCTCTCCAATTTTGCCTACATTAATCCTTCACTACCTCTCCAATTTTGCCTACATTAATCCTTCACTACTTCTTCATTTTCCCAACCGGAAGATACACAGGGCTCGCACTGCTCTGTCTCTATTTGCCACAAAATTTTCCAACGCTCCTTTGGCCTCAGGCATAACAGAAAACCTAATTTTATCTTACTAATTACTGATATCAAAATGCACTTAGAATAAAACAAGACGGTACCAGCGTACCGATACACTAGAGATTATTATTTATATATGATTAATTTTCAGAGCCGTTTTTTCGAGAAAACCTCTCTCTCTAGTTACTGAATTACCTATCACTATTTTGGTTCTGACTAGTTAATGAAGCTTTAGTTAGTGCACACTAGTGTCAGCACCACCAGGGTCAGCACCACCAGTGTCAGCACCACCAGTGTCACCACCACCAGTGTCAGCACCACCAGCGTCAGCACCACCAGGGTCAGCACCACCAGCGTCAGCACCACCAGCGTCAGCACCACCAGCGTCAGCACCACCAGCGTCAGCACCACCAGTGTCAGCACCATCAGCGTCAGCACCACCAGCGTCAGCACCACCAGCGTCAGCACCACCAGCGTCAGCACCACCAGGGTCAGCACCACCAGCGTCAGCACCACCAGTGTCAGCACCATCAGCGTCAGCACCACCAGCGTCAGCACCACCAGCGTCAGCACCACCAGCGTCAGCACCACCAGTGTCAGCACCACCAGCGTCAGCACCACCAGGGTCAGCACCACCAGCGTCAGCACCACCAGCGTCAGCACCACCAGCGTCAGCACCACCAGTGTCAGCACCATCAGCGTCAGCACCACCAGCGTCAGCACCACCAGGGTCAGGATGCGGGTGTTCGCTGTACTGTTGACGCTGACTTCAGCGTGCAATGTCAGCTCAACCACTGATGACGTCAGCAACTCGTCAGTCCAGCAAAATAAAGTGCTTGGTGGGTGATGGCGCATGTGTATGTAAGTATATTTAGTATATATGTGTATACTTGGCATATATATATTCAGTATAGATGTGTATACATGGCATATATACATGGATACCTAGCATATATGTATATTCATTATATGTATGTATAATATGTATATGCAGTACATATTTGTATACCTATCATCAATATGTATATTTAGTATATATGTGTACACTTGGCTTGTTGTGTGTTATGGTTTTCTGTACACTGGGAACTGTTCTCAAGCAGTAAGTAAATTTCAATGAAAAGAAGGTCGCAGTCACCAGAGACTTTCGTCTCAATATTTAAGGCTGTGATATTAAATGGATTTATAACCGTAATCCATTCGCCTCTACGATAGGTTATGTCCGGCCTTACTTTCGTAATGCTTATCAACGATTTGGTAGCGCTGATCGAGCTTCTGGTGAGAGGGTTTGTGAGAGTGAGAGGGTAATTATAACGACACAACATATGTTCACTAAGGTCTATTTACACGATCATTGAGTGCGCGCGTGAGCAGTGAAGAGAGGCGCAAGCCCCGCCCACTTGCTCTCGCTTCAGGAGCATTTACTGCTCAATGACAGTGCTGCTGTAATGATACTGACAAGCTCTGGCCAGCGCCATGAAGACGAGCATAGTTCGCACTGTCTCTGAGCAAGTAAATGCGCCTGAAGCGAGAGCAAGTGGGCGGGGCTTGCGCCTCTCTTCACTGCTCACGCGCGCACTCAGTGATCGTGTAAACAAGCCTTAACGGCCGTGCAGCTGTAGGTGTAAAAGCGCAGGTGTAGGTGTGTGCGTACAGCTGTAGGCATGTACGTGCAGCTGTAGACTTGTACGTGCAACTGTAGGCGTGTACGTGCAGCTGTATACTTGTACGTGCAGCTGTACGTCTGTGCGTGCAACTGTAAGCGTGTGCGTGCAGTTGTAGGTGTGTACGTGCAGCTGTAGGTGTATACATGCAGCTGTAGGCGTGTACGTGCAGCTGTAGATGTGTACGTGCAGCTGTAGGCTTGTACGTGCAGCTGTAGATGTGTACTTGCAGCTATAGGCGTGTACGTGTAGCTGTAAATGTGTACGTGCAGCTGTAGGCGTGTGCGTGTAGCTGTAGGTGCGTGTGTGGCAGCTGTAGGCGTGTGCGTGCAGCTATAGGTGCGTGCGTAGCAGCTGTAGGCGCGTGCGTGCAGCCGTAGGTGTGAACGTGCAGCTGTAGGCGTGTACGTGCAGTTGTAAGCGTGTACGTGCTGCAGTAGGCGTGTACGTGCAGCTGTAAGCGTGTACGTGCAGCTCTAGGCGTGTACGTGCAGCCGTAGGCCTATAGCAGCTGTACAATATCTCCAACACAACAATGCAGAAACAATAAAGTCGCCAGTGACACAATAAACAATTCAACACCCGCTCTCACGCCACACTTTGGTTCGTTTCCCATAGAGCAAATTACGCGCTTTAATTCCTTTATTCCGTGACTTGTTTGCGTTGAGCGTCGCTGTGTGTACTTTGTCATTTGCCATGGTCATATGAATGAATATTTTATGTATTTAAATATGTAGGAATGTAGGGCCCCGGTTCCGGGCTGCCTACTGTAAAGAAAAGAAAGAAAAAACTTTATTTCCAAGGAATGTGGGTTTGTTTCTTTGTTTGTTAGGAGTTCGCTGTAGATCATGTAAATAATGTTTTTCTGTACGGTAAGAATATCATCAATATTTTCTTGCATGCTCTGTAATAATATTCTACCGTATAGCAAACACAGCACAAATAAATATAGAGTAAATTTATATATCGCCGACGTAAATAAATTATATATATATAGTAAATTATATATCGACTTAAATTATATAGAGTAAATTTATATATCGCCGACGAGATGCTGTTAGGAATTCTATAGGAAGTAAATAAAAAAACATGAACTTTTTGTTGAGACCAATAATGTCGCTTTACCAAGTGCTCCTGTCGAACATTATGAATAAAAAACAGTATGTATCTATGAAAAATTAAAATCAAAGTTCAATGTGTTGGATTCTTTATAGTTTTAAAAATAAAAGGTCCTACATATATTACAACATATGAAGGTCCTGATCTGTGGCTGATGGAAATACCACTCCATGCATTCTAACTATCTATTGCAGTTGCTGAAATAATAGTTAAACTTAAACAACTCAAACAATTTATACACCACAAGTGATACAGAGGTAGATTGTTGTTCAAGTCTAGTGCAATGGTCAAACTTGAGTATAGCTTCCTGTGGGCCCGAGTAAGTTCAATAATTTAAACAGAACATTTTCATTACACTTTTAAATAAGTTTTGAACACTCCTCGCTCACCAAAAAACAGTTCACTCGTACCTTACGGACCAAAAAAACATTTAACTTTTTAGTACTCTTCAATGCACGCTTCACACGTCCTTTACAAATCAAGCACTGCAATAGACTGCGCCTTTAACGAGTAAAGCAAATTTTTGTTGTGCTCTTCTGTAAATCATTTTCTTATTCAACCTTTTACGGTGGTATTACGATACCAATGTGTTATTATCAGTTAAGGATGTTAATGTTAAGGTGTTTTAAAACCAATGCATCAACATTTCATGTTATACTTTATTGGAAATAAACTATTTTCTTTTTCTTTTCTTGAGACAAGAAAACGCGGGTTCGATCCCAACTCGCCAGCCGCAGCATTTTCACGAGTTTGCAGGTCTCTTGCGGTAGGGTAATTCATCAAATATCGAACTGAACTGATTATCGAACAACTTTGAAAATATGCGCGTAATAAATTTAGTAAGCATCCAAACTTGCTCAGTGCCAGTGATCTTACATCTAAAACTCCTATTTTAGTGATAAAAACTCATTTCTGTGAGCTGCAAACTGCTACCAGCGGTTGCGAACGCATTTTCTGTACGACCCTTACAAATTGGTCATATTTTTTCAATTGAAAAATCTTACGCACCTCGGGAAAATTGCGACGGTTTAACTGTTGTTGTGCCAACGTCAACCTCCCGTCATAACTAGAGAGTAGTGTTGCCAAATGATGTTCTGTTGCTGTATTTTTTTCTTTTCCGCCAAAAACTTGATAATTATTCCATGTTCGACATTCAGTTCCTTTTTCATGTCAGTATTAAATACTGAACAAAGGTGTTCGAATCAAAATTTCTTAAAAATCATGAATTTATGCCTCGAACAAGGCTTTTCGATTCTTAATTCTTTTAAATAACTGAATCGATCTATTGAACGCCTGTTTCATTTCCTTAAAATGTTGTATTAACGCTTGATAATAACATTGAATAGTTGAAGATGGCGACCAATCAGCTGCTGGTGTTCCAAGGCCCTCAAGATCATCAATGATTCGTCTGGCTACATTTACTGATGATCAATCCCTTGCCAAGAAAATTGATGCAAGCATCAATAATAATTCATTGACGAGTGCTTTACACTCTACTCCAAAAAAGGTCACACAGGTTGATGATCACAATGATGGTTCAACAAACACTGCAAATGAAACATCGACATCATATTCAAATTTTGATTACTCTCCATTCAAATGCATCTTGAAAATAAGTAATGAGACAGTTATTTCAAACAAACAAACAAAACAAACATCGGCATCTTTGGGATGTTTTATTCCCAATCAAGCCTGATACAAATGATCTTAAGCATTGGTTTTTCAAATGTCTTATAACTAACACTATATATAGGACACCATGACGGTTCCCCCGTAAAGCCGGTACCCATTTCCGACTCCTGGGTCGAGTGGGGTATTGTGCTTGAGCTTTCCCTTATACCCAACGGGGAAAATCGCAGCGCCAGCGCCGGGATACGAACCCGCGACTCCAACATACAAGTCCGATCCCTTAACCGCTGTGCCACCGCGAGCATTTCCAAGAAAAGCCAGTGCGCCAAAGAAAAAAAAGAATGAAAGAAAAACGTTTATTTTCCAAGTGGCCACATGAGATACATGTCAACATATTGGGTTTTAAAAAGTTTCTTAATATAGGACGTCCTAAAACAAAAGTTCCATACGAGGAGTACTAATTGACAAACCATCAGAGGTGTAGAAATAGAAAAGCCATATGAGGCATAATAATTGACAAACTATTCGATGTGTACTAATAGACAAACTATCAGAGGTGTACAAATTGATAGACCATACGAGGCATATTAATGGACAAAATATACGAGGCGTACTAATAGACAAACCATGCGTGGCGTGCTAATAGTCTAACAAATGTTCCATACGAGGAGAACTAATTGACAAACCATCCTGTTCGAATCAAAATTCTTGTTCGATTCATGTTCGATATTGATGAAATTGTGTTATTAAAGAATTGGATTTTTAGAACAATAAATAAATTCCAACAATCTACGTTGTCTTTAAAGCGACATCACAGAACAAGAAAGCAACTGTTCAAGAATAATCTTGAGGCCCGCAACAGTTATTCAGAGCAACAGTTACCGATTTATGAAGGTTGTTTCTAGACACACGTGGTTTCTGTTCGATATTTGATGAATTACCCTAGTAGTAAACGGACAAGACCGGTAGAGTACCTTAATAAGATACAAATATACAATGCTAAAATCATTCTTGAATTTTAATCCGTGTGTTTTAACGGAATGGTCGTTAATTGGTAACGTACTTGGTTAGCACAATATCCATGGCGATGATATAATGCTCAAACAAATGATTCATTTAAAAATTTTTAATTTCTAAATCTTTTGGAGCTCTACAAACTCTCCATATGTAATTTCATGTATAAAATGTCAACGAATGATGGCGACAAAGACCTTAATTTAAAAAATTACTAACAGCACAAACTGGTCATTACGGCCATTTAACCTGTAATAGAAGTCCCTTCATGCTTCCTTGATATTCAAAAGATCTGTCACCCCACAGCATCCTGTTCATGGAACTCAATTCCTGCGGAGATCCGTGAAATAAATTCATACAAAGCGGTCAAAATCGACCTTGAATCCCTTTTGTATCGGAATATTGAGCATGTGAGATAACCAAGTCAAGTCTCTTCTCCTAAATGACTTACACTGATACGGTAATTTTCCATAGTTTAAATCATTGATCGTCAGTCTGCTAAAATATACTGTTAAGATCTAGCTCCTATGAACTACTTTGTAAAATTAGGCTAGAATATACTGTTAAGATCTAGCCCCTATGAACTACTTTGTAAAATTAAGCTAGAATATACTGTTAACATCTAGCCCCTATAACCTACTTTGTAAAATTAAGCTAGAATATACTGTTAACATCTAGCCCCTATGAACTACTTTGTAAAATTAAGCTAGAATATACTGTTAACATCTAGCCCCTATGAACTACTTTGTAAAATTAAGCTAGAATATACTGTTAACATCTAGCCCCTATGAACTACTTTGTAAAATTAAGCTAGAATATACTGTTAAGATCTAGCCCCTATGAACTACTTTGTAAAATTAAGCTAGAATATACTGTTAACATCTAGCCCCTATGAACTACTTTGTAAAATTAGGCTAGAATATACTGTTAAAATCTAGCCCCTATGAACTACTTTGTAAAATTAGGCTAGAATATACTGTTAACATCTAGCCCCTATGAACTACTTTGTAAAATTAGGCTAGAATATACTGTTAACATCTAGCCCCTATGAACTACTTTGTAAAATTAAGCTAGAATATACTGTTAACATCTAGCCCCTATGAACTACTTTGTAAAATTAAGCTAGAATATACTGTTAACATCTAGCCCCTATGAATTACTTTGTAAAATTAGGCTAGAATATACTGTTAACATCTAGCCCCTATGAACTACTTTGTAAAATTAAGCTAGAATATACTGTTAACATCTAGCCCCTATGAACTACTTTGTAAAATTAAGCTAGAATATACTGTTAACATCTAGCCCCTATGAACTACTTTGTAAAATTAAGCTAGAATATACTGTTAACATCTAGCCCCTATGAACTACTTTGTAAAATTAAGCTAGAATATACTGTTAACATCTAGCCCCTATGAACTACTTTGTAAAATTAAGCTAGAATATACTGTTAACATCTAGCCCCTATGAACTACTTTGTAAAATTAAGCTAGAATATACTGTTAACATCTAGCCCCTATGAACTACTTTGTAAAATTAAGCTAGAATATACTGTTAACATCTAGCCCCTATGAACTACTTTGTAAAATTAAGCTAGAATATACTGTTAACATCTAGCCCCTATGAACTACTTTGTAAAATTAAGCTAGAATATACTGTTAACATCTAGCCCCCATGAACTACTTTGTAAAATTAAGCTAGAATATACTGTTAACATCTAGCCCCTATGAACTACTTTGTAAAATTAAGCTAGAATATACTGTTAACATCTAGCCCCTATGAACTACTTTGTAAAATTAAGCTAGAATATACTGTTAACATCTAGCCCCTATGAACTACTTTGTAAAATTAAGCTAGAATATACTGTTAACATCTAGCCCCTATGAACTACTTTGTAAAATTAAGCTAGAATATACTGTTAACATCTAGCCCCTATGAACTACTTTGTAAAATTAAGCTAGAATATACTGTTAACATCTAGCCCCTATGAACTACTTTGTAAAATTAAGCTAGAATATACTGTTAACATCTAGCCCCTATGAACTACTTTGTAAAATTAAGCTAGAATATACTGTTAACATCTAGCCCCTATGAACTACTTTGTAAAATTAAGCTAGAATATACTGTTAACATCTAGCCCCTATGAACTACTTTGTAAAATTAAGCTAGAATATACTGTTAACATCTAGCCCCTATGAACTACTTTGTAAAATTAGGCTAGAATATACTGTTAACATCTAGCCCCTATGAACTACTTTGTAAAATTAGGCTAGAATATACTGTTAACATCTAGCCCCTATGAACTACTTTGTAAAATTGAGCTAGAATATACTGTTAACATCTAGCCCCTATGAACTACTTTGTAAAATTAAGCTAGAATATACTGTTAACATCTAGCCCCTATGAACTACTTTGTAAAATTAAGCTAGAATATACTGTTAACATCTAGCCCCTATGAACTACTTTCTAAAATTAAGCTAGAATATACTGTTAATATCTAGCCCCTATGAACTACTTTGTAAAATTAAGCTAGAATATACTGTTAACATCTAGCCCCTATGAACTACTTTGTAAAATTAGGCTAGAATATACTGTTAACATCTAGCCCCTATGAACTACTTTGTAAAATTAAGCTAGAATATACTGTTAACATCTAGCCCCTATGAACTACTTTGTAAAATTAGGCTAGAATATACTGTTAACATCTAGCCCCTATGAACTACTTTGTAAAATTAAGCTAGAATATACTGTTAACATCTAGCCCCTATGAACTACTTTGTAAAATTAAGCTAGAATATACTGTTAACATCTAGCCCCTATGAATTACTTTGTAAAATTAGGCTAGAATATACTGTTAACATCTAGCCCCTATGAACTACTTTGTAAAATTAAGCTAGAATATACTGTTAACATCTAGCCCCTATGAACTACTTTGTAAAATTAAGCTAGAATATACTGTTAACATCTAGCCCCTATGAACTACTTTGTAAAATTAAGCTAGAATATACTGTTAACATCTAGCCCCTATGAACTACTTTGTAAAATTAAGCTAGAATATACTGTTAACATCTAGCCCCTATGAACTACTTCGTAAAATTAAGCTAGAATATACTGTTAACATCTAGCCCCTATGAACTACTTTGTAAAATTAAGCTAGAATATACTGTTAACATCTAGCCCCTATGAACTACTTTGTAAAATTAAGCTAGAATATACTGTTAACATCTAGCCCCTATGAACTACTTTGTAAAATTTAGCTAGAATATACTGTTAACATCTAGCCCCTATGAACTACTTTGTAAAATTAAGCTAGAATATACTGTTAACATCTAGCCCCCATGAACTACTTTGTAAAATTAAGCTAGAATATACTGTTAACATCTAGCCCCTATGAACTACTTTGTAAAATTAAGCTAGAATATACTGTTAACATCTAGCCCCTATGAACTACTTTGTAAAATTAAGCTAGAATATACTGTTAACATCTAGCCCCTATGAACTACTTTGTAAAATTAAGCTAGAATATACTGTTAACATCTAGCCCCTATGAACTACTTTGTAAAATTAAGCTAGAATATACTGTTAACATCTAGCCCCTATGAACTACTTTGTAAAATTAAGCTAGAATATACTGTTAACATCTAGCCCCTATGAACTACTTTGTAAAATTAAGCTAGAATATACTGTTAACATCTAGCCCCTATGAACTACTTTGTAAAATTAAGCTAGAATATACTGTTAATATCTAGCCCCTATGAACTACTTTGTAAAATTAAGCTAGAATATACTGTTAACATCTAGCCCCTATGAACTACTTTGTAAAATTAAGCTAGAATATACTGTTAACATCTAGCCCCTATGAACTACTTTGTAAAATTAGGCTAGAATATACTGTTAACATCTAGCCCCTATGAACTACTTTGTAAAATTAGGCTAGAATATACTGTTAACATCTAGCCCCTATGAACACTTTGTAAAATTGAGCTAGAATATACTGTTAACATTTAGCCCCTATGAACTACTTTGTAAAATTAAGCTAGAATATACTGTTAACATCTAGCCCCTATGAACTACTTTGTAAAATTAAGCTAGAATATACTGTTAACATCTAGCCCCTATGAACTACTTTGTAAAATTAAGCTAGAATATACTGTTAACATCTAGCCCCTATGAACTACTTTGTAAAATTAAGCTAGAATATACTGTTAACATCTAGCCCCTATGAACTACTTTGTAAAATTAAGCTAGAATATACTGTTAACATCTAGCCCCTATGAACTACTTTGTAAAATTAGGCTAGAATATACTGTTAACATCTAGCCCCTATGAACTACTTTGTAAAATTAGGCTAGAATATACTGTTAACATCTAGCCCCTATGAACTACTTTGTAAAATTGAGCTAGAATATACTGTTAACATCTAGCCCCTATGAACTACTTTGTAAAATTAAGCTAGAATATACTGTTAACATCTAGCCCCTATGAACTACTTTGTAAAATTAAGCTAGAATATACTGTTAACATCTAGCCCCTATGAACTACTTTCTAAAATTAAGCTAGAATATACTGTTAATATCTAGCCCCTATGAACTACTTTGTAAAATTAAGCTAGAATATACTGTTAACATCTAGCCCCTATGAACTACTTTGTAAAATTAGGCTAGAATATACTGTTAACATCTAGCCCCTATGAACTACTTTGTAAAATTAAGCTAGAATATACTGTTAACATCTAGCCCCTATGAACTACTTTGTAAAATTAGGCTAGAATATACTGTTAACATCTAGCCCCTATGAACTACTTTGTAAAATTAAGCTAGAATATACTGTTAACATCTAGCCCCTATGAACTACTTTGTAAAATTAAGCTAGAATATACTGTTAACATCTAGCCCCTATGAATTACTTTGTAAAATTAGGCTAGAATATACTGTTAACATCTAGCCCCTATGAACTACTTTGTAAAATTAAGCTAGAATATACTGTTAACATCTAGCCCCTATGAACTACTTTGTAAAATTAAGCTAGAATATACTGTTAACATCTAGCCCCTATGAACTACTTTGTAAAATTAAGCTAGAATATACTGTTAACATCTAGCCCCTATGAACTACTTTGTAAAATTAAGCTAGAATATACTGTTAACATCTAGCCCCTATGAACTACTTTGTAAAATTAAGCTAGAATATACTGTTAACATCTAGCCCCTATGAACTACTTTGTAAAATTAAGCTAGAATATACTGTTAACATCTAGCCCCTATGAACTACTTTGTAAAATTAAGCTAGAATATACTGTTAACATCTAGCCCCTATGAACTACTTTGTAAAATTTAGCTAGAATATACTGTTAACATCTAGCCCCTATGAACTACTTTGTAAAATTAAGCTAGAATATACTGTTAACATCTAGCCCCCATGAACTACTTTGTAAAATTAAGCTAGAATATACTGTTAACATCTAGCCCCTATGAACTACTTTGTAAAATTAAGCTAGAATATACTGTTAACATCTAGCCCCTATGAACTACTTTGTAAAATTAAGCTAGAATATACTGTTAACATCTAGCCCCTATGAACTACTTTGTAAAATTAAGCTAGAATATACTGTTAACATCTAGCCCCTATGAACTACTTTGTAAAATTAAGCTAGAATATACTGTTAACATCTAGCCCCTATGAACTACTTTGTAAAATTAAGCTAGAATATACTGTTAACATCTAGCCCCTATGAACTACTTTGTAAAATTAAGCTAGAATATACTGTTAACATCTAGCCCCTATGAACTACTTTGTAAAATTAAGCTAGAATATACTGTTAATATCTAGCCCCTATGAACTACTTTGTAAAATTAAGCTAGAATATACTGTTAACATCTAGCCCCTATGAACTACTTTGTAAAATTAAGCTAGAATATACTGTTAACATCTAGCCCCTATGAACTACTTTGTAAAATTAGGCTAGAATATACTGTTAACATCTAGCCCCTATGAACTACTTTGTAAAATTAGGCTAGAATATACTGTTAACATCTAGCCCCTATGAACACTTTGTAAAATTGAGCTAGAATATACTGTTAACATTTAGCCCCTATGAACTACTTTGTAAAATTAAGCTAGAATATACTGTTAACATCTAGCCCCTATGAACTACTTTGTAAAATTAAGCTAGAATATACTGTTAACATCTAGCCCCTATGAACTACTTTCTAAAATTAAGCTAGAATATACTGTTAATATCTAGCCCCTATGAACTACTTTGTAAAATTAAGCTAGAATATACTGTTAACATCTAGCCCCTATGAACATCTTTGTAAAATTAGGCTAGAATATACTGTTAACATCTAGCCCCTATGAACTACTTTGTAAAATTAAGCTAGAATATACTGTTAACATCTAGCCCCTATGAACTACTTTGTAAAATTAGGCTAGAATATACTGTTAACATCTAGCCCCTATGAACTACTTTGTAAAATTAGGCTAGAATATACTGTTAACATCTAGCCCCTATGAACTACTTTGTAAAATTAAGCTAGAATATACTGTTAACATCTAGCCCCTATGAACTACTTTGTAAAATTAAGCTAGAATATACTGTTAACATCTAGCCCCTATGAACTACTCTGTAAAATTAAGCTAGAATATACTGTTAACATCTAGCCCCTATGAACTACTTTGTAAAATTAAGCCTCGAATCTCGAATTAAATAGAATTAGACTACACATAACTGAACACCTTAGCATATTCTCTCTATTCATTTGCCCCAATTATTATAGCTACCGTGTCGCAATGGTGACGTCACGGCTTCGAACCAATAGCAGAGCCCATGTTGAATATGGCAACACTGCTGACCCCAAATCCGGCACCACTATTGGCCTAACGACATGTCGCAATGGTGACGTCATCCGGTAAGTTTGAAATGAAGCCTTTCTATTCGCTAGCTGAACAAGAGGAGATGTATTTTTCCCATTAAAATGACTTTACCACGTTTCCTCCACCATGTGTGCAGGCCCAGAAGAGGTGTGGATGATCGAGTTCATGTCCAGGGCGGACTTCGCTGGTGTTCGATTAAATGCACTAGCCCAAATGATGGTAAAGGCCCAGGACACGATCGTCTACCAGACGACCAAACCTCTCAACTTCGGCGAACCTTCGGCTTCAGCCTCTCTCTGCCTCTGGTTTTACCTCAAAACCGGCGTTACACTGACAACATTTGGATCTTGAAGGGAGAGGATAGTTCGGCCCCCCTCGGAAACATTTTTGTGGGGCTGAGCGGTTAGTAGGCCTACTTCGAACTTTTCTTTTGGAATCTTCTGGTCAAATAATTAGTTTTTTCAGATGTACTACCGAGGTTAGAGCCTTCAATGTTTTTTTGAAAACATTGAATAAAAAGTAGTTTTTTTATTTTAAAATTTTTTTTTCAAATAATTAGATTTTTTAAATGTACCACCGAGTATTAGAGCTTTCAACGTTTTTGGAAACACTAAATAAACAGGTGAAAAAACATTTGAGACTATACCTTTGGTTTTTGAAAAAAGTTCGTATCATAGATATGTAAGAAATTTTCTGATTACTCCGGAAAAATGACTGGGGAGTGGGAAACGGAGTTCCAAAGGCTTCCCCAGAATAGTGTTCATTAGGAAATTGTAACTACTGGCCGGTAGTTTATTTAACTCCTGAAAAAATTGTTATGCTCGTGTATATTCAAACACAATTTATTCTACATCATTTCTTTCCAGTTTCCTTCAAGAATGAAACGAAAGAATCCGGTGAAAGGATACTACCCTGTCAGACATCATATATTACTAGTGTACACGACGCGTCCAAAATGATGGTATTCTATATTTTCCTCAAATAAACTCTCCAGATGTAGATGTCAAACAAATATATCCATCCTAAAAGTAACCGCGATCAAAATATCCTTGTCCTTGTGCTCTGGGGAAACCCGTATCACAGATTTGGTCATTAGTATCTCAAATACGGTAATTATTATCACAGATTCGGCCATTAGCATCACAGATACTGCCATTAAGCATCCTAATGAGCGTCACAGAAAGACGTACCAACGAATTTAATATGTTCAATGAGATTCCTATTGTGATAAAAAAGCACAAATAACGCTCAAAAAATCAGTTTGCTTATTTATAAATAAATTTGAGGGGACACCTGGCAATTTATAATGTGCGTGTTAAGTATCGATGCAAGTCATGATTTTTCTTAACTGAAAAGTGCAGCAAACGTTACGATTTCTTTGTGGAGCGTCATAAGTGGATGCACATTTGCGTAGCGATGAGCGACGCTCTCGTAACTTACGTCGACGGAACCGCCATAGAGCCAGTGGAAGAGTGCCCGTTCAACGGCGCAAGTGGACTCACGACCCAAAGAAGCAAACTGGTTTTCAGCGACGAGAGCGAACAAGGCAGACCAATTTCGTGCAAAGTAGCTGATGCCAGATTCTACCTGACCAACATTACGTCTGACGAGGTCAAAAAAAAGAAAGAAAAAATGTTTATTTCCAAATTGTCACATGAGATACATGCCAACATATTGGCTTTTAAAAGTTTCTTAAATATAGGACATCCTAAAACAAATATTCCATACGAGGAGTACTAATTGACAAACCATCCGAGGTGTACAAGTAGATGAGCCATACGAGGCATAATAATAGACAAACTATACGAGGTGTACTATTAGACAAACTGTCAGAGGTGTACAAGTAGATAGACCATACGAGGCATATTAATTGACAAAATATACGAGGCGTACTAATAGACAAACCATTCGTGGTGTGCTAGTAGTCTAACAAAAGTTCTATACTAGGAGTACTAATTGACAAACCATCCGAGGTGTACAAATAGATAAGCCATACGAGGCATAATAATAATAGGCAAACTATACGAGGTGTACTAATAGACAAGCTATCAAAGGTGTACAAAATAGATAGACCATACGAGGCATATTAATAGACAAAATATACGAGGCGTACTAATAGACAAACCACACGTGGCTTGCCAATAGTCTATCTCTGTCAAGGGTAGTTGAATGAGAAATGAAAATTATGCACTAAAAATACGCAAAGCCCTATCACCACCAAAAACATATTTCATGTCTTCTGGATATTCACCACATCATGCGGACATGGGTACATGGGATAAAATAGAGATACAGTGTGAGCCGGTTACCACTCATGATTGACAAATATCTACAAAATATTGGTAGAAATGGGTAAACAAACATATATTCAATATCAAAATTCATGGCTTGTACAACATACGGACAGAAAGATAATTTTACTACGATTCATATGCTCAAATTGCACTTTATTTCATTAATTATATATGACATTAATACGATTCACAGAAACGCCCTCTGGGGAAGTGATAGATCTATTTTTGAATCATTTCGCTGTTGCAATAAAATATATTAACCGAAAGGTTTTTGCGCAAAGAAATGAAATAGAAACATGTATATCTATTTATGTAGATACATATATATACCTACACACGTACACACACATATTAATATATACTTATTGAAAATAAAATATTAGAAAAAAATACATATATAAGATAAAAGAAAGAAGCAACCTACCATCTACTACACAGAAAATGACAGCTGAGCTCACTGTAATCCTAAGAAATTTTCGCAAATATAACTAAAAGGAAGAGAAGACTTCGAAAAACATAAAAATGAGCTGTTTTTTAATTTCTTCACAGAAATTTTTAAGAAAAGTCAGGTTATAGTCAGGAATCAACACAACTCTTCAGCATCATACGGACATGTGTACGTGGGATAAAATGGAGTAACATTGTGGCCGGATATCCCATCTGATTGGAGAATATTCGCAAAATTGGCACATATAGGAAGATTAGGCCTTGATCCAAAAATAATAATTTTGATTACAGAAATTTAGAGTTTTTTCCGATTTGAAAGTTCAGTGCTAGTGTGCGCTGAACGCACGAAAAAAAAAATAAATAAAAAGACTAAATGCAATGCTTAAATAACCCCTTTCCCCCCAGCTCAGCCGAAAATCGATTGAAAACATCTTCGAGAATGATTTTGAAATAGCGAGACAACGTTAGCCAAAAATTTAATTCATTATAAACTTTGCACAACCCTCACATCTATAAACCTGTTTATTGGTGTACACACAAAATGTATTTCATGGTATATTTGTCATACGGACTTTAAATATTAAATACATAAAGAGAAAGAAATAACAAAATAAAGATGAGGAAATACTCCTAATTATATTATGGAAAGAACGTTCGTTCTGCTGCACTGAACTGACGGCTGTGGTGCTCATTGTTGTCGACAGAAATAAGTAAGATGAATATACGAATCGCTTAGCAAACGTAAAATGAAATAGTTTCTAAATTTCTAACATAAATTTCAGGAAAAATTAAAATTTCTGATAGATGGGAAGTTCACACCGAGATGCTGCAGGCCCTATGACAGAGATGCAAAATGACGTGACACATTTACTCTAAATTCTTTTCCAGTTTTAGAGTTTTTGATATGCTGGGGAAGCTTGTTCCACAAAAAAGCTCCAGAAACTGAGAGAGCTTTTTGTCCCACGTTAGATGAACGGTAACTGACTAAAACATCGTTCCTCCGGTTTGGTCTTTCGTTTGGGATATTAGATGGAAAAAATTTTACCACCTCTGCATTACTTTGGGGGAGGTACAGAGAGGAGAATACTCGTCGAGCTTTCTGGATCATGAATCCAGATCAAAGCAGCGATGACATTTAGCAACACATCCTCTGAGAAGTACATCGAAATCATCGAATACCTACCCAACGAACCGGTTGGAGTCGACATTAAGCCGATACAGAAATCCCTGTTGACCACATCGCGGACTGGCGATGAGTGGGTCTACGTGAGGTACGGCCAAACCAGCGATGACGCCGCCAAAACTTGCAGTAAACTCGGAGGTTCTCTTTTGGACTTGTCAACCACCACGGATGCGCGCATAATGGATTACGCCTTCAGCGTCATCGGAGAAATGCACACAAACTTCTGGGTGAAGCCTCAAAATGAAAGTTGTCTCGCCATCAGCGTCTCCATGTCTGGGGTGTGGCAGGAGCTGGCTGCTGACTGTTCCCTCCAGCGACGCAGTCTCTGTGCCTATCCCAACTCGACGAACTTCTACTTCCTAGGCCTGGTATACAATTCGACGTCGTTCAGAACTCCGGTGAAGAAAGTATCCAATGCTTTTGTGTGGGAGGCAGAGTATATCTTTCAATTGGAATACCCAGAGGATGAATACATCATGTACTTGATGCACTCTTTCACGTGGGAGCTCTACGAACGAACGGACTTCCTTGAGGCGAACGACCTGATGGGCCGGAAGACTTGGGCATTGGAATCAGGGGCCAGACCCAACACTTTCACTTTAACATCATGCAATGAAGACGAGTTCACGTGTTCAAACGGGGACTGCATAGACTTGCAAAAGCTCTGCAACTTTGTGGTGGAATGCGTGGACTTCACAGACGAACAACTCTGCAACTACACACAAAACCGGCCCACGTACTACGACCGTCAGTTGTCAGGGCAGGAGACCCTCCAAGTGAACCTCAGCTTGACCTTGTTGAGGATATACGAGTTGGATATGGGAGAGGATACCCTTAAGGTACGGATATCAATTTTATTACGGAACCTTAATCTCATTAGACCATCAGTTCAAATCTTTTCTGCCGAATGACTCACATTTAAAAGGGTACTGTGCCATGATTAACGACATAGATCTTCAGGCTGTTCTCATGTCTTTTTGAAAATATGCCGTCCGCATCTAGCCCATATAAGCTACTATTGTAAAATCAAACATCCAATTGAGAGCATAACAATTCATTAATTAGTCTAGTGCGCGAGTAGGTTAAGCGAATGGGGCGATACATAACAGTACACCTCAGTATAGCGTAGATGGTAGGATGCCCTAGAAGTCGCTGAACTTATTCGGGCCCACAGGTAGCTATACCCAAATGTGTCCAATGTACTAGCCTTAAGGAACTTTCTACTTCTGTATCGCTTTCGGTAAATAAATTATTTAAATGGTTCAAATTACCAAAAATTTCTTAAATGATGTAAACTGTTTAAATTATTCAACAGGTAAAAATTGTTTATATTATTTAAATTGTTCAAACTGCTCAACCTCTTCATTTAATTCACATTTTCAAACTTCATATCATCTACATCGTTCAAGGTAAGCGTACGAGCCGAAGCCACTTGGCGGGACGAACGCGTTGTATTCCACAACATCCATCCCGGCAACGCGACCCTCATACCGACGGACGACGCGAAGTTCTACTGGCAACCCAACATCGTCATGGACGGGGTCATCAGTGAGGACACGATGGCGTTGTCTATGGACGCTGAGCCTGAGAAGATGTTCGTCATTGCCGACATGCAGGGGAAACCTGCCACTTCTGGCGGGACTGAAGGTTTGTGTTGTGTGTGTGTGTTGTATTGTGTATGTGTGTTGTGTGTATGTGTGTTGTGTATTGTGTGTGTTTGGGGTGTGTATGTGTGTGTACATGGTGTTGTATTGTGTATGTGTGTGTGTTGTGTGTATGTGTGTTGTGCGTGTGTACGGTGTGTGTGTTGTGAGTGTGTGTTGTGTGTATGTGTGTTGTATTGTATATGTGTAAGTCATGTGGTGTGTGTGTTGTGTATTGTGTGTGTTTGGGGTGTGTATGTGTGTTGTATTGTGTATGTGTGTGTTGTGTGTATGTGTGTTGTGCGTGTGTACGGTGTGTGTGTTGTGAGTGTGTGTTGTGTGTATGTGTGTTGTATTGTATATGTGTAAGTCATGTGGTGTGTGTGTTGTGTATTGTGTGTGTTTGGGGTGTGTATGTGTGTGTACATGGTGTTGTATTGTGTATGTGTGTGTTGTGTGTATGTGTGTTGTGCGTGTGTACGGTGTGTGTGTTGTGAATGTGTGTTGTGTGTATGTGTGTTGTATTGTATATGTGTAAGTCATGTGGTGTGTGTGTTGTGTATTGTGTGTGTGTTGTGGGTGTGTGTTGTATATATTGTGCTCGTCGTAGCCGAGTGGTGAAAGAACCCGCCCTTCCGTGAGGGCGTCGAGGGTTCGAATCCCCGCGCTCGGTGGCGATTTTCTCGTTGGGTATAGGGGAAAACTCAAAACACAACACCCCATTCTACCCAGGTGTCGAAAATAGGGGCCGGTCTTGACCGGGGGTAACCGTCATGGCGTCCTGGCGTTAGTTATGAGGCATTAGATATACCAACCGTCATGGCGTCCTGATGTTAGTTATGAGGCATTTGATATACCAACCGTCATGGCGTCCTGGTGTTAGTTATGAGGCATTTGATATACCAACCGTCATGGCGTCCTGGTGTTAGTTATGAGGCATTTGATATACCAACCGTCATGGCGTCCTGGTGTTAGTTATGAGGCATTTGATATACCAACCGTCATGGCGTCCTGGCGTTAGTTATGAGGCATTAGATATACCAACCGTCATGGCGTCCTGGTGTTAGTTATGAGGCATTTGATATACCAACCGTCATGGCGTCCTGGCGTTAGTTATGAGGTATTAGATATACCAACCGTCATGGCGTCCTGGTGTTAGTTATGAGGCATTTCATATACCAACCGTCATGGCGTCCTGGTGTTAGTTATGAGGCATTTGATATACCAACCGTCATGGCGTCCTGGTGTTAGTTTTGAGGCATTTGATATACCAACCGTCATGGCGTCCTGGTGTTAGTTATGAGGTATTAGATATACCAACCGTCATGGCGTCCTGGTGTTAGTTATGAGGCATGTGATATACCAACCGTCATGGCGTCCTGGTGTTAGTTATGAGGCATTTGATATACCAACCGTCATGGCGTCCTGGTGTTAGTTATGAGGCATGTGATATACCAACCGTCATGGCGTCCTGGTGTTAGTTATGAGGCATTTGATATACCAACCGTCATGGCGTCCTGGTGTTAGTTATGAGGCATTTGATATACCAACCGTCATGGCGTCCTGGTGTTAGTTATGAGGCATTAGATATACCAACCGTCATGGCGTCCTGGTGTTAGTTATGAGGCATTATATATACCAACCGTCATGGCGTCCTGGTGTTAGTTATGAGGCATTTGATATACCAACCGTCATGGCGTCCTGGTGTTAGTTATGAGGCATTTGATATACCAACCGACATGGCGTCCTGGTGTTAGTTATGAGGCATTTGATATACCAACCGTCATGGCGTCCTGGTGTTAGTTATGAGGCATTTGATATACCAACCGTCATGGCGTCCTGGTGTTAGTTATGAGGCATTGGATATACCAACCGTCATGACGTCCTGGTGTTAGTTATGAGGCATTTGATATACCAACCGTCATGGCGTCCTGGTGTTAGTTATGAGGCATTTGATATACCAACCGTCAGGGCGTCCTAGTGTTAGTTATGAGGCATTTGATATACCAACCGTCATGGCGTCCTGGTGTTAGATATGAGGCATTTGATATACCAACCGTCATGGCCTCCTGGTGTTAGTTATGAGGCATTTGATACACCAACCGTCATGGCGTCCTGGTGTTAGTTATGAGGCATTTGATATAACACCCGTCATGGCGTCTTGGTTTTAGTAATGAGGCATTTGATATACCAACCGTCATGGCGTCCTGGTGTTAGTTATGAGGCATTTGATATAACACCCGTCATGGCGTCCTGGTTTTAGTTATGAGGCATTTGATATACCAATCGTCATGGCGTCCTGGTGTTAGTTATGAGGCATTTGATATACCAACTGTCAGGGCGTCCTGGTGTTAGTTATGAGGCATTTGATATACCAACCGTCATGGCGTCCTGGTGTTAGATATGAGGCATTTGATATACCAACCGTCATGGCGTCCTGGTGTTAGTTTTGAGGCATTTGATATACCAACCGTCATGGCGTCCTGGTGTTAGTTATGAGGCATTTGATATACCAACCGTCATGGCGTCCTGGTGTTAGTTATGAGGCATTAGATATACCAACCGTCATGGCGTCTTGGTGTTAGTTATGAGGCATGTGATATACCAACCGTCATGGCGTCCTGGTGTTAGTTATGAGGCATTTGATATACCAACCGTCATGGCGTCCTGGTGTTAGTTATGAGGCATTAGATATACCAACCGTCATGGCGTCCTGGTGTTAGTTATGAGGCATTAGATATACCAACCGTCATGGCGTCCTGGTGTTAGTTATGAGGCATTTGATATACCAACCGTCATGGCGTCCTGGTGTTAGTTATGAGGCATTAGATATACCAACCGTCATGGCGTCCTGGTGTTAGTTATGAGGCATTTTATATACCAACCGTCATGGCGTCCTGGTGTTATTTATGAGGCATTTGATATACCAACCGTCATGGCCTCCTGGTGTTAGTTATGAGGCATTTGATACACCAACCGTCATGGCGTCCTGGTGTTAGTTATGAGGCATTTGATATAACACCCGTCATGGCGTCCTGGTTTTAGTTATGAGGCATTTGATATACCAACCGTCATGGCGTCCTGGTGTTAGTTATGAGGCATTTGATATAACACCCGTCATGGCGTCCTGGTTTTAGTTATGAGGCATTTGATATACCAATCGTCATGGCGTCCTGGTGTTAGTTATGAGGCATTTGATATAACAACCGTCAGGGCGTCCTGGTGTTAGTTATGAGGCATTTGATATACCAACCGTCATGGCGTCCTGGTGTTAGATATGAGGCATTTGATATACCAACCGTCATGGCGTCCTGGTGTTAGTTTTGAGGCATTTGATATACCAACCGTCATGGCGTCCTGGTGTTAGTTATGAGGCATTTGATATACCAACCGTCATGGCGTCCTGGTGTTAGTTATGAGGCATTAGATATACCAACCGTCATGGCGTCCTGGTGTTAGTTATGAGGCATGTGATATACCAACCGTCATGGCGTCCTGGTGTTAGTTATGAGGCATTTGATATACCAACCGTCATGGCGTCCTGGTGTTAGTTATGAGGCATGTGATATACCAACCGTCATGGCGTCCTGGTGTTAGTTATGAGGCATTTGATATACCAACCGTCATGGCGTCCTGGTGTTAGTTATGAGGCATTTGATATACCAACCGTCATGGCGTCCTGGTGTTAGTTATGAGGCATTAGATATACCAACCGTCATGGCGTCCTGGTGTTAGTTATGAGGCATTAGATATACCAACCGTCATGGCGTCCTGGTGTTAGTTATGAGGCATTTGATATACCAACCGTCATGGCGTCCTGGTGTTAGTTATGAGGCATTAGATATACCAACCGTCATGGCGTCCTGGTGTTAGTTATGAGGCATTTGATATACCAACCGTCATGGCGTCCTGGTGTTAGTTATGAGGCATTTGATATACCAACCGTCATGGCGTCCTGGTGTTAGTTATGAGGCATTTGATATACCAACCGTCATGGCGTCCTGGTGTTAGTTATGAGGCATGTGATATACCAACCGTCATGGCGTCCTGGTGTTAGTTATGAGGCATTTGATATACCAACCGTCATGGCGTCCTGGTGTTAGTTATGAGGCATTAGATATACCAATGCACAAGTCTGAGGTGATCTGTGTATCAGGCTTGAATTGGAAATAAAGCATCCGTAGATGCCGCTGTTCATTGGTGTCATCATAATGATTGTTACTTTAATCGTTATTGTTTGTGTTTTTTTCATTATTTTTGGTATTATCATCCAGGTCAAACTTAATTTCTTAAAGTTAATAGTTATTGTCATTATTTCTGCAATTATTATAATTAGTATTGTTCTTATCATTGTTATCATTATTATTGTTGTTATTTGATCATCACGACGGCACTCATCATTTAGGTCAAATATAATGACTCGCTGTTAAATATTATTTTTTTTTACTGCTATCATTATTATTTTTCTTAATAGTTCTCTTAAATAACTTCAATATTCGGTTATACAATAGGATAAATAAATATTTTACCAGAGTTTTTTATTAATTCTCATAAAATTATTAAGAAATTTTAGCTGAAAAAAACTGAAATCTGCAAATTGAGTTTCGAGTTTTTAGAAGAGCCAATCCGTACCTAAACTCAACACGTTATAACCTGAGCTAAACGCATCATAACCTTAACTAAGCACGTTAAAACCTGAATTAAACGCGTCAGACTGATACGATTGTCCCGTTTTGAAAAGTTTTTCATCCAATTGATCCTTTGACTCCCACAAAAGCCTGACCTTGACCCACACACACCTGACCTTTACTTCCCTTGGCCCCCACAAACACCTGACTTTGACCCGTTTGCCCCGGGCAGATCAGCTCGATGTTGCCGATGTCAGCTGACCCGAAGATGATCGACGTGTGGATGTTGGTGCATGTGTTGCTGCTGGCGGGGGTCTTCTGGCCATGATCGTCATCAACGCGCTGCCGGAAAGCGGGGCCTCCTCTGATGGGGAGCTCTCCTTCTGGATCAAGGTAAGGCTTTTGTGGGGGTAAAGATGGGTAAAGTTTAGGCTTTTGTTGAGGTCAAGGTTAGGCTTTTGTGGGAGCCAAGATAAGGCTTTTGTTGGGACCAAGGTTAGGGTTTGTTGGGGAAAAGGTCAGGCTTTTGTTGGGGCCAAGGTCAGGTTTTTATTGGGGTCAAGGTTAAGCTTTTGTAAGGGTAAAGGTCAGGCTTTTGTGAGGGTAAAGGTCAGGCTTTTGTGAGGGTGAAGGTCAGGCTTATGTTGGGGTCAAGGTAAGGCTTTTGTGGGGGTGAAGGGGTAAAGGTCAGGCTTTTGTGGGGGCTAAGGTCAGGCTTTTGTTGGGGTCAAGGTCAGGGTTTTTTGGGGTAAAGGTCTGGCTTTTTGATTGGGTCAAGGTTAAAATTCTCCGACGCAGTATTGTGAATACGATTGGTTACGAATACCCATTATACGGATATTTCTTCAAAATTAGATATTTTTTCCAAAATCTTTCCATCAAGTTAAATATTTTTTCCAAAATATTTTTCCAGAGTTAGATATTTCTCTAAAGATAATTCTGTAAAATTAGATATTTTCTCTAAGATATTTCCACAAAGGTAAATATCTCTTTTGGGGTATTTCCCCCAAAAATTAATTTAAATAAGTTAGCAAAAATGTGCATTTTCCCAATAAATTAATTACATAAGCAACATGGTCAACAACATGTAACAATTACATTTTAATCGCAACGTGCGCCACCGGTGGTACACGGAGGCAATTTTCACAATGCTGCTGACCAACCAGAAGTCACACATTTAAACAATTTAAACAATTTAAACAATTTATTTACCACAGGTGATACAGAGGTAGAATTTTGCTTAAGTCTAGTACAATGGTCAAATTTGAGTATAGCTACCTGTGGGCCCGAATAAGTTCAGCGACTTCTAGGGCATCCTACCATCACGTTATTCTAGGGTGTACAAAAAACTTTCACCTAGTTCACTTAACCTAGTTTCGCATTAGACTGATCATTGAGAGAATTAACTCGATATTTTATGCTGTATTTTACAATATAGGTCAAGTCGGCTATACGAGGCCTGTCGAAAAAGTATCCGACCTTTGGCCAGAAAAAATACTTCAACAACCTGACGGGGTTGGGACCCTAATCCCCTTCAAAGTAGGCTCCTTGTGCTTCCACACACTTAGCCCACCGATCCTTCCACTGCCGGAAACACCTCTGGAAGTCTTCTTTTGGAATGGTGTTCAGCTCTGTCGTCGCGTTCCGCATTATCTCTTCTCTACTCTCAAAACGGGATCCTTTCAGTGGTGTCTTCAATTTTGGAAACAACCAGAAGTCGCAAGGAGCCAGGTCTGGAGAGTAGGGAGGTTGGCGAACGGTCGTAATTCCATGTTTGGCCAAGAAATTGCGGATCAAATGGGATGAATGTGCGGGCGCGTTGTCGTGATGCAAGTGCCAGTTGTTCGCAGTCCACATGTCTGGTCTTTTGCGCCGAACTGCATCACGAAGTCGCCGGAGAACATCCTGATAGTACTCCTTTGTCACTGTTTGTCCTTCCGGTGCGTATTCGTGATGCACAATTCCACGGACATCAAAGAAAACAGTCAGCATCGAAGGAGTCAAACAGGCAATGCGACGATGGAGCTGAACACCATTCTAAAAAAAAACTACCAGAGGTGTTTCCAGCAGTGGAAGGATCGGTGGGCTAAGTGTGTGCAAGCACAAGGGGCATACTTTGAAGGGGATTAGGGTCCCAACTCCGACAGGTATTCGAAATATTTTTTCTGGCCAAAGGTCGGATACTTTTTAGACAGGCCTCGTATTTAACAGTATGTTCGATAAAACGATTCAAGAGCAGAGAGAAGATTGGTTATGGTACACAAGGCAAGTTACATTATGACATTATCATTAGTTACATGTAGGAAGCAAGATTTCGACACGGTGATCTTACACGACTAGTATTCTGATAGGAAGTGAGACTCAAGATGTCTTTTGAATACTTTGTACGAATTACATTCACGGATCTCTGCAGGTATAGAGTTCCAAGTTTTGGTTCCAACGAAGAGAATACTGTGTTGCGACCTGGCCTTTGAATAATAAGGAAGCATGAATTTACTTCTATTTCGGGTTAAATGGTCGTGATGACCAGTTTGCGCAGTCAATAATTGTCTTAGGCTATTGTCGCCATCATTTCTTAATGTTTTGTAAATGAAATTACAGATGGAGATTTTGTAGAGATCCGAAAGTTTAAGTATTTGTAAATTTTTGAAAGAATCATTTGTGGGAGCATTATATTCTAGGTTCTTTACCGCTCTGACAGCCCTTTTCTGCAGAGTAAAAATTTTGTTGGTTTTATTTTTATCAGTTCCGTGCCATGCTTCTATTCCGTATTGCAAGTATGGAGAAATGAGCGTTCGGTAGAGCATTTGTAAAGCTGTTTCAGGCAGAAAATTTTTAACTTTATTTAGGATTCCGATGGATTTTGATAATTTAGAACTAATATGAGTGATGTGCTCTTTGAAGGTCAGATGTTTATCTATTATGATGCCCAGAAACTTACATGAGTTGGTTTCTTCGATTTCACCTTCGCCAATTTTAATGCATGGGAGAGATACATCTTTCTTGTATGAGAAAGTAATATAATTTGTTTTATCGATATTTAGGCTTATTTTATTAGCTTTGAGCCACGATGAAACCTTGTGAAGTTCAGTATTTATTCTCTCCACAATCATAGCAGGATTTTGGTTCGGAAGGACCGCAGAAAGCGTACTGTCATCGGCAAAAAGTATGAATTTGAAGAATGATGTAGATTTTACAATATCATTGATAAAAATCAGAAACAAGAGAGGCCCGAGAACAGATCCTTGTGGAACTCCATGGCTAATTGTCTGTGGGTCTGATTTTGCGTCGTCAATGACAACGTATTGCTTCCGATTTGTTAGGTATGATCTGAACCAATCATGGGCAATCCCTCGAATGCCATAACAGTGTAGTTTCGATAATAGTATTTTATGGTCCACACAATCAAATGCTTTTCGGAAGTCAAGAAATGCAGAGAAGACAGGCTTTCCTTCATCTATATTAGAATAGAGGAATTGTAAATGATTTAATATAGCCTGTGTTGTTGATTTTTTAGAGCGAAAACCGTATTGTTTATCGTAAAGAAATGATTTTTGTTCAAAATAAGAGTACACTTTTTTATACAAAATCTTTTCGAATACTTTGCTAATAATTGGTAGAATGGAGATAGGTCGATAATTGTTTACACAGGTTTTTTCACCACTTTTAAAGATAGGGGTTACTCTAGCAACTTTGAGGGAGTTCGGGAAAGTGCCTAGTAAGAGAGACTGGTTAATAATATTTGATATCAGTGGGGCTACAATGTCAGCAATAACTTTAAGTACTTTAGTCGGAAACGTTTGTAACCCACTCGATTTATTTTTCATGTTGTTTATGCACGTAATTACATCGGAGGAGTTTGTAGGCGTAAAGAAAAAGGAGTTGGGTTCTCGAATATGATCCATAAATTCCAGGTGATCAGTAGGTTCATTTGGAATACCATCAGCTATTGTTTTCCCTACGTTTACGAAGAAGTTGTTAAAGAGATTAGCAATTTCTTTCTTCTCATGATATTTTACATTATCTTGAACAACATATTCAATTTTCTTTTTATCGGCATTATTCGGTTTACAGCAGGAGTTAAGGAGATGCCAAGTCTTTTTAACGTCAGTTTTGAATTGAGTAAAATTGAGCGTAAAGTAGTTCTTTTTTGATGTTCTTATCTGGTTTGTTACATAGTTTCTAAATCGGTTATATGTTTCTCTAGATATTCGTCCTTCGCAAAGGAGGGCTAGGTACGCTTGACGTTTCTTTATATTTATCACGATGTCTCTGGTAATCCAGGGCTTATGTTTATTTTTCGGGGTAACTGTACGAGTTACAATTGGGCAACACTGATTGTATGCGGTCATTATAGTTTCAGTCAACTTTACTACTGCTTCATCAATGCTCGTAGTATTATTGTTTTGTTGAGAGATGTGCAATGTAGGCATTGATTCTTCTAGAACGGTGCGCATTTCTTCAAGATTTGATTCGTTTATTTTACGATATGAGTAAGTTTCAGCCCGTGCCTTGGTGCAAGCAATATAGATATTTTTCTTAATAAGAAAAACTGGGAAGTGATCTGATAAGTCAGAAGTAATTATTCCAGCAAGAAAATCACTAGGGTCTGTCATAAAGATATTGTCAAGCAGCGTAGCACACTCTGAGGTTATTCGTGTAGGCTTTGTAATGATCGGAAGGAAGGATTGAGACTGAAAGGTAGTTAGGAAATTAGAGATTGGTTCATGGCTTTCATGTTTCAGTAGATCATAATTGAAGTCACCGCATATTATTATGTCATTGTATAAGGGCCTGTTGAAGTGAGAAATAATACGATTCAATTCATTCAGGAAGGATATAGGACAGGCTGTAGGAGGCCTATACACCGTTCCAAGCACAATGCGTTTACCATCTCTAAAAAGTTCTACGAAGAGTGATTCTATATGATCCTGATTCATGGTTGCACTTGCTATGGTTCTCGAGTCTATGTGGTTAGATATATATGTGCTGATGCCTCCGCCCCGCTGGTTTTTTCTTAGCGAATGGTAACTATGATAATTTTCAAATCGAATCATGTCTTTAGTCGAGTCATCTAGCCAGCTTTCGGTGAAGCTAATCACGTCTAGGTTATATTTAAGTTCAGTAATAGTACATTGTATCTCTTCCAATTTTGGATAGAGTGACCTACAGTTCCAACACAGGAGTGAGAAATCTCGGTCAGTTATTCGTATAGTTTCGTTGAATTCTGATATATTAGTATACCTACACTCTTGAGAGTCGTTTAGGTTTGGATATATTCTGTTCAAATGATTGAAATCTGGATCGATTTCCTCAAATATTACAGGGTGATCAGTCATTTAAAATAAGTAAAAGTAAGAATTAGGTACTATAGAGCTTAAAACGAAATACAGAGTCAAGCTTAAAGGGATATTCCAGTCTAAAAAGTAGCTTATTAAGTAAGAGAGAATAGAGTAAAAAAGAAAAATCTAGCGCGATTTCGTGAGTACACACAAACTCAGTCCATGAGCGAGTGATAATGGAGTTCAATATCACAACATTGGTGCAAACAGATTGCTAAGGGCGTTTTCGCAAGTTCACATTCAACAGGTAATAAGTTTCTAAAGATTATGACGACAATGATACAATCAGCTAATATGGTTTACGCGTAATAATAACTGTAGTGGTAAATAAAGAAGAATTCACAGTAACATTGGTTGGTGAAAAATTACTAATTGCGATGTTACAAAATGTGACACACAGATGTCATAGATGTTTACACACACATCTATTATTTATTTGTTATAATATTGGAGTTCGATATCACTACATTGGTGCAAACAGATTGCTGAGGGCGTTTTCATAAGTTCACATACAAGAGGGAATAAGTTTTAAAGATTATGATGACAATGATACAATCAGCTAATATGGTTTACGCGTAATAATAACTGTAGTGGTAAATAAGGAAGAATTCACAGTAATATTGGTAAGTGAAAAATTGCTGATAGATTATTATGACAATGATATAATCAGATTATAAGAAGATTACAACGACAATGATATAATCAGATTATAAGAAGATTACAACGACAATGATATAATCAGCTAATATGGTTGTACGATGGCAGTGGAGGGCAGAAGCGATTATCAGATTATAAGAAGATTACAACGACAATGATATAATCAGCTAATATGGTTTACGCGTAATAATACTTAAGTGGTTAAGAAGAGAAAAAATTCACAGTAACATTGGGAGGTAAAAAATTGCTGATTGCGTTGTTTGAAAAGTTCACACACAGCTGTCATAAATGTTTACAAGCACATCTGTCATACATTTGTATAGATTCAGGTTGAACTAGCATCAAGTTGAGGTTTACTGACATGATACCTAATTGAGGTTAAATTAATACGAAATTTACATATTTAGGGGATGAAAATGAAATTGACTAATTTAGGGGATCACCTAGTCTAGTCACCCATGATCTGCTGTGATGACATGTTTAGTTGTTGCATCAGGTATTGCTCGAGGTCATCTGGCGTGTTGATCTCGCGGCGTCTTGAATCTGGGTTTTCTGGGTTGAATATGAAGATGTTTCCATCCTGTGTTCTTGGGATTCCAACTTTATCCGGGAATTTCCTTTTGGCCATCCTTAGAATGTACATGACGTTAGCTCGTGAAGGTATGAGGTATTCATTTATGAAGAAGAACTGTGGTTTCTTTTCTCGGCAGGCGTTGAGAATTTCACGTTTTTTGTTATAATGTTTTAGTTCAAATGCAATGTTTCTTTGATCTGCATTCCCAGTTATTGTTTTTTCCCCATTCTTGTAGCTGACGTAATGTCAGTGCCGGAGAGGTCAATGTTGATCTTGTCCTTCAGGAGCTGGCAGACTGTATCCTTACAGATTTCGCCTGCGTGAGATGGCGGTATTTCCCTTCCAGAAATGACGAGAGTACATTTTTTGTCTTCAATGTCTCGGCGCTGATCATTTTTTTCCAACTGGTCGAGGCGGGAGGTTAAGCTATCTATTTTCTCATTCTGTTCTTCGAGAATTTTTTTGTGTTCCGCTTCTTTTGTTTCAAATAGCGTTTTAAGGTGGCTTATTTCATTTTGCACTTGAACAATATCACTATTAAATTTTGTCATCACTGAATCGAAGTATTTTATAAGGACAGAAACCACTTCTTTACCGTCTTTCGTAAGGCTAGACACATCAGGGTATTGACCAAACTTCGGTTCAAACTCGATGCTGTTGTTGCTGCTGTTGTTGGTAATGCGTCGTTTGTTAGGCATCTTGAGGATGGAGGGAATTCGGTCGTTGTGTAAACGAGGGTTGAATACTCTCACACTTTTGAGGGAATATTATACTCTTAGTTTGATTATTTTTATATATGGGGTATTTATATCACATTTGAATACTCAGGACGCGAGTGGGTACCCATTTAGGTTAGAGGTACATTCTTACTAACAATAGGCACTTTGTTTCGGAGCGAGCGCCACACCCGTTCTCACGCCACGGAGTCACTGAAGACACTGATTCAATTTTCATAAATACTAAATATAAAAAAAGCATGATCCAGTTCATGTTTGCTTTTTTCATAATTACCTACTACAATTAATTTTAAATTAAAGTTGAATATTGAACTTCAGTTTAACCAATCTTGGTCCAAGCGTTGATAATAATTACACAAGCAACATGACATCTATATAAACATGCAGTAATTAACACAATACACCTCGGAAAGTTTGTCAATAAGTACTCCTCGTATGGCACTTCTGGTTTAGGACGTCTTACATTAAGAACTTTTTAAAAGTCAATATGTTGGCATGTATCTCATGTGGCAACTTGGAAATAAACGGTTTTTCTGTTTTTTCTTTTCGTTTCCCAGAGCATCAGAGTGGCCCCGCGATTCTCCCGATCTAAGGACAACGAAGAAAACAAAAAAGAGTTTTCTCTCCGGCGAGCAGCCAACAAGTGGACGGCAGCAACGTTTGTGTTGTCGTACGTTGTGTTTGTGGTTGCGGTCCTGGGCTTCACGTTCATCGCACGTCAGTCAGGCGTAGCTGACACCGACGCGTAAATTTTGTGCGGCACAGTGTAACTTTCGAACAGCAGCCATTTTGATTCGAGTTTTGGACGTATACCACAGTAGAAGATACAAGGTAGGGTCAAAGCAGTCTTTTTTCCGTCGACCGAGTGGCAATACTGACGTCATGGCAACGAACCAATAGCAGCGCTCATATTGCGTGTGGTAGCACTGCTACCCCCAAATCTGGCTCCACTATTGACCTTACGACATGGCGTTTTACTGACGTCATGAAGTTTGTTTGGAATGAAGCCTTTCTATTGGCTAGCCGAACAAGAGGAGGTGTATTTTGTCCCATAGAAATGACCCTACCTTGTTTTCTCGGTAATTGTCCAGGAGAGGACCATAATCGATATTCCAGTTTTCAGTGCCTAAACCAAGTTAATTAGATCGAAATAAACAAGTTTTTTAAAAGCATTTTCCGTCTGAAACGAGTATATTACGAGTTATAGCGGTAAATTGGTTACCGCAACTCTAGTGTTTGAAGCGGGAAGTAATTCATCGAGCGCGTCATATGGCAACACTGCAATGGACTCTCCTTTCCGACGCGCTCGAATGCTCGACCGGATTCCCGCCATCTAAGACGAGAGTTAACAAACCGCTAAAACTCGTTACTTCTGGGTGATAATTTCTATTGTGTTGTTAACTAAAAGATCCTAAAAGTAGGTTCAGGCTTCGCAGGCTCCGCAAGGCCGGCAAATAATAAATTACAAAGTACCCAACGTACTCTACCCAAACTAAACTTACCGCTATAACTCGTAAAATACTCATTTCAGACAGAAAGCGCATAGAAGAAAACTTGGTTATTTACATCTAATTAACTATGTTTAGGCACCGAAAACTGGAAAATCGATTATGGTCCTCTCCTGGACATATACTGTTTCCTCTACCGTGCTGCCAACTCCAGCTATCTATACTCCTGTGCTTCATTGTTCATGTTCCTCTCTTCTCTTGCTGAGTCGTCATCATCTACACATCATAAACTACTGAACACTTATCTCTCTTAGTGAAAAATGTGTAGTTAAGTGTTCAGAGCTGAGAAGATATCTGAGAGGTGAGTGTATTTGTACTAATGGTTGGTGTCATGTGCTACGTGTTGCTATGCTATTCATGTGATTATTGATTACTACTACGCATACTATTGTAGATGTGCTAACAATGTACCAGGGTTTCATAAACTAGGTATAATATAGATATCTAATATGTTGAATTGGTTAAATTGCCTCCGCCATTACAAGTGGGTTTAAATCTTTCGCTATTCGATAGATGGCGCCACTGTATTTATGTCACGGTAGAGGAAACATGGTAGGGTCATTTCTATGGGAGAAAATACACCTCTTCTTGTTCGGCTAGCCAATAGAAAGGCTTTATTTCAAACAAACTTTATGACCTCACCAAAACGCCATGTCGTTAGGCCAATAGGGGAGCCAGATTTGGGGGTAGCAGTGCTACCAGATGCAATATGAGCGCTGCCATTGGTTCGTTGCCGTGACGTCAGCAAAACCACACCGTCAACGAAAAGAAGACTGGTTTGAACCTACCTTGTTTCCTCTACCGTGGTGTATACCTTCGCTGTTTAGGAAATATGTAAATTTGTTTGGGTGTTCCCTATTTCAGAGCATTTCTTTTTTTCGACTACGCTATTTAAGAAATTTACCGTAGTTGCTTGTTTGATTTCGCAGTCTACGCTCTTCTTTTAGATTTAACACAGGGTGGAAAATGCCCCGCTTTTAGGGTTAACATAGGGCAACAGTCAACTTTCCTATTGCAGAGAATTCAAGTTTTCCACCTGATCGCGGTAAAAAAAATATTCTTAGTTCAATTAGCCCGTTGTGATATGAATCCCACACGCCGTGTCGTGGATACCGGCTGCTACAAATGTTAACATAAGATGAATTTCTATGATATTCTTTTCATAAAATTTCTATGGAAATGTTCTTCGTTCATATACAGGATGTCCACAGGAAAATGTATCCTTTGACCGATTCACAGTATGTATGATACCAGAACCATATATCAGAATCAAACTGTTGTGTGGTGCCGGTATATGTATATATGATACCGATTTATGCATAAATGATACCGGAACCATACATCAGAATTAAACCGTTGTGTGGTGCCGGTACATGTATATATGATACCGATTTATGCATAAATGATACCGGAACCATACATCAGAATTAAACCGTTGTGTGGTGCCGGTACATGTATATATGATACCGATTTATGCACTTATAGATGCCGAAATCGGTCAATATTTACTTTAATGCGATCAAGGAAATTCAAAATTCTGTTTCAATGAATCTCTGAAGGAACACATTTAAGAACATTTCACATAAAAGAGATTTAACTCGCTGATGCGTAATTTTCGAGCTATTAAACTTTGACGTTATAGGAACGTCGTATATAACAGTGAAGAAACGGACACGCAAATATTCTGTAATATGCTATTGACGTGATGATAGGTTAGATTAGGTTAGGCAACGTTAGGTTAGTTGAATAAACTAGCCTGAACTAACCTAAATAAACCTAAAATAACTTACCCTAACTTAGCTACACCGACACTGATGGTTTCCGCCAAAATACTGCGCGAGTTCCAACAATGCAGGTACGACGCAGCCGACTATATAATGCTATTCTTACCGTAACGTAATTAAGGGGATCATCCGGGGCCCTTGCCAGATCCTGTCGATGTCATGGTCATTTTGCATGTTTTTGTTGTAGAAGGACCCTTAGTTGGTGGACTATTCGTTCCTAAAATTTTATGGCGCTACGACAATAATTCCCCCCCTCCCGGGGGGGGGGGGCGAAGGGACAAAAATATTTCAATTTTCCCGATTTTGACCCCATATAAAAAGAGAACAAATGGGAAATGGAAAAAAAAGCCGAACGTGAGTGTGTTAGAAATGTTTCAAGGATTCTAAAACTGCATTTGTTTTTGTTCTAGCATCGAAACTGAAGGATGAGTCCCATTTTGAAATATCAATATTAGTGAAATATCAATACATAAAAACCAATATGTCAAATTTTTGCAAAATCTAAGGCCTGAATCAAAAAAATGAATGGAATCAATTTTGTTTCTTTTCAAAGGTTACATATCATAGTCAAATTTCATAAGAATCAGACTGAAAAAAGAAAAAAATGATTTTTTTGGTAAAAAAGGAAATGTTTTTATAATTTTTTTTTTAAATCACAATTCACAGTTTGAATATGAAGTTATGTATGGAAAGTATCGAAATAAAAATTAAAACTGCATTCAATTACATCAATTGTTCATTATATTACACTTCAACACAAAATTCTTTTTTTGCTTATACCCAACACTTTGAATTTTCAACATTCATCATTCATCCTGGGACTAGTTCTCGAGTTTTGATGCTAGAACAAATCCAAAGACAGTTTTAGAATCCTTGGAACATTTCTAACAAACGTTCCTTCTGTTTTTTTTTTAATTTGAATTCTTTGAAGAAATATATAGCTCTAAACCCAAAAAATTGTTGCTGATTTTTGAAATTTCCAAAAATTTTGAAAAAATAGAAAAAATTTGAATTTTAAAAAAACTGAATGAGCGTTTGTTAGAAATGTTCCAAGGGTTCTAAAACTGTCTTTGTTTTTGTTCTAGTTCTAGCATCAAAACTGAATGAGGAGTTCCAATCTGAAATATCAATAAAAATATACAAAAAACACATTTTTCGTCAAAAAAAAAGTAAGGCCTAAATCGAAAAGATGACAGTAGTAAAAAAGGTTTACTTTCACAAAAGACATATACTGGCCAATTTTCAAACGAATCGGACGAAAAAAGTCTCAAACCCGGATGATCCCCTAATGTTATATCTCGAAAATTACGCATTAGCGAGCAAAGTGTCATTCATGTAAAACGTTTTATTGTATTTTTTTGTGATTCTTGGGAACCAAATTTCTAAATTCCATGAACGCATTGAAGTAAATATAGACAGATTCCGGTATCATGTGGGCGTATATTGGTATCACATTTAGATATAAACAAACGAACAACGGCATCTACGGATGCTTTATTTCCAATTCAAGCCTGATACACATCACCTTGTACATTAGATTTTCAAATGCCTCATAACCAACACCAGGACGCCATGACGGTTGGTATATCAAATGCCTCATAACTAACACCAGGACGCCATGACGGTTGGTATATCAAATGCCTCATAACTAACACCAGGATGCCATGACGGTTGGTATATCAAATGCCTCATAACTAACACCAGGATGCCATGACGGTTGGTATATCAAATGCCTCATTACTAACACCAGGACGCCATGACGGTTGGTATATCAAATGCCTCATAACTAACACCAGGACGCCATGACGGTTGGTATATCAAATGCCTCATAACTAACACCAGGACGCCATGACGGTTGGTATATCAAATGCCTCATAACTAACACCAGGACGCCATGACGGTTGGTATATCAAATGCCTCATAACTAACACCAGGACGCCATGACGGTTGGTATATCAAATGCCTCATAACTAACACCAGGACACCATGACGGTTGGTATATCAAATGCCTCATAACTAACACCAGGATGCCATGACGGTTGGTATATCAAATGCCTCATAACTAACACCAGGATGCCATGACGGTTGGTATATCAAATGCCTCATAACTAACACCAGGATGCCATGACGGTTGGTATATCAAATGCCTCATTACTAACACCAGGACGCCATGACGGTTGGTATATCAAATGCCTCATAACTAACACCAGGACGCCATGACGGTTGGTATATCAAATGCCTCATAACTAACACCAGGACGCCATGACGGTTGGTATATCAAATGCCTCATAACTAACACCAGGACGCCATGACGGTTGGTATATCAAATGCCTCATAACTAACACCAGGACGCCATGACGGTTGGTATATCAAATGCCTCATAACTAACACCAGGACACCATGACGGTTGGTATATCAAATGCCTCATAACTAACACCAGGACGCCATGACGGTTGGTATATCAAATGCCTCATAACTAACACCAGGATGCCATGACGGTTGGTATATCAAATGCCTCATAACTAACACCAGGACGCCATGACGGTTGGTATATCAAATGCCTCATAACTAACACCAGGACGCCATGACGGTTGGTATATCAAATGCCTCATAACTAACACCAGGACGCCATGACGGTTGGTATATCAAATGCCTCATAACTAACACCAGGATGCCATGACGGTTGGTATATCAAATGCCTCATAACTAACACCAGGACGCCATGACGGTTGGTATATCAAATGCCTCATAACTAACACCAGGACGCCATGACGGTTGGTATATCAAATGCCTCATGACTAACACCAGGACGCCATGACGGTTGGTATATCAAATGCCTCATAACCAACACCAGGACGCCATGACGGTTGGTATATCAAATGCCTCATAACTAACACCAGGACGCCATGACGGTTGGTATATCAAATGCCTCATAACTAACACCAGGACGCCATGACGGTTGGTATATCAAATGCCTCATAACTAACACCAGGACGCCATGACGGTTGGTATATCAAATGCCTCATAACTAACACCAGGATGCCATGACGGTTGGTATATCAAATGCCTCATGACTAACACCAGGACGCCATGACGGTTGGTATATCAAATGCCTCATAACTAACACCAGGACGCCATGACGGTTGGTATATCAAATGCCTCATAACTAACACCAGGACGCCACGACGGTTGGTATATCAAATGCCTCATAACTAACACCAGGACACCATGACGGTTGGAATATCAAATGCCTCATAACTAACACCAGGACGCCATGACGGTTGGTATATCAAATGTCTCATAACTAACACCAGGACGCCATGACGGTTGGTATATCAAATGCCTCATAACTAACACCAGGACGCCATGACGGTTGGTATATCAAATGCCTCATAACTAACACCAGGACACCATGACGGTTGGAATATCAAATGCCTCATAACTAACACCAGGACGCCATGACGGTTGGTATATCAAATGCCTCATAACTAACACCAGGACGCCACGACGGTTGGTATATCAAATGCCTCATAACTAACACCAGGACGCCATGACGGTTGGTATATCAAATGCCTCATAACTAACACCAGGACACCATGACGGTTGGAATATCAAATGCCTCATAACTAACACCAGGACGCCATGACGGTTGGTATATCAAATGTCTCATAACTAACACCAGGACGCCATGACGGTTGGTATATCAAATGCCTCATAACTAACACCAGGACGCCATGACGGTTGGTATATCACATGCCTCATAACTAACACCAGGACGCCATGACGGTTGGTATATCAAATGCCTCATAACTAACACCAGGACGCCATGACGGTTGGTATATCAAATGCCTCATAACTAACACTAGGACGCCCTGACGGTTGGTATATCAAATGCCTCATAACTAACACCAGGACGCCATGACGGTTGGTATATCAAATGCCTCATAACTAACACCAGGATGCCATGACGGTTGGTATATCAAATGCCTCATGACTAACACCAGGACGCCATGACGGTTGGTATATCAAATGCCTCATAACTAACACCAGGACGCCATGACGGTTGGTATATCAAATGCCTCATAACTAACACCAGGACGCCACGACGGTTGGTATATCAAATGCCTCATAACTAACACCAGGACACCATGACGGTTGGTATATCAAATGCCTCATAACTAACACCAGGACGTCATGACGGTTGGTATATCAAATGTCTCATAACTAACACCAGGACGCCATGACGGTTGGTATATCAAATGCCTCATAACTAACACCAGGACGCCATGACGGTTGGTATATCACATGCCTCATCCCTAACACCAGGACGCCATGACGGTTGGTATATCAAATGCCTCATAACTAACACCAGGACGCCATGACGGTTGGTATATCTAATGCCTCATAACTAACACCAGGACGCCATGACGGTTGGTATATCAAATGCCTCATAACTAACACCAGGACGCCATGACGGTTGGTATATCTAATGCCTCATAACCAACACCAGGACGCCATGACGGTTGGTATATCACATGCCTCATAACTAACACCAGGACGCCATGACGGTTGGTATATCACATGCCTCATAACTAACACCAGGACGCCATGACGGTTGGTATATCAAATGCCTCATAACTAACACCAGGACGCCATGACGGTTGGTATATCAAATGCCTCATAACTAACACCAGGACGCCATGACGGTTGGTATATCAAATGCCTCATAACTAACACCAGGACGCCATGACGGTTGGTATATCAAATGCCTCATAACTAACACCAGGACGCCATGACGGTTGGTATATCAAATGCCTCATAACTAACACCAGGACGCCATGACGGTTGGTATATCAAATGCCTCATAACTAACACCAGGACGCCATGACGGTTGGTATATCTAATGCCTCATAACTAACACCAGGACGCCATGACGGTTGGTATATCAAATGCCTCATAACTAACACCAGGACGCCATGACGGTTGGTATATCAAATGCCTCATAACTAACACCAGGACGCCGTGACGGTTGGTATATCAAATGTCTCATAACCAACACCAGGACGCCATGACGGTTGGTATATCAAATGCCTCATAACTAACACCAGGACGCCATGACGGTTGGTATATCAAATGCCTCATAACTAACACCAGGACGCCATGACGGTTGGTATATCAAATGCCTCATAACTAACACCAGGACGCCATGACGGTTGGTATATCAAATGCCTCATAACCAACACCAGGACGCCATGACGGTTGGTATATCAAATGCCTCATAACTAACACCAGGACGCCATGACGGTTGGTATATCAAATGCCTCATAACTAACACCAGGACGCCATGACGGTTGGTATATCACATGCCTCATAACTAACACCAGGACGCCATGACGGTTGGTATATCAAATGCCTCATAACTAACACCAGGACGCCATGACGGTTGGTATATCAAATGCCTCATAACTAACACCAGGACGCCATTACGGTTGGTATATCAAATGTCTCATAACCAACACCAGGACGCCATGACGGTTGGTATATCAAATGCCTCATAACTAACACCAGGACGCCATGACGGTTGGTATATCAAATGCCTCATAACTAACACCAGGACGCCATGACGGTTGGTATATCAAATGCCTCATAACTAACACCAGGACGCCATGACGGTTGGTATATCAAATGCCTCATAACCAACACCAGGACGTCATGACGGTTGGTATATCAAATGCCTCATAACTAACACCAGGGCGCCATGACGGTTGGTATATCAAATGCCTCATAACTAACACCAGGACGCCATGACGGTTGGTATATCACATGCCTCATAACTAACACCAGGACGCCATGACGGTTGGTATATCAAATGCCTCATAACTAACACCAGGACGCCATGACGGTTGGTATATCAAATGCCTCATAACCAACACCAGGACGCCATGACGGTTGGTATATCAAATGCCTCATAACTAACACCAGGACGCCATGACGGTTGGTATATCAAATGCCTCATAACTAACACCAGGACGCCATGACGGTTGGTATATCAAATGCCTCATAACCAACACCAGGACGCCATGACGGTTGGTATATCAAATGCCTCATAACAAACACCAGGACGCCATGACGGTTGGTATATCAAATGCCTCATAACTAACACCAGGACGCCATGACGGTTGGTATATCAAATGTCTCATAACTAACACCAGGACGCCATGACGGTTGGTATATCAAATGCCTCATAACTAACACCAGGACGCCATGACGGTTGGTATATCAAATGCCTCATAACTAACACCAGGACGCCATGACGGTTGGTATATCAAATGTCTCATAACTAACACCAGGACGCCATGACGGTTGGTATATCAAATGCCTCATAACTAACACCAGGACGCCATGACGGTTGGTATATCACATGCCTCATAACTAACACCAGGACGCCATGACGGTTGGTATATCAAATGCCTCATAACTAACACCAGGACGCCATGACGGTTGGTATATCTAATGCCTCATAACTAACACCAGGACGCCATGACGGTTGGTATATCAAATGCCTCATAACTAACACCAGGACGCCATGACGGTTGGTATATCTAATGCCTCATAACCAACACCAGGACGCCATGACGGTTGGTATATCACATGCCTCATAACTAACACCAGGACGCCATGACGGTTGGTATATCACATGCCTCATAACTAACACCAGGACACCATGACGGTTGGTATATCACATGCCTCATAACTAACACCAGGACGCCATGACGGTTGGTATATCAAATGCCTCATAACTAACACCAGGACGCCATGACGGTTGGTATATCAAATGCCTCATAACTAACACCAGGACGCCATGACGGTTGGTATATCAAATGCCTCATAACTAACACCAGGACGCCATGACGGTTGGTATATCAAATGCCTCATAACTAACACCAGGACGCCATGACGGTTGGTATATCAAATGCCTCATAACTAACACCAGGACGCCATGACGGTTGGTATATCAAATGCCTCATAACTAACACCAGGACGCCATGACGGTTGGTATATCAAATGCCTCATAACTAACACCAGGACGCCATGACGGTTGGTATATCTAATGCCTCATAACTAACACCAGGACGCCATGACGGTTGGTATATCAAATGCCTCATAACTAACACCAGGACGCCATGACGGTTGGTATATCAAATGCCTCATAACTAACACCAGGACGCCATGACGGTTGGTATATCAAATGTCTCATAACCAACACCAGGACGCCATGACGGTTGGTATATCAAATGCCTCATAACTAACACCAGGACGCCATGACGGTTGGTATATCAAATGCCTCATAACTAACACCAGGACGCCATGACGGTTGGTATATCAAATGTCTCATAACTAACACCAGGACGCCATGACGGTTGGTATATCAAATGCCTCATAACTAACACCAGGACGCCATGACGGTTGGTATATCAAATGCCTCATAACTAACACCAGGACGCCATGACGGTTGGTATATCAAATGCCTCATAACTAACACCAGGACGCCATGACGGTTGGTATATCAAATGCCTCATAACCAACACCAGGACGCCATGACGGTTGGTATATCAAATGCCTCATTACCAACACCAGGACGCCATGACGGTTGGTATATCAAATGCCTCATAACTAACACCAGGACGCCATGACGGTTGGTATATCAAATGCCTCATAACTAACACCAGGACGCCATGACGGTTGGTATATCAAATGCCTCATAACTAACACCAGGACGCCATGACGGTTGGTATATCAAATGCCTCATAACTAACACCAGGACGCCATGACGGTTGGTATATCAAATGCCTCATAACTAACACCAGGACGCCATGACGGTTGGTATATCAAATGCCTCATAACTAACACCAGGACGCCATGACGGTTGGTATATCTAATGCCTCATAACTAACACCAGGACGCCATGACGGTTGGTATATCAAATGCCTCATAACTAACACCAGGACGCCATGACGGTTGGTATATCTAATGCCTCATAACTAACACCAGGACGCCATGACGGTTGGTATATCAAATGCCTCATAACTAACACCAGGACGCCATGACGGTTGGTATATCAAATGCCTCATAACTAACACCAGGACGCCATGACGGTTGGTATATCAAATGCCTCATAACTAACACCAGGACGCCATGACGGTTGGTATATCAAATGCCTCATAACTAACACCAGGACGCCATGACGGTTGGTATGTCTAATGCCTCATAACTAACACCAGGACGCCATGACGGTTGGTATATCAAATGCCTCATAACTAACACCAGGACGCCATGACGGTTGGTATATCAAATGCCTCATAACTAACACCAGGACGCCATGACGGTTGGTATATCAAATGCCTCATAACTAACACCAGGACGCCATGACGGTTGGTATATCAAATGCCTCATAACTAACACCAGGACGCCATGACGGTTGGTATGTCTAATGCCTCATAACTAACACCAGGACGCCATGACGGTTGGTATATCAAATGCCTCATAACTAACACCAGGACGCCATGACGGTTGGTATATCAAATGCCTCATAACTAACACCAGGACGCCATGACGGTTGGTATACAAATGCCTCATAACTAACACCAGGACGCCATGACGGTTGGCATATCAAATGCCTCATAACTAACACCAGGACGCCATGACGGTTGGTATATCAAATGCCTCATAACTAACACCAGGACGCCATGACGGTTGGTATATCAAATGCCTCATAACTAACACCAGGACGCCATGACGGTTGGTATATCAAATGCCTCATAACTAACACCAGGACGCCATGACGGTTGGTATATCAAATGCCTCATAACTAACACCAGGACGCCATGACGGTTGGTATATCAAATGCCTCATAACTAACACCAGGACGCCATGACGGTTGGTATATCAAATGCCTCATAACTAACACCAGGACGCCATGACGGTTGGTATATCAAATGCCTCATAACTAACACCAGGACGCCATGACGGTTGGTATATCAAATGCCTCATAACTAACACCAGGACGCCATGATGCTTTCCCCCGGTCAAGACCGGTACCCATTTCAGACACCTGGGTAGAGTGGGGCATTGTGCTTGGAATTTTTCCCCTATACCCAACGGAGAAAATCGCCCTCAGCGACTCGAACCCTCGTTTGCCCGCTCAGAGGCGGGTCCTACAGCCACACGGCTCTGACGGGCATATACCGGAAAACACAACCGCTCAATTCTGATATATGGTTTCTGTATAATACATGCATGCATACATCGGTCGCTAAATACATTTTCAGAGGACACTCTGTGCAATTATTGTGTCCTTGTGTTAACTGACTAGTGTGGAGGTATAAGACATGTTTCGTTATACAATAGAGTTGCGTATATAGGGTAATTACAGTCCTATAATGCTTCAATTTTATGTGTACCCGTACTGTGTGCGTTGATATATACTGGCTATATTAAGTCAATTTTGCTTCAATAATATTTAAATAACTTTAGTAGTCCTTAATGTGCATTTATCTACTCTAGATAACCTTAAATTTTCTCGCGCGGAATGGATTAATTAATTATTAGAAGGTTTTAGCCTCCCTTTACCACAACGAAGATGTTCTAAGAGAGGAAGGAGGAAAGCATCATTTAGTATAGAGTTAAGGGAACGCGGAATCTATGCACAAGGGGCCTAAAAACAGTACACGTAGAAAGAAGTTCTTGAAACAAGAAAAAGTAGAAGAAGAAAGTAGTAGGTGCTGAAAAACAGGACAGCAGTAAACCTAAAAAAGATGGTTCGTTACAAAAAAAAAAGTTTAATTTCAACAAAAAGAAGGCCTAACTTCAAGCTCGGGACCTGACATATTCCCCTAGGGAGCGCACATTACAGTAGCTACAATAATTGTATTCTCATGCGTTCAGAAATATCAATCTATATACTTCATTCAGTAACTCGAAATTTATCCGAGTCCGCTTAGAAAATTGGCTGAGTGTATATGGTCAAGTGAGGTATTAAATTGAAGCCACTGGTGTCTATATTTGCAGAAAACTATTTATTTATTTATTTTTTTTTTATTTATTCTTCTTTATTTATTTTATCTTTATTTTTCTTATTTTTTTATTTATTCTTCTTTATTTATTTTATCTTTATTTTTTTTATTTATTTTTTTTTTATTTTTAGGCAAGTCGGACAACCCGATACTCCGGTTGAACCGGTAACTAGTTGTACTTAATTGATCAGACTCTTAATAAATCAAACTGATTTTCAATCAGACTCTCAATTAATCAGACCCTTAGTCAGTCTCATAACTGATCAGACTTAAAATCGTTTGAATAAATTGTTCAAGTAATACCAGTCGGATATTGATCTCTAAGCTATACCAGTTGGATATTGATCTCTAAAGCTACACCAGTTGGATATTGATCTCTAAAGCTATACCAGTTGGATATTGATCTCTAAAGCTATACCAGTTGGATATTGATCTCTAAAGCTATACCAGTGGGATATTGATCTCTAAAGCTATACCAGTTGGATATTGATCTCTAAAGCTATACCAGTTGGATATTGATCTCTAAAGCTATACCAGTTGGATATTGATCTCTAAAGCTATACCAGTTGGATATTGACCTCTAAAGCTATACCAGTTGGATATTGATCTCTAAAGCTATACCAGTTGGATATTGATCTCTAAAACTATACCAGTTGGATATTGATCTCTAAAACTATACCAGTTGGATATTGATCTCTAAAGCTATACCAGTTGGATATTGATCTCTAAAGCTATACCAGTTGGATATTGATCTCTAAAGCTATACCAGTTGGATATTGATCTCTAAAGCTATACCAGTTGGATATTGATCTCTAAAGCTATACCAGTTGGATATTGATCTCTAAAGCTATACCAGTTGGATATTGATCTCTAAAGCTATACCAGTTGGATATTGATCTCTAAAGCTATACCAGTTGGATATTGATCTCTAAAGCTATACCAGTTGGATATTGATCTCTAAAGCTATACCAGTTGGATATTGATCTCTAAAGCTATACCAGTTGGATATTGATCTCTAAAGCTATACCAGTTGGATATTGATCTCTAAAGCTATACCAGTTGGATATTGATCTCTAAAGCTACACCAGTTGGATATTGATCTCTAAAGCTATACCAGTTGGATATTGATCTCTAAAACTATACCAGTTGGATATTGATCTCTAAAGCTATACCAGTTGGATATTGATCTCTAAAGCTATACCAGTTGGATATTGATCTCTAAAACTATACCAGTTGGATATTGATCTCTAAAGCTACACCAGTTGGATATTGATCTCTAAAGCTATACCAGTTGGATATTGATCTCTAAAACTATACCAGTTGGATATTGATCTCTAAAGCTATACCAGTTGGATATTGATCTCTAAAGCTATACCAGTTGGATATTGATCGCTAAAGCTATACCAGTTGGATATTGATCTCTAAAGCTATACCAGTTGGATATTGATCTCTAAAGCTATACCAGTTGGATATTGACCTCTAAAGCTATACCAGTTGGATATTGATCTCTAAAGCTATACCAGTTGGATATTGATCTCTAAAGCTATACCAGACGGATATTGATCTCTAAAGCTACACCAGTTGGATATTGATCTCTAAAGCTATACCAGTTGGATATTGATCTCTAAAGCTATACCAGTTGGATATTGATCTCTAAAGCTATACCAGTTGGATATTGACCTCTAAAGCTATACCAGTTGGATATTGATCTCTAAAGCTATACCAGTTGGATATTGATCTCTAAAGCTATACCAGTTGGATATTGATCTCTAAAGCTATACCAGTTGGATATTGATCTCTAAAGCTATACCAGTTGGATATTGATCTCTAAAGCTATACCAGTTGGATATTGATCTCTAAAGCTATACCAGTTGGATATTGATCTCTAAAGCTATACCAGTTGGATATTGATCTCTAAAGCTATACCAGTTGGATATTGATCTCTAAAGCTATACCAGTTGGATATTGATCTCTAAAGCTATACCAGTTGGATATTGATCTCTAAAGCTATACCAGTTGGATATTGATCTCTAAAACTATACCAGTTGGATATTGATCTCTAAAGCTATACCAGTTGGATATTGATCTCTAAAGCTATACCAGTTGGATATTGATCTCTAAAGCTATACCAGTTGGATATTGATCTCTAAAGCTATACCAGACGGATATTGATCTCTAAAGCTATACCAGTTGGATATTGATCTCTAAAGCTATACCAGTTGGATATTGATCTCTAAAGCTATACCAGTTGGATATTGATCTCTAAAGCTATACCAGTTGGATATTGATCTCTAAAGCTACACCAGTTGGATATTGATCTCTAAAGCTATACCAGTTGGATATTGATCTCTAAAGCTATACCAGTTGGATATTGATCTCTAAAGCTATACCAGTTGGATATTGATCTCTAAAGCTATACCAGTTGGATATTGATCTCTAAAGCTACACCAGTTGGATATTGATCTCTAAAGCTATACCAGTTGGATATTGATCTCTAAAGCTATACCAGTTGGATATTGATCTCTAAAGCTACACCAGTTGGATATTGATCTCTAAAGCTACACCAGTTGGATATTGATCTCTAAAGCTATACCAGTTGGATATTGATCTCTAAAGCTATACCAGTTGGATATTGATCTCTAAAGCTATACCAGTTGGATATTGATCTCTAAAGCTATACCAGTTGGATATTGATCTCTAAAGCTATACCAGTTGGATATTGATCTCTAAAGCTATACCAGTTGGATATTGATCTCTAAAGCTACACCAGTTGGATATTGATCTCTAAAGCTATACCAGTTGGATATTGATCTCTAAAGCTACACCAGTTGGATATTGATCTCTAAAGCTACACCAGTTGGATATTGACCTCTAAAGCTATACCAGTTGGATATTGATCTCTAAAGCTATACCAGTTGGATATTGATCTCTAAAGCTACACCAGTTGGATATTGACCTCTAAAGCTATACCAGTTGGATATTGATCTCTAAAGCTATACCAGTTGGATATTGATCTCTAAAGCTATACCAGTTGGATATTGACCTCTAAAGCTATACCAGTTGGATATTGATCTCTAAAGCTATACCAGTTGGATATTGATCTCTAAAGCTATACCAGTTGGATATTGATCTCTAAAGCTATACCAGTTGGATATTGATCTCTAAAGCTATACCAGTTGGATATTGATCTCTAAAGCTATACCAGTTGGATATTGATCTCTAAAGCTATACCAGTTGGATATTGATCTCTAAAGCTATACCAGTTGGATATTGATCTCTAAAGCTATACCAGTTGGATATTGATCTCTAAAGCTATACCAGTTGGATATTGATCTCTAAAGCTATACCAGTTGGATATTGATCTCTAAAGCTATACCAGTTGGATATTGATCTCTAAAGCTATACCAGTTGGATATTGATCTCTAAAGCTATACCAGTTGGATATTGATCTCTAAAGCTATACCAGTTGGATATTGATCTCTAAAGCTATACCAGTTGGATATTGATCTCTAAAGCTATACCAGTTGGATATTGATCTCTAAAGCTATACCAGTTGGATATTGATCTCTAAAGCTATACCAGTTGGATATTGATCTCTAAAGCTATACCAGTTGGATATTGATCTCTAAAGCTATACCAGTTGGATATTGATCTCTAAAGCTACACCAGTTGGATATTGATCTCTAAAGCTATACCAGTTGGATATTGATCTCTAAAGCTATACCAGTTGGATATTGATCTCTAAAGCTATACCAGTTGGATATTGATCTCTAAAGCTATACCAGTTGGATATTGATCTCTAAAGCTATACCAGTTGGATATTGATCTCTAAAGCTATACCAGTTGGATATTGATCTCTAAAGCTATACCAGTTGGATATTGACCTCTAAAGCTATACCAGTTGGATATTGATCTCTAAAGCTATACCAGTTGGATATTGACCTCTAAAGCTATACCAGTTGGATATTGATCTCTAAAGCTACACCAGTTGGATATTGATCTCTAAAGCTATACCAGTTGGATATTGATCTCTAAAGCAATACCAGTTGGATATTGATCTCTAAAGCTATACCAGTTGGATATTGATCTCTAAAGCAATACCAGTTGGATATTGATCTCTAAAGCTACACCAGTTGGATATTGATCTCTAAAGCTATACCAGTTGGATATTGATCTCTAAAGCTATACCAGTTGGATATTGATCTCTAAAGCTATACCAGTTAGATATTGATCTCTAAAGCTACACCAGTTGGATATTGATCTCTAAAGCTATACCAGTTGGATATTGATCCCTAAAGCTATACCAGTTGGATATTGATCTCTAAAGCTATACCAGTTGGATATTGATCTCTAAAGCTATACCAGTTGGATATTGATCTCTAAAGCTATACCAGTTGGATATTGATCTCTAAAGCTATACCAGTTGGATATTGATCTCTAAAACTATACCAGTTGGATATTGATCTCTAAAGCTATACCAGTTGGATATTGATCTCTAAAGCTATACCAGTTGGATATTGATCTCTAAAGCTATACCAGTTGGATATTGATCTCTAAAGCTACACCAGTTGGATATTGATCTCTAAAGCTATACCAGTTGGATATTGATCTCTAAAGCTATACCAGTTGGATATTGATCTCTAAAGCTATACCAGTTGGATATTGATCTCTAAAGCTATACCAGACGGATATTGATCTCTAAAGCTATACCAGTTGGATATTGACCTCTAAAGCTATACCAGTTGGATATTGATCTCTAAAGCTATACCAGTTGGATATTGACCTCTAAAGCTATACCAGTTGGATATTGATCTCTAAAGCTATACCAGTTGGATATTGACCTCTAAAGCTATACCAGTTGGATATTGATCTCTAAAGCTATACCAGTTGGATATTGACCTCTAAAGCTATACCAGTTGGATATTGATCTCTAAAGCTACACCAGTTGGATATTGATCTCTAAAGCTATACCAGTTGGATATTGATCTCTAAAGCAATACCAGTTGGATATTGATCTCTAAAGCTATACCAGTTGGATATTGATCTCTAAAGCTATACCAGTTGGATATTGATCTCTAAAGCTATACCAGTTGGATATTGATCTCTAAAGCAATACCAGTTGGATATTGATCTCTAAAGCTACACCAGTTGGATATTGATCTCTAAAGCTATACCAGTTGGATATTGATCTCTAAAGCTATACCAGTTGGATATTGATCTCTAAAGCTATACCAGTTGGATATTGATCTCTAAAGCTATACCAGTTGGATATTGATCTCTAAAGCTATACCAGACGGATATTGATCTCTAAAGCTATACCAGTTGGATATTGATCTCTAAAGCTATACCAGTTGGATATTGATCTCTAAAGCTACACCAGTTGGATATTGATCTCTAAAGCTATACCAGTTGGATATTGATCTCTAAAGCTATACCAGTTGGATATTGATCTCTAAAGCTACACCAGTTGGATATTGATCTCTAAAGCTATACCAGTTGGATATTGATCTCTAAAGCTATACCAGTTGGATATTGATCTCTAAAGCTACACCAGTTGGATATTGATCTCTAAAGCTATACCAGTTGGATATTGATCTCTAAAGCTATACCAGTTGGATATTGATCTCTAAAGCTATACCAGTTGGATATTGATCTCTAAAGCTACACCAGTTGGATATTGATCTCTAAAGCTATACCAGTTGGATATTGATCTCTAAAGCTATACCAGTTGGATATTGATCTCTAAAGCTACACCAGTTGGATATTGATCTCTAAAGCTATACCAGTTGGATATTGATCTCTAAAGCTATACCAGTTGGATATTGATCGCTAAAGCTACACCAGTTGGATATTGATCTCTAAAGCTATACCAGTTGGATATTGATCTCTAAAGCTATACCAGTTGGATATTGATCTCTAAAGCTATACCAGTTGGATATTGATCTCTAAAGCTATACCAGTTGGATATTGATCTCTAAAGCTATACCAGTTGGATATTGACCTCTAAAGCTATACCAGTTGGATATTGATCTCTAAAGCTATACCAGTTGGATATTGATCTCTAAAGCTATACCAGTTGGATATTGATCTCTAAAGCTATACCAGTTGGATATTGATCTCTAAAGCTACACCAGTTGGATATTGATCTCTAAAGCTATACCAGTTGGATATTGATCTCTAAAGCTACACCAGTTGGATATTGATCTCTAAAGCTATACCAGTTGGATATTGATCTCTAAAGCTATACCAGTTGGATATTGATCTCTAAAGCTATACCAGTTGGATATTGATCTCTAAAGCTATACCAGACGGATATTGATCTCTAAAGCTATACCAGTTGGATATTGATCTCTAAAGCTATACCAGTTAGATATTGATCTCTAAAGCTATACCAGACGGATATTGATCTCTAAAGCTATACCAGTTGGATATTGATCTCTAAAGCTATACCAGTTAGATATTGATCTCTAAAGCTATACCACGTTCGTTTCAATGAGGCAGGAATAACGCGTTGAGAAAAGAAAAAAAAATTTATTTCAAATTAAATTAAAACATGAAATGTTGGACATTATTTTGCATATAAATATATTAAGACTGACAAAAAAAATACATACACAACAAACCATAAATAACGCGCGAGGGCAAAACATCCTTATATATGAATAAATATAAATATAAAATACAAGTATACAATACAATGAATATACAAAAAATACAATAATGTAATATAATAATAATACAATACACAAACAATGCGACAGAGAGCACACACAATAATACGAATAATTTAAACACATTGTATACGTAAACACACAAATATACATGCAAACAAGACCACAGACTGAACATTAAATAACCATATATTTAAATACATTAAATATGCTGTACAAATGAACATTTCAAATAGCAGCTATATATGTACAGCCTCTGTTTTCAATGAAGGAATTGGAATTATTTACTGGAGTACTTGAATGATGGAGAAATGTAAAGACAGCTGGGACTGAGCCAGCCAATTATTTATGAGTTAATGAAATTTACAGGCATTTCATTTTTGAATAGAAGGCATTTCAATATATTGCAACATCAAATGCTGTACTGTTATTATGGTGTCAGAAATGATTGCTAAATTTATCTTTTCTCAAGTCTTATTTAGTTGCTCGAGACGCCATATTGAAGTAGGTATATATACTCCAGTACCTCCAACAAAAACTTGAACCCACTATTTTTTTTCCCGTATCAGTAATACCATCATAAGAATACCATAAGCATTTAATTTCTGGCAAACTTATGATGGTATTACTGATTCAGGTACTCTTATGATGGTATTACTGATACGGGTATTCTGATGGTATTACTGATACGGGTATTCTGATGGTATTACTGATACGGGTATTCTGATGGTATTACTGATACGGGTATTCTGATGGTATTACTGATATGGGTATTCTGATGGTATTACTGATACGGGTATTCTTATGATGGTATTACTGATACGGGTATTCTGATGGTATTACTGATACGGGTATTCTGATGGTATTACTGAAACGGTTATTCTGATGGTATTACTGATACGGGTATTCTCATGATGGTATTACTGATACGGGTATTTTGATGGTATTACTGATACGGGTATACTCATGATGGTATTACTGATACGAGTATTCTGATGGTATTACTGATACAGGTATTCTTATGATGGTATTACTGATACGGGTATTGTGATGGTATTACTGATACGGGTATTGTGATGGCATTACTGATACGGGTATTCTGATGATATTACTGATACGGGTATTCTCATGATGGTATTACTGATACGGGTATTTTGATGGTATTACTGATACGGGTATTCTGATGGTATTAATGATACGGGCATTTTTTTTGATGGTATTACTGATACAGGTATTCTTATGATGGTATTACTGATACAAGTATTCTTATGATATCGCTGATACGGGTATTCTAATGATGGTATTAATGATACGGGCATTCTTTTGATGGTATTACTGATACAGGTATTCTTATGATGGTATTACTGATACAAGTATTCTTATGATATCACTGATACGGGTATTCTTATGATGGTATTAATGATACAGGCATTCTTTTGATGGTATTACTGATACAGGTATTCTTATGATGGTATTACTGATACAAGTATTCTTATGATATCACTGATACGGGTATTCTTATGATGGTATTACTGATACGAGTATTCTGTTGATGGTATTACTGATACGGGTATTCTTATGATAGTATTACTGATACAAAAAAATGAATGCTCAGTTCAGGTTTTTGTGGGGCCACGCTAACATAAACAAATCACAAAATTACCATACTAAACGAGCAATGATATACATTAATTCTTCACTACCACTAGCTGGGATGTTTAGCAGCAACATGAATCTTCAAGTCTTGCTTCCTCGCTGAGCAATACTTGCAAAACTCACACTTGAACGGCCGCAACAATTTGTGTTTGGAGTTTGTGTGCTCTCTGATCCGACTCTTCCTCGAGCACGAGTACTCGCACAGCTGGCACTTGAACGGCTTCTCCGAGCTGTGGATGGCGAGCTGATGTTGCTTGAAGGAATGCCTGCGAGCAGTCGAGTAGTCACAGAAGTCGCACACGAACCTCTTTTCGGAGCTGTGCTTAGAAATTTGGTGGTTCTTGAGGTCATTCTTGCGAGCCGTTGAGTAGTCGCAGAACTGGCACTTGATTGGGTCACCCACACCGTGATTGGCAACCTTGTGGTTCTTGAGGTGGTACTTACGGGCAGTGGAGTACTCGCACAAGTCGCACTTGAACGGCTTGTCTCCGGAGTGCTTGGACAAGACGTGGAGCTTCAAATTGTACTTGGTGGCTGTAGAAAAGTCGCACAGGTCGCAGGAGAACGGCTTCTCTAAACTGTGCCTTGACATCTGGTGGTCTTTGAGGAGGTGCTTCCTGGCGGTGGAGTAGGGACACAAGGTGCACGCAAACGGCTTTTCCGCAGTGTGCTTGCACGCTTGGTGGGTTGTGAGGCATTGCTTCCACGACGTTGAAAACTCGCAAGCATTGCACCGAAATAACTTGATTGTATCTGTTGAGGGGGCTTTATCAGGTGCATCTTTATCAGGTGCATTTTTATCAGGTGCATTTTTATCAGGTGCATTTTTATCAGGTGCATCATTATCAGATACATCTTTATCAGGTGCATCTTTATCAGGTGGATTGGAAATGCCTACAGCAACACCAGTGTTGACAACCAGGGAACATGCGTTCTTTTGCCTAACAGATGATACTCCAGATTCTGCAAGCCCAAAAGATGATGGAACACCAACATCACTTTGTGAGTGATCGTTCTCCATGTTTCCATGGTTATAAATTCCACAACTCATGTTTCCATAACCATGAGATGTTAGCGCAGAGGTTTGACGACTGGCAGTGGGCATCAAATCTTCATGGGGAGGCTCAGGAAGGAGCAAAGACTCTGTTGTTGATGATGTGCTTGAGGCCGTGGATGCATCAAGGCCAGATTTGTTGCTCCCACCATCATCAAGGCTAGATTTGGTACCTTGGTGTGACTTTTGAGTAACCCAAATTTCTGCATCACAGGGCTCTTGCTTAACATTCAAAGGAGTTATAGGATACAGAACTTCACATGATTCCTGCTTGATAGAAGCACCACTAAAAGGATGTAATGCGTCTGTAGAAGCAGCACTTACAGGGTATGATGTATCTGTAGAAGCAGTTCTTGGAAAGTGTGATGTGTCTGTAGAAGCAGTACTTGTTAAGTGTGATGGGTCTGTAGAAGCAATTCTAGGAAAGTGTGATGACCCTGTAGAAGCAGTACTTGTTAAGTGTGATGTATTTGTCGAAGCAGCAGTTGTCAAGTGTGATGTATCTTCACACTTCAGCAGAACACAAGGTTCTAAACCTCCACTCAAAGGGCAAGTCGCTCCACTTTCTGTGACGGGAAGTGCAGTAGGCAGAGGCCTTATACTTGTGGGCTCTATTTCAACACATGGAGCATCAGCCTCTTGCTTAACAATCACTTCCTCTAAGACAAATGCGTGACTCTCTTTCTTGGTAAAATGCAGCAAATTGGGGCCAACCTGGGAACAAAAATCCATTCATTAGTTTGTGTGTAAATTAGTTTCAACTAAAATGTGTAAAAATCAACAAAATGCAAATAATCCAAATCTGTTGGACTCTGAAGGTAAAGCAAGTTAGAGACCACCTAGGGAACAAAAATCCATTCATTTGTTTGTGTTCAAACTTGTGTCCACTAAAATGGATAACAATGAAAAAACGAAAATAATCAAAGTCAATAAGGCATTTCTTATGATTCTCAAGACATAGCCTTAGATCAAAAGCACAGGCTTATATCTACAAACACTAAATCGAAATCAAAGGATTTGAAATGATAAAATACATTTCCCTATGGAATCAATACCTTTTTTTCATAGAACCAATAAAAAGGCTATGACATAAAAATATACATTTTGTCATGAAATCAATAACTCATATTTTTCAACAGCAAACTCATGTTTGCAGAGAGCAGCATGACAGCTGAGACCACAACACTCACCTCAGAAGGCACGCATGGCAGCGGAGACAGATTTTGCTTGTCAAAAGAAGCCTCTACGTCCACACTCATGTTTGTCTGTCCGAGCCCTCTGAAAACCTGTAAAAAAGCATATGTGTCAATTTCAGCACATGATAAAAAAGTAATAAATACAAGAAGGAAAAAAATTTTAGCCCTATTCATACAAATGACTCTTTCTCATAGGACTATCAAATAATACTTAAAAAATAAGATTACCGTAAAGTTGGCAAAACACTTAAGTTCATTGTTAAGCCCTTTTACTGTATAATTTAATATTTTTTTGCATATAAGTACGTATAAGTAAAATTAATCTGCTAACCAGAAAGGCCCAATTGTTTAATATAAGTACTTGTATAGTATTCAGCCTAATTTTTTTGTTAATATCAGTTTGATTATCAGCTACTGCCAACTTTTGTAAGCTGATGCCTATCCTTGAAAGAAGGTAAAAAATTTGAAAGAATGAATGTTTCTAAAATATAAATAAAGAAGGAAATTTTTAACTTTCAATCTTATATTATACTTCTTTGGAATAGAAAACTGTCATGTGAAGTAATAATATGAGAGTAATTAATATTAAGTAAAACATGGGAGTAAATCATATTTTTGATTCATTTTGCTGATAAACAATTCCTGCTTGAAAGAGCACAATTTTACTCAATGACATGGATGAAACTGCAAGACTAAATCATATAGTAGAAATAGTTATTTCTAAATAAATTTTACAATTAGAGATAACAATATAATATCAAATCATTGGATTCATCAGATTCAAGATTTAAGGGATTCAACATTTTATCTTGAAATAAGGTCAATATTGAATATAATGTTGTCAACGAATTTCATAATTTCGTTGGTATAGATGGGTAATATCGTCGATTATAAGACGTTTTACAAGAATGACATTCTGCCCGGCGATGCGTTATTTTTGAATTATTCAACTTTGAAGCTGGCTTGTGCGCGCCATGGAAGCGCGCGCGGCTAGCGTATTTCAATCAATAATGGAAGCTAACCCCCCTATTACAAACGTAAAGAGGTTGGGTCGTGAGAGGTAGCCACAGTTCTTTTAGTGAAAAGTATAAATAAAGCTTCTAGCCCACCCGTTAGGATGACGATCGCAATCTTGTTTACATCGGCACAAAGATGGCGGCGCCCATGGCGGCAGCCATTTTCCTGTCGATGTCAACAAACGTCACTAGAAACCTTTATTTATAATTTTCACTAAAAGAACTGTGGCTACCCCTCACGACCCAACCTCTTTACGTTTGTAATAGAGGTTAGCTTCCGTTTTCATTGCAAAAACAATGACTGTTTTTGCGCAAACAAGGCCATTCAGGAGCGCGGTTTGTATAACTTCAAACTTAAATAACTTGAAAACTAATCATTTCCGGGTACGTTGTCATTTTTGTAAAACGTCTTAAAATCAACTATATTACCCATCTATACCAACGAAATTATGAAATTCCTTGACAACATTATATTCAATATTGACTTGAATTAATAATTCAGTGGAAAATACTAATGAATTTTTTTTAATTATTAACTGAAAAAACTTCATGGGATTCTTAATGAATCATGACTCCTAAGTAATTTGCTTCTACATAATATTATTATAACAAAATTGATTAAGAATAACCACTAATTTTTTTGTTAACAACATTAATGATAAAAAATAAGATACAATTAGTGAAATGCTTTTATAAATCTTTTTTAACAATATTGATTAATAATAACCATCATTTTGTTGCATTGATGACATAATTTAAAGTTAGAAACAACTTTATAGGCACATTTAACTCTTTCAATGGCATTGATAGCTAGCTAGGACATATAGTGTTGTTTACGACAGATGTAAAATTATTCTTTCTTTTCAATATACAAAAGCATCAATAGGTTTGATAAACAATCATAGTCAAATATAATTTTCTTCAAACCACAAAAATCCTTGAACTTGAACTTGAACTTGAGGGCCGACAGTGTCGGGGCCTTTGTAACGGCCTACAATTCCCTCCACAATTTTCACACAAAGAGTTCAGCGCCTGGTACCAGACTTGTCCACTAAACTACTCAGGATCTACGATCCTTGTCACAAGCCTCCATTGGAAGGCATCACCGGGACAGCCAGTGTGTCAAAACACCATCCCCCGGCACATTGGGTCATTACAGCCCATTCTACCAGACTGGCTCATTCCAGTCACTGTCTCTTACTCCAGGCACGCACAAGAAACACTTTCATAGCCTCAGTGATACTCGCATTACACTCCTGATCCAATCCAGCAAGACAGCTCATACCGCAATCATCTTCAGCACATCTGGCATTCCACTCATTCTCTCCATACTGCTCATACACCACATTCATAAAACTCTCTCTCTCTTGCTCATACTTACTACATTCCAGCACAAAATGCTCAATTGTTTCCTCTACTCCACTATTACACTGCTGACATAATCTGTTATTATTCTCATTCCATCTCCATGTACGTCTGTTCACACTCAATGACTTACATCTCACAGCAAACAAGAGTTGACTTGCAAAACTACCATCATAGAACAGCTCAAACTTAGGTGCTTTCTTTTTCATATACCAGTTAAGTGTAGGCTTCCGCATCATGCTAAGCTTCCACTTATTCAATCCATACTCTTTTGTTTGTCTCTCAATCTCTTTCTTCCACCTCTTGCAGTCCCACTCAGGCCCTACACCTCCTACATTTATTAAACTCCAGTCATCCACAGCTCTTCCAATTCTAACATGAATAATCTTTTGCATACTGAGTTTCCTTGCATGCCCCCAACATACTTTCTCCCAATAGCTTACACTCAGATTCCATTCAAAGATTCGCCTTACCCACCTGCTATTCTGCATTCTTTCAATTCTCACCTTATAATTCAGCACAGCTTTCATCATTCTTTCTGAAAATAGACTCCACCCTAGGTCACCTCTAATGGCTTCTATAGCTGTCCATTTCGGAGCACCCAATGCTACACGTCCTACCTTATTTTGTATCACATCCAGCTTTTCAAGATCACTTCCATTCCAAGCAAGAGCACTCATACCATACATGACACTAGGTACAGCAACATACTTCCACATTCCTCTCACACATTCGTACTTGTTTGCTCTGTATCTGGCCACACTGCCTAACCGTCCACTCCACTGCATTGCTTTAGCCACTTTCTCACCTTTAGTTCTAGTACATCCATCTTCACTCATCATACAACCTAGATATTTGTATTCTTTTGTTCTACCTATTCTGATTTCTCCAATATTCCACAGTCTGTCTCTATCAGTCTCATCACTATTTATAACCATGACCTTACTTTTATTGGCACCAAAGTTCATCTTGAAATCTTTACTATATCCATTCACAATGTCAAGCATCCTTTGTAGTTCATGACCACATTCACTAACCACAACCACATCATCAGCATACAACAAACAGCTCAGTCGAACTGCTAATTCTTCTGTGTACAATCCAAACAACAGGGGGGACAGAGTACAGCCCTGTCTCACTCCTCTAACATTCCTCACTTGCCCTGTCTCCAAATTTCCTAACCTGTAGATAGCACTTGTGTTCTCATACAGACTCTGTACAATGTTCACTATTTTTCTGCTAAAACCAACTTTTCTCAAAATTTCAAACAGCCTAACCCGATCCACTCTGTCATACGCCTTTTCAATATCCAGGAATGCTAAATATACCTTCTTGTTATCTTTCTTCATTCGCTCGATTATTTCACTCACTACAAACAGATTATCCTCCCCCCGTCTATCTTGCCTAAAACCATTCTGTTCTTCTCCCAGGACTCCTAATTCCTCAACTAAATTTTTCATTCTCTCATTCAAAATACCAGAAAAGATCTTACATACGGTGTCACCCAGTGCAATTGGTCTGTAATTTTTAAGTTCTTTCATACTCTTATGTCCACCCTTATGCAACAGAACTACATTACACTTGTTCCAGTCATCCGGTACTCTTTCACTCTTCCATATCTCATCAAATAAACATTTCAACATACTGACTACACTCTCTCCTCCACATTTATAGAACTCATATGGTATCTTATCAGGGCCACATGCCTTTCCATTTTTCACTTTCTTCAAAAAACTTACAATCTCTTCACAAGTGATTTCGTCTTCCATTTGCAGTTCATGTTCATCTATCAGAAAATTTATTGGTTCATCATCTGTAACCTGCTCATTCATTCCACCAATGTCCTCCCAGTATTCTTCAACTGCTTTCACCATTTGCATCCTATCTTGCACACTGCAACCATTGACTACTAATTCATCAACTTGAACTTCACTACCTCTATCATTACCTTGTATAAACCTATACCAATCTTTTATTCCATCTGGACCTTTCTTTCTTAGATTTTCAACTTGGTGTCTCTCTTCTTTAACCCTAGCCTCATTGATCATTCTCTTTACTTTCTTCTGCTTTACTTCCTTTCATTGCTTGAACTTGAACTTGAACTTGAAATTGAGGGCCGACAGCGTCGGGGCCTTTGTAACGGCCTACAATTCCCTCCACAGTTATCACACAAAGAGTTCAGCGCCTGGTACCAGACTTGTCCACTAAACTACTCAGGATTTACCAATCCTTGTCACAAGCTGCCATTGGATGGCGTCACTGGGATAGCCAGTGCGTCAAAACACCATCCCCAGGCATATTGGGTCATTACTGACCATTCTACCTGACTGGCTCATTCCAGTCACTGTCTCTTACTCCAGGCACGCACAAGAAACAATTTCATAGCTTCAATGATACTCAAATTGCACTCCTGATCCAATCCAGCAAGACAGCTCATACCGCAATCATCTTCAGCACATCTGGCATACCACTCATTCTCTCCATACTGCTCAAGCACCACATTCATAAAACTTTCTCTCTCTTGCTCATACTTACTACATTCCAGCACAAAATGCTCAATTGTTTCCTCCACTCCACTAATACACTGCCGACATAATCTGTTATTATTCTCATTCCACCTCCATGTACGTCTGTTCACACTCAATGACTTACATCTCACAGCAAACAAGAGTTGACTTCCAAAACTACCATCATAGAACATCTCAAACTTAGGTGCTTCTTTTTTCAGATACCAGTCAAGTGTAGGCTTCCGCACCATGCTAAGCCTCCACTTATTCAATCCATACTCTTTTGTTTTCCTCTCAATCTCTTTCTTCCACCTCTTGCAGTCCCACTCAGGCCCTACACCTCCAGGATTTATTAAACTCCAGTCATCCACAGGTCTCCCAATTCTAACATGAATAATCTTTTGCATACTAAGCTTCCTTGCATGCCCCCAACACACTTTCTCCCAATAGCTTACACTCAGATTCCATTCAAAAATTCGCTTTACCCATCTGCTATTCTGCATTCTTTCAATTCTCACCTTATAATTCAGCACCGCCTTCATCATTCTTTCTGAAAATAGGCTCCACCCAAGGTCACCTCTAATGGCTTCTGTAGCTGTCCATTTTGGAGCACCCAATGCTAACCGTCCTACCTTATTTTGTATTACATCCAGCTTTTCAAGATCACTTCCATTCCAGGCAAGAGCACTCATACCATACATGACACTAGGTACAGCAACATACTTCCACATTCCTCTCACACATTCATACTTGTTTGCTCTGTATCTGGCCACGCTACTTAATCGTCCACTCCACTGCATAGCTTTTGCCACTTTCTCACCCTTAGTTCTAGTGCATCCATCTTCACTTATCATACAACCTAGATATTTGTATTCTTTTGTTCTACCTATTCTGATTTCTCCAATATTCCACAGTCTGTCTCTATCAGTCTCATCACTATTTATAACCATAACCTTGCTTTTGTCGGCACCGAAGTTCATCTTGAAATCTGTACTATATCCGTTCACAATGTCAAGCATCCTTTGCAGTTCATGTCCACATCCACTAACCACAACCACATCATCAGCATACAACAAACAGCTCAGTCTCTCATTACCAACTTTCAGTCCTAAGCCACTCCTTCTCAGTCGAACTGCTAATTCTTCTGTATACAATCCAAACAACAGGGGAGACAGAGTACAGCCCTGTCTCACTCCTCTAACACTCCTCACTTGCCCCGTTTCCAAATTTCCTAACCTGTATATAGCGCTTGTGTTCTCATACAGACTTTGTACAATTTTTACTATTTTTCTGCTAAACCCAACTTTACTCAGAACTTCAAAGAGCCTAACCCGATCCACTCTGTCATACGCTTTTTCAATATCCAGGAATGCTAAATACACCTTCTTATCATCCTTCCTCATTCGCTCAATTATTTCACTCACTACAAACAGATTATCTTCCCCACGCTAACCCAGGTTTGTTTACTTGCAACCTTGGTATAGAAATGTTCCGTGGTAGCGGAACGCCTGTAAGGGTTTTTAAAGCCATCAAGTACGATTATTATACCACAGATATTAAATTTTTAGAAGCTCTAAGCTTTGAATCAAAAGTTATAATTATTATACTATTAAAATATGAAATTTATTAGTTTGAAATTAAGATAGTTGTACATCGAAGTGCCTAATTTTAATCTCCTTCGTGAAATCACATTTGAACTGACGTACTACAAGTAGTTATCTTGGCGATACCGTTCAACGGAATTAAGCTTGTGATAAGGATTAGTATGGCCTTATTGGAGTGGTAGTCTATTGTTAGTTTATTCTGGTACACAGGGGCTGAATTTTTGGTGTTAATATTGTGAGTTTTGCGGTGGGAATTGTTGGCCGTTACGAAGGCCCCGACACTGTCGGCCTTCAAGTTCGCTTTCAAGTATAATTTTGCAGGTTCTAATTTTTGATCTATTGCATCTGAAAACCAAAATTAGGTCTCAATTCAAAGTTAACATTCTTTCTGCTTTTTAAAATCAGAAACAAAACTCTATCAGAAAGGGGTAGGACAGGAGTTTTCTTCATCTCGCACTCTATTGTCCTTACTTTCAAAAATATTTCAAAACATGCAGGCTTTGATTTCTGGTCTATTTCATATCAAAACTTAAATTTTATCTTCAAATAAGTAATTGCCGAGTGGTTAAGAACGCACTTTTCCGTGAAGCTGTCGAGGGGTCGAATCTCGGCGCTACGCAGCGATTTTCCCGTTTTGAAAAAGAAGAATTCAGGCACTATTCCCCACTCTATTCAGGTGTCTGAAATGGGAACCGGCTTATGAAGTTCTCACAAGTGGGGAACTAATTGAATTTGATTTTTAAAGGTTGAATATCGAGGAATTTATCGATTTCACAAGAGGATGTTCTTTTATAAAGGAGGGTCACCAGTGCTCCGGGTAGAGCACATTTAATTGCTAATTGAATGATTTACGGCCTCTGACTCAGAAGGAGTTAGGCGGTATTCGGGTAGCTCTACTGGCACCTAATTTTCAATTGCACGACCTGACCTCTGCAGGACAATGAAAGGACTTTTATACTCTCGCCTGATGTTTATTAGTTGACTCTGAGTGCCGTGACTACGGCAGCAGTGGGGGGATCCACTTCTTGAGGAAGAAGGTCCGGGTCCAGAGAGTTGACGCACTCCAGCAGGTGCCGTGGCTCGAGGGAATCCGGGGTGGATCCTGGCGAGAGTGGATTTGTTAGTGTAATATTCCGCAGGTGCGGTGACAGTTTGTATTATGAGGTATCTCGAAGGAGGCAGTAATATCTGCCAGTGCCTTGTGGCTTACTTTGTTGATTGATAGCCGTTTAGGCTGAATAAATTTTACGAACGTCTCAAGTGATTCTGAGAACGTTCCGAATGCACCTCTAGTACGTTTTCAAGTGGTTCTGGAAACGTTACTATAGGGTTTTGTGGTGATGTTTGTGTTTCGGCTTCGCAGGTTCTTCTGTACGGGAAGAGAGCTTGGGTTACTTGTTCAAGCATGATAACACAAGGAGAGACAGTCGCTACGCAAGCCAGGCTGCGAGCTTTACTGCTGAATTACAGGATTGCCTCAAATAGAGGATTATATGCGGGTGCCTCGGCCCAATTCTGGCGCCTGAACAAGAGCGAGGCAGTCGCAACAATAAGTACTCGTATGGACAATCATGAATCTCCCTACATGCCATTTCTCCATCAAACTAGTGTTCTCCGGGTACTACTAGCCGTGCCGCGTCTTGTCTTAAAATCGTCTCCGAAATGGAGTGCAACATTAGTTCACAAGATCAAGAGTATTATAAATCAGGGCTGTGGTCGCCGATTAATCTAGGGTGTAGTGCCTATTTACAATGAGTACCTTAAGATCGGTATTGGACAATTAGAACGGTTCACACTAAGCAACAGCAAAGGGCTCGCTGTACTGATCATACTTAAGGCTAAAAGTTGTCAAAAGATCCATTAACTTAAGCTAGGAATCGTGCCAGGAAGGCATGTACAGCCTAATTATTATTATTATCTATTATTAAATGCGGAATCCCTAGTCTACCTGGCTTGAACGTGAAGGATGTCCTACGAGAGGAGAGAGGAAGGTACCATTTAGAAAAGAGTAGAGGGAACGCGGAATCTATGCACAAAGTGCACAGAATCGGTAGTTAAGAAGGAAGTTCATAGCACAAGAAGGATTTAGAAAGCATTGATCATGAAGATGCATATCAGAATAGTATTAGGGCATCCTATGAGTTATAATGAACAACAACCACTGGAAGTAGCCGACATTGACATGAGGTAAAAGGAACAGGTAGCTACAATTGAAAGCAAACAATTGCCGGTTAAACTAAATTTAACCCCAAATCAGATAATTGGATGATTTCTGGACTAAAAATTCCAGGAGTTGGGAATTTAGAATATTCAGAGACTTCCCAGAGGTAAGCACAATCACCCTAATTTAGCTGAATCAGGTAACGACTAATTATTAACATTATTATACACAAATTGACCTAACCAAAAATCAATAGTAAGAGTTGTCACTAAAGTGATTATGATAGGAATTCTCGTTACCGTTACTACACATTGTTACACGCAATCAGACAGTGGGATAGTTCTAATCACGAAAGAATGATTATTTGAAGTGAGTAACTACCGAAGATACAATCTCTATTGGTGTAAATAACCTATCATAGTTTCATTTCTCAAGATATGAATTTAAACATTGACTAAAAATTGCAAAAGGAATTCCAAAATTATTTGAATCTGACTTAATTAAAATACAAAAAATAGAGAACACAATTAATTAATACTGGAGCACACAAAAGATGAGCAAACCACTAATGACACAATGGCAACAAATAGATTATTCATATTCAATTGATTAGAGGCTTGAACACACAATTAATTTAGCACTCAAAAATTGACACAATGGCAACAGAATAGATTATTAATATTCACTTGATTAGAGGCTTGACACAATGACTTTTTGACAGATTATTAATATTCAATTGATTAGAATTGCTTCTTGGAAAAACTATGTTGCCATCAAATATAAGGTATGCAGCGATAGCCGGCACAGGGGAGGTGTGAGAGATCACACTTCTTGGCAAGAGCCCTACATCACATGTGACACGATTAGTTATTTGAGAAAACCTACTTAATAATACACAACATATTATTTATATAATACATAAATTAAATAGTTACCCGTAGAACAGCAATAGCACACACAATACTTTAATTCTCACCAGAGAAGAAACCGAGATGCACACACTTTGAATGACTTGAAACGAGTGACGCTTGTGCGGGTTGAAATGTTGCCGACACGGCGACATGGGGGTTTCGTAACTATTCAAAAGTGATTTCTTAGGGATTGAATTTTTCAGTACACAATTTTAATAAAATTGAGGATAGAAGTTAATTAATTTCGTAATGAATTTTTATTCTAATGGTGGACTTTATTTTACTGAATTTTTAAAAGATCATTTTGAGAATTTCCGAAATTTATACTGAGTTGCGTGCCGATGGTTCGCTACAGCTACCCTCCCCCCAAAGGAGACCGAAAGGTCTGGGAGCGGCGAAGCCGATCCCCGACAATTACGCGGAAAAATAACAGACTCCGAAGGAGTTCCCAAAGAGCCGTGACAGCCAAAAAAATAGGGGGGAAGGACAGAACAGAGTTAACCACCCTAAGTCTGCGCGTAACGGGCTGGCGGACGAAGAGGTCTGCCAGACCTGCTACAATGCTCGGGGACTGTAGAAGGAGTAAGCTGGGGGACTGTGAAAGTTGACGTTCGGATCCCCAACTGTGACAATGACAAAGTATCTGGGAAATTTCCGTGATGGGAGGCTACAGCACCAGAAGCATTGTCCGAAACGGGGACACCCGCATTGCTAGGTTCCAACAGGGTTCTTTGAGCTGTATACGGGGGAACTATGAACTCGTTACACTCCATAGTAGGAGGAAGGGTCTTAGCCCAAGCAGACAAGTGCAAACCAGTGGGCTCGACAGGTGTTGACCTGGGGCTGATTTGCAGCCTGGGTTGTTGTGGTTCACGAGAGTGTGTGGGGGTGTCGTCCGGAAGGGACAAAAACGCCGCCTTAAGGCGATCTATGCTGACACTGTCGCTTTTGATACCCCTTTCGATTACGAAAAATTTAGGAGTCCTCTTGAGGACTTTATAGGGGCCATCGTAAGGGCGTCGCAGTGGGGTTTTTACGCCATCCACCCGCACGTAAACATGTTCACAACTCTGCAAACAAGGGTCTAGGGTTTCCGAAGGTGAAGGTAGGCGAGGCGGTTTGTAAACTACTTCGCCCATTGCGCGCTTGAGGCGCAATGCATAATCAGCGATTTGGCTGGGGGAATCATCGATTTGGTACGTGGGATCAATAACATCACCAGGCAATCGTAAGGACTTCCCGTACATCAGTTCGGAGGACGTGCACTTCTGGTCCTGCCTGAAGAGGTTCCGCAGGGTGAGTAATACTATAGGCAGCCTGTCGACCCAATCATCGTGACACTTTAAGCAGCGGAGTGCCGCTTTGAGGTCTCGATGGACTCTCTCGATGAGTCCGTTTGATTGGGGGTGGTATGCGGTGGTCGATATATTGGCGCAACCTAGGATTTTGGAGATCTCTAACCACAAGGCGGAAGTGAATTGAACCCCACGATCATGCGTGATGCTCAAAGGGACTCCAAACCGGGAAATCCACGTTTCGACAAAAGTGCGTGCTACAGTTTCCGCAGTTATGTTAGCGATGGGGACAGCCTCAACCCAGCGTGAAAAACGGTCTATCATTGTAAGTAAGTAACTATACCCACGAGAGTTAGGAAGTGGGCCTACGATGTCGATGTTGACTGCGTCAAATTTGCTGCCTGTAAATGCACAAGGTTGAATTGCGGCTTTGTTATGCCGAGTGACTTTGCTTGCTTGGCAATCTGGGCAATTATGAACGAACTCTCTTATGGCCCTACGCATCCCGGGCCAGACAAAACGATCTGCGATTAGGCGGAAAGTTCTATCCGTCCCAGGATGGGACAAGTTATGGTAATGCTTAATGGTGGGCAAGCGCAAATTGTTAGGCAAATAGTATCGGTTAGGCCGATCGGCGTCACAGTAAACGCCTTCTCTGAGTGAGAGTTTTAAGGAGGAGTCGGGACACTCAATCAAGTTATGGATTTCCAAGTCGCACTGCTGCGCACGAATGACATCGGCTAGCGAAACCGCTTGTACTGAGGGTCGGAACTCGGGTGCTGACGGGTTTAGTACCGCGCTGTACACACGCGATAAGCAATCAGCAACCGTATTTTCCTCGCCTTTGATGTGCCTGATGTCACTCGTGAACTGCGCGATAAAACTCAGGTGCCGGCTTTCCCTAGGGGAGTGGCGCTCGGGAGGCATTCGGATTGCGTTGATTATAGGCTTGTGGTCTGTGTAAATTATGAATTGACGAGCTTCAAGGGTGTAGCGAAAGTGCTTTACCGCTAAGTAAATAGCCAGAAGCTCTCTCCCGAACGTGCTGTAACGTTGTTCGGTTGGGGAGAGCTTGCGGCTGAAGAACGCCAACGGCGAAGTGACATTATTGACTGTTTGTTCAACTGTCATGGTATCCTAATTTTTGTTGTCATGCATTTGAAAAACAAACAAAACAAACAGCTGCATCTACGGATGCTTTATTTCCGTTTTCAAGCCTGATACATGTTAAGTATTGGAGATGATGGGGGTTAAATTCATAATAGTTATTAACGTCCAATCCTAATCTTTCTTTTGGCTCGATAGTGTTTTTCAAAATCGTAAGAGAAGGTTAATGTTAGGATTGGCCGTGGGTATAGCCAGACCTAAACATACATTGATAAGCATTTGCAGTAAACCATGAGAAGGGTAATGAGGCACTCTGGAAAACTCAGCTTTTCTTTGTGGTTTATTTGAAGGAGCCGGAAGGACCGCCGAGTCTTAAGTTACTGAAGAACTTTGCTGACGATGGTTCGCAGTCCGTGCAGGCGAAAAGGCTCGCAGTCCGTGCAGGCGAAAAGGCTCGGGCTAATGACGAAGTCGACAGTGTGTGTGATGTGTTTGGAATTTATAGGAACCCAATTTATAAGACTTTGAAAGACCCGTGATGTTGGTAGTGGGCAATATAGTTATATAGTTATTTCAAGCCGGGCAATATAGTTATCGTAGTGGAAGCAGGGAGTTGAATTTTTAAGGGAAAAACTTGTAGTCTTTCAGTTAAGGCCAAACAAGGCCACCACGAAGTCCTCACAAGAGAAGAAGAACCAAAACTAATCCCAGAAAGGCAATCCCATTAAAGGCCCAGGGGGAGCTGGTGTGTTGGCGTTGGTGATGACGATGAGGTCTGCAAAAAGACGAACGCTGGATGAGCAGTCCAAGGAGACATCACGGAAAATTTTACCACTGACAGTCCCCAACATCGTACATGATAAACTCCCATAGAGTAGAACTCTCTGAGAAATCCTACAGATCCGACACGAGCTACTTGAATTTTGTTCTCTTTCTGTCAAGCTCCAGGAGATAGGACAGATTTTTGTAGCTGGCAAGCTTGTTCACTAATGCCTTTGGCTTTAATATCAGAGCATGAGGTTTAAGAACTTCCGGTAATGACAATCGTTTTTCATTACCGAAACCAAATGCAATTAAGCACAAGATCTACGGAGTATCATGAAATATCCATGAAGCAGAAAGTAAAAGACATACAACGTCTAGAATTGCATATAATGAGAATTAATGCTTCTTTATGTACTCTAGAACATCTCTATAACTGTACGAGAAATAACAGAGAAAAATCCTAAAGTTCATTGATATAAATCCTAATGAAAATCACTGATAAATGTCATTTGCAATAATAAAAATAAGGAATAATATCTACACTGAGAAAAGAAACACCAAACGTGTTTGCTTGCACAGAAAGAAAATATGAGCAAAAACGAAAAACATGAAAATCAAGGTGACGATGATCCGGCGGTTTTACGCGTCGCCATTTTGCAATCAACCGCCGAGTCTACATCGTACGCATTCACGAAGGCAGATGATAGTATGTATGTATGTATTTTTTCGCAAGAATAAACAGAATTGCTTTAAATTTGTGGATAGTGATTTATATTGAAATAAGTGCGATTAAACGCAAGATTTAAGGAGTATGAAATATATAATATAACTAGAAACTTTAGCAGGCATATGCATGAATAATCAGCGTACTCTATTACTTTGTACGAAATTATTAAAGAGGCATTCCCACTTATTACACATCAAAACACCTTTAAGAAAAACTAGAAAAAGTATGTTTGTAACAAAAAGAAAAAAGGAATATTATTCCCATGCGTAAGTATGATTATAATCACAAAGTAGAGACACGAGACGGCAGTTTTTATGCTTCGCCATCTTGGAAAACAACGAGACCAGCAACAACGACGCGAGGAGTTCTGTCGTGCTTTCTCATGAGTATTTTACGAACGAATTTCAATATCATATGACCGCTGCAAAAGGTATGACTTTCAGTAAGGGAAAGAACGTAGTTGAGTATTTAATATGAATTACTGACACACGAAGTGCACGTGACGTAAAAGATTCACGCTAAGTCATGTTGAGGAATCCTCTGAATGAAAACATGCTACATCACAATTCCTACGCATAATTGCGTATCCAAATACCCACACTGTCACTATTTATACTCACTGAACACGAAGAAAGGAACACGATAATTTTCTAACACAGATTTACTCACGAGAATTTGCTGTAACACCGCTAGAGTAAGACGCCAATGTGAGAGTGCGTTTTTGAAAAATTGACGCGCCACTGCGCAGTATTGCCACCAGGCGGCTCCTCTCTCGAAAAATGCCGAGTGTTATTTTATTGTCTCATGCATTGACAAAAAAACTTCAATGATTACGAATTAGAAGTAGAAAATAATTAATAATAAATTAGAGTAAGAATTTTAATGCTAATAATTATTTTATTTATGTACGAATGGGAAAATTTATCATTCCTACGCTCTGTAGCGAATGCTACATTAATAAGGTAAGGGAACTCAGCTCGTGAATTCGTTGGAGGAACGTCAGGCGGATTCTGGCGGTGAGCTTGACTGGAAGACTTGTCTAGGTGGGGGCACTCCGTGCCGGCGAAGTCCTGCGCACGATGGCGAGTCCGGTGAGCGATGACGGTGGCAAAGTGTACGTGAGTGTTTTTGGGCAGGTTCACAGTGTGTAGTTTAGCGACTGACGGAACCGGCAAGTGGTTTCAGTTTAGAGATGACAAAAGTTCAGAACCGTCTCACGTCACACTTAGGCTATTACGTTGGATAAACTCGGTGAATGAGTTAGGGTAAGATTTGCCAAATCAATATGTGACTTGTGTAGCTCGGTTAAGAATGTATATTTTTCCGGTTAAGATGCGTCTTATGTAGCTCAGAGGAATGTATAGGTTTCAACTAAGATGCGTCTTATGTAGCTCAGATGAATGTATAGGTTTCAACTAAGATGCGTCTTATGTAGCTCAGATGAATGTATAGGTTCCAGTTAAGACTAAGACCCAAAGAAGTGTTGTGGCGTTGTGTTAGACCAGAGAGGCCTCTTTCCATCTTGGAATAATGGAGTACGGCAACGATTATAAGTATGAGTGTGGGGTATAGAGAAACACAGTAAGTAATCTAGGAACTACATGTACTGTACGTCCGTCGAGCACGGCGGCGAGAACAAGAAGAAGGAGCTCGATCGCTCTACAAAGGCGGTTAACACATGAACATAGAAAACGGGACGGAAGCAATTTAATGGGTGACTGCGACAACTCATATATAATAATACATATATATACTGAAGTTGGATCTCAACACACCCCCTCCAACTGAAGTATTCCATCCCACTATGCATCAATTCACATAGTAATCAATTAGAGCTAACATTTCAACGTTCAGATCTTTCATTGAACATTGAACAGCAGAAAAACAACATAAAAAAAATCATCAGTGTAGATCAACAGATTACACTGAGCACGATACAAAAAATATAACGCACAATAATGCATAGTCCGCAATAGCGTTAAGAGTATTGTACTCACGAAAGTTCTACCTTTTCTTGCAATTGGTCTACACAAAGCTAAACTGGAAACATGTCAGACACAGTAACTTAGAATTAAACACACACTTTGAATTTAAGCAACGACTGTCTAGTAACAGGCTTTGTGAACATGTCAGCTATGTTTTCCTCTGAAGGAACAAAGCTCAAAACTGCTTTATTGTCTTGAATGATTGCTCGAATGTAGTGAAATCTTATGTCTATATGTTTCGAGCGTTGATGATGAACAGGGTTTTTGGCTAGGTCAATAGCACCTCTATTATTAACAAAAATTTCAACCGGTTCATCATATCCATCCATATCATACAGAAGCTGTTTGAGGAAAATTCCCTCCTGCACAGCATAAGTCAAGGCAACACACTCAGCTTCGCAGCTTGAAAGAGCAACAATATTTTGTTTCTTGGACTTCCAAGATATCAGTGAACTGTTGCTAGATGACTTAAACACATATCCTGATATGCTCTTCCGGTCAGAGGATCCACCCCAGTCAGAGTCAGAGAAACCAGTAATTTGCACGGGGTTCTCGGATTTCACAAATTTCAAACCGTATGAAATAGTACCTTTAAGATACTTCAACACAAATTTACACAAATTCAGATGAGCATTTGTTGGACAAGTTAAATGTTGCGACAGTAATGTAACAACATAGCTGTAATATAGCGAGTAGTGTAAGTTCTAGTTAGAGAGACCAATAGTTGGCAACGCTCGAGAGAGCAACACTCGCAGCCAGTCTACAAGTGAACTCGGGCTCGACAACAAGTAAATGTTGACCGAGTGTGTAAATAATATTACCTACTGTGGTTGGTATCTAACTTCTTAATTTCTAAACTAATGTACTAATTCTATGCTACCCTATTCTATATATTCCTTTCTATCTCCGCTCTGCTCTCGCTAACCACATTCTGGTATCTGAGTATCTAGTTATGTTGTAAGGTATCCAAGAGGTGAGTAAACTATTTTACCTAACTTGATGTCTATTACTATGTTGTGTCTATGTCTATGTGAAACCTATACTGTGCTATAGTGTAGGTTGTGACATTGGCGACGAGGATTTGGTAGAACTGCTGGAAGTGACTAAGTGGTAGTGACTACGGACTAGTGAGGGAACATAAATTTTGCCTAATAATTTTTTTATTGTTGTTGTGCTGCTCACTGGTGTTGCTAGACTCGCTAGACTAGTGAAGAATCTCAGAATTGAGCAAGGGATTGTACTATTTGTGCTGTGAATTTTTTTTTTTTTTTTTTTTTTACAGTGTGTTTTTGACTTACTAAAAATTCAATATGCCATTGATAGGTTCAGTAGGAGAATTTAATCCTGTAGAGGAGGAATTTGGAGACTATGAAACTAGATTACACTGCTATTTTTTAATAAACAAAATAGAGGAAAATAAAAAAGCCCCCACCTCAATTTCACTAGTGGGTCCTAAAATTGCTAGGCTCATTAGAGACCTCGTGTCTCCTAAAAAAGTACTTGATGCTACTTATGACGAGATTGTGGAAGCGTTGAGACGGCATTTTAAGCCAACAAGAAATCAAATCTTTGAGAGGTTTAGGTTTCATAAGCGGAACCAGAGACATGGGGAAAGCATTGCGGATTTTGTGGCTAGCTTGAAAGCACTTTCTAATACCTGTAATTTCAAACAGGAAGTGCTAGAAGAGACCCTGCTGGATCGTTTCATTTTGGGTGTGTCCAGTAATGAAATTCAAAATTGCTTGCTAAATGAGGCTGGCCTGACATGGCAAAAGGCCATGGATCTAGCTACTGCTAAAGAAACCACACTGAGAGAAACAGTGGGGTTGAGGCAACCAAATTCAATTCTAAATGTAGGCCAGAGCAGAGTTAAGCAAACTGCTATTAAGCCTCAGGGCAAAACTCAGACTCAAGCTAACCCCAAATCAGCATGCAGCGGCTGTGGTAATCTGCACTGGCGTAGAGATTGCCCCTATAAAGACAGTGTTTGTCATGGTTGTGGCCAAAAAGGCCATCTTAAGAAATGTTGTTTTAAATTGACAATTAAGAAATCTGATAAAGGCAACAAAAATAATTTTGTGCATGCTATGCATGAAAAAAGGGGGAGGGAAAACCACCCTAACCCTAATGGAACTAGCAATGGAACCAGTGCAGACTACCCAGCCCCCAATCCAGAATGTTATGGGGACATTTTTGCTTTAGCCGAGGAAATGAAACCCCCAATCAAAATAACATTGTTACTAAATGGTGTGCCATTAGAGATGCAGGTAGATACAGGTGCTGCCAGGTCTATCCTTTCAATGGCCACCTACTCTAAAATTCCAGCTAAGTCAAGACCCGAGCTGAGACCTTCTGATGTTAAGCTTAGGACTTATGGGGGAGCTGAGCTGGTAGTTTGTGGGGAGATTAGGGCTAACATCCAGCGTGAATCTAGTGGTATGGTTCCTCAGCTAGCAACTATTGTGGTTGTAGACAGGGAGGGGCTAGCCTTGCTGGGTAGGGACCTGATTGATTTCCTTGGGCTAGCTATAGTTTCCAATAATGTCAACAAAGTGATCACTTGCCCTGAAGAGTTAGCAAATAAATTCCCCGACCTTTTTCAACCAGGTCTAGGTTGCTTTAAGGGAAGAAAATTCAAAATAGAAGTGGATCCAGCCATACCACCAAAGTTCTGTAAGGCCAGGAACGTGCCTTACACACTTAGACCTAAGGTGGAGGCTGAACTTGATAGACTGGTGCAGGAAGGTATCCTCACCCCTGTACAGTATTCAAGATGGGCGGCGGCGATCGTCCCTGTGCTCAAGGCTGATCAAAGCATCCGCATATGTGGGGATTACAAACTCACAGTCAACAGAGCCACTAGGCTTGATACCTACCCCATACCCCGAGTGGAGGATCTATTTAGCGGGTTAGCAGGAGGAGTTATATACTCCAAGCTAGATATGTCTCAGGCATACGCTCAACTACCCTTGGATGAAGACTCCAAGGAACTCACGGTAATAAACACCCACAGAGGTTTATTTGCCTACAACCGTCTCAGCTTTGGAATTGCGTCCGCACCTGGAATCTTTCAGCGTGCCATGGAAGGACTATTGCAGGGCCTCCCAGGAGTGTTCTGCTACCTGGATGACGTCCTGGTGAGTGCCACTAATGAGAAAGAGCACAACAAGCGTCTCTATCAAGTCTTATCTAAACTACAGGAGGCAGGGCTAAAACTGAAAATGGATAAATGTCAAATTGGAGTGCCACAGGTATCCTACCTTGGATACCAAATCGACAAGGACGGATTGCACCCCACTGCCGAGAAGGTAGCAGCAATCCAGAATGCACCAGCTCCTACTAATGTGACTCAACTGAGAGCCTACCTGGGGCTGTTAAATTTCTATAGGAAATTTCTAAAATCATCTGCAACCATGCTGGAGCCCCTAAATACCTTACTGAGGGATAAAACCCCTTGGAAATGGGATGCAAGTCAGGAGAGAGCCTTCCAGAAATCTAAACAAGCCCTCCTGGACTCTCAGACTCTAGTCCACTTTGACCCTCAGAAACCCATAGTGGTAGTGGCTGAAAGTAGTGCGTATGGTGTGGGAGCGGTGCTGTGTCACCTTATTGATGGGATTGAACGCCCCGCCTATTTTGCCTCCCGAACTCTAACAGCAACAGAACGCAACTACTCTCAAACTGAGAAAGAAGCCCTAGCTATGGTGTTCGCACTTCGAAAATTTCATAGCTACCTGTGGGGACAGGATTTCACTGTGGTTACGGACCACAAACCTTTGTTAGGACTATTTGATCCGGGTAGAAGCATTCCTCCGATGGCATCCGGGCGCATCCAAAGGTGGGCTTTACTACTGCAGTCCTACAAGTTCACCTTGCGTCACCGGTCTGGCGTGCTGTTGGGTACGGCTGATGCTCTCAGTCGTCTACCCTTGACAACTCCCGAGGAAGCCACACCTATTCCTGCGGAATGGACGTCCTTAGTAAACTTCCTCGAGTCAGCTCCAGTCACCAGCACCCACATCCGCGACAGCACCCTAAGGGACCCAGTACTTTCAAAGGTATACAAATACTGCCAAGTAGGCTGGCCTTCGATGGTAATTGGTGACCCTGATCTCGCTCCGTATACTAGGAGGCGAGACGAATTGTCCACACAAAATGGCTGTGTGCTCTGGGGAGCAAGAATTATTGTACCCCAAGATCTCAGACAAGCCATTGTGGATGAACTTCACTCTGGTCATGCTGGATCATCCAGGATGAAGGAGTTAGCTCGCAGCTACGTGTGGTGGCCCCTTCTGGATAAAGATCTAGAAGAAACAACTAAGTCATGCAGCGAGTGCCTGAGCACTCGAGCCGCACCGACGAAAGCTGAACTCCATCCGTGGGAATGGCCTGCGAAGCCTTGGCATCGCATACACATTGACTACGCGGTCCCAATGGATGGAAAATACTATCTAGTGATCGTGGATGCACACTCTAAGTGGGTTGAAATTTTTCCCACATCTACTACAACCTCTAGCGAAACGATCTTGTGCCTGAAACACACTTTTGCGACATTTGGATTCCCAGTAACAATTGTTTCAGACAACGCAACGTGTTTCACATCGGCTGAATTCCAAGAATTTGTGAAGGCATGTGGTATGCGACATATTACAAGCGCACCATACCACCCTTCAACTAATGGACTGGCAGAGCGCATGGTACAAACTTTCAAGAAGAATATACGGAAGTCAACGGAACCCCTACGCCTAGCACTAGACAGGTTCCTGTTCAACTATCGGCTAACACCTCACACGACAACAGGTGTTACGCCTGCCGAACTGATGTTAGGCAGGAAAGTTCGCTCTCGTCTTGATCTGCTTTGGCCGTCAGAAGCAATCGCGTCCAAAGTTGCTCAACGCCAGGACGCTCAGAAAAGATACCACCCAGGGTCTCGCGCGGTTGACATCCCGCTGGAGTCACCTGTGATGGTCCGTCAATACACGCCGGGTTCCCCAAAATGGACCCCTGCTACCACCATTGAGAAAACAGGCCCGGTATCCTACAAGTGCCAACTGAAGGGGGGAGAGGTCGTTCGTCGACACCAGGACCAAGTTATTACCTGCTCGAACACCATCCCTGAACCCTTGGAACAACCTACGGAGGAAACCGTTGTGTTTCCACAACCTGCTCAAAATTCATACCCACCACCTCCGACCCATGAACCTGACTCCGAAACACCTGATTACCCGATTCCCACCCAGGAGGCTAGGATGCACGAGCCTCCAAGCGCTAGCGTCTCGCGCAGGTCTACCCGAGCTCGGAAGCCTGTGGTGAGAATGGACCTTTAGGATTGACTATATTGAATAAGGGGACTGGGGATACAGGGGGGGTTTCTAATTAAGGAGGGAGGGGTGTAATATAGCGAGTAGTGTAAGTTCTAGTTAGAGAGACCAATAGTTGGCAACGCTCGAGAGAGCAACACTCGCAGCCAGTCTACAAGTGAACTCGGGCTCGACAACAAGTAAATGTTGACCGAGTGTGTAAATAATATTACCTACTGTGGTTGGTATCTAACTTCTTAATTTCTAAACTAATGTACTAATTCTATGCTACCCTATTCTATATATTCCTTTCTATCTCCGCTCTGCTCTCGCTAACCACATTCTGGTATCTGAGTATCTAGTTATGTTGTAAGGTATCCAAGAGGTGAGTAAACTATTTTACCTAACTTGATGTCTATTACTATGTTGTGTCTATGTCTATGTGAAACCTATACTGTGCTATAGTGTAGGTTGTGACAATAGCAAATATCAGGCCTAGTACAAGTCATCAAGTAGATCAGGCTGCCAACTATCTCACGGAACAGTTTTGGATCGCACAAATTCCTAGAATCAGAGCTTACATCAAGCTTGTTGGCACTGGGATCACAGGGAATAGACTTAGGCTTACAATCAGACATCCTAAATTTTGACAAAATTTTCTCAACATACTTTGACTGCTTCATCTCAATTGAGTCATGCTTCACATCAAATTCAATGCCTAGAAAACATGAAATTTGTCCAAGATCTTTCATTTTGAATTTATTTGACGACGAACATCTTACTTCACTCAATACAACAGCGTTAGAAGAGGCCAAAATTAAATCATCAACCCATACAATGATAATCACTTTTCCAGAGTCGCTTTCCCTCACATAGACACAAGTATCACTGAGAGATTGAACAAAATTTTGTTCAACAAGAAAATGATGCAAAAGGTTGTTCCAGTTACGGCCACTTTGCTTTAAGCCATACAAAGATTTTTTGAGTTTGCAGACTAACTTCTCTCCATTTTTGTCAAGTTCAACAAATCCCTCAGGCTGTTCTACAAAAACATCACAGTCAATTTTTGCATGAAGATAAGCAGTGCACACGTCCATCTGGTGCACAATGTACGACTTTTGCACAGCAATATCCATCAGCATTCTAACAGAAGTTAGACGTGCTGTAGGAGAAAAAGTTTCTTTGAAATCGACATCAGCTACTTGGGAATATCCCTTGGCTACATAACGAGCTTTGAAAGTTTCCTGGTCATTGGGTCCTGATTTAACACTATAGACCCATCGTCCCCCAATAACAGATCTATCTTTTGGCTTTTCAACAAGTTCGTACGTCTCATTATCGGCTAGTGCAGCTATCTCAGTGGTCATTGCCTGTTTCCACTCAACAGAATCTGGGGATGAAATTGCCTCAGAGTAAGACTTAGGGATACTGCTCACTCTGTAGCAATAATCAACAAAATTATTAGTGATATCCAATTCATCTGGATCAACATAGTCTTTTAAATAAGCTGGGGGCTTCTTTTCTCTCAACAGAAAATCTTCTAGTGGGCTCTGCATCTGAATGAGTTTCATTTTGAATCACTTCTGGAACAGTCCCAGGTTTCAACTCAGCCTCAGCCTTGTCAGCCTTCTCACTTTGTTTCAGCTCAGCAGGGTTATCTACAGCAATGAACTCATCCTCACCCACCACATTTCTAGAAATTTTATCACAGAATGTGACACATCTGACTCTTTTTATTTGACAAGTTTCAGGGAAATAAATCATGTAAGCAGGGCTGCACGGGTCATATCCCAGAAAAGTACCCTGCTCTGACCTAGGGTCAAGCTTTCCTGGGTTTTGAACCATGGCAAAACATTTTGATATAAAAATGTGCATATTGGAAAGGTCAGGTTTCTTTCCCGTGAACATCTCAAAAGGAGTTTTGCCTGTCCTTTTGTTGAAACCCCTATTTCTAATGTAAGCAGCTGTTCATACAGCATGATTCCACAATTCTTTTGGCAAATTTGCATGCAGCAACAAACACCTAGCCATCTCAAACAATGATCTCCAAGATCTCTCAGCAGTCCCATTCTGATGGGGAGAGTACGGAGCTGAAAATTCATGCTTTATTTTGTTCTCCGTGACAACAGCTTTGAACAAGTTTGAGGAATACTCGGTGCCGTTATCTGTTCTTAAACGTTTAACAGAGCCAAATGGAGCAGAATCAGCCAAGAATTTTTTAAATGCCCCAACAGTGTCACTTTTACTTTTGAGGAAATACACAAAAATGAGGCCTGAAAAGTCATCCACAAAAGACATGACATACATGGAATTCTCAAAAGAAGTAGGGCTTATAGGTCCAGCTAAGTCACTATGGACTAGCTCTAAAGGTTTTCTTGACTTTTCATCAGGGTCTCTGCTCCTATATTGACACATTTTACCCTGGACACAAATCTCACAATCGAAATTATGCTTGTTGGTAATTTTCATTCCTTTAGTAATACCTTCTAGGCTCAAAACATCTTTTACATTACAATGCCCAAGAATATTGTGCCACTCCTCCAGAGTGTGTTCACCATTCACCAACAGCATTAATAGAATCAACAGAGCTTACAGAATTTAAATAATACAGCTTGCCACATTTTTTAATATTAAACGCATTCCCATCTGAAGCAAACAACTTTGAGGCGTTTTGACTGAAATTAAATGATGCACCCTGATCAATAGCAGCCTGGACAGAGAAAATATTCTGCTTAAAACTAGGAATACAAAGAACATTTTTTAAAAGAACATTGTGTTTCCTATTTTTGGCGTCAGTCAGGGTAATTCTCGCATCACCTCTACACTCTACAATATCGTTCATCCTAGAACCATCTGCTAATTCAATGAAATGATTCCTAGGGTCAAAACTTTCATCTAAAGATACAAACTTAGATTTATCACAAATAATGTGAGCAGTAGCTCCACAATCCACCAGTAACTTTGCACTGTCTACAACAGAAGCACTTTCTGAGTCTGTTGATACTCTAAAACAAAAAGAGCTTTTCACATCTTTGCTATCAGTAGCCATCGCTTTTGCGGTATCTCTCTTTCTGCAAAAATTAGTATCATGAGATGCACTTTTACAAATTGAACACCACCGATTTTTCTTTGCACTGTGACTTTTACACTCATATTTCTTGTGACCTGACTTACCACATAAGTAACAAGTAATTTTAGAATCTTTCACTTTCATAATTCTTTCTTCACTTTCACTGTAGCCTTGTCGGGTCTTCTTTGTTTCCTCTTCACTCTTGAGAGCCGATTTGAATTTCATGAAGTCCATTTCTTTACTGTCAATTTGCGTGATGACGGTAGAAAACGCGTTGTAAACAGCTGGCAATCCCCTGATAATCATGGCGATTATCAGTCCATCGCTGATACTCTCGCCGGCTTTTTTCAGGTAGGATGCAGTTGTTTCTGCCCGCAGCAAGTAGTCGGTTGCCGTCTCGCCATTTTTCATCTTCAGCGCAGCCAACTCGCAATACAGAGAAATAATTCTCGGTTTACTGCTGCCGAGGTAATGATCACGCAGAATCTTCATGGATTTTCTTCCATCTCCATAGGCGTCTCTGATAACCAACGAGAGACTTTTATCATCGAGCCTTTGCACAAGCTCGGAGAAAACTTTCTTATTCTTCTCAACATCCAGACTTGATTCTTCGTCCTCGAGGACGGCACCCAACGATTTCAAGTCTAGGTAGGCCCGAAATTTCACTTCCCACAACTCATACCTTTCGTCATTGCCATCAAAAGTTAGGTTACTGGGCCCATAACCTGTTAGACCAGAGAGGCCTCTTTCCATCTTGGAATAATGGAGTACGGCAACGATTATAAGTATGAGTATGGGGTATAGAGAAACACAGTAAGTAATCTAGGAACTACATGTACTGTACGTCCGTCGAGCACGGCGGCGAGAACAAGAAGGAGCTCGATCGCTCTACGAAGGCGGTTAACACATGAACATAGAAAACGGGACGGAAGCAATTTAATGGGTGACTGCGACAACTCATATATAATAATAAATATATATACTGAAGTTGGATCTCAACACGTTGTGATGTGCCGTCGAGGAATACGAACGCGGTATGCACGAGATAGTGATGCACGAGAGAATGTCTGGTTCAAAAGAGACGCCACCGCGCAGTGATGCCAAATTCAGAGGCTTAAAACACGAAAATGTCAATCGTGACTTTTAATTTTATGCTTTTTGCACAAAAACTTTAAGGATTACTTATTATAAGTAGAAAATTATTAATAATAATTTAGAGTAAGATTTTTAATGCTAATAATTATTTTATTTAAGTGCGAATGAGAGTTTATAATTTTACGCTTTTGTAGCTGATGCTACATACATATCACCTTGTACATTGAATTTTTCAAATGTCTCATAACTAACACCAGGACGCTTTCCCCCGGGCAAGACCGGTACCCATTTCAGACACCTGGGTTGAGTGGGGTATTGTGCTTGGAGTTTTTCCCCTATACCCAAAGAGAAAACCGCCATCCAGTGCCGGGACTCGAACTTTTGTTTGTCCGCACGGAGGCAAGTCCTAAAGATCACGGCTATGACGAGCACAAACACACGGCTATGACGACTAATGTACAAGTTGATATGAATCAGGCTTGATTGTAATTTTAGTGCCTTACCTTAGTTACCCCTCAAATCTCAAACTACTCTATTTGTGTTCAGTAATTTAATATGTCTTAATGTAAATTTATCCAAGGAAAAACTTTCTCTTCTCCGCCGCGTATGGCCGGTATAAACGGCCGGAGATGTACATGAGTAAGGCGGCAGCTACATTCGCCTCAAAACGAAACTAAACGTCAGAAGCAGCAACATTATTAGGCCTTACAAGGGGCGACCCTAGAGTGCCTAAAAACGGAACTCGGAGGCCGACGGAGCAACACTTGGCAATACATAATAAAGCATTTTAAATGCTGCTCTACGGTTTCTAAAAGAAAATCCAATTTTCGTTGCGGAGAGCGTCACATAAAGTTTCATGTTCTCAATATCGATAAGAAAAATGTAAATGAATTATTTGACTTGAAAAATGTGTCTCTTTCCCGCATTAAAATTGGAAAAACATATAGGTAGCACGTATCATTGCTAAATTATCAAATCCACTAGAAGCCTTCCTAAATTAAAAATGTGGTGCACAAAAAACGTGTTCGCGATAGCCTCGTGCTAGAGCCTGGTTCTGCCGCCGTGCGGCAGAGACCCGGGTTCGAAACTCGGCGCTGGCGGTGGCGATTTTCTCTGTTGGGTAGGTATAGGAGAAAAATTCCAAGCACAATACCCCAGTCCCACTCTACCCAGGTGTCTGAAATGGGTACCGGTCTTGACCGGGGGAAAGCGTCCTGGTGTTAGTTATAGGGCATTTGAAAATCCAAAGTACAAGGTGATATGTATCAGGCTTGATCGGAAATAAAGCATCCGTAGATGCCTTCATTATTATTATTATTATTATTATTATTATTATTATTATTATTAATAATAAAAATACTTTGAAAAACAATCATTTTACAATACCTGCCACGGAACTTTTAAAAATAAAACTAGCTCTGCTCTTCTGCTGAAACTGAAGAAATCCAAATGACATTCAAGCTCCTTCCGGATCCTTGCCAAAGTAGAAGAAGAGAAAGTAAATCTTTTTGCTGCAAAAAAGAGCTATTAAAGTGTGAAAAAATTAGGATCAAGATCTCACAAATTTGGTTATTTCAAAAGGTTAAAAAATACTCAGGCTTTTGGACTTCTACAAGCTCTAAGTGAGTAATTTCATTCATAAAAAACTCACAGATGAGGGCAACAGAGAACTCAAACAATTATCAACTACAGAAATTGGCCATCATGATCATTTAACCAGAAGTAGAAATGTAGAAGTAACTTTCTTATTATTCAAAATCTTGGTCACACCACCGTGTTTTTTCCATTGGAACTAAGAATTTGAATGCAATCTGTGGAAAAAGTTCCTACAAAGCTTTCAAGACAAACTTTGAACCCCTCATCTTATTGGAATGTTAATCACACAAAGTAATCAAATCAATTTTTTCTGCTAGTGCTGAATGATTTATCTTGATGGGGTCATTTACCATGATTTATGATTGTTTTCTAGAATATACTGTTCCCACCTAACTAGTCACATTGAATTTGGTAAATGTTGAGGATTGTTTGGGATTCGATTATCCACTTTTCGTATCCTAAACATAGTAAATTTGATAAAAAAAAACAAGTTTTCTTCTATGCACTTTCCGTCATAAATGATTATTTTATGAATTATAGCAGTAGGTTTAGTTTTGTTTTTAATGACGAATGCGCTCAAACAGATTTTAACAGGTAATTATTAATTTTCAAATTTTTGTTACTTGAATAATGGTAATAACATCAAAATAAACTACTATTCTTCCATATACTTTTTTGTCAAATGAATTTTTACAAGTTAGCGCGGTAGGTTTAGTTTTGTCTTTGATAACAAGAACCCCGGAAGTGAGATGCCATTGCAGCATTGCCATTCGCTGGGACAAATGAATTACTTCCCGCTTCAAACACTTGAGTTGCGGTAACTAATTCACCGCTATAACTTGTAAAATACTTATTTACAACGGAAAGTGCATAGATAAAAACTTGCTTATTTCGATCTAATTAACTATGTTTCGGCACCGAAAAATTAAATATTGATTCCCGAACAATCCTCAACATTTACCTTAAATTTTTGTAAAAATTTAGCATTGAATTACAAGAAAACCAATTTAATGATCAGTAAAGTATGCCCCTAAGTTTAGTGAATTAGATTAAACCTAACTATACTTTGAAGAAAGCATTGTTGCCCTACTAGTTACTGAACTTATTTGGGCCCATCAGAAGCTATCCTCAAATGCATCCATTGTATTAGACTTCAAATGTAATTTATTGCTGTTTCACTTGTGATAACTAAATTGTTTAACACTTTTACTGCAACTACTAAATATTAGGTTTAACGCCAAACTCAAATTTAAAGTCAATTGTATTAAACTATTATGAAAATATCAAACATAAACTAGTTTGTATCTTAATTTAGCACTGGTCACGTATTTATGTAAATTGAATTTGTGACTACTGGTTGGTCAGCAGCATTTTGAAAATTACCTCAGTGTACCACCGGTGGTGCACATAGCAGTCAAAGTGTTGAAACAATATCTTACATTGTTTGACAATATATTTCTAATTAGGATGAAATTTTACTTTAATATTGTCAATGATTTTCATAATTTCGTTGCTACAGATAGGTAATATAGTCAATTTTAAGACGTTTTACACGAATGACAATATGCTCGCAAATGCGCTCCTGAATGGCCTTTTTTGTGCAAAAGCAGTCCTTGTTTTTGCAATAGAAACTGAAGCTAACCCCCCCTATTACAAACGTTAAGAGGTTGAGTTGTGAGGGGTAGCTTCAGTTCTTCTATTGAAAATTATGAATAAAGGTTTCTAGTGACGTCAGTTTACATCAACTCCAAGATGGCTGCTGCCATCTTGGGTACCGGGTGGCGCCATGGCGGCAGCCACCTTGGAGTCGATGTAAACGGACGTCACTAGAAACTTTTATTTATAATTTTCACTAGAAGAACTGTGGCTACCCCTCACGACCCAACCTCTTTACATTTGTAATAGGAGGTTAGCTTCCGTTATTAATTAAATTATGCTAGGCACGCACGCTTCCCTAGTACGCATAAGCCAACTTCGAAGTTGAATAATTCAAAAATAACGCATCAGCAAGCAGAATGTCATTCATGTAAAACATTCTTAAATGCGTTCCTTTATTGATTCTTCGCAACAAAATTATGAAAATCGTTGACAACAGTAAAGTAAAATTTGACCCTAATTAGGATGGATATGTACCTGGTCAATTTGCAATCATCTTTATTGATTATTATATGCTTACCTAGTGTTACAATGAAAGAATATGTTAATTATCCATTTACTTGAAAATTGGTTATTATATTGCAGAATATCTATGATGAAGCCAAAAAATTATTAACTCTACAAATTATTTCTTATGATACTTTCATTGTTGTGAGATATGTGTTTGAGTTTCACCACATATAGTCAAAAACAACACCAGATTGAAAAATAGACTGTTGCCATCAATTTAGATTGTATTTTAAGGCCAGGTATTCCATTCAGTTGATTATTGCACTTTTTGCAACCCTAGTTTTATTTTATTCAGGTATTTTTTCAGTTCCATAATTTAGCGCATTGATTACGTTTGGTAAATATGAAGGAGAGGACGATAATCAATTTACCACTTTTTGGTGCTTAAACACAGTTAATTAGATCTACTTACTTTACTGTACAAATCTGTACTAAGAAAGCTATTTTTACTTTACTATACAATTCTGAATTAAGAAAGCTATTTTTACTTTACTGTGCAAATCTGGACTAAGTAAGCTATTTTTACTTCACAAATCTGTACTAAGTAAGCTATTTTCATTTTACTATGCAAATCTGTACTAAGTAAGCTATTTTCATTTTACTATGCAAATCTGTACTAAGAAAGCTATTGTAAAACCAAGAAAGCTTTTATTAAATGATTCTGTACTAAGAAAGCTATTGTAACACCAAGAAAGCTCTTATTAAATGATTCTTTACTAGGAAAGCTATTGTAACACCAAGAAAGCTCTTATTAAATGATTCTATACTAAGTAAGCTATTGTAACACAAAGAAAGTTCTTATTAAATGATTCTGTACTAAGAAAGCTATTGTAACACCAAGAAAGCTCTCATTAAATGATTCTGTACTAAGTAAGCTATTGTAACATCAAGAAAGCTCTTATTAAATGATTGTGTACTAGGAAAGCTATTGTAACACCAAGAAAGCTCTTATTAAATGATTCTATACTAAGTAAGCTATTGTAACACCAAGAAAGCTCTTATTGAATGATTCTGTACTAAGAAAGCTATTGTAACACCAAGAAAGCTCTTATTGAATGATTCTGTACTAAGAAAGCTATTGTAACACCAAGAAAGCTCTTATTAAATGATTGTGTACTAGGAAAGCTATTGTAACATCAAGAAAGCTCTTATTAAATGATTCTATACTAAGTAAGCTATTGTAACACCAAGAAAGCTCTTATTGAATGATTCTGTACTAAGAAAGCTAGTGTAACACCAAGAAAGCTCTAATTAAATGATTCTGTACTAAGAAAGCTATTGTAACACCGAGAAAGCTATTATTAAATGATTCTGTACTAAGTAAGCTATTGTAACACAAAGAAAGCTCTTATTAAATGATTCTGTACTAAGAAAGCTATTGTAACACCAAGAAAGCTCTTATCAAATGATTCTGTACTAAGAAAGCTATTGTAACACCAAGAAAGCTCTTATTAAATGATTCTGTACTAAGAAAGCTATGGTAACACCAAGAAAGCTCTTATTAAATGATTCTGTACTAAGAAAGCAATTGTAACACCAAGAAAGCTCTTATTAAATGATTCTGTACTAAGAAAGCTATTGTAACACCAAGAAAGCTCTTATTAAATGATTCTGTACTAAGTAAGCTATTGTAACAACAAGAAAGCTCTTATTAAATGATTCTGTACTAAGAAAGCTATGGTAACACCAAGAAAGCTCTTATTAAATGATTCTGTACTAAGAAAGCTATTGTAACACCAAGAAAGCTCTTATTAAATGATTCTGTACTAAGTAAGTTATTGTAACACTAAGAAAGCTCTTATTAAATAATTCTGTACTAAGAAAGCTAGTGTAACACCGAGAAAGCTCTCATTAAATGATTCTGTACTAAGAAAGCTAATTTAACACCAAGAAAGCTCGTATTAAATGATTCTGTACTAAGAAAGCTAATTTAACACCAAGAAAGCTCTTATTAAATGATTCTGTACTAAGAAAGCTATTGTAACACCAAGAAAGCTCTTATCAAATGATTCTGTACTAAGAAAGCTATTGTAACACCAAGAAAGCTCTTATTAAATGATTCTGTACTAAGAAAGCTATTGTAACACCAAGAAAGCTCTTATTAAATGATTCTGTACTAAGAAAGCTATGGTAACACCAAGAAAGCTCTTATTAAATGATTCTGTACTAAGAAAGCTATTGTAACACCAAGAAAGCTATTATTAAATGATTCTGTACTAAGAAAGCTATTGTAACATCAAGAAAGCTCTTATTAAATGATTCTGTACTAAGTAAGCTATTGTAACACCAAGAAAGCTCTAATTTAATGGTTCTGTACTAAGTAAGCTATTGTAACACCAAGAAAGCTCTTATTAAATGATTCTGTACTAAGAAAGCTATTGTAACACCAAGAAAGCTTATCAAATGATTCTGTACTAAGAAAGCTATTGTAACACCAAGAAAGCTCTTATTAAATGATTCTGTACTAAGTAAGCTATTGTAACACCAAGAAAGCTCTTATTGAATGATTCTGTACTAAGTAAGCTATTGTAACACCAAGAAAGCTATTATTAAATGATTCTGTACTAAGTAAGCTACTGTAACACCAAGAAAGCTCTTATTAAATGATTCTGTACTAAGAAAGCTATTGTAACACCAAGAAAGCTCTTATTAAATGATTCTGTACTAAGAAAGCTATTGTAACACCAAGAAAGTTCTTATTAAATGATTCTGTACTAAGAAAGCTATTGTAACACCAAGAAAGCTCTTATTAAATGATTCTGTACTAAGAAAGCTATTGTAACACCAAGAAAGCTCTTATTAAATGATTCTGTACTAAGTAAGTTATTGTAACACTAAGAAAGCTCTTATTAAATGATTCTGTACTAAGAAAGCTAGTGTAACACCGAGAAAGCTCTCATTAAATGATTCTGTACTAAGAAAGCTAATTTAACACCAAGAAAGCTCGTATTAAATGATTCTGTACTAAGAAAGCTAATTTAACACCAAGAAAGCTCTTATTAAATGATTCTGTACTAAGAAAGCTATTGTAACACCAAGAAAGCTCTTATTAAATGATTCTGTACTAAGAAAGCTATTGTAACACCAAGAAAGCTCTTATTAAATGATTCTGTACTAAGAAAGCTATTGTAACACCAAGAAAGCTCTTATTAAATGATTCTGTACTAAGAAAGCTATTGTAACACCAAGAAAGCTCTTATCAAATGATTCTGTACTAAGAAAGCTATTGTAACACCAAGAAAGCTCTTATCAAATGATTCTGTACTAAGAAAGCTATTGTAACACCAAGAAAGCTCTTATCAAATGATTCTGTACTAAGAAAGCTATTGTAACACCAAGAAAGCTCTTATTAAATGATTCTGTACTAAGAAAGCTATTGTAACACCAAGAAAGCTCTTATTAAATGATTCTGTACTTAGAAAGCTATTGTAACACCAAGAAAGCTCTTATTAAATGATTCTGTACTAAGAAAGCTATTGTAACACCAAGAAAGCTCTTATTAAATGATTCTGTACTAAGAAAGCTATTGTAACACCAAGAAAGCTCTTATCAAATGATTCTGTACTAAGAAAGCTATTGTAACACCAAGAAAGCTCTTATCAAATGATTCTGTACTAAGAAAGCTATTGTAACACCAAGAAAGCTCTTATTGAATGATTCTGTACTAAGAAAGCTATTGTAACACCAAGAAAGCTCTTATTAAATGATTCTGTACTAAGAAAGCTATTGTAACACCAAGAAAGCTCTTATCAAATGATTCTGTACTAAGAAAGCTATTGTAACACCAAGAAAGCTCTTATTAAATGATTCTGTACTAAGAAAGCTATTGTAACACCAAGAAAGCTCTTATTAAATGATTCTGTACTAAGAAAGCTATTGTAACACCAAGAAAGCTCTTATTAAATGATTCTGTACTAAGAAAGCTATTGTAACACCAAGAAAGCTCTTATTAAATGATTCTGTACTAAGAAAGCTATTGTAACACCAAGAAAGTTCTTATTAAATGATTCTGTACTAAGAAAGCTATTGTAACACCAAGAAAGCTCTTATTAAATGATTCTGTACTAAGAAAGCTATTGTAACACCAAGAAAGCTCTTATTAAATGATTCTGTACTAAGTAAGTTATTGTAACACCGAGAAAGCTCTCATTAAATGATTCTGTACTAAGAAAGCTAATTTAACACCAAGAAAGCTCGTATTAAATGATTCTGTACTAAGAAAGCTAATTTAACACCAAGAAAGCTCTTATTAAATGATTCTGTACTAAGAAAGCTATTGTAACACCAAGAAAGCTCTTATTAAATGATTCTGTACTAAGTAAGTTATTGTAACACCGAGAAAGCTCTCATTAAATGATTCTGTACTAAGAAAGCTAATTTAACACCAAGAAAGCTCGTATTAAATGATTCTGTACTAAGAAAGCTAATTTAACACCAAGAAAGCTCTTATTAAATGATTCTGTACTAAGAAAGCTATTGTAACACCAAGAAAGCTCTTATTAAATGATTCTGTACTAAGAAAGCTATTGTAACACCAAGAAAGCTCTTATTAAATGATTCTGTACTAAGAAAGCTATTGTAACACCAAGAAAGCTCTTATTAAATGATTCTGTACTAAGAAAGCTATTGTAACACCAAGAAAGCTCTTATCAAATGATTCTGTACTAAGAAAGCTATTGTAACACCAAGAAAGCTCTTATCAAATGATTCTGTACTAAGAAAGCTATTGTAACACCAAGAAAGCTCTTATCAAATGATTCTGTACTAAGAAAGCTATTGTAACACCAAGAAAGCTCTTATTAAATGATTCTGTACTAAGAAAGCTATTGTAACACCAAGAAAGCTCTTATTAAATGATTCTGTACTTAGAAAGCTATTGTAACACCAAGAAAGCTCTTATTAAATGATTCTGTACTAAGAAAGCTATTGTAACACCAAGAAAGCTCTTATTAAATGATTCTGTACTAAGAAAGCTATTGTAACACCAAGAAAGCTCTTATCAAATGATTCTGTACTAAGAAAGCTATTGTAACACCAAGAAAGCTCTTATCAAATGATTCTGTACTAAGAAAGCTATTGTAACACCAAGAAAGCTCTTATTGAATGATTCTGTACTAAGAAAGCTATTGTAACACCAAGAAAGCTCTTATTAAATGATTCTGTACTAAGAAAGCTATTGTAACACCAAGAAAGCTCTTATCAAATGATTCTGTACTAAGAAAGCTATTGTAACACCAAGAAAGCTCTTATTAAATGATTCTGTACTAAGAAAGCTATTGTAACACCAAGAAAGCTCTTATTAAATGATTCTGTACTAAGAAAGCTATTGTAACACCAAGAAAGCTATTATTAAATGATTCTGTATTAAGTAAGCTATTGTAAGACCAAGAAAGCTCTTATTAAATGATTCTGTACTAAGAAAGCTATTGTAACACCAAGAAAGCTCTTATTAAATGATTCTGTACTAAGAAAGCTATTGTAACAAAAAGAAAGATCTTATTAAATGATTCTGTACTAAGAAAGTCATTATTATGCTGAGAAAGCTATTATTATGCTGAGAAAGCTCTTATTATGCTTAGAAGGTTATTATTGTGCTAAGAAAGCTTATTTTATCTTACTGTACAAATCTGTACTAAGAAAGCTATTATAGTACCAAGAAAGCTATTATTATTATGCTAAGAAAATTATTATTATACGATTCTGTACTAAGAAAGTTATTATAATACCAGGAATGCTTTTTATTAGGATTCTGTACTAAGAAAGCTATAATTATGCTAAGAAAGCTATAATTATGCTAAGAAAGCTATAATTATGCTAAGAAAGCTATTTATACTTTACTGTGCAAATCTGTACCAAGAAAGCTATTTTGAATTTACTGTGCAAATCTGTACTAAGAAAGCTATTTTTAGTTTACTGTACAAATCTGTACTAAGTAAGCTATTTTTTACTGTACAAATCTGTACTAAGGAAGCTATTTTTACTTTACTGTACTAATCTGTACTAAGAAAGCTATTTTTACTTTACTGTGCAAATCTATACTAAGAAAGCTATTTTACTTTACTGTGCAAATCTGTACTAAGAAAGCTATTTTTAGTTTACTGTACAAATTTGTACCATGTAAGCTATTTTTTTACTGTAAAAATCTGTACTAAGAAAGCTATTTTTACATTACTGTACAAATCTGTACTAAGAAAGCTATTTTTACTTTACTGTGCAAATCTGTACTAAGAAAGCTATTTTTACTTTACTGTGCAAATCTGTACTAAGAAAGCTATTTTTACTTTACTGTGCAAATCTGTACTAAGAAAGCTATTTTTACTTTACTGTGCAAATCTGTACTAAGAAAGCTATTTTTACTTTACTGTACAAATCTGTACTAAGAAAGCTATTTTTACTTTACTGTACAAATCTGTACTAAGAAAGCTATTTTACTTTACTGTACAAATCTGTACTAAGAAAGCTATTTTTACTTTACTGTGCAAATCTGTACTAAGAAAGCTATTTTTACTTTACTGTACAAATCTGTACTAAGAAAGCTATTTTTACTTTACTGTGCAAATCTGTACTAAGAAAGCTATTTTTACTTTACTGTGCAAATCTGTACTAAGAAAGCTATTTTTACTTTACTGTACAAATCTGTACTAAGAAAGCTATTTTTACTTTACTGTGCAAATCTGTACTAAGAAAGCTATTTTTACTTTACTGTACAAATCTGTACTAAGAAAGCTATTTTACTTTACTGTACAAATCTGTACTAAGAAAGCTATTTTACTTTACTGTACAAATCTGTACTAAGAAAGCTATTTTTACTTTACTGTACAAATCTGTACTAAGAAAGCTATTTTTACTTTACTGTACAAATCTGTACCAAGTAAGCCATTTTTACTTTACAAATCTGTACTAAGTAAGCTATTTTCATTTTACCATGCAAATCTGTACTAAGAAAGCTATTTTTACTTTACTGTATAAATTTGTACTCAGTAAGCTATTTTTATTTTGCAAATCTGTACTAAGTAAGCTATTTTCATTTTACTATGCAAATCTGTACTAAGTAAGCTATTTTTACTTTACTGTACAAATCTATACTAAGAAAGCTATTTTTACTTTACTGTACAAATCTGTACTAAGAAAGCTATTTTTACTTCACTGTTCAAATCTGTACTAAGAAAGCTATTTTTACTTCACTGTTCAAATCTCTACTAAGTAAGCTATTTTTTTTACTGGACCAATCTGTTCTAAGAAAGCTATTTTGACTTAACTATACAAATGTATGCATACAAATGCCCCGTTTAAATCATTAGATTATGCTATTACCTTTATTTTGAAGCTGTTTTGAGTCATACAACCTAATTTGATACACAATGTGAACTAAGGAGGCAATCATTGTGCGCCTTGCAGGCATGGAGTATGACGCACCAGCCTATGAGGGGCCCCCTTTTGCTGCTGTATATGTGAAGGAGGAACGGTCTGGAGGAGGTGAGCTTGTATTGAAAGGTTCTCATCTTCCATAATAATACTCTTGGTCTCTCCGTCTCTCTGTGATGCTCATAAGGTTGCTTAATGACCATACGTGAAACACTATTGACTGTATCTGTGACACTAATGATATTTTCTGTGACACTATTGACAATGTATGTGACACTAATGACCGTATCTGTGACACTAATGATCGTATCTGTGACACTAATGACCGTATCTGTGACACTAATGATCTTATCTGTGATACTAATGATCTTATCTGTGATACTAATGATCTTATCTGTGATACTAATGATCTTATCTGTGATACTAATGATCTTATCTGTGATACTGTTGACCTTATCTGTGATACTGTTGACCTTATCTGTGATACTGTTGACCTTATCTGTGATACTGTTGACCTTATCTGTGATACTGTTGACCTTATCTGTGATACTGTTGACCTTATCTGTGATACTGTTGACCTTATCTGTGATACTGTTGACCTTATCTGTGATACTGTTGACCTTATCTGTGATACTGTTGACCTTATCTGTGATACTGTTGACCTTATCTGTGATACTGTTGACCTTATCTGTGATACTGTTGACCTTATCTGTGATACTGTTGACCTTATCTGTGATACTGTTGACCTTATCTGTGATACTGTTGACCTTATCTGTGATACTGTTGACCTTATCTGTGATACTGTTGACCTTATCTGTGATACTGTTGACCTTATCTGTGATGCAAATGACTGTATCTTGTTTCTACGTACTTTATGCATAGATTCTGCGTTCCCCTAACTCCATACTAAATGGTGCCTGCCTCCTTCCTTTCTTTGGAATGCCTTAGCTGTGGTTGGGGAGGCTTAAAATAACATTTGATTTAGTCTGTTTGCACTTCCAGGTTGTGTACCTTCTACGTCACCTCTCAGGACCCTCGCTGTTGCCTCTCCTTGCTTGAAGAAGGAGGGTCAGAATGAAATGGAAAGTGAATTTGTGAAGGAGGAAATAATGGAAATGGACCTAGATAATGTAAGTCAAAATATACCATGTACTGTATTTTATAGTAAGAGTAGCCATTACTAAAGTAGAGAGTAGCGTTAGGTCAAATGTGTTTGTGTGTTTATGAACTTTGATTGCTGCAGAATTTCTGAAGCTGTGAGAAATATTGAAATATTCCTTATTATTCCTTATTTGAAATATTTTGAATTTTTTTTATTCTTCTTCCCCTCAGGGGACACAACTATTGTATCTATGGGGATTGGCGCTCTTAGGGGGAAATGTGGGGGCCCAAGCTGAGAGTTAGGTAGGCCTTTTTTTTGTTGAAGTACAATGTTTTTGTTATGTTAAGGACCACCTTTTTCGGTTCACTGCTGTCCTGTTCTTCATCACCTACTACTTCCATCTTCAACTTTTGTCTTGTTTCATGACCTTCTTTCTCAACTTACTGTTTCTGTGCCCTTCTTGCATAGAATCCGTGTTCCCTCTAATTCATACTAAATGGGGCCTTCCTCCTTCTTCTCTTTGGATTGCCTTTGTGGTGGATAGGGAGGCTTAAACTAACTAATCTAATAATCTTTTATTCTTTTTCACTGTATAGTCCAAAGTTAGTCTTGCTTAACTCTTCCACAATACTATAATAATTTTTGACCATTTAATTTTTTGATAAAATCACCAGTACAAAATTGTGGCCAAAAAGGATATTAAAATTATCTGAAGGAAATTTTTTAATGCCTCTCAAAGGTTACGTTGTGCAGGTTTGTTGAATTATAATATTATTGGAGGAGATTTTTTCAGTGTTTCTTAAACTGTAATATACAGTTTTGTTAAAGTATAATAATTTTGATATTCATGCAGACATATTGTTCACTAACTTCAAAGCTTTTGTGCTGTAAGGTTTATTTCTTACTGTATTCCTTACCTCACTTCTCACTTTATTCCTTACCTCACTTCTCACTTTATTCCTTACCTCACTTCTCACTTTATTCCTTACCTCACTTCTCACTTTATTCCTTACCTCACTTCTCACTTTATTCCTTACCTCACTTCTCACTTTATTCCTTACCTCACTTCTCACTTTATTCCTTACCTCACTTCTCACTTTATTCCTTACCTCACTTCTCACTTTATTCCTTACCTCACTTCTCACTTTATTCCTTACCTCACTTCTCACTTTATTCCTTACCTCACTTCTCACTTTATTCCTTACCTCACTTCTCACTTTATTCCTTACCTCACTTCTCACTTTATTCCTTACCTCACTTCTCACTTTATTCCTTACCTCACTTCTCACTTTATTCCTTACCTCACTTCTCACTTTATTCCTTACCTCACTTCTCACTTTATTCCTTACCTCACTTCTCACTTTATTCCTTACCTCGTAGTCCTGTTCTTTCCCAAGGTGAACAATAACGGTACGCTCTCAGTCTCGAGTGCAGTCTTCACTGCATCACTGCTTCAGAAGTACACAGCACAGACCCCTGCAGGTTCCACAGCACAGACCCCTGCAGGTTCCACAGCACAGACCACTGCAGGTTCCACAGCACAGTCCCCTGGAGATACTACAGCACAAACCACTGCGGGTTCCACAGCACAGTCCCCTGGAGATACTGCAGCACAGACCACTGCAGGTTCCACAGCACAGACCCCTGCAGATGCCACAGCACAGACCCCTGCAGATGCCACCTGTGATGGCAACCTTGAACTTCTAGTGGATGTCAAACAAGAAATAACTCCTTATCTCAATGACATATCTTCTGCAAGTGCTCCTGTAGCACAAATTCTCAAAGCTTACCAGTGTTCCAAGTGTCCCAAGTCATTCTTGTTCAAAAGTGGGCTCAAAAGGCACGAGATCACCAAACATTCCAACATGAAACCGTTCCGGTGTCATGCCTGCAACTACTCGACTCCCGACAAACCCACCCTCAGGTTGCACGTAATCAGAAAACACTCGGACATTCGGCCCTTCCAGTGCATGAATTGTCGTAAATTCTTCGCCGCCAAAAGAACGCTCAAGACGTACCTGACCAAAAAGCGTCTGGACACAAAGTGCTCCATATGTATTCTGTGGGACGAGGAGTTTGTTCTCAAGACTCGCCTTGAAAAATGCGCTATTGCTAAGTACTATGACGTTGAGCACTTCCAGTGCTATTTGTGCAACTACTCGTCTGTTTCAAAGTGGGTGCTGAAGAGGCACGTGATCAGGAAGCATTCTGACATCAGGAACTTTCGGTGCTCATCCTGCGACTATTTGTCTGATTGTAAGTGGCATCTCAACCAGCACGTCATGAGGAAGCATTCTGGCGTTAGACCCTTCCCGTGCCCGCAGTGCGACAAATCCTTCATTGCCAACAACGAACTTCAAAAGCACTTGAGAGTGAAGCATTCCGACCATGAACTGGTGAAATCCTTCCAGTGTTTTCTGTGTGAATACGCGGCTGTTGAGAAGTGCTACCTGCTAAGGCACATGAAAAATAAGCATTCAGGTGTGAAACCATTCAAGTGTTCCCAGTGCACCTACTCGACCGTTCACAGCACGGCCTTCAAAAGGCACGTCTTGACCAAACACTCAGAAGTTGAACCTTCGCAGTGCCCTGAGTGCGATTACAAATACGTTGACGAACGAAACCTCAAAAGACACATGATCGTAAAGCATTCTGAGACCAAACCCTTGCAGTGTTCTCACTGTGAGTACGTGACTTTTGACAAATGTAACCTCAAAGGGCATGCCATGAGACTGCATTCTGGCGTCAAGCCTTTTCAGTGTACCCAGTGCGAGTATTCAGCTGTTGACACATATACCCTGAGGAAGCATGCTGAATCAAAACACGCTGACGTCAAACCCTTTCAGTGTTCCCGGTGCGACTGCACATTTGTCGACCAACAAAGTCTGAAGAGACATGCAGTATCTAAACATGCTGAGGCTAAACCCTTTCCATGTTCGCAGTGTGAGTGTTCATTTCTTGATGAAAGTAGTCTGAAGAGACATGCGAAATTGAAACATGGTGATGTTAAGCCTTTTCCGTGTTCGCAGTGTGAATGTTCTTTTGTTGATAAACGTAGTCTGAAGAGACACGTGACATTGAAACATACTGATGCCAAACCCTTTCTGTGTTCTCAGTGTGAAAATTTATATCTTAACAAGGGTGATTTGAGTAAACATATGAGGTTGAAACATTCTGACCTTAACACTTTGTCTGCGAAGTGAGACACCGGTGGTACACGGAGGGTATTTTCACAGTGCGACTGGGCGACCAATATTCGCGAGCTCAATTTTAATAAATGTTAACTTGATGATAACTAAATGAAGGCACGATCCAGTTCACGTTTTCTATTTTCAACATTGCTTGGTATGATTGACTTTGATTTTAAGTTTGCAACTTTGGTTAAAAGTGTTAATGATGTTTGTGTATAAAAATATCAACGCTGAAATTATTTTGCATAGCTGCAGTGGTTAAACAAGAATTGAAATTAAATTGTTATATGGAGACTTGTGCTAAGCATATATTAACCAATTCATTTGACTCTGTTCTGCAACAAGGTGATCTTTGGCTAGCTAAATATAATTGTGAGATTCATGAATTCAATTGTTTACTGTGAGGTTTTGTTGTTGTCCATATTTCCTCTGTTTGAACCCCTCAGGAGGATACAACTATTGTATCTATGGGAATTAGCGCTCCCAGGGGGAAAATGCGTGAGGTCCCGAGCTGAGAGTTAGGTAGGCCTTCTTTTGTAGAAATAAAATGTTTTTGTTCTGTTAAGAACCACCTTTTTTTGGTTGACTGCTGTCCTGTTTTTCAGCACTTTCTACTTTCTTCTTCAACTTCATCATGTTTCATTAACTTCTTTCTCAACTTACTATTTTATGTGCCTTCTGCATAGATTTTGCATTCCCTTATTTCCACACTAAATGGTGCCTTCATCCTTCCTCTCTTCGAACATTTTTGTTGTGTAAAGAGAGGCTAAAACTTTCTTATAATCAATCAATTGCTTTTTCTTATGTTTGATTTAAATTTCTCTGTCCCTTTTTCTATTACTTTCTGGTTGCTCTTGATATTTCCCTCACTCTTGAGTTATTTTTTATTATTTTATTTTTATTTTTTTTTTTGGAAGTACCAAGGGCACTCTATTACACAGCAAAATTTGTGCCTCGACTACAGCTCAACACTTTGACTGGCGACATGCACCACCGGTGGTACACAGAGATAATTTTCACAACGCTGCTGGTTGACCAGTAGTTGCAAATTCAATTTTCATAAATACTTAATCAAAGCTAAATGAAGGCACAATTCTGCTCATGTTTGTTTATTGAAATAGTTATCTACAATTGACTTTAAATTCAAGTTGGGCATCATTGAACTTAATATTTAGTAGTCGCAGTTTAATTGTTAATACGTTGACTACCATTGCTTGGGTCGTAAAGTTGATTTGGTTAGGTAAAAAAAAAGATTGGGAAAATCGACTTATGCGCTTGAGTAAGTTTCCATCTTATGTAAGAAATGTACATAGTATAAGTGCTCTATGATATTTTCCTCGTGTGATGAAATTCCTTCAAAAAGAGTCAACAAAGTGGTTTGAAATGTTGTTCATTTTCATTGGTGCCTGTATGAACAATTTACCTAGTGGTACACATTTTTCCCACTCCTTAGTCAATGTGGTAAAACCAAACTTTTTTTGCAAGTAAAAGTTTGCCTAATTTTTACGCACATGAATTTTTTTAGTGCTTTATCTGAGGAAAATTAAAATTATGGATTATGGGCAGTAAAGAGTGCAAAATAATAAAAGCACAAAATAAGTAGGTACAAAATTGAAGCAGATCCCAAAGTGGTGCATTGAATGCAGTTTTAGATGCAGTAAAGAGTTAAAAATGTTAAAAACACAAAATTGAAACAGATCCCAAAATGGTTTATTAAATGCAGCTTTGGATGCAGTAAAGAGTTAAAGATATGAAATACATAATAGAAGCAGCAGTTTTACTTCAATAAACAAAATGAAAGCTAACAGCAGTCAGTGCCTTAGTTACCCAATATACAAGCACACCAAAGGATAGCACCCACCTACAAGTTCAAAGGATAGCACCTACCTACAAGTTTCTTGCTTGTGTACTGAATGAAAAAATATCCAGCTGGTCTGGATGATTTCATACCAGACAAATTCATAACATAACATCTCAGAAAAAAATCATCTTGTCACAGACCAACCCTCAAGTGTCTTGGTCATTTTAATGTACGCTCGGTTACTGACCTTTTAGGTCAATGTCCCTAATTTCTTCTTTTCTACTTTAATATATGTTTAATTAAGCTGAATTTAGAAACGGTATATATGAACGGTGCAAAAATGAAAGGATTTGATGTTTCCTTTAAATTCCTCTAGATGTGGATGCCCAACAAATATATCCATGCCAACGCCAAAGTACCCGCCATCAAAATATTCTTGTACTTGTGCACTGGTGAAACTCGTATCACAGATACGGTCATTGAGCGCCCTTGTGAGCGTCACAGACACACGCACCAACCAATTTGATGTGTTCACTCACATGCCCATTGTGATTACATCACACTAATTATGCACAAAAAATGGATAAATTTGATTATTTATGTTGGGAGACACCTGGAGGTTCTAGTTCTCTCAGTGCTACTCTAAACCACTGATGGAGTATTTCTTTGTTGTAGTCACAATGCATTTTAAAATTGGTTATTCAACTGTTCTTTCTAACACAATTCTTTGAGATTGGTTTTCAGATTACATATCTGATACATCATTCTCTTCGCACCACCTCTATGTCTGCCTGTGTTTGCACTGAGATTTGTTAATGGGTTCTGAACATTACCATCTTTTGTCATTAAATGTTTCAATTTTCCAAACGTTCTAGTAAGAATTTAGTAATTCTCTCAATTGGAGTTACAACTGTAGTCATGAATATTTTTTACAAATTTTTTTGCTCTGCAAGTTTTCAGGTTAATAATGAAGGACCCAGGAGGAGGTTGGAACATTCAAAGTATTTGTATTCCTCAACTTTACTGAATAAGGTAATGATCTCATTAAAAATGTTTCTTTGCACGTTTATTCATGTAAAAGGCAAACCATTTGTCTAACATATCCATAATTGTTTTATGGATGTGTATAAATGGTTATATACAGAATGTCCCACAAAAAATCAAACCGAGTATTTATTTTCCCGTAACAGTGATACCATCATAAGAGAACCATAAGCATTTAATTTCTAGCAAGATTATCCTTTGAAATTAAACTATATAAAAGCTACTACTGGTAGGGAAAAATAAATCCTTGGTTTGGGTTTTAGTGGGACATACTGTATATGTATAAATCATTGTAGGTTTGTGTGTTTATAAATCATTTTAGGTCTGGAGCATAATGAATTGGAAACACATTACTGCGTTGATTGACAGGCACCAGTAAATGGAATGTCAGTAACTCATCAACTTTAATATTTTCTCACCCTGTTGCAGTAAATGTCAGGAAATGAAGTTAAGCATTTCTTTACCCTGCTATGGTGACTGCAAGAGGCAGCAGCTGAGCTGCTGTCTGGGGACACTGGGCGCTCCCCCTGTATTTCTGAGCCCGTAAATTATTGTGTTGTATGTTCTGTATCAATGTTGAGCAGGGGTTCTCAACCTGGTGCTTGCACCTCCTGGGGGTGTGAGATGATATCCCAGGAGGTGCCAGATGATATTCCAGGTGAATGATAGGACTCCATTTGCACTCCCTGGATGATATTCTAGAAGATGTGAGAAATTCCAGGGGTGTAAGAAAGTCCAGGTAAATAATGTTTGGTATATATTAGCTTTTTCATTTTTGGGGGTGTAAGATGATATTCCAGGGGGTGCAAGAATATATGCCAGGGATCCAAGAATAGTCAAGTTTATTAATAGGATCAAGGCTATATCATGAAATTCTTATTCGAGGGTGTGAGTCAAAAAAAGGTTAGGAACCCATGGAAGTAAAATAACTTTTTAGTCCAATGTAATGGTTGCTCACTTTGTAAAGTTATACCAAATGTTACCTAGTTGATTGATTGAGTGTTTGCAGTGGGTGCTGTGTTATGACTTGTCTAGTTTTAGGGTCCCAAGTAGACTAGAATTTTGATGGAAATTTCTGCAAATTCTCTGCAGTTCAGTGTGTAGTGGTTATATTTTGATATAAATCAGTGGTTCTTAACCTTTTTTCTCTCCATTTCCCTCACTTTTTAGTGAGCCAACACTCCATTCCTCACCACAGCATCTTTCTTTTACTTATCTGTGACATTGCTACCCCAGCAGTGTTGTCACTATTGCCCAAACATGACATACAATACCTCATTATGGTTGTTTTTGTCATTAAAACAGACTGTGAATGGTTGCGATTTGTAAAGCAAGTCAACACTTGGATGTAGGGTTTTAGATTTTGAAATCCTTTCAAATTTTTGTGGGTGGGGACAAGTGCACGAGATTCACTACCTGGCAACTCTGCCATTCCCCACCAGTGGGAAATTTCCCACAGGTTAAGAACTGCTGATCTAAGTAGTAGCTGTATGTTACAGAACTATGTCACCAATTGTTGTGTTCTCAAAACTTCAAGCCTTGGTTCTACGTAAGGTGGAAGTGTGAAAAACAAATTTTCTTCCATACCTGTTTCTAGAATCAAAAGTTTTTTAATTTTGAGGTGTCATTTATGTTTTTAAAAATGAAGATACCATCTTTGGGTGTGGCCAATATTTACCTAGGAGTCGCATCATTATATTCACAGATGTAAGGGGCATTTTCTGCTAATACCTGCTCTATATCTTGAAACCATACTTGCATCAGTGACAAAATAGAAAAAATTAAACAACATTAAATTAATTTGTAAATTTTTTAGCTCAATTTTAACATTTGGTCTCAACTTATCTAGAATGTTTCTTGTGACTTCTTGGCTCCGTGTTGAACTTGAACTTAATTTAAAATGTAGGAAAATATTGACACGTTCAGCGCTGCGTGACACACCGGTCGTCATTTTGGAGAGTTTCATAATGCTTCTGATTGACCAGCAGTACTGACTCAATTTTTACAACTACTAAATGAAATAACAAATACTAAATGAAATAACAAATACTAAATGAAAGCTAAATGAATGCATGATTAAGTTACAGTTAGATATTTTCTTAATTTCTTACTACAATAGACTCTAAATTTGAGCTGGAGATTGAACTTCAGTTAACCCGCCACACTCAACATGTTAATATCTAGAATTTGATTTTTAAAAATGAGGATAGTTGATAAAATATTGCGAGTTTTATGTAAATTTGAATGCTTTTCTAAAATAGGGATAGTCAGTAGACTTCAGTGCTGGGAATGAACTTTTTTTATGTTGAAAATGTTCCTGCGTGTTGTAGCTTCTTAAGCAATTCTGATATTCTAAATGTAAAGAAAAATTGTTAATCTCTGTTAATTTAGCTGACTGAAAAATTTACATTATTAACTGAAGTTTTAAATACTTTGCGTATTTTCATCTCATTCAGAAATAAATACTAAATGCAAACGCCAGTGACAAAATTAAAGTCAGTCACAGTTCAGCTTTATTTTTTTTATGTTTTAGCTGCCAGTTGAAAGCTTTATTTTTATTCAATCAATTTTAAAATTGAAGACAGTCAAAAGTCATTTTTCGTGTTTTAGCTGCCATTGAGAGCTTCATTTTTTTTAATTAATTTCCAAATTTAAGACGGTCAAAGTTTTTATTTTAGCAGCAATTTGAATGCTTAGTTTTTTTAGAATCATTTGAGTGTGTGTAATGGAAGGCATGGTAGCACCATGACAACCAGGGCACAGCAGAACAGCACCATGCTGCACACACCACCACGTGCTGGAGTCTGTGGGGGCTCGTGTGCTGAACTGGGAATCACTGCACCAACTGCTGCTGGTGTCTGTGAACCTCAAGGTGAGTCTACCAATTCTCCTCAGTTGTTGCTTTATTTAGCTTGGAACCTCACATATTCCCCCTGGGAGCTGCCAGTCGCATACTAACATCTTTCTCCTTCAGGGGGAGACAACTACAGTATCTATGGGAACTAGCACTCCCAGGGGGATTATGTGAGGTCCTGAGCTAAAGGTTAGGTAGGCCTTCTTCTTGTTGAAATAGAATAGTTGTTTTTCGTTACGGACCATCTTTTTTCGTTTGACTGCTGTCCTGTTTTTCTGCACCTACTACTTTTTTCTTCAACTTTTATCTTGTTTCATGAACTTCTTTCTTAGCTTACTGTTCTAAACCCCTTAACTCCATACTAAATGGTGCCTTCCTCCTTCCTCTCTTTGGATTGCCTTTGTTGCAGATAGGGAAGCTTGAACTAACACTTAATCATTTCTAGTTTTCATAAAAATTGTATTGTGAACATGCCCTAAAATATTGGGTACATTGTACTAGTGTACACTAGACACGCCGTGTCCTTATTGGATCTCAACAAAAATGTCTTTTTTTGCACTTTTATTCATAATTTGGAGTTGCAGAAGGCAAACCATTTGTGTACATCTAAGCAGCAAGTTAAACTGAATTTCAGCATTCAACTTAAATTCAAAATCAGTTGTCGTAAATGATAAATAACTGTAATAAATATCAACATCTAATCTAGTTTGTGCATCTGGCAGGCGTGGAGTGTGACGCACCAGCCAGTGGCGGGTCCCCTTTTGCTGCTGTGTATGTGAAGGAGGAACGGGAGGAAGGTGAGCTTGTGTTGGCATTTTGCTCTTGTTGATGTCATTGTACCTAGTGTACACGACCCGTCACTAGTGTACACGACCCGTCGCTAGTGTATATGACCCGTCACTAGTGTACACGACCCGTCACTAGTGTATATGACCCGTCCAAAATAACGGGATTCGATATTTCCTTCAGACACATCCTCCAGCTGTGGATGCCCAACAAATATATCCATGCCAACAGTACCCGCCATTAAACAAATCCTCCAGCTGTGGATGCCCAACAAATATATCCATGCCAACAGTACCCGCCATTAAAAAAATCCTCCAGCTGTGGATGCCCAACAAATATATCCATGCCAACAGTACCCGCCATTAAACAAATCCTCCAGCTGTGGATGCCCAACAAATAGTATCCATGCCAACAGTACCCGCCATCAAAATATTCCTGTACTTGTGCACTGGTGAAACTCGTATCACAGATACGGTCATTGAGCGTCCTTGTGAGCGTCACAGACACACGCACCAACCAATTTGATGTGTTCACTCACATGCCCATTGTGATAACATGCCACAAATTACGCACAAATATACATATATAAATTTAATGAGACACCTGGCATTTTATTATACATATAAGGATAGATTCTCAGTTGATTATCTTACATATGTTGTCTACTGAAGTTATAGTTAAATTACTGGTGATATGAAGTCCTGTTTGCCTATCTAGGTTTAGGCTCTTTGCTTTAGTGGAAGTCATTGTTTTCTCAATTGAGTTCGAATTTGTGGACTGATTGTTCTGAAATTTGCCCATTTTATGTAATTTCTTTAAGAGAAACACATTTTTCTTTATGTAAATTTTTTCAATTTTGGCCTTAGTTTTTGAGAAAATAGAAAATATTTTTAAAATGATTTATGTACTTCTCTTGGACTCAAGTGGATAGCAGTCTATGCATAGAGTAGAAGTCTATGCATAGAGTAGAAGTCTATGCATAGAGTAGAAGCCTATGCATAGAGTAGAAGCCTATGCATAGAGTAGAAGTCTATGCATAGAGTAGAAGTCTATGCATAGAGTAGAAGTCTATGCATAGAGTAGAAGTCTATGCATAGAGTAGAAGTCTATGCATAGAGTAGAAGTCCATGCATAGAGTAGAAGTCTATGCATAGAGTAGAAGTCTATGCATAGAGTAGAAGTCTATGCATAGAGTAGAAGTCTATGCATAGAGTAGAAGTCCATGCATAGAGTAGAAGTCCATGCATAGAGTAGAAGTCCATGCATAGAGTAGAAGTCCATGCATAGAGTAGAAGTCCATGCATAGAGTAGAAGTCCATGCATAGAGTAGAAGTCCATGCATAGAGTAGAAGTCTATGCATAGAGTAGAAGTCTATGCATAGAGTAGAAGTCTATGCATAGAGTAGAAGTCTATGCATAGAGTAGAAGTCTATGCATAGAGTAGAAGTCTATGCATAGAGTAGAAGTCTATGCATAGAGTAGAAGTCTATGCATAGAGTAGAAGTCTATGCATAGAGTAGAAGTCTATGCATAGAGTAGAAGTCTATGCATAGAGTAGAAGTCTATGCATAGAGTAGAAGTCTATGCATAGAGTAGAAGTCTATGCATAGAGTAGAAGTCTATGCATAGAGTAGAAGTCTATGCATAGAGTAGAAGTCTATGCATAGAGTAGAAGTCTATGCATAGAGTAGAAGTCTATGCATAGAGTAGAAGTCTATGCATAGAGTAGAAGTCTATGCATAGAGTAGAAGTCTATGCATAGAGTAGAAGTCTATGCATAGAGTAGAAGTCTATGCATAGAGTAGAAGTCTATGCATAGAGTAGAAGTCTATGCATAGAGTAGAAGTCTATGCATAGAGTAGAAGTCTATGCATAGAGTAGAAGTCTATGCATAGAGTAGAAGTCTATGCATAGAGTAGAAGTCTATGCATAGAGTAGAAGTCTACGCATAGAGTAGAAGTCTACGCATAGAGTAGAAGTCTACGCATAGAGTAGAAGTCTACGCATAGAGTAGAAGTCTACGCATAGAGTAGAAGTCTACGCATAGAGTAGAAGTCTACGCATAGAGTAGAAGTCTACGCATAGAGTAGAAGTCTACGCATAGAGTAGAAGTCTACGCATAGAGTAGAAGTCTACGCATCGAGTAGAAGTCTACGCATCGAGTAGAAGTCTACGCATCGAGTAGAAGTCTACGCATCGAGTAGAAGTCTACGCATCGAGTAGAAGTCTACGCATCGAGTAGAAGTCTACGCATCGAGTAGAAGTCTACGCATCGAGTAGAAGTCTACGCATAGAGTAGAAGTCTACGCATCGAGTAGAAGTCTACGCATAGAATAGAAGTCTTTTTGTTACCCTATTTAATTAGAAATTGTTACAATATTTAATTAGAAATTGCTACAATATTTAATTAGAAATTGCTACAATATTTAATTAGAAATTGCTACAATATTTAATTAGAAATTGCTACAATATTTAATTAGAAATTGCTACAATATTTAATTAGAAATTGCTACAATATTTAATTAGAAATTGCTACAATATTTAATTAGAAATTGCTACAATATTTAATTAGAAATTGCTACAATATTTAATTAGAAATTGCTACAATATTAAATTAGAATTTGCTACAATATTTAATTAGAAATTATAAGCAGCAAAAAGTAGTTACAAACCTCTTTTGCTCATTATCCTATATTTCAGTACATTGCATTGCATTTTTGTAAAATGCGTAAGTATTGTGATTGCCATTTGTATCATCTTTTTCGTACCATCTTTATTGGAAATAAACCTTCTTTCTTTTTTGTGCCATCTTTATTGGAAATAAACTCTTTTCTTTTTTGTACCATCTTCATTGGAAATAAACCTTCTTTCTTTTTTGTACCATCTTTATTGGAAATAAACCTTCTTTCTTTTTTGTGCCATCTTTATTGGAAATAAACTCTTTTCTTTTTTGTACCATCTTTATTGGAAGTAAACCTTCTTTCTTTTTTGTGCCATCTTTATTGGAAATAAACTCTTTTCTTTTTTGTACCATCTTCATTGGAAATAAACCTTCTTTCTTTTTTGTACCATCTTTATTGGAAATAAACCTTCTTTCTTTTTTGTGCCATCTTTATTGGAAATAAACTCTTTTCTTTTTTGTACCATCTTTATTGGAAGTAAACCTTCTTTCTTTTTTGTGCCATCTTTATTGGAAATAAACTCTTTTCTTTTTTGTACCATCTTTATTGGAAGTAAACCTTCTTTCTTTTTTGTACCATCTTTATTGGAAGTAAACCTTCTTTCTTTTTTGTACCATCTTTATTGGAAATAAACTCTTTTCTTTTTTGTACCATCTTTATTGGAAGTAAACCTTCTTTCTTTTTTGTACCATCTTTATTGGAAATAAACCTTTCTTTTTTGTACCATCTTTATTGGAAATAAACCTTCTTTCTTTTTTGTACCATCTTTATTGGAAATAAACTCTTTTCTTTTTTGTGCCATCTTTATTGGAAATAAACCTTCTTTCTTTTTTGTACCATCTTTATTGGAAATAAACCTTCTTTCTTTTTTGTACCATCTTTATTGGAAATAAACCTTCTTTCTTTTTTGGACCATCTTTATTGGAAATAAACCCTCTTTCTTTTTTGTACCATCTTTATTGGAAATAAACCTTCTTTCTTTTTTGTACCATCTTTATTGGAAATAAACCTTCTTTCTTTTTTGTACCATCTTTATTGGAAATAAACCTTCTTTCTTTTTTGTACCATCTTTATTGCAAATAAACCTTTTTTTTCTTTTCTATGTGTTTATATGCTAGAACAAAAACCAAGACAGTTTTAGAATCCTTGTAACATTTCCAACAAAGTTATAGAACCAAACTTATCATTTCTTTTTTGTTTTCTTTTGATATGGGGGTCAAAAATTGATGAGTTGTGAGCCCCGTCCCCCATTAGACCTCTCTTGGGGGGGGGGGGGGTTCTAGTGCCTGTCTAGCCCCATAAAATTTTTAGCCTTTACCTAAGAAACATTTATAAGCAAAATTGAAAATATGAAATAATTTTGACCAAATCAATCAGTTTTCTCCCGTAACACTTTGACTGCGACGTGCACCACCGGTGGTACACGGAGGTAATTTTCATAATGCTGTTAACTGACCAGTAGTCACAAACTCAATTTTCATAAACATTGAATTAAAGCTAAATGAAGGCACGATCCAGTTCATGCTTGGTATTTTACAAAAGCTTATTACAATTGAATTTAAATTTGAGTTTGGAGTCGAACTTAATATTAAGTAGTTGCAGTCAAAGTGTTAACTGAAACAAGTTAACTATGTTATAGAAAATAAGAGATATAAGAAATTCAGCTTTAAATCTTTTGTGCTTGAACACTGCATTAGGTTTCATGAAAATTTTATTATGAATCTGCCTTGATGCTCCCAGGAGGAAAATGTGAGGTCCTGAGCTGAGAGTTAGGTAGGCCTTCTTATTGTGGAAACAAAATGTTTTTTATTTTGTTACGGACCATCATTTTTTGGTTGACTGCTGTCCTGTTTTTCAGCACCTACTACTTTCTTCTTCAACTTTGATCTTGTTTCATGAACTTCCTTCTTACCTTGCTATTTCTATGCGCACGGAATCTTTTGTGAGTGATTCCACGTGCTTAGATTCCCCATTCCCTTAAATCCATACTACATAAATGGTGCCTCGATCCTTCCTCTCTTTGAACATCTTTGTTGTGGTAAAGAGAAGCTAAAACTTCCTTATAATCAATCAATCTTGTGTTGTTTAGGAAGTTTTTCTAGGCTGGTCTAACGCAGGTGTTGGCCAAGTGGTCAATTTTGACCCCTGGGGGTCGACATTTTATAACATTTCTCTTAATTTTTGGTTGTCAAAAATGTCAATTATGGCTAAATACTTTTTCACCTATCCGTGTGTGTGTGTGTGTGTGTGTGTGTGCATGAAGGGGGTTGATGTGAGTACAAATATTCTAAGAAGGAGTCGACAGGTGAAAAAGTTTGCCGACCCCTGGACTCTAGCGTCTAATATTATCTAGTCTTCTAAGTTGGCCTCACTTCTAATCTAATCTAACCTTCTAGGTTGGCCTAACATCTAATCTAATCTTCCAGGTAGGCATAAAATCTAATGTAATCTTCTAAGTTGGCCTAACATCTAATGTAGTCTTCTAGGTTGGCTAACATCTAATGTAATCTTCTAGGTTGGCTAACATCTAATGTAGTCTTCTAGGTTGCTAACAACTAATGTAATCTTCTAGGTTGGCTAACATCTAATGTAATCTTCTAGGTTGGCTAACATCTAATGTAATCTTCTAGGTTGGCTAACATCTAATCTAATCTTCCAGGTAGGCATAACATCTAATGTAATCTTCTAGGTTGGCTAACATCTAATGTAGTCTTCTAGGTTGGCTAACAACTAATGTAATCTTCTAGGTTGGCTAACATCTAATGTAATCTTCTAGGTTGGCTAACATCTAATGTAATCTTCTAGGTTGGCCTAACATCTAATGTAATCTTCTAGGTTGGCCTAACATCTAATCTAATCTTCCAGGTAGGCATAACATCTAATGTAATCTTCTAGGTTGGCTAACATCTAATGTAGTCTTCTAGGTTGGCTAACAACTAATGTAATCTTCTAGGTTGGCTAACATCTAATGTAATCTTCTAGGTTGGCTAACATCTAATGTAATCTTCTAGGTTGGCCTAACATCTAATGTAATCTTCTAGGTTGGCCTAACATCTAATCTAATCTTCCAGGTAGGCATAACATCTAATGTAATCTTCTAGGTTGGCTAACATCTAATGTAATCTTCTAGGTTGGCTAACATCTAATGTAATCTTCTAGGTTGGCTAACAACTAATGTAATCTTCTAAGTTGGCCTAACATCTAATGTAGTCTTCTAGGTTGGCTAACATCTAATGTAGTCTTCTAGGTTGGCTAACATCTAATGTAATCTTCTAGGTTGGCTAACATCTAATGTAATCTTCTAGGTTGGCTAACATCTAATGTAGTCTTCTAGGTTGGCTAACAACTAATGTAATCTTCTAGGTTGGCTAACATCTAATGTAGTCTTCTAGGTTGGCTAACATCTAATGTAGTCTTCTAGGTTGGCCTAACATCTAATGTAATCTTCTAGGTTGGCCTAACATCTAATGTAATCTTCTAGGTTGGCCTAACATCTAATCTAATCTTCCAGGTTGGCATAACATCTAATGTAATCTTCTAAGTTGGCCTAACATCTAATCTAGTCTTCTAGGTTGGCCTAACATCTAATCTAATAACATCTAACATCTAATGTAATCTTCCAGGTTGGCCTCCTTCATCTTCAGATCTCGACACCCTCGAGGTTCCCTCCTTTGGCTTCAAGGAAGAGCGGCAGGACGAGCTGGGCTGTGAATTTGTGAAGGAGGAGTTCATGGAAATGGAAGAAGGCAATGTAAGTGACCTTACGCTGTGTGAAGTTCAGGTAATAGTGTACATTTATGACAAACCAGGCTGTATGAAGTTAAATACAGGTAGTTCATGTATTCATGAACTAGTCTGTATTTCATTTTCTCAATTATGACTAATTTGTCTGTATTGAGTCGAATAAAGTTGATGCATTTGTGAACTAATCTGTGCAATACTTTTTAAATTAGCTCATATATCGAAAATGGTTCATCATACTGTACACTGCGTGTTTTGAATTTGAATGTTCTCCTTTTTTTGACCTGCAATAAAAAGAACAGTTTTGCATTGCTCTGATACATTTAACAGATATTTTTTGAAGGGAAATTCTCTAGTGTTTCTTATAGTGAAGTGTTGCTGTGGTGAATGCTCCCGAGAGTTGCCGCGAGATGGCGCTGGGGAGGCTTGGCGCCGGTTACTGTCTGGCTAAGACGGCAGTTGGCTAGTAGCTGTGCTCGTGAGATGTTCTTAGCATGTTTGCTCCGTGTATTGTCCTCAAAGTGTTAATTTGCAGTTGGACTGCGGCAGTGACTAGATCAGTCGGAGCCTTGTGCAGAGAGTGGTCCGTGGGTTGGGCTCGAGGCAAGGCAGCGGTGGTTGTAGGGGCTGGAGGAGACCACGGAGCAGCTGGGCTGGGGCTGCTTTTGAAGTGCACCTGTAGCCAGGCTACGTTTATTTTGCACCCCATATTATGTTTTGCCACCACAGTTACACACGTTTCTTCGGAAAAAACGGTGTGGTGTGCTAATGTTGGATTCACGTATGAACATATACACGTTTTAAAGAAGTGTCCATGCTGCAAACTTTACTTCTTTACTCATACTTTTTGTTTCAAGGTGGGTGGTGTGAGTCATGCGTCAATGCACAGGCAACTGGAGTCCACAGCACAGACCACTGCAGACTCCTGTGCGGGCAACCCCACCTGTGCGAGCAACCCCACCTGTGCGGGCAACCCCACCTGTGCGGGCAACCCCACCTGTGCGGGCAACCCCACCTGTGCGGGCAACCCCACCTGTGCTGGCAACCCCACCTGTGCTGGCAACCCCACCTGTGCTGGCAACCCCACCTGTGCTGGCAACCCCACCTGTGCTGGCAACCCCACTTCTGCTGGCTATCCCACTTCTGCTGGCTATCCCACTTCTGCTGGCAATCCCACTTCTGCTGGCAATCCCACTGCTGCTGGCAATCCCACTTCTGCTGGCAACCCCACTTGTGCTGGCAACCCCACTTCTGCTGGCAACCCCACTTGTGCTGGCAATCCCACTTGTGCTGGCAACCCCACTTGTGCTGGCAACCTCACTTGTGCTGGCAACCCCACTTGTGCTGGCAACCCCACTTGTGCTGGCAACCCCACTTGTGCTGGCAACCCCACTTGTGCTGGCAACCCCACTTGTGCTGGCAACCCCACTTGTACTGGCAACCCCACTTGTACTGGCAACCCCACTTGTACTGGCAACCCCACTTGTACTGGCAACCCCACTGGTACTGGCAACCCCACTTGTACTGGCAACCCCACTTGTACTGGCAACCCCACTTGTACTGGCAACCCCACTGGTACTGGCAACCCCACTGGTACTGGCAACCCCACTGGTACTGGCAACCCCACTGGTACTGGCAACCCCACTGGTACTGGCAACCCCACTGGTACTGGCAACCCCACTGGTACTGGCAACCCCACTGGTACTGGCAACCCCACTGGTACTGGCAACCCCACCGGTACTGGCAACATCAAACTCTCACCGAATGTCAAACAAGAAACCAACTCCTGCGCTGCATTATCTACTTCTGTTGCAAACAAACGTAAAGCCAACAAGTGTTCTATGTGCAACAAATCGTATACTTATAAGTACACACTTCGCAGACACATGATGGCCAAACATTGTGACATAACACCTTATCAGTGTGATAAATGCTATTACTTTACTCTCGAGAAACGCACTTTCAAAAAGCACGTGATACGAAAACATTCCAACAACCAGCTTTTTCAGTGCACTCGCTGCAAAAAGTCGTTTGCCGGGAAAAAAGCCTTAGAAACGTATTTGAGGAGCAAGCGTGTAGACATGAGATGTTTCAATTGCTTCCGTCGTGACCATAGATTTGGTTTAATAAGTAACTCTGATAAGAGTTTGGTATCTAAGTACTATGGTGTTGGTCATTACAGGTGCTCCCTGTGTGACTATTTGTCGATCTCCAAACGGCAACTCAAGATGCACATGATATCAAAACATTCTGACATAAGGCCTTTTAAGTGCTCTTTTTGTGACTATTGTTCCGTTGATAAGTGGGATCTCAAACAGCACATAACCACAAAACATTCTGTGGTCAAACCTTTCCAATGTTTCCAGTGCGAGTACTCGTCAGCCGATAAACGAAACCTCAAACGGCATGTGGTCACTAAACATTCCGATGTTGAGCCCTTGCGATGTGCAGAGTGCGCGTACTCATCTGCTGACAAACGTACCTTCGAAGAGCATGTGATCACAAAACACTCTAACACCACACCCATACAGTGTTCTCAGTGTGAGTATTCTTCTCCTGATAAAAATAACCTCAAAAAACACATCACTATGAAGCATTCTGGCTTAAAACCGTTTCAGTGTCCTCAGTGTAAGTACTCGTCTGCTGATAAGTGTAACTTCAAAAAGCACGTAATAAAACATTCCGGCGTCAAACCGTTTCAGTGTACGCGGTGCGAGTACTCGTCTGCTGATAAAAGCCACTTCAACAGGCATGTCATGGCCAAACATTCTGACCAAGCATCCTGTGGGCCCCGTAGCCGAGTGGTCGAGAGCGTGCGCCCTTCACGAGGTGTCGACGGTTCGAATCCCGGCGCCGCGCTGTAATTTTCCCAGTTGGGAAAAAGAGAGAACTCAGCCACAATTCCCCACTTTACCCAGGTGTTGGAAATGGGTACCGGCTTGATCGGGGGTAACCGTCATGGCGTCCTGGTGTTAGTTATGAGGCATTTGATATACCAACCGTCATGGCGTCCTGGTGTTAGTTATGAGGCATTTGATATACCAACCGTCATGGCGTCCTGGTGTTAGTTATGAGGCATTTGATATACCAACCGTCATGGCGTCCTGGTGTTAGTTATGAGGCATTTGATATACCAACCGTCATGGCGTCCTGGTGTTAGTTATGAGGCATTTGATATACCGACCGTCATGGCGTCCTGGTGTTATGAAGCATTTGATATACTAATGTTTTTCATTCTGTCATTTTCATTCAGAATGACCAAACATTCCGTCGCATCCTCCCGAATTCAGCGTGAATTTCCATCTTCTCTCGAATTTGGTTTGTGGTGAGAGAAAAGGATGTTTCATTCCCACCAAGCCTGAAACACATTATCTTGTACATTGGTATATCAAATGCCTCATAACCAACACCAGGACGCCATGACGGTTGGTATATCAAATGTCTCATAACTAACACCAGGACGCCATGACGGTTGGTATATCTAATGCCTCATAACTAACACCAGGACGCCATGACGGTTGGTGTATCAAATGCCTCATAACTAACACCAGGACGCCATGACGGTTGGTATATCAAATGCCTCATAACTAACACCAGGACGCCATGACGGTTGGTATATCAAATGCCTCATAACTAACACCAGGACGCCATGACGGTTGGTATATCAAACGCCTCATAACCAACACCAGGACGCCATGACGGTTGGTATATCAAATGCCTCATAACTAACACCAGGACGCCATGACGGTTGGTATATCAAATGCCTCATAACTAACACCAGGACGCAATGACGGTTGGTATATCAAATGCCTCATAACCAACACCAGGACGCCATGACGGTTGGTATATCAAATGCCTCATAACTAAAACCAGGACGCCATGACGGTTGGTATATCAAATGCCTCATAACTAACACAAGGACGCCACGACGGTTGGTATATCAAATGCCTCATAACCAACACCAGGACGCCATGACGGTTGGTATATCAAATGCCTCATAACTAACACCAGGACGCCATGACGGTTGGTATATCAAATGCCTCATAACTAACACCAGGACGCCATAACGGTTGGTATATCAAATGCCTCATAACTAACACCAGGACGCCATGACGGTTAGTATATCAAATGCCTCATAACCAACTCCAAAACGCCATGACGGTTGGTATATCAAATGCCTCATAACTAACACCAGGACGCCATGACGGTTGGTATATCAAATGCCGCATAACTAACACCAGGACGCCATGACGGTTGGTATATCAAATGCCTCATAACTAACACCAGGACGCCATGACGGTTGGTATATCAAATGCCGCATAACTAACACCAGGACGCCATGACGGTTGGTATATCAAATGCCTCATAACTAACACCAGGACGCCATGACGGTTGGTATATCAAATGCCTCATAACTAACACCAGGACGCCATGACGGTTGGTATATCAAATGCCTCATAACTAACACCAGGATGCCATGACGGTTACCCCCCGTCAAGCCGGTACCCATTTGAAAAGTAGTGGAATTTTGAACCTCAGAGCCTGTACGCACCCTGCATTTCCGACACCTGGGTAGAGTGGGCAATTGTGGCTGAGTTCTTTCTTTTCCCAACGGGGAGAAAAATTGGGCGGCACTGCCGGGATTCGAACTGCCGACACCTTCCCGTGCAGGGCGCACTCCCACCACTCGGCCACGGTGACCATGATGCTACAAAAACTGGCACCTATATACTCCATATTGGCGTTATGCTGGTGACCCCGGTAGAAACGTTGCCCGTAAAATTAATATTGCTAATTTATATTATTGTATGAAATGACTGCATATTTGATCATCGTATATCGTTTATGAAGCCACTCGTCTTTTGAATTTAAAAAGAAACATCAGATTCGAAACACCATTTGAGTTGCTTCAAAAAAACCCGCACCAGTTCTTGCAAAACAACGCATGAGTCTCGTTTTCTAAGGTTTCCATTCGAGCTGTAAAATAACTAAAACAAATAACTAATTAACGGTGCTAATGACGAGTTATTGTGTCGTCATATTCCAAATGTCATTCATTTTCGATTTTAAATGTCGTTCATTTTCTATTTTAAATGTCATTCATTTTCTATTTTAAATGTCATTCATTTTCTATTTTAAATGTCGTTCATTTTCTATTTTAAATGTCATTCATTTTCTATTTTAAATGTCGTTCATTTTCTATTTTAAATGTCATTCATTTTCTATTTTAAATGTCATTCATTTTCTATTTTAAATGTCGTTCATTTTCTATTTTAAATGTCGTTCATTTTCTATTTTAAATGTCGTTCATTTTCTATTTTAAATGTCATTCATTTTCTATTTAAATGTCATTCATTTTCTATTTTAAATGTCATTCATTTTCTGTTTTAAATGTCATTTATTTTCTATTTTAAATGTCATTCATTTTCTATTTAAATGTCATTCATTTTCTATTTTCAAACTTGTTTATTTTCTTGGGTTAGCAGTTATATATACTTTGTGCGTATCTCATCTGTATTGTTATCTTCAGACACCGCCAGTGCAACGCGAAGCTACATATATATATATATATTTATATATAAGTATATATATATATATATACATAAATATATAGCCTTGAACTCTACATGCCTTAATAACATATAGTGTGCAGTGTAAACCTTTTCAGGGGGACACAACTATTGTATCTATGGGAACTAGCACTCCCAGGGGGACAATGTGAGGTCCCGAGCTGAGAGTTAGGTAGGCCTTCTTTTTGTTGAAATGATAATGCTTTTTGTTATGTTACGGACCATCTTTTTTGGGTTCACTGCTGTCCTGTTTTTCAGCACCTGCTACTTTCTTCTTCTACTTTTGTCTTGTTTCATGAACTTCTTTCTCATCTTACTGTTTCTGTGCACCTTGTGCGTAGATTCCGCGTTCCCTTAACTCCATACTAAATGGTGCCTTCATCCTTCCTCTCTTTGTGACGTTTTTTGTTTTGTTTCATCAATTAGGGAGGACTAAACTAACATCTAATCTAATCCCTTAACTCCATATTGAATGAATGGTGCCTTCCTCCCTCCTTTCTTTAGTGCTGGAGAGTGGTAGTTGCTTCCTCATTGTAATCGCGGTGGTTTTGAATATTAAATGGCGCCTTCCTCCATCCTCTTTTGGGGCTACCGTCCATATGGTCAGGGAGACCATTAACTTCTTAAACCTTTTCCTCCAGAGAGCAATTCATTTCACAGTCAGTTTAGTATCAAGGGAGCGTTAGTACGTGAAGGGCTTATCTTTTTTTGTATATTTTTTTGTATACCTTCTTCTTATACCTTCTTCCTATACCTTCTTCCTGTACCTTCTTCCTGTACCTTCTTCCTGTACCTTCTTCCTGTACCTTCTTCCTCTACCTTCTTCCTCTACCTTCTTCCTCTACCTTCTTCCTATACCTTCTTCCTGTACCTTCTTCCTGTACCTTCTTCCTGTACCTTCTTCCTGTACCTTCTTCCTGTACCTTCTTCCTGTACCTTCTTCCTGTACCTTCTTCCTGTACCTTCTTCCTATACCTTCTTCCTGTACCTTCTTCCTGTACCTTCTTCCTGTACCTTCTTCCTGTACCTTCTTCCTGTACCTTCTTCCTGTACCTTCTTCCTGTACCTTCTTCCTGTACCTTCTTCCTGTACCTTCTTCCTGTACCTTCTTCCTATACCTTCTTCCTGTACCTTCTTCCTGTACCTTCTTCCTGTACCTTCTTCCTGTACCTTCTTCCTGTACCTTCTTCCTGTACCTTCTTCCTGTACCTTCTTCCTGTACCTCCTTCCTGTACCTTCTTCCTGTACCTTCTTCCTGTACCTTCTTCCTGTACCTTCTTCCTGTACCTTCTTCCTGTACCTTCTTCCTGTACCTTCTTCCTGTACCTTCTTCCTGTACCTTCTTCCTGTACCTTCTTCCTGTACCTTCTTCCTGTACCTTCTTCCTGTACCTTCTTCCTGTACCTTCTTCCTATACCTTCTTCCTGTACCTTCTTCCTGTACCTTCTTCCTGTACCTTCTTCCTGTACCTTCTTCCTGTACCTTCTTCCTATACCTTCTTCCTGTACCTTCTTCCTGTACCTTCTTCCTGTACCTTCTTCCTGTACCTTCTTCCTGTACCTTCTTCCTGTACCTTCTTCCTGTACCTTCTTCCTGTACCTTCTTCCTGTACCTTCTTCCTGTACCTTCTTCCTGTACCTTCTTCCTGTACCTTCTTCCTGTACCTTCTTCCTGTACCTTCTTCCTGTACCTTCTTCCTGTACCTTCTTCCTGTACCTTCTTCCTGTACCTTCTTCCTGTACCTTCTTCCTGTACCTTCTTCCTGTACCTTCTTCCTGTACCTTCTTCCTGTACCTTCTTCCTGTACCTTCTTCCTGTACCTTCTTCCTGTACCTTCTTCCTGTACCTTCTTCCTGTACCTTCTTCCTGTACCTTCTTCCTGTACCTTCTTCCTGTACCTTCTTCCTGTACCTTCTTCCTGTACCTTCTTCCTGTACCTTCTTCCTGTACCTTCTTCCTGTACCTTCTTCCTGTACCTTCTTCCTGTACCTTCTTCCTGTACCTTCTTCCTGTACCTTCTTCCTGTACCTTCTTCCTGTACCTTCTTCCTGTACCTTCTTCCTGTACCTTCTTCCTGTACCTTCTTCCTGTACCTTCTTCCTGTACCTTCTTCCTGTACCTTCTTCCTGTACCTTCTTCCTGTACCTTCTTCCTGTACCTTCTTCCTGTACCTTCTTCCTGTACCTTCTTCCTGTACCTTCTTCCTGTACCTTCTTCCTGTACCTTCTTCCTGTACCTTCTTCCTGTACCTTCTTCCTGTACCTTCTTCCTGTACCTTCTTCCTGTACCTTCTTCCTGTACCTTCTTCCTGTACCTTCTTCCTGTACCTTCTTCCTGTACCTTCTTCCTGTACCTTCTTCCTGTACCTTCTTCCTGTACCTTCTTCCTGTACCTTCTTCCTGTACCTTCTTCCTGTACCTTCTTCCTGTACCTTCTTCCTGTACCTTCTTCCTGTACCTTCTTCCTGTACCTTCTTCCTGTACCTTCTTCCTGTACCTTCTTCCTGTACCTTCTTCCTGTACCTTCTTCCTGTACCTTCTTCCTGTACCTTCTTCCTGTACCTTCTTCCTGTACCTTCTTCCTGTACCTTCTTCCTGTACCTTCTTCCTGTACCTTCTTCCTGTACCTTCTTCCTGTACCTTCTTCCTGTACCTTCTTCCTGTACCTTCTTCCTGTACCTTCTTCCTGTACCTTCTTCCTGTACCTTCTTCCTGTACCTTCTTCCTGTACCTTCTTCCTGTACCTTCTTCCTGTACCTTCTTCCTGTACCTTCTTCCTGTACCTTCTTCCTGTACCTTCTTCCTGTACCTTCTTCCTGTACCTTCTTCCTGTACCTTCTTCCTGTACCTTCTTCCTGTACCTTCTTCCTGTACCTTCTTCCTGTACCTTCTTCCTGTACCTTCTTCCTGTACCTTCTTCCTATACCTTCTTCCTGTACCTTCTTCCTATACCTTCTTCCTGTACCTTCTTCCTGTACCTTCTTCCTGTACCTTCTTCCTGTACCTTCTTCCTGTACCTTCTTCCTGTACCTTCTTCCTGTACCTTCTTCCTATACCTTCTTCCTGTACCTTCTTCCTGTACCTTCTTCCTGTACCTTCTTCCTGTACCTTCTTCCTGTACCTTCTTCCTATACCTTCTTCCTGTACCTTCTTCCTGTACCTTCTTCCTGTACCTTCTTCCTGTACCTTCTTCCTGTACCTTCTTCCTGTACCTTCTTCCTGTACCTTCTTCCTGTACCTTCTTCCTGTACCTTCTTCCTGTACCTTCTTCCTGTACCTTCTTCCTGTACCTTCTTCCTGTACCTTCTTCCTATACCTTCTTCCTGTACCTTCTTCCTATACCTTCTTCCTGTACCTTCTTCCTGTACCTTCTTCCTGTACCTTCTTCCTGTACCTTCTTCCTGTACCTTCTTCCTGTACCTTCTTCCTGTACCTTCTTCCTGTACCTTCTTCCTATACCTTCTTCCTTACCTTCTTCCTGTACCTTCTTCCTGTACCTTCTTCCTGTACCTTCTTCCTGTACCTTCTTCCTGTACCTTCTTCCTGTACCTTCTTCCTGTACCTTCTTCCTGTACCTTCTTCCTGTACCTTCTTCCTGTACCTTCTTCCTGTACCTTCTTCCTGTACCTTCTTCCTGTACCTTCTTCCTGTACCTTCTTCCTGTACCTTCTTCCTGTACCTTCTTCCTGTACCTTCTTCCTGTACCTTCTTCCTGTACCTTCTTCCTGTACCTTCTTCCTGTACCTTCTTCCTGTACCTTCTTCCTGTACCTTCTTCCTGTACCTTCTTCCTGTACCTTCTTCCTGTACCTTCTTTCTGTACCTTCTTCCTATACCTTCTTCCTATACCTTCTTCCTATACCTTCTTCCTATACCTTCCTCCTATACCTTCTTTCTGTACCTTCTTTCTGTACCTTCTTTCTGTACCTTCTTTCTATACCTTCCTCCTATACCTTCTTTCTGTACCTTCTTTCTGTACCTTCTTTCTGTACCTTCTTTCTGTACCTTCTTCCTATACCTTCTTCCTATACCTTCTTCCTATACCTTCTTCCTATACCTTCTTCCTATACCTTCTTCCTATACCTTCCTCCTATACCTTCCTCCTATACCTTCTTCCTATACCTTCTTCCTATACCTTCTTCCTATACCTTCTTCCTATACCTTCTTCCTATACCTTCTTCCTATACCTTCCTCCTAAACCTTCTTCCTATACCTTCTTCCTATACCTTCTTCCTATACCTTCCTCCTATACCTTCTTCCTATACCTTCTTCCTATACCTTCTTCCTATACCTTCTTCCTATACCTTCTTCCTATACCTTCTTCCTATACCTTCCTCCTATACCTTCTTTCTGTACCTTCTTTCTGTACCTTCTTTCTGTACCTTCTTTCTGTACCTTCTTCCTATACCTTCTTCCTATACCTTCTTCCTATACCTTCTTCCTATACCTTCTTCCTATACCTTCTTTCTGTACCTTCTTCCTATACCTTCTTCCTATACCTTCCTCCTAAACCTTCTTCCTATACCTTCTTCCTATACCTTCTTCCTATACCTTCTTCCTATACCTTCTTCCTATACCTTCCTCCTAAACCTTCTTCCTATACCTTCTTCCTATACCTTCTTCCTATACCTTCTTCCTATACCTTCTTCCTATACCTTCTTCCTATACCTTCTTCCTATACCTTCCTCCTAAACCTTCTTCCTATACCTTCTTCCTATACCTTCTTCCTATACCTTCTTCCTATACCTTCCTCCTAAACCTTCTTCCTATACCTTCTTCCTATACCTTCTTCCTATACCTTCTTCCTATACCTTCTTCCTATACCTTCCTCCTAAACCTTCTTCCTATACCTTCTTCCTATACCTTCTTCCTATACCTTCTTCCTATACCTTCTTCCTATACCTTCTTCCTATACCTTCTTCCTATACCTTCTTTCTGTATCTTCTTCCTATACCTTCTTCCTATACCTTCTTCCTATACCTTCTTCCTATACCTTCCTCCTAAACCTTCTTCCTATACCTTCTTCCTATACCTTCTTCCTATACCTTCTTCCTATACCTTCTTCCTATACCTTCCTCCTAAACCTTCTTCCTATACCTTCTTCCTATACCTTCTTCCTATACCTTCTTCCTATACCTTCTTCCTATACCTTCTTCCTATACCTTCTTCCTATACCTTCTTCCTATACCTTCCTCCTAAACCTTCTTCCTATACCTTCTTCCTATACCTTCTTCCTATACCTTCTTCCTATACCTTCTTCCTATACCTTCCTCCTAAACCTTCTTCCTATACCTTCTTCCTATACCTTCTTCCTATACCTTCTTCCTATACCTTCTTCCTATACCTTCCTCCTAAACCTTCTTCCTATACCTTCTTCCTATACCTTCTTCCTATACCTTCTTCCTATACCTTCTTCCTATACCTTCTTCCTATACCTTCTTCCTATACCTTCTTTCTGTATCTTCTTCCTGTACCTTCTTCCTATACCTTCTTCCTATACCTTCTTTCTGTACCTTCTTTCTGTACCTTCTTTCTGTACCTTCTTCCTGTACCTTCTTTCTGTACCTTCTTTCTGTACCTTCTTTCTGTACCTTCTTTCTGTACCTTCTTTCTGTACCTTCTTTCTGTACCTTCTTCCTATACCTTCTTCCTGTACCTTCTTCCTGTACCTTCTTCCTGTACCTTCTTCCTGTACCTTCTTCCTGTACCTTCTTCCTATACCTTCTTCCTGTACCTTCTTCCTGTACCTTCTTCCTGTACCTTCTTCCTGTACCTTCTTCCTGTACCTTCTTCCTGTACCTTCTTCCTGTCCCTTCTTCCTATACCTTCTTCCTGTACCTTCTTTCTGTACCTTCTTCCTATACCTTCTTCCTGTACCTTCTTCCTGTACCTTCTTCCTGTACCTTCTTCCTGTACCTTCTTCCTGTACCTTCTTCCTGTACCTTCTTCCTGTACCTTCTTCCTGTACCTTCTTCCTGTCCCTTCTTCCTATACCTTCTTCCTATACCTTCTTCCTGTACCTTCTTCCTATACCTTCTTCCTGTACCTTCTTCCTGTACCTTCTTCCTGTACCTTCTTCCTGTACCTTCTTCCTGTACCTTCTTCCTGTCCCTTCTTCCTATACCTTCTTCCTGTACCTTCTTTCTGTACCTTCTTCCTATACCTTCTTCCTGTACCTTCTTCCTGTACCTTCTTCCTGTACCTTCTTCCTGTACCTTCTTCCTGTACCTTCTTCCTGTACCTTCTTCCTGTACCTTCTTCCTGTACCTTCTTCCTATACCTTCTTCCTATACCTTCTTCCTATACCTTCTTCCTATACCTTCTTCCTATACCTTCTTCCTGTACCTTCTTCCTGTATCTTCTTCCTGTATCTTCTTCCTGTACCTTCTTCCTGTACCTTCTTCCTGTACCTTCTTCCTGTACCTTCTTCCTGTACCTTCTTCCTGTACCTTCTTCCTGTACCTTCTTCCTGTACCTTCTTCCTGTACCTTCTTCCTGTACCTTCTTCCTGTACCTTCTTCCTGTACCTTCTTCCTGTACCTTCTTCCTGTACCTTCTTCGTGTACCTTCTTCGTGTACCTTCTTCCTGTACCTTCTTCCTGTACCTTCTTCCTGTACCTTCTTCCTGTACCTTCTTCCTGTACCTTCTTCCTGTACCTTCTTCCTGTACCTTCTTCCTGTACCTTCTTCTTGTACCTTCTTCCTGTACCTTCTTCCTGTACCTTCTTCCTGTACCTTCTTCCTGTACCTTCTTTCTGTACCTTCTTTCTGTACCTTCTTCTTGTACCTTCTTCTTGTACCTTCTTCCTATACCTTCTTCCTATACCTTCTTCCTATACCTTCTTCCTATACCTTCTTCCTATACCTTCTTCCTATACCTTCTTCCTATACCTTCTTCCTATACCTTCTTCCTATAACTTCTTCCTATAACTTCTTCCTATAACTTCTTCCTATATTTCTTCGTATATTTTCTTTATAAAAATTCTTTTGTTAGAGAAAATTATTCAGTGAGTAACTGTAGTATTTTATGCAAAATTTGCTGCCGGGCAGTTTGTATTGTGACGCACGCTAATTACTTCACAAAAAATTGCAAATGATTTGCATGCAGGTATTGAAATCGTTTCAGACGCTCTAATTGTTTAGCATAGATTTTTTGTACTTGAAATCTTCCGTAGACGTAAATAATGTATTAGAGAACTGAAAATTTAGCTAGGGAGAATAGGTGAGGTCCCGAGCTGAGAGTTAAATATGCCTACTTCTGTTGAAATGAATTTTTTCTTTTGTTTCGGACCATCTTTTTTCGGTTGACTGCTGTCATGTTTTTCAGCACCTACTACTTTCTTCTTCAACTTTTGTCTTGTTTCATGAACTTCTTTCTTGATTGACTGTTTCTGTGCGCACGGGTTCTTGTGCGGAAGCACACCTTGTACGTAGATTCCGCGTTCCCTTAGCTACATATTAAATGAGGCCTTCATCCTTCCTCTCTTTGAACATCTTTGTGGTGGGTGGTAAAGGAGGCTAAAACTTAATAACAATCAATAAAAGTGTAAACAAATTTCCAAGCTAATAGTATTGTCCAATTGTGTACTAATCCAATATTAGGTAGAAATTTATTGTATGCCATGCTAGTTATTTTGTGAATCCATTAACTGTGTGAAAATATACGAAAAGTAACCTGTTGAGTAAAGGATGTGCACACAAGTTTTCTATTTTTATTTAACTTATGGAAAAATTATTGCATTGTTTTGCTGATATTAAATATAGCACAATATTCGTGTTGGAAAATTAGAGTTAGCCCAGAATAGTTTTCTTCGAACAAATTTTTCCGCCAAAGAAAACGCTCGTGGGATAACTTGAAAATTTCTGAAACAAAATGAAAATGATTGAGTTACCCATCGAAATATTTAATATTTTCTTTTGATTATGAAAATGACTCGTGGGAAACTATGAAAATATCACCATTTGAAAAATTTTGCAATTAAAAATTTAGTTTCCCATGAAATATTTTTTGTATATAAATTTTCTTTTGTGTAAGAAAATTTTTCAATGGGTGACCATGAAAATACATTTTTGGTGACATGTTACCTAAGTTACCTATCGAAATCATTTGCATAAATTTTCTTTTGAAAGAGAAAACGATTCTTGGGTAACTAAAAAAATTAATGTACACCAAAACTTTTCCAATTAACAGTAAAGTCTCCCATAAAAAGTTTCCTGTATATAAATTTTCTTTTTGTAAGAAAACTTTTTATTGGGTGACCATAGGAAATAACCGATGAAAATTTTTCTGTGGTAAGAAAATGATTCTAGGGTAACTATAATATAAATGTTTCGAAAATTGTCAGTTATCATTTCAGTGGCCCATGAAAAGCTTTCTGTATATAAATTTTCTTTTATGCAAGAAAATTATTCATTGGGTGACTATAGAAAATATTCGTAAAATTTTTTTTAAAGAAAGTTGTTTCTTGAGTAACTATGTAGCCTGAGGCATTAATTCGGAATTTCATTATTCAGTGTCCGACGAAAACTTTTCGTGATATCTTTTTCGGTGAGAAAACAATTCACTTGTTAACTATATAAATGTATTTTCTAATTAGTTAGTCACCTAAACATAAATTTAAATTTCTTTTCAATGAGAGAACGTTTTATTGGACAACTACATAATTGTTATTTTTGTTGAATATAAAATTCTCAATTCAGTGACCCAAAAATAATTTTCTCCCAACATTTTCTAATGCTGAATACAATTTTTATAAGTTAACAATTAAAATGAAATTAAAATCATCGTAATAAATTGATTTGTATTAACTTTCGTATAAGATAAATTATTGCGTAACTCAAGTAATACAAATTTTGCGAATGGAAAATTTTCCTATTTAGTAACCCATGAAAGTTTGTTTCAAAGTTTTTCTTTTCTACATAAAACATTTTGTGGCGTGACACTGAAAGTGTGATTTTGAAAGTATAAAACCTTTATTTTTCATGAAACGATTCGATTTTAGCTTACTTCTGTGCAAGAAAGTAATCATTAAATCACGATGAAAATAGACGTTTATCAACATTACATATGTTTTAGGTTTGGTTTTCCATCAAAATATTGATTACAATTTTCGTAGAAAAATATTTTAGCAGACAAGTATGAAATTCTTAGTTTATGCATCAGGAAATACGCAGAATATGACATCAATCAGTACATTCCCTCAATTTACTTCGTGCACCAAAACATTTCTTCGGGCAAATAATTATCAGACAAGCAGAAGTCGTTTACACAGTATTTGTATTTTAACTCGTAAAAACTATTTTGGGACCTTGAATTTCTGCTCAAGAATAGCGAGTCTCCAACCCATAGTGCGCCCCATAAAAATTGCTCACGAGAAAAAATATTCAAATAATTTAAACAATTTAAATAATTTATTTACCACAGGAGATACAGAGGTAGAATGTTTCTTAAGTCTAATACAATGGTCAAATTTGAGCATAGCTACCTGTGGGCCCGAATAAGTTCAGCGACTTCTAGGGCATCCTACCAGTATATGCCCCTTTTATTTAAAATGTTACCTATTAAAGGATTTTTATTATTATACTTTCTAGAAAAAAATGATTCATATTCTAACCATGGAAATCATGTATTCATATAACAAGATTATATCAGAATTTAGTTAAGCCTCCCTAACCGCTAGAAAAAAGCTTACGGAAGAGAGGAAGGAGGGACTCGCCATTTAGTATGGAGATGAGGGAACGCGGAATTTATGCACAAGGGGCATAAAAACAGTAAGTTGAGAAAGAAGTTCATGAATCGAGATAAAAGTTGAAGAAGAAAGCAGGTGCTGAAAAACAGGGTATCAGTGAGCCGAATAAAACGTGGTCATCAACATAACAAAAATCATTTTATTTCAACAAAAAGATAGCCTACCTAACTCTGTTCAGGACCTTACATTTTCCCTATATAAATTATTATCGTAGGTAAAAGCATATCTTTCCCGACTATATCCCTTGAATTTAACGACTGTATCGCTTGTGCTCTCTGTGGTACAGTGGTTAAGGGACCGGGCTCGTATGATGGCGTCGCTGGTTCGTATCCCAGCGCTGGCGCGGAGATTTTCCCCGTTGGGTATAAGGGAAAGCTCAAGCACAATACCCCACACAACCCAGGTGTCGGAAATGGGTACCGGCTTTACGGGGGAACCGTCATGGTGTCCTATATATAGGGTTAGTTATAAGACATTTGAAAAACCAATGCTAAGATCATATGTATCAGGCTTGATTGGAAATAAAGCATCCCAAAGATGCCGATGTTAACCTTTAACCTTTTTTTAATGTTAACCTTGTGGCAAATACATTTTTTAAGTTGACTTACTCATATTCCTATAATTCGTAAAAGTGTTAGAAAGTCCTGTGAAACATGATGCTTGATTTACATTTACAAACGTTTGAAGAGAACATAACCAACCTTTTTTTCAAATGAAAGTTTCATAATTGAAAATGATTCAAGATTTATTTATATGAAGAACAAAATTTAGAGTTAGAATATACCTAAATATTGAGAGTATTTGGAAAATATTTAAATATAGAAAATACCTAAATATTTGGAGTATTTAGATAAAATTTAGATTCAGAATACGTTCTAGATAAAATTTAGACATTGAGAATGCACTGTAAGTAAATATTTATTTTTCGAAAATAAAAACAATAAAAAACAAGTTATTTTTCATCTTTCAAACCAAAAAAACAGATGTTCCCTAAAGAGCATATGGATGAGGGCAATATTTATTGGGAAGTTTACGGAATGCGGAATCTATGCACAATGTGCGTTTCCTCGCAACTTAGAAAGAAAGTATGAAACAAAATGAAAGTTATAATTGAAAAACAGATGTGATGATGAACAGGACAACACTCAACCAAAATAATGGTAGAGAAACGAAAAACTATTTTATTTCAAGGCAAAGAAGGCCTACCTAAACTTTAGCTCGGGACTCACATTTTCCTCCCTTAACACTAACTGCAACGTGCCCCACCGGTGGTACACGGAGGGATTTTCACAACGCTGCAGACCGACCAGTAGTCACAAACACAATTTCCATAAATAGTCAATCAAAGCTCAATGAAGGCACGATACAACCTTGACGTGACCCACCGGTGGTACACGGCGGGATTTTCACAACGCTGCAGACCGACCAGTAGTCACAAACACAATTTCCATAAATAGTCAATCAAAGCTCAATGAAGGCACGATACAACCGCGACGTGACCCACCGGTGGTACACGGCGGGATTTTCACAACGCTGCAGACCGACCAGTAGTCACAAACACAATTTCCATAAATACTCAATCAAAGCTAAATGAAGGCACGATACAACCTCGACGTGACCCACCGGTGGTACACGGCGGGATTTTCACAACGCTGCAGATCGACCAGTAGTCACAAACACAATTTCCATAAATACTCAATCAAAGCTAAATGAAGGCACGATACAACCTCGACGTGACCCACCGGTGGTACACGGCGGGATTTTCACAACGCTGCAGATCGACCAGTAGTCACAAACACAATTTCCATAAATACTCAATCAAAGCTAAATGAAGACACGATCCAGTTCATGTTTGGTATTTAGAAAATAGTTTACTACAATTGACTTTAAATTTGAGTTTGGCGTTGAACTTAATATTTAGTTGCCCCAGTCAAAGTTATTATTATATAAGAAAGTCTTAGCCTCCCTTAACCACGACAAAAATGTTCTAAGAGAGGTAGGAGGAAGGCACCATTTACTATGGAGTTGAGGGAACGCGGAATCTACGCACAAGGTGCACAGAAACAGTAAGCTAAGAAAGAAGTTCATGAAACAAGACAAAAGTTGAAGAAGAAAGTAGTAGGTGCTGAAAAACAGGACAGCAGTCAACCGAAAAAAAAGGTCCGTAACAAAACAAAACCTATTCTATTTCAACAAAAAGGAAGCCTACCTAACCTTTAGCTCGGGCCCTCACATAGTCCCCCTGGGAGCGCTAATTTCCATAGATACAATAGTTGTGTCCCCCTGAGGGGTGTCCCAGTCAAAGTGTTAAGTGCTAAGTCCCAAAGATTTAGGAAACAAAAATATATATTTGTTCTATTAATTTGAAAATACAACCTGCACGTAGAGTAATATGACGAGGAGCGATATAGCCATTTAATAATTACTCTTATAACAACTTAATCCCAAAAACTTCAAGAAAAGAACATTTTTATGGTTTATAATCTATTATTTCAATCCATGAATATTTTGCATTAAAAAAATAGCAAAAAATATATTTTCCTAGAAGTAAATAAGTTTTTTTTTGCAAAAAATAGGGGCAAAAGATACGTCACTCTAGCACCTGCTTCTTCGCTTGCCTTTGCTGGGCAAGAGCTCTAGTATGTCGTCATTAAATTATCAGTAAATATATATACACATATATATATTTAAATATATAAACAATTTTTAGAACTTAACGTTTCATAGGCTAAGAAAAAGAAAGCACAATAACGAGGTCTTGCTTGGGACATGTGTATTCATTTTTTACATGCCGTCCACTTTTTATCACATTCCCTCACATTCCCTCACATTCCCTCACATTCCCTCACATTCCCTCACATTCCCTCACATTCCCTCACATTCCCTCACATTCCCTCACATTCCCTCACATTCCCTCACATTCCCTCACATTCCCTCACATTCCCTCACATTCCCTCACATTCCCTCACATTCCAGCACATTCCAGCACATTCCAGCACATTCCATCACATTCCATCACATTCCATCACATTCCATCACATTCCATCACATTCCATCACATTCCATCACATTTCATCACATTTCATCACATTTTAGATATTATTTTTGATCTATACATACTTGCAAAACACTGCATGCAATGGCCGTAGAAAGGGAAGTGGGGGTTGTGTAGCAGGGCAGTGGTGGGGATTTTCAAATTTTGGGCAGTGCAGCCGAAGATTTTCACCCGTACAAGCTCAGGAAAGTTGCCACGCCGCAAACAGTTACGAAGTCACCACGGCAACTGCTGGCAACGTGGGGCAACCCGTGGCAACGTGGGGCAACCCGTGGCAACGTGGGGCAACCCGTGGCAACGTGGGGCAACCCGTGGCAACGTGGGGCAACCCGTGGCAACGTGGGGCAACCCGTGGCAACGTGGGGCAACCCGTGGCAACGTGGGGCAACCCGTGGCAACGTGGGGCAACCCGTGGCAACGTGGGGCAACCCGTGGCAACGTGGGGCAACCCGTGGCAACGTGGGGCAACCCGTGGCAACGTGGGGCAACCCGTGGCAACGTGGGGCAACCCGTGGCAACGTGGGGCAACCCGTGGCAACGTGGGGCAACCCGTGGCAACGTGGGGCAACCCGTGGCAACGTGGGGCAACCCGTGGCAACGTGGGGCAACCCGTGGCAACGTGGGGCAACCCGTGGCAACGTGGGGCAACCCGTGGCAACTACTGGCGACGTCGTCAGTAGTTGCCGGTTGTGGTTTTTAGTAGCAGATCTGAAAACGAAAATCAATTGATATTATCTATATAATTTTTCAAAAATTGAATGAATTTATAATAATTCAATTATTATCGAAAATGACGGCGGGTGAAGGAAATGTAACACCGGTGTAATGCAACTTTACTGTTGGTTCCAGTTTAGCTAAGAGTTAACACCGGCAGTAAAACTGCCCTCGCCAGTCGTGGAAGACCAAGCCACGCAGGTTTGGTAGCGCAGAACCACGGCTGACCCACCGGCACACACGAATCGGAAGGCCGAGATCGGGCTGCAAACAAATAATTGGGTTAACAAGGATCCCAAGAAAGCGGATGGGTGTGAGCTGGAAGCAAAGATTACTATATTATAGATGTAGAGATAAGGAATATGACAAGCGATATGAGATTAACCAGAAAGACGATTAGATTTAAGGAGTTTTTAAGCATTACTTAATTTGGGCGAACAGCAATATAGTGCTATATATCCGCAGGTCTTACAGTTGCAGATCAATAATATTTTAGCAGCTCTTACAATTACAGATAAGAAATATTCTAGCAATAAGGTTTTATTCACAGATTAGCAATAAGGTTTTATTCACAGATTAGCAATAAGGTTTTATTCACAGATTAGCAATAAGGTTTTATTCACAGATTAGCAATAAGGTTTTATTCATAGATTAGCAATAAGGTTTTATTCATAGATTAGCAATAAGGTTTTATTCATAGATTAGCAATAAGGTTTTATTCATAGATTAGCAATAAGGTTTTATTCATAGATTAGCAATAAGGTTTGTTGCCCCAGCTCAATCGCTTCCCTCTATGGAGACCTAAAGCCCGCACCGACCAACACTAATTTGTAGAAAGGATGGAGTGGGGAACCGACATCGTTTTTAGATGGAGGATTCGCTACGAAGGGTCGACCGTACACAGCGCTATATGTCAATGCGACCCACCTCGTAAACGAACTAGTTCCGTGGTCTCTGCCGCGATGGTCTGCAGGAAGTCGTCAAGGAAGGCGCCCTCGTTGCCACCGGTGCGATGCTGTTGAGGTGACCAACAGCTCATGGTAGCTGTAGAAGTCCGCAGCCGAGCACCCCATGCGACGCGTCAGCGTTGTACGACTGATCCTCTGCAGAGCGCGTGGGCAGTCGCGACGCCCACCGCAGCCGCCAGCCCAAGGAGCCACCGCCTCTTACTCAGCCATGGCGCCGCTAAACAGTCTTGATAATGGTCATCAAAAGGAATCACTGACGGAAGAATGCAGAGAGGTCAAAATGGTGTAAACGTGCCGATGGTTGGGCGTGAACTGGTATTTTCAGTGCTGAGAGGCTGGAGATCTACTTCTTTGGTGTGCGAAAGACAGAAGGTCAGGTCGCAAATGACAACATTACTGTATCGGTCTGACCCCGTTAGCATCTGTTCCATAAATTATGGTTATATTGTACAATTATATTCAAAAATTATATTTGAAGGAACTGAAGTTCAACATTCAACTCAAACACGAAGTCAACTGTAGCGCGCAATGTTGAACATAGCAAACATGAACTGGATCGTGCCTTCATTTAGCTTTGATTGAGTATTTATGGAAATTGTGTTTGTGACTACTGGTCGGTCTGCAGCGTTGTGAAAATCCCGCCGTGTACCACCGGTGGGTCACGTCGAGGTTGTATCGTGCCTTCATTTAGCTTTGGTTGAGTATTTATGGAAATTGTGTTTGTGACTACTGGTCGGTCTGCAGCGTTGTGAAAATCCCGCCGTGTACCACCGGTGGGTCACGTCGCGGTTGTATCGTGCCTTCATTTGGCTTTGATCGAGTATTTATGGAAATTGTGCTTGTGACTACTGGTCGGTCTGCAGCGTTGTGAAAATCCCGCCGTGTACCACCGGTGGGTCACGTCGAGGTTGTATCGTGCCTTCATTTAGCTTTGAGTATTTATGGAAATTGTGTTTGTGACTACTGGTCGGTCTGCAGCGTTGTGAAAATCCCGCCGTGTACCACCGGTGGGTCACGTCGAGGTTGTATCGTGCCTTCATTTAGCTTTGATTGAGTATTTATGGAAATTGTGTTTGTGAATACTGGTCGGTCTGCAGCGTTGTGAAAATCCCGCCGTGTACCACCGGTGGGGCACGTCGCATTTAAAGGGATATGAAATCATTCGTGCCGTTCTTATGTTTTATATGCTTCGATAAAAAGTTTACACCGGACAGGGTTTATTGAATGATGATAATTTAGCAGAAATTACCGTTATATTTCAACCTAAAGTCAATAATTTGAACTTAACCAGTCAAACTCCGTCATTTTACAACAGCTCAATATTCACCTCAATTCACCGGATAACAACAGCTCAATTTTCAACTCAATTCACCGGACAACAACAGCTCAATTTTCAACTCAATTCACAGGACAACATCAGCTCAATTTTCACCTCAATTCACCGGACAACATCAGCTCAATTTTCACCTCAATTCACCGGACAACATCAGCTCAATTTTCAACTCAATTCACCGGACAACAACAGCTCAATTTTCAACTCAATTCACAGGACAACATCAGCTCAATTTTCACCTCAATTCACCGGACAACATCAGCTCAATTTTCACCTCAATTCACCGGACAACATCAGCTCAATTTTCAACTCAATTCACCGGACAACATCAGCTCAATTTTCAACTCAATTCACCGGACAACATCAGCTCAATTTTCACCTCAATTCACCGGACAACATCAGCTCAATTTTCACCTCAATTCACCGGACAACATCAGCTCAATTTTCAACTCAATTCACCGGACAACATCAGCTCAATTTCGTGGCGCTGAAGTGAGAGATGGCTCTCTTTTGCTAGAGGTCAGCAGAAAGAGGAAAATGCAATTAAACAGTTGAGAGATTATTTGTTAGATAGCTTTCACTAACTGCACTGAAGGCGTTCCAAAGAGAGGAAGTAGAAAGGCACCATTTTGTGTGTGAAGTTGAGAGAAGGCGGAATCTATGCAAAAGATGCGCAGAAACAACAAGCTTAAAAAGAAATTCATGAAACTAGATAGAAGTTCAAAAGTAGAGCAGTGCTGAAAACAGGACGGCAGTGAACCGAAAAAATTGTCCTAAACAAAATATTATATTTCAACAAAAAGAAGGCCTACCTAACTCTCAGCTCGGGCCCTCACACATTTTCCCCTGGGAGTGCTAATTCCATTCGACACAATAGTTGTATCCCCTGAGGGGTAATTCCCATATATACAATAGTTGTGTCCCCTGAGGGGTAATTCCCATATATACAATAGTTGTGTCCCCTGAGGGGTAATTCCCATATATACAATAATTGTGTCCCCTGAGGGGTAATTCCCATATATACAATAGTTGTGTCCCCTGAGGGGTAATTCCCATATATACAATAATTGTGTCCCCTGAGGGGTAATTCCCATATGTACAATAATTGTGTCCCTTGAGGGGTAATTCCCATAGATACAATAGTTGTATCCCCCTGAGGGGTAATTCCCATCGATACAATAGTTGTATCCCCTGAGGGGTAATTCCCATAGATACAATAGATGTATCCCCTTGAGGGGTAATTCCCATAGATACAATAGTTGTATCCTCAGAGGGGTAATTCCCATATATACAATAGTTGTATCCCCTGAGGGGTGATTCCCATATATACAATAGTTGTATCCCCTGAGGGGTGATTCCCATATATACAATAGTTGTATCCCCTGAGGGGTGATTCCCATAGATACAATAGTTGTATCCCCTGAGGGGTAATTCCCATAGATACAATAGTTGTATCCCCTGAGGGGTAATTCCCATAGATACAATAGTTGTATCCCCTGAGGGGTAATTCCCATAGATACAATAGTTGTATCCCCTGAGGGGTAATTCCCATAGGTACAATAGTTGTATCCCCTGAGGGGTAATTCCCATAGGTACAATAGTTGTATCCCCTGAGGGGTAATTCCCATAGGTACAATAGTTGTATCCCCTGAGGGGTAATTCCCATAGGTACAATAGTTGTATCCCCTGAGGGGTGATTCCCATATATACAATAGTTGTATCCCTTGAGGGGTAATTCCCATATACACAATAGTTGTATCCCCTGAGGGGTAATTCCCATAGATACAATAGTTGTATCCCCTGAGGGGTAATTCCCATAGGTACAATAGTTGTATCCCCTGAGGGGCAATTCCCATAGATACAATAGATGTACCCCCTGAGGGGTAATTCCCATAGATACAATAGTTGTGTCCCCTGAGGGGTAATTCCCATAGATACAATAGTTGTATCCCCTGAGGGGTAATTCCCATAGATACAATAGTTGTATCCCCTGAGGGGTAATTCCCATAGATACAATAGTTGTATCCCCTGAGGAGTAATTCCCATATATACAATAGTTGTATCCCCTGAGGAGTAATTCCCATATATACAATAGTTGTATCCCCTGAGGGGTGATTCCCATATATACAATAGTTGTATCCCCTGAGGGGTAATTCCCATAGATACAATAGTTGTATCCCCTAAGGGGTAATTCCCATAGATACAATAGTTGTATCCCCTTGTGCGCCCGCCGAGTATATAAATAGAATCGGCAAGAGACATCGCCGTTCATTAGCGGTGGCCTGCCGTAGAGGTAGCACTTAGTAAGGGTCGTCGCTGTTCATTAGCGGAAGCGCGACTGTCGAGGAAGCACCTGTACAGATCACAGATGCGTTATAGAAGTAACATCACTTCGTATTAGCCCTACCGTCCAATCTAACAGATTCTTTTCCAATTACGAAGCCTGTGTCAACTCTGAAGTACCAATAAACGATAACCACGTTGCTGCATCGTCACTCCCGAACCTCATTCGCGTTTAGTTACGACCTGTATCTGAAAAGGCCGGAACATATTTGGTGGCCCGTGTATGGGGATGCCACATTAAAGATATCCACATTGCCACATTGCCCATTGAAGAAGAAAGATATCAAGAAGTGATCTTCGGTTCTGCTGATCCGTGATTTTAAGTGTGAGGAGTGTCACCCTGTTGGAGTAACGTCGCATAGTTATCACATTACTTCGGAGCATCGAGAAAAGGAAGAAGGACGTCAGCGCAGAAAATCGAAGTTCTTTCCAAGAAACTCTTCGAGAAAGAGACACTTCGAGGGAGAAAAAATCGAAAATCTACACGCTAACTCAGCCTTCACCAGCCTGGATCATCGCTACTCAAGGGAGAAGATGAAGTGAGGGGTCCAGATCAACAACCTGATCTGTCGACGAGATCTACGCATTTACGCACCGTCATCTGCAGCGAGAAGATCGACGAGAGCTACGCATCGCCAGAATATTGTTCAACGTCACCAATAAGTTAAGTGTACGCCGATAATGTTGCTTGCAAATTAAATAAGCATGCGCTCAATTTAATGATTATACATCATCATTATAAAATTAATGAGTAGGAAGTTGAGCAGCGAGCAGTAAGCAGTAAGCATTGCAAGCGCTGATTCCTGGGAGTGGAAGTTGAGCGGCGAGCAGCATAGGCATTGCAAGCGCGGATTCCTGGGAGTGGGAGAGCGTGTACGCGGAAGCGGTAGCCCATTGTTCTCTAGAACAGTTGAAGGAAGTTGTAGCCAGTGCTCTCTAGCACCCATTGTCCTCTAGCACATAAGAGTAAGCCGGAGCAGCTTGCTCTGTTCAGTTTGCTGCCGACCTTCACGAGCTTTGACTTTGTGGTGCTGAATTAGCCTGTTTTAAGTCCACTGAAAATGTAAGTTATCATTTTATCGTATGTAGAATGTTTTCATTTAATGATTTAATGTGTGTAGAACATTTTTAACATTGGTTCTCTTAATGGTAATTGGAGGTTTAGGAATATAGGAGTATTGTGTTTTTATGTCGGACAGTGACTCTGACGGTTACGAGTACATAAGAACTATCCCGTATGTGACTAGATTTGGAAGAGTATCAATTCCTATTTTTTCAGCGAAGTCGAATTCAATACCTGTCAGCATGACGACCACCACCACAGTCACCCCTGTTACCAGTGCAGTCACTACCACAGTTAGCTCTGTAACTAGTACGGTTACGAGTGTGACGACTTCTATTGTCGGTCCGATACCTAGTGTTGTAATTGCTGGGCAGGATCTGCCGCAGTTCCGCGGTAGAAAACGAAAGAATGACCATGACTTCATAGAAAATAAGTCACTAGACACGCATATAAAGAATGTGCGAGCATATTTCAATATGCTGTCAGATAATTCGGAAGAAGCGAAACTAAACTTATTGTTGCGAACTGCAGACAAGCGGGTAGGCGACTTCAACACGGTCGTCGCGTCCATAATTAGTGAAGGTTATGAATTAAGTTTCGAAGAAGTCGTGCACCTGTTGGAAAATATCTACGTCTCGAAAGGTGAAAGATCTCTGCACGCGGTCGCCTGTGATCTAAATAACGTACGCCTAAAACGTAATGATGCTTTAGCGAGCCAGTTTGTAGCTATACTATCCAAAATCCGTAAGCTAACCCACAGAATAATGAACAGCCCGGAGTGTTCGAACAGAGCCCACCCTTATGTAGTAAATTGTCCCGATCCTGTTGCTCTCGATAAGTATGTCGAGAATACTTTAATTGTTGCGTTAGCTATGGCCATCATCAACCCCCTAGTAACAGAAGATTTTTCCAAAAAACTATTTAACAAACCCTTTAACTCGTCGGAAGAGCTCCTTCAGAGACTCGTGACTGTCATTAGGAATTTTCCCGAGGATAAGCAAATATTAGCGACTCGATCTGAGAGATCTGTGGAAATCCATTGTGCAGAGGATGACCATTCGTCCGAATCAAACTTTGATGCAGCCTATGATGAGGCCGAAGTGTATACAATGACAAGAGGCGGATTTCAAGGTAGAGGTAGGACGCGTAGGCCCTACTGGAGACCAAATTTCCCAAGACCAACTTTCCATGCTAGACCTCACGTAAAATCTTTTGTTGGAGATCGTGAATTAGGAACTCTAGAAGTCCAGGCATTAGAGACAGCTACTGAAGCTAGGCGTTGCTCGAATTGTTACAATCATGTGTGTGTCTGCCAAGGACAAGGTGTGTCGGTAACCACTGTGGCTAGGAAACCGACTGATTGGTACAAACCGGGTTCATCTCAGACAGCCACCGAGCGTTCACTGCGTGATGTAGCTTGTTTTCGTTGTAATAAGTTAGGACACTACGCAAGAGACTGTAGGTCCAGACGAGAACATTTCAACAGACCAGGTAGACCTGATCGTGTCCGTGCGCGAGGACAGCATAAAACTCGTGTACCAGAAAAAGGCCAGGTGGAAACTTACCAACCTAACAGTGGCGATAATTTTTTAGCGTAAACTGCAGAGACGATTTCATTGCCGATAGAAATAACGTCAATGGTAAAAATGAAATTGAAATAACTAAGTGTGACTCTACGTCAGTAGCTCCCTGTGAACCCGAGGAGAATTCTGGTGCTGAAGATTCCCTCGTTAAAAATGTCGAGAGAATTGATGTGTTAAACATGTCTGGAGGTTCCCTCGTTAAAAATGGTGAGATAATCGATCCTTTGATTGAGTGTCAAAATAGATATGAATCGCTGGGAGAGGTGGATTTAAGCGATTTAAATGATTTAAATGCTCATGGCACTGATTATGAAAGCCATGTGACAGCGAACGTTTGTAAATACGAAGAAGATGAAGAAGTTGAAAATGAATTATTTTCATGAATTATTGAAAATGAATTATTCGTAATACGAAAAAGTCATAAGCCCATGATTGTGCTTAGAAAAGATGCAGACCTGTGGAATGCATTGATTGATTCAGGATCAGAAAAATGTCTAATCAGCTACCACAGAATTAGTGAGATAAGTAATGACGTGAAGCCAAGTTCTCTGACTATAAAAGGCGTTAACGCTAAGAGTAATGTTGAAGGCGAGGTGGAGCTTGTCCAAAAGTTAAAAAACGGAGTAAGTTTAAAGACAAATGCTTTAATAATTAAAGACGGTATTTACAATTATGACGTCATTATTGGGCGTGATTTATTAGACAAGAACGCCGTTGTAGACTTAAAACAAAGATGTTTAATTATCAAGGACGAGAAAATTCCCTTTGCAGAGGTAAAACGACGAAAAAAGAGAAAGACAGAGTGTCTCGAGTATTTAATAGAGAATACTGAGTGTCTCATGGCGGACACGATTACTTCCAGAGCTAAGAAAAAAGTCCTAAATAAGCTAAGAGAGAAGAGAGAAATTCTCAGGACGTGTAATGCTGCGAGAGTAGGCGAGGAAGTAAAAAGGGATGGTAAGAGAGAAAATCAGCCTGTTCGAGGCGCAGTTGCAGTTACCAGTTCCCACATAGGGCCAAGGCCGTTAAGAGTTCATACTCAAAGAGTAGAAATTGCTCCCAATGTAATTTTGAAACATGTTGGACATGTTGGAAAGTGTAAAAATGGAGAATACATAATAAAGAAAGCAACTTTAAAAGAAGGCATTTGTGTCGCAGAAGCAATTGTGAGAGTTAATAATAGGAGAAAGATTCCGTTGTTGTTAATTAATAGCTCCGGCAGAGCGATTGTTTTACAAGAGAATGCAATTATAAGTACTTTAGAAAAAGTGGAGAAGGATCACATTGAATCCGAAGTTTACTTGTCAGATGTACAAGGAGAATTAAAAGGAGGATTGAGTACCTTTGTGCAGGCAGCTGGTGTTGTCCAGGACAGTCGTTTAGATGTCGAGAAGAAAGACACTAATAGTGAATCTGTCGGGATCACACGAGTTGTCGACAAAGGGTACGTTTCTGATTCCAAAGAAATAGCCCGTGGTCGGCGGAAATTAAATAATGATGATATCAAGTGTAACGATGACAAAATGAAGCCTGAATTGCTGAGTTTGTTGAATGAATTCAGAGACGTTATTACTATAGACAATGAATCGATCTCCGCTGCTGCGATTAAACCATACAAAATACGTTTGAAACCTAACATGGATGTCGTAAATGTCCCTCCCTATCGTATTGCCCACCGTTACATGGAAGACTTGAAAGTCGTGAACGAAAAAATGTTAGACGACGGAATTATTAGACCATCGATTTCAGCTTATAATTCACCGATAATTGTAGTTCATAAGAAAGATGGAACCATACGTCCGGTAGTTGACTTTCGCAAAGTAAATGAGGTAATTGATGAAGAATCATTCCCTCTGCCGCGCATGGACGAGATTCTCTATAGTTTAAATGGTCAAAAATACTTTTCGAAATTAGATCTTAGGTCGGGATATCATAATATTACACTGACCGATGAGAGTAAGGAAATAACAGCATTTACCGTTGGTAGTAGAAAATATGAATTTAATCGTTTACCTTTTGGTTTAAAAACCTCACCTGCATATTTCCAGTCAGTAATGACGCAAACGCTATCTCCTGTTCTAGGAAAACTATCTTTCGTCTTTATGGACGACGTGCTCATATTTTCAAAAGAAAAAAATCAGCATCTTGCCGATATAAAAGTTGTACTTGAACTATTAAGAAACGCTAGATTGTCAATAAAAACGGAAAAGTGCGAATTCTTCCGTGACGAGATAGAATATCTCGGGCATTCCATTAGCGGAATGGGAACCAGAAGCACCGGCACTGACAAAGTAAAGAATTTAGAAATCCCTAAGAATGTGAAACAGTTACAGTCCTTCCTAGGACTAGTAAATTTATTTCGTAGGTACATAAAAAATTTTGCGAGTATCGCAAGCCCGCTCTATAATCTTCTGAAGAAAAATGTTGAATTCAATTGGTCTAAGGATTGTCAAAACGCTTTTGAAAAATTAAAGGATGAACTGTGTGAAAATACAATCTTGAGTCACCCAAACTTCGATCAAAATTTTCATCTGTTTTGTGATGCATCAAACGTCGGCATAGGAGCTGTTTTACTCCAGTCATCTACTGATAAAGTTCGAAACATGAGACCTGTCGCATTTTTTTCTAAAACGTTGAATTCCACCCAACGACGATACTCAACAACAAAAAAAGAAATGTTTGCTATAGTTGAAGCATTGAAGTACTTTAAATATCTTGTTTTAGGCTATGATCTGGTCATTTACACCGATCATAAGCCTTTAGTTCCTTTATTTTCAAAGAAATTGCCTGAAGACAACACGCTCGCTAGGTGGAGTATTTATGTGCAAGCTTTTGATGCCAAATTAAAGTATTTTTCTGGGAAAGCGAATAGTGCCGCCGATGCATTAAGTAGATTAAATCATGACAAACATCCCTTAACAGAAAGAGAACTATTAGAGTGTTCTGAATTAACCCCGGATGTAGAGACTTTTCCCGTTGTAACCAGGCTGCAAGCCGCTGCTGCGGGTAACAAATGTAACAAGCCAGTGACTGAGGGAGAGTTCGAGGAGACAATGCCAGGAAGTGAGAATGGAAGAAACAACAACAGTACTGCTGAACAGCAGACAGCCCCCAGACGCTTATACAGACTGGATAAAGTTAACACGACTACAAACCATTCAAGTATTAAAGACAACTGGTCGTTAGACGAATTTAAACGTGAACAAGATAGTGATCCCTTTTGTTCTGAAATAAAGGATGCCCTAGAGAATGCAACTAAAGTTACTAATACTGACATGAATGAATTTCTGATTATGAATGACATTTTGTATAAAAGACGAAGAATTGACAACAGACCCAGCACCATTCTGACTATTGTGGTGCCATATACTCTGCTACACAAGACAATTTTATTTATACATAATTTGTCCCACACAGATTTGAATCATACCTTGTTTAAGTTTAAATTAAAATATTTTCATCCGTACGAACGGACAATTACACGCAAAATTGTTGAATCTTGTGACATCTGTAAGATTCTAAAATCACGAATATCGACTCCGATTAAAATTCTAAATGCTCCAATTGGAACACGATGCTTTCAAACTGTCAGCATAGACTTCTACGGTCCATTAACAATGACAGACAATGGGAACAAATTTATTCGTGTCGTCATCGACCTGTTCTCACGTTTTGTTAAATTATATTCGACTAGTGACCGACGTACAGAGACTGTTACAGATTGTCTATGGAATTTTTGCTGTTTGTTCGGTACCCCGGACGTGTTGTTATCCGACAATGCTGTAGAATTTAAATCATCTAATGTGGGAAATTTCACAAAAGGACTTTCTATCTTGAAAAAGGAAGTTCTGGCTTATTCCCCTTTTTCTAATGGCATTGTTGAGCGATGTAATGGAAAAATTCGACACCTGCTCAAGTTATATCTAAATTTTCTTACTCATAATGAGTGGGATAGATTATTGGATATTGTGGAGAATTCGATTAACAATAGCTTTAATGAAACATTAGGCGATACCCCCGCATACACGGTTTTCGGTAGAGATACGTGTGTGTATATTAGTTCTACTAATTTAGAAGACTTCAATGTTGCGACTACATATGATGATGTTCAAAAACAAAAATTTAAAGAGTCATCTATTGTAGTGAATAATATTAGAAATGCAATCATTAATGCTACAATCGAAAGAACTACCTATAGAAACGTGAAACGTCGCGATAAAAATTTAAAAGTGACGGACCGTGTACTAGTGAAAAACCATGCCAAAAAACACAAGCTACAGCTAAATTTCTTAGGCCCAGGTATCATTGAAAGGCTAGGTAAAAATTATGCAGGTATTAAGATCGGTAACAAGATTATCCGATCGAACTTAAACCATGTACTGCCTTTAGATAAGTTAAAAAGGTAAATTTGTCAACCTAGTTTGGAACTGTTTATTTCATATATTCCGAAATTGCCATTCCATATATGTATTTAAATGGTATTTAGCTTGTAAGTGTGTTCTATGAGTTTTTAGCTTGTAAGTGCGTTCTATGAGTTTTTCTTAAGACCTTATGTATGTCTTGCGTTAGGAAATATTTTGTTGCGCAAACACCTTCAGACGAGATGTCGAGCTTAGGATGTTGTCATACTGTTATTGCGACATCAAGGTTGTGTTCATCAAGTCGTAAGCTAGAGTTGATAAACTTAGGTGAAATCGTGGAAATGTCGACACGAGAGTGCGAGTGCGAAGCCCGCGAGAACTGCATCGCATCTGCCGCAACTTGTTTAAAAACAATGTCAGGCATTGTAGTTGGAATGAATGTGTCTTAATGAGAAGGAAGCGTTGCCATAGTGTGAAACGTCAACTGTTTACTTTAAACTCGTGGCCATGCTAATCTCCTGTCTCGGTTCCTTTCAGATTCCTGGGGCGACTCCTGAACAATTCCAGAACATTACACATGCCGATTTACAATATACACATACACTTTACACCTTCACTTACTACTTGGTTTGAGCACTTATCTAATTTTGAACCGCTTGGAAGGAAATCTGTGGTAGTCATAAGCAAATACTTGCAGTCCCACATCAAGTTAGCGCATAACACTACAACGCTAGATTTCCACATTCATATTAACATGACAAACCATTCGTACCTCAACGCTGTGCTCTCATCACCGATGGTGTTCCTTGAAACTTTGAAAAATGGGAACACGCTCACGCACAGAATCCACGTGCACGTCCCTACAAGATGGAGACGACTGAATATTTCTATTTTCCATGTCTTAGAATATTTCTATTTTATACGGATTATTGGTGTCGTTAATTATAACCCTTGATGTTTCACTCGCCCTATAGAAATGTTTTGTTTATGTTTCCCGCGAGATAAGGTAACGAATTATTTATATTGCGATTAAAAACCAAATTGCACGCTTGTAGATTGGTTGAATTGAATTAGTTCATTTGTTGATTATTGTATTTAATTTACTTTCAATATTTCCTTTAGTTGAATTGAAATAAGTTAATTTGAATCGTAGGACGATTTGAACTTGCCATTGTAGTAATGTAATGTATTGTTTTGCGTATATCAACTTATATTCTATATCTTTAGATAATATAGATTTATGATGGATTTTTACTTCTAGATTTTTCGTTTTCATTACAATGTTTGTTTCTCGATTTGGCGGTATGTGTCCAGTTTGTTCAAAAAAGTGTACCTTATGGAGATGATTTATTACGTACGTGATTTGATTTTTGATTGCGATAAGTTAATAAAAATTGTGTGGTGTATCCATTATTGTATTGCATTAATTGAATTGAATTTGAATTGCATTAATAAGAATAAATTGATAAATAATTTGCTTGAAGCTAAGTGGGAAGAGTGATTAATTAGTTGGTTTTGGATAATAAATCAAGTATTGAATTGAAACTAATAATGTTCAACGAGATGTAGGATTACCGTTGAATTTGGTTGATTTTATATTTGCTAAAGACAGAAAAAGCCATACCTGCCTACCCCGTTCATAATTCGGAAGCATTTTGTGTCATACGTTCTGATCTGTTCGCAGTAACTTGACGGATTGTAAGATTAATTGATAGTCAAGGGTAAAGCAAATTTAATTGAATAACGTTTTAAAAAATTTTTATTGTAATAAAGAATTTTATGTTTGGGGGGAGCAATTATGTGCGCCCGCCGAGTATATAAATAGAATCGGCAAGAGACATCGCCGTTCATTAGCGGTGGCCTGCCGTAGAGGTAGCACTTAGTAAGGGTCGTCGCTGTTCATTAGCGGAAGCGCGACTGTCGAGGAAGCACCTGTACAGATCACAGATGCGTTATAGAAGTAACATCACTTCGTATTAGCCCTACCGTCCAATCTAACAGATTCTTTTCCAATTACGAAGCCTGTGTCAACTCTGAAGTACCAATAAACGATAACCACGTTGCTGCATCGTCACTCCCGAACCTCATTCGCGTTTAGTTACGACCTGTATCTGAAAAGGCCGGAACACCCTGAGGGGTAATTCCCATATATACAATAGTTGTATCCCCTGAGGGGTAATTCCCATATATACAATAGTTGTATTCCCTGAGGGGTAATTCCCATATATACAATAGTTGTATCCCCTGAGGGGTAATTCCCATAGATACAATAGTTGTATCCCCTGAGGGGTAATTCCCATAGATACAATAGTTGTATCCCCTGAGGGGTAATTCCCATAGATACAATAGTTGTATCCCATTATATCCCATCAATAGTTGTAATTCCCATAGGTACAATAGTTGTATCCCCTGATGGGTGAAATTGGAAAAAAACGAAACAATCAGCAAGGCTAAAACGCAAGAAATTAGTTCTGAATGTACAAATAATGCAAAATGCTAGACACCTTCAGAGAGAGAGTCAGAGTGACAATTTACCGAATCTTACTATTTAGTCAATGACTAGCTAACTTCCTGAGAACATTAAAGGTCGATCATTTCAATGGCAGACAAAAAGTAGCTTTCTCAGTAGCATTCGAGAATTCTCCAGGAACACAAGTGCCTATTCAATAAAGATCGACTAAATTCTACAGAAACATACAATTTTCTTGTCTAACATTCACTCATTAAAAAAATGCCTCAGCAATCTCATCTCGCAAGTGCGGTATTCAAAGACTAAAAAAACTGTTAATTCAGCGTTGAGATCTTGAGCAAAAGTGGGGCATTCTCAGCCTCGATCGATGCACAATGAAAAAAAAAAAAAATATGTGCAAGAATGTCAATGCTGCTGGCAGCTACAGATCGCTTTCAATAATCACGTGCTGCCTTTGCACAAGAACATTACGTGTTGTTATACTGTTCTTGTTTAATGCTGTTACACTTACATTTCACATATCGTGTTACATTAACGCATTTCCTACGAAGTGACCCACCGGTGGTCACTCAGGTGATATCCATAGTGCTGCTGACCCACCTGCAGTCGCTAACTCATTTTTAAATAATACTGAATGAAAGCTAAATAAACGCCCGATCCAGTTCATGTTCGCTATTTTAAAAGTTGATTACCACAATTGACTTTAAATTTGAACTGAATATAGAACTTCAGTTTAACCATCGCAGTTAACGTGTTAATAACTCAATCTAAAATTAAGAAACGCACGCGTATACGTGGTTAAAACGAAGCATAAACAAAAATAGAACAGAACCACGTAATTGAATACATAAGAAACGCACATAAGAACATACTTTTTACGGTGCACGTACACGAATAGTTGTCAAAGTAAAAATTAAGGTTGCCGATAATGCCTCTGAATTTTAATCCTTCAATCAGTGGTAAATTATGATATGGAAAATTTGGTGGACATGACGGTAAATTGCATTCTTTTATGACTGATATTTTACAAATTTCACGGCATGAAACTAAATGCCAACGTGGAACACTTCAGTTACAAGTCGTTTAGTCTACGTGTCAAATTATACGGGGTCAAAACATGATTCATTTTACTTTCACTTTCTGTCATATTACTTTCATAGTTCTACCAAGTGACTATGACTTCGTCAATAGGGTGACTTCGTCAATAGGGTGACTTCGTCAATAGGGTGACTTCGTCAATAGGGTGACTTCGTCAATAGGGTGACTTCGTCAATAGGGTGACTTCGTCAATAGGGTGACTTCGTCAATAGGGTGACTTCGTCAATAGGGTGACTTCGTCAATAGGGTGACTTCGTCAATAGGGTGACTTCGTCAATAGGGTGACTTCGTCAATAGGGTGACTTCGTCAATAGGGTGACTTCGTCAATAGGGTGACTTCGTCAATAGGGTGACTTCGTCAATAGGGTGACTTCGTCAATAGGGTGACTTCGTCAATAGGGTGACTTCGTCAATAGGGTGACTTCGTCAATAGGGTGACTTCGTCAATAGGGTGACTTCGTCAATAGGGTGACTTCGTCAATAGGGTGACTTCGTCAATAGGGTGACTTCGTCAATAGGGTGACTTCGTCAATAGGGTGACTTCGTCAATAGGGTGACTTCGTCAATAGGGTGACTTCGTCAATAGGGTGACTTCGTCAATAGGGTGACTTCGTCAATAGGGTGACTTCGTCAATAGGGTGACTTCGTCAATAGGGTGACTTCGTCAATAGGGTGACTTCGTCAATAGGGTGACTTCGTCAATAGGGTGACTTCGTCAATAGGGTGACTTCGTCAATAGGGTGACTTCGTCAATAGGGTGACTTCGTCAATAGGGTGACTTCGTCAATAGGGTGACTTCGTCAATAGGGTGACTTCGTCAATAGGGTGACTTCGTCAATAGGGTGACTTCGTCAATAGGGTGACTTCGTCAATAGGGTGACTTCGTCAATAGGGTGACTTCGTCAATAGGGTGACTTCGTCAATAGGGTGACTTCGTCAATAGGGTGACTTCGTCAATAGGGTGACTTCGTCAATAGGGTGACTTCGTCAATAGGGTGACTTCGTCAATAGGGTGACTTCGTCAATAGGGTGACTTCGTCAATAGGGTGACTTCGTCAATAGGGTGACTTCGTCAATAGGGTGACTTCGTCAATAGGGTGACTTCGTCAATAGGGTGACTTCGTCAATAGGGTGACTTCGTCAATAGGGTGACTTCGTCAATAGGGTGACTTCGTCAATAGGGTGACTTCGTCAATAGGGTGACTTCGTCAATAGGGTGACTTCGTCAATAGGGTGACTTCGTCAATAGGGTGACTTCGTCAATAGGGTGACTTCGTCAATAGGGTGACTTCGTCAATAGGGTGACTTCGTCAATAGGGTGACTTCGTCAATAGGGTGACTTCGTCAATAGGGTGACTTCGTCAATAGGGTGACTTCGTCAATAGGGTGACTTCGTCAATAGGGTGACTTCGTCAATAGGGTGACTTCGTCAATAGGGTGACTTCGTCAATAGGGTGACTTCGTCAATAGGGTGACTTCGTCAATAGGGTGACTTCGTCAATAGGGTGACTTCGTCAATAGGGTGACTTCGTCAATAGGGTGACTTCGTCAATAGGGTGACTTCGTCAATAGGGTGACTTCGTCAATAGGGTGACTTCGTCAATAGGGTGACTTCGTCAATAGGGTGACTTCGTCAATAGGGTGACTTCGTCAATAGGGTGACTTCGTCAATAGGGTGACTTCGTCAATAGGGTGACTTCGTCAATAGGGTGACTTCGTCAATAGGGTGACTTCGTCAATAGAGTGACTTCGTCAATAGGGTGACTTCGTCAATAGGGTGACTTTGTCAATAGGGTGACTTCGTCAATAGGGTGACTTCGTCAATAGGGTGACTTCGTCAATAGGGTGACTTCGTCAATAGGGTGACTTCGTCAATAGGGTGACTTCGTCAATAGGGTGACTTCGTCAATAGGGTGACTTCGTCAATAGGGTGACTTCGTCAATAGGGTGACTTCGTCAATAGGGTGACTTCGTCAATAGGGTGACTTCGTCAATAGGGTGACTTCGTCAATAGGGTGACTTCGTCAATAGGGTGACTTCGTCAATAGGGTGACTTCGTCAATAGGGTGACTTCGTCAATAGGGTGACTTCGTCAATAGGGTGACTTCGTCAATAGGGTGACTTCGTCAATAGGGTGACTTCGTCAATAGGGTGACTTCGTCAATAGGGTGACTTCGTCAATAGGGTGACTTCGTCAATAGGGTGACTTCGTCAATAGGGTGACTTCGTCAATAGGGTGACTTCGTCAATAGGGTGACTTCGTCAATAGGGTGACTTCGTCAATAGGGTGACTTCGTCAATAGGGTGACTTCGTCAATAGAGTGACTTCGTCAATAGGGTGACTTCGTCAATAGGGTGACTTCGTCAATACGAGGCATGTCATTATCATATCTAAAGAGAGGAAGGAGGAAGGTACAACTTAGTATGGAGTTAAGGGAACGAAGAATCTACGCACAAGGTGCACAGAAACAGTAAGCTATGAAAGAAGTTCATGAAACAAGACAAAAGTTGAAGAAGAAAGTCAGAGGTGCTGAAAAACAGGACAGCAGTCAACCGAAAAAAGATGGTCCGTAAGAAAACAAAAACCTATTTTATTTCAACAAAAAGAAGGCCTACTTAACTCTCAGCTCTGGACCTCACATAGTCCCCCTGGGAGCGCTAATTCCCATAGATACATTAGTTGTGTCCCCCTGAGGGGGGTCAGTTAAGTATTCCCGGTCAATATTGAATTTGATGCTGCAAACAACTTATATAATTCATTCCATCACGAAATGTACGTAATTAGAGACATTTTAAGACGTTTTACATGAATAAACTTGTGCTCGCAAATGTTTAGTTTTCGAGATATTTAACTCTAAAGTTATGGGAACGTCGTTTATAAAATAAAAAACTGAACAAACGCACATGTAAATAAGCTGAAATACGGTATTGACATAACTGTAGCTGAGGTTAGATCATTGGTTAAATAAACTAACCTAAGTAAACCTAAAATACGGAAGGGATTTTCACAACGCTGCAGACCGACCAGTAGTCACTAACTCAATTTCTATAAATACGAGGCAAACCATCCATCGATGGTCGTTTGAAAATTTGTTAATATCTTTAAATTAATCCCATTTAAAATACCCAGTTAATGTTTGATGTTCATACAATTTTCAACAACTTTTGACTATAAATATGAGTTGGATCTTGGACTTAGTTAAACCAATCGCAGCCAACGTGGTAATCAGGACTAAATGGAGGCACGATCCAGTTCATGTTGGCTATTTTCAACATTGCTTCCTACATTCGACTATAAATTTGAGTTGAATGTTGAACTTTAGTTTAACCAATCGCAGTCCTAATGTTGAAAACAATTTATGTTTTCGGAGCAGTACAGCCAACAGTAAATGTTCTCCTGCCGACTAGGCTACCCTGAAACTTTCTTTCTCCTATGAAACATTTCGTTTAACCAACGACCTTCATGTTGATAAATTTTTAAAATCCAATGCGTCGTAATACATCTCATGTATTAACTTTTTTTTCATAAACGGTTTTTCTTTATTTATTTATTTATCCTCAGCTGTCGCCATAGACACATCTGGCGACCAACCTTCGGGTTGCCTAATTTTCTTTATAAAATATTAGCTGAAGGTCACAAAACTGAGTCATAAAGAACCACCTAGTCGGGTAGCCGAGTCGTCAGATGGAATTTCACCCCCAGGTGTACCGCAACGTGAAATGTTGAAAATAAGGCCTGGAGCCACAAGCCGGGTATGTTTAGAACAAACATTCCCCCCCCCCACCAAACATTGCCCCCCCCACCAAACATTCCCCCCCCCCACCAAAAAATTCCCCCCCCCCACCAAACATTTCCCCCCCCCACCAAACATTTCCCCCCCCCACCACAACATTTCCCCCCCCCCACCAAACATTTCCCCCCCCCACCAAACATTTCCCCCCCCCCACCAAACATTTCCCCCCCCCACCAAACATTTCCCCCCCCCACCAAACATTTCCCCCCCACCAAACATTTCCCCCCTCAAACATTTCCCCCCCTCAAACATTTCCCCCCCTCAAACATTTCCCCCCCTCAAACATTTCCCCCCCTCAAACATTTCCCCCCCTCAAACATTCCCCCCCCCCCAAACATTCCCCCCCCCAAACATTCCCCCCCCCCAACATTCCCCCCCCCAACATTCCCCCCCCCCCAAACATTCCCCCCCCCAACATTCCCCCCCCCAACATTCTCCCCCCCCCCAACATTCTCCCCCCCCCAACATTCTTCCCCCCCCAACATTCTCCCCCCCCCAACATTCTCCCCCCCCCAACATTCTCCCCCCCCCTCCCAACATTCCCCCCCCCAAACATTCCCCCCCCCCCTCCCAACATTCCCCCCCACCAAACATTCCCCCCCACCAAACATTCCCCCCCACCAAACATTCCCCCCCCCAAACATTTCCCTCCCCAAACATTTCCCCCCCCCCAAACATTTCCCTCCCCAAACATTTCCCCCCCCCCAAACATTTCCCCCCCCCAAACATTTCCCCCCCCCAAACATTTCCCCCCCCAAACATTTCCCCCCCCCAAACATTTCCCCCCCCCAAACAATTCCCCCCCCCAAACATTCCCCCCACCAAACATTCCCCCCACCAAACATTCCCCCCACCAAACATTCCCCCCACCAAACATTCCCCCCACCAAACATACTCCCCACCGAAGATTCCATCAAATCAACATTCAATTAAACAAACATCCAAAGAAACAAACATTCAACTAAACATATAAGCACAAGACTAAAGAAAATACACAAAATTCAAAATAGAAGTTGAAAAAAGTAGTCAATATACTTTTACTAATAAATTTCCTTGACTGATGTCTGTAGTTATTAGCTTCACTGCGTATAATTAAATTCAATTTCATCAGGTTAGTATCGTTCTAGGTAAAACACTGGTAAATCTGAAGGATATGTCAGTTGTCGATTTTGTAAATTTCGATGCCTTAGCATAGTTAATTAGATCGAAATAAACAAGTTTTCTTCTATGCACTTTCTGTCTCAAATGAGTATTTTATTAGTTATAGCGGTAAATGACTTACCGCAACTCCAGTGTTTGAAGCGGCAAGTAATTCGAGGAGCACGTCGGACAGCAACACTGCAATGCACTCTCGCTTCCAGCGCGATCGTCATCAAAGACGAAACCAAACCTACCGCTATACCTCGTTAAATACTCATTTGACGAAAAAAGTGTATAGAAGAAAAAGTTGTTTATTTCGATGTTATTACCATGATTCAAGCAACAAAAATTCGAAAATCGATGAGCAGCTGTTTATTCGAGCGCATTCGTCATCAAAGACGAAACTAAACTTACCGCTATAAATCGTAAAATACTCATTTGAGACGGAAAGTGCATAGGAGAAAACTTGTTTATTTTGATTCAATTAATTAGGTTCAGGCACCAAAAAGTGGAAAATCGATAACTGACATATCCTTCAGATTTACCAACACTTTGGCCGCGACGTGTGCCACCGGTGGTACACGGAGGCAATTTTCACAACGCTGCTGACCGACCAGTAGTCACAAACTCAATTTCCATGAATACTAACACTTGTACCGATGCAGGCAAACCTGAAGTTCAACATTCAACTCCAACACAAAGTCAACTGTAGCGCACAATGTTGAAAATAGCAAACATGAACTGGATCGTGCCTTCACTTGGGTTTGATTAATGAAAATTAATGAAAATTAATGAAAAAGGTCAATATTGAATTTAGCACCTCAACGATATTGAAAATTGTGTTCACATATTCCCGTTTGAAGATTTTCTTATTTGTTTTAATAATTAAAATTAGTCCAGTTAATGTTTGATATTTATACAACCTTCAACAACTTTTGACTCAAGTTTGAATTGGATATTGAACTTCAGTTTAACCAATCGCAGTTAACGTGTTAAACAACATTAAATGAAGGCACGATCCAGCTCAAGTCTGGTATTCTCAATCCACAATACTTACTACAATTGACTTCCAATTTGATATAAACATTAAACTCCTGACTAACCAGTAGCCACAAACTTGATAAAAAAATATTTAATCAACAATAAATGAAAGCCACTTCAAGTTTAGTACATATTTTTAATCTACATAGCTAACTACAATTGACTTTAAGTTTACATGACATAAATATTGAACTTCTGACAAACCAGTACAGTCACTAACTCAATTTTTGAAATTAATCAGCACTAAAAAATGAAAATACGATCCAGTTCAAGGTCGGTATTTCTATTCAACATTGCTCACAACAACTGACTTTCAATTCGAAATGAATGTTGAATTTCTGACCAGCCAGAAGTCACGAACACGAATTTTAAACATGCATAAATAAAAGCTAAATGAAAACACGAACCAGTTCAAGTTCGTTATTCTCAATTAACATTGCTAACTACGATTCACTTAAAATTCGAAATTAAATAAATATTAAACTTTAATCTTACTTGATGCAGTTAAAGTACTAAAACTTTCACAGCACAGCCTCTCTAAGCCACCAACCGGGAAGACGGACTTATTCTTCTGCGGATATCAGAAAAAGTGAGAGTTTTCTTCACCCTAAGAAACTATATCAGAAATAAAATCTTTTACCAATTAAAAACCAATGTTAAGCATTTCATGTGTTAACTGTATTGGAAATAGAGTGTTTTTCTTTTCTTTCTACCTTTTATTTTCTTATTGCAGGGCGTTGATCGATAAATGTAAAACGACCCATGGACGATCAATTTTATTGTCAATACAATTGTCAAAAATGAATATTGATAATTTAACTGATCGTGTGAGCTTGATTGACGATCGTCAATTAATTGACTTAGTGGGCAGCAAAAAATCTCCTCAATATATTGAGTCAATGATATTGACAATTAAATTGATCGTCTATGGGCAGCTTAAGCGAATTATTTGAAACAGATTTTCGTATTCTCATGCGTCATTTCAATTCATTTAACCGAAATAATTTTGCTTAATCTAAGAAAAGAATTTGTTTTCGAACTAGCATATACGTATGCTTGTATGAATTTATTTATTTATAGAAAATAATTAGGACTAAATGCTACATCCAATTCTGGTAAATGACATAGAAAAGATGCTATATTTAGTTGCAGAGCAAACAAATTATCATTTTTATTCAAGGTTCTTTGATGTAATTCAACATAGTTCAAGGTTGACATAATTCTTTCTTTTGTTGTTAAATTAGTTTATTTCGTTGAACCAAAAAGTGTTCTTGTTTCAACAGCTCTTTCATTTCATCAGCTCTTCCGTTTCAACAGCTCCTCCATTTCATCAGCTCTTTCATTTCAACAGCTCCTCCATTTCAACAGCTCTTCCATTTCAACAGCTCTTAAATTTCAACAGCTCCTCCATTTCAACAGCTCCTCCATTTCAACAGCTCCTCCATTTCAACAGCTCCTCCATTTCAACAGCTCTTCCATTTCAACAGCTCTTCCATTTCAACAGCTCTTAAATTTCAACAGCTCCTCCATTTCAACAGCTCCTCCATTTCAACAGCTCCTCCATTTCAACAGCTCCTGCATTTCAACAGCTCCTCCATTTCAACAGCTCCTTCATTTCAACAGCTCCTCCATTTCAACATCTCTTCCATTTCAACAGCTCCTCCATTTCAACAGCTCTTCCAATTCAAACAGCTCCTCCATTTCAACAGCTCTTCCATTTTAACTGCTCCTCCATTTCAAGAGCTCCTCCATTTCAACAGCTCCTCCATTTCAACAGCTCCTCCATTTCAACAGCTCCTACATTTCAACAGCTCCTCCATTTCAACAGCTCCTCCATTTCACCAGCTCCACCATTCCAACACCTCCTCCATTTCAACATCTCTTCCATATCAACAGCTCCTCCATTTCAACAGCTCTTCCAATTCAAACAGCGCCTCCATTTCAACAGCTCTTCCATTTCAACAGCTCCTCCATTTCAACAGCTCTTCCATTTCAACAGCTCCTCCATTTCAACAGCTCTTCCATTTCAACAGCTCCTCCATTTCTGAAGCTTCTCCATTTCTACAGCTCCTCCATTTCAACAGCTCCTCCATTTCAACAGCTCCTCCATTTCAACAGGTCCTCCATTTCAACAGCTCCTCCATTTCAACAGCTCCTCCATTTCAACAGGTCCTCCATTTCAACAGCTCCTCCATTTCAACAGCTCCTCCATTTCAACAGCTCCTCCATTTCAACAGCTCCTCCATTTCAACAGCTCCTCCATTTCAACAGCTCCTCCATTTCAACAGCTCCTCCATTTCAACAGCTCCTCCATTTCAACAGCTGCTCCATTTCAACAGCTCTTCCATTTCAACAGCTCTTCCATTTCAACAGCTCTTAAATTTCAACAGCTCCTCCATTTCAACAGCTCCTCCATTTCAACAGCTCCTCCATTTCAACAGCTCCTCCATTTCAACAGCTCCTACATTTCAACAGCTCCTCCATTTCAATAGCTCCTCCATTTCAACAGCTCCTCCATTTCAACAGCTCCTCCATTTCAACAGCTCCTCCATTTCAACAGCTCCTCCATTTCAACCGCTCCTCCATTTCAACAGCTATTCTATTTCAACAGCTCCTCCATTTCAACAGCTCCTCCATTTCAACAGCTCCTCCATTTCTACAGCTCCTCCATTTCAACAGCTCCTCCATTTCAACAGCTCCTCCATTTCAACAGCTCCTCCATTTCATCAGCTCCTCCATTTCTACAGCTCCTCCATTTCAACAGCTCCTCCATTTCAATAGCTCCTCCATTTCAACAGCTCCTCCATTTCAACAGCTCCTCCATTTCAACAGCTCCTCCATTTCAACAGCTCCTCCATTTCAACAGCTCGTCCATTTCAACAGCTCCTCCATTTCAACAGCTCCTCCATTTCAACTGCTCCTCCATTTCAACAGCTCCTCCATTTCAACAGCTCTTCCATTTCAATAGCTCCTCCATTTCAACAGCTCCTCCATTTCAACAGCTCCTCCATTTCAACAGCTCCTCCATTTCTACAGCTCCTCCATTTCAACAGCTCCTCCATTTCATCAGCTCCTCCATTTCTACAGCTCCTCCATTTCAACAGCTCCTCCATTTCAACAGCTCCTCCATTTCAACAGCTCCTCCATTTCATCAGCTCCTCCATTTCAACAGCTCCTCCATTTCATCAGCTCCTCCATTTCTACAGCTCCTCCATTTCAACAGCTCCTCCATTTCATCAGCTCCTCCATTTCTACAGCTCCTCCATTTCAACAGCTCCTCCATTTCAACAGCTCCTCCATTTCAACAGCTCCTCCATTTCTACAGCTCCTCCATTTCAACAGCTCCTCCATTTCTACAGCTCCTCCATTTCAACAGCTCCTCCATTTCAACAGCTCCTCCATTTCAACAGCTTCTCCATTTCTACAGCTCCTCCATTTCAACAGCTCCTCCATTTCAACAGCTCCTCCATTTCAACAGCTCCTCCATTTCATCAGCTCCTCCATTTCTACAGCTCCTCCATTTCAACAGCTCCTCCATTTCAACAGCTCCTCCATTTCAACAGCTCCTCCATTTCATCAGCTTCTCCATTTCTACAGCTCCTCCATTTCAACAGCTCCTCCATTTCAACAGCTCCTCCATTTCAACAGCTCCTCCATTTCAACAGCTCCTCCATTTCAACAGCTCCTCCATTTCTACAGCTCCTCCATTTCAACAGCTCCTCCATTTCAACAGCTCCTCCATTTCAACAGCTCCTCCATTTCATCAGCTCCTCCATTTCTACAGCTCCTCCATTTCAACAGCTCCTCCATTTCAACAGCTCCTCCATTTCAACAGCTCCTCCATTTCAACAGCTCCTCCATTTCTACAGCTCCTCCATTTCAACAGTAGCTGAAATTCTCGCTCCGTAAATTCACGGTCTATCCACGATACTTCATAATTTCATGCTCCTCTGACAGAAGCTGACCTCATCTCGAGTTAATTAACAACTAACAGCAATAATTATTAATCTTCACCAGGTTCAGGATTAATGAAAGACATGTTGCGTGTACAGTGAACTGACGGGACAATTTATTTCTGCCTTAGAAACACAGCTTCAGTCAATTAAGAAATCGAACATGTCTAATTTCAAGCCACCATTCGAACGTCAACCATGGAAAAGGGATCTTTTCCAGACAAGCCCCGCCACTAACGCAACACATAAGTTCACCCACTTGTAACTTTTGAAATAATGCACCTATCGACTTCAAGTTGTAACTGAAACGAAACACTAAAACATTCTTTCGTTTGAAAGTAATTTAAAGTCGATAGGTGCATTATTTCGAAAGTTACAAGTGGGTGAACTTATGTGTGCATTGGTGGCGGGGCGCGTCTGGGAAAGAGATCCTGGAAAAGAACATTAACATTTCAAAATATTCTCAGTTTCTAATAGCCAATGTACGGGCTGATATTGAGGATATACATCAATAGAAACCGTGTGACATCGTGTAGAAGACACTTAGAAAAAACTATTCCTTAAACGAGAAAAAAGAAGAACACCGACAGATGTAAAGCAGAGTTGCGAAATTCAGACCGGAGAAGAAAAGGAAACAACGTCGTGTTCAGGTTTGTCTTCGCATTCATCTTCGTCTGTTTACGATGATACCTACAGACTGTGATCAACATACTTTACGATGTTTAAGTACACATACAACGGATGTCGTACGAGTAATGTAGGGTTTTTCCAAATATTAGCGCGGAAAGCACGAGAGTCTTTTCAGAATATTAGAGGGAAAAGTACGAGGGCCTTTTCAAAATATTAGAGGGGAAAGTACGAGGGTTTTTTCAAATATTAGAGCAGAAAGTATAAGGAAATGTTGGGAAATTCAGATAAATATCTCAAAATGGTAACAGTTGAGGAACTTCATTTTGTCTGCGTACGAAAGCGTTCAGTTAGTTTGAAAGGGTAACATGAGATCGTACTTGGGCTGAACGCGACATATTTACGTAGTTGTTCGTTGTTGCTGCAGGTCTTAGATGTTTATGGGGATCGTCGTGAAAGAAGATTGTACTTAGTTGTTCGTTATTAGTACAGGTCTTAGGTGTTTAAGCAGATCGTCGTGAATGCAGCTGAATGAGAACAAAGACAACCCTGAACACAACGCTCGACGCTGGATACCCAGCAAATGGCGGGTGAGATCATGTCAACTTCTGACCACTAAATTGTCTAACCTTAAAATCTAGGCCGGTGATTCTCTCTAAGAGAAAAAAGCTACCCTCCATTTTATTTTTTTAACAGCTTTTTCATAAGTTCTACCCACAAGACTGGTGGTGGTGGCCAGCTGTTCGCAACAACATCTACCTTTGACCACCTGGCTGCAAAAGTGTTCAATAATAAGTCTATTACTTCACTCAAACGAAGTAATAATAAGTCTACTACTTCACTCACTCGAAACAAGGAGCAAACACAGCTTTGTGTCGAGTGGTGCGGCTCTATAACTGCAAGCACGTAAGGGAACGCAATGTTTACTGGTTCCTGATAGTCTTCACAAAGACACAAAAGCGAAATCGTACTACTTCACATTCATCAGAAAATCCATAATGACTTATACGAAAAAGTGAAACACTTTAGAAATCATGACAGACGAGACCACCTTTTCTATTCGAAATGTTTCCAAGTACTCTGATGTAACGAAAACATTCATGATGCACAAGGTAATCTTTCTTATAAAATATTCCCAAGTATTTTGATACCCCCAAAAAAAAATTATGAGTAACAGAAGGAATGCTACGTTGAAAACTTGGGTTAATTAATGACAACTCCTAAAAATTTCACTTCCTGAAATCCAAATGTAAATATCACGCTTTAAGCTAACCCTTATTTATAGAATAAAAAGAAAACATTCAATTAATTTAAGATATCAATCAATTAAAAATTAGTTAAAATTGACAACAGTTGTTACAGCATCCCTCCAAATAGTTAGATTGCATTAATTCCTAATTCAAATACAGAAGTTATGTGACCGCAATGATGCTTTGAAAACGTGGCAGATTTCGCGAGTCTCGAATGTGCGTGAATATAATATATGGTTTAGCCTTAATACTTGCTGAGTATTGGAATGAAAGGAGTTCTGAGTAACATTAGGCTGATCGAAGTGCCGTTAACACTTAAATTTCAAGTAACATTTAAATTTCAAACATTCAAATTTTCAAATTTCAAACATTCAAATTTTCAAATTTCAAACATTCAAATTTTCAAATTTCAAACATTCAAATTTTCAAATTTCAAACATTCAAATTTTCAAATTTCAAGCATTTAAATTATCAAAGTTCAAACACTCAAATTTCAGATACTTGAATTTTCAAATTTGAAACATTTAAATTTTCAAATTTGAAACATTTAAATTTTCAAATTTCAAACATTTAAATTTTCAAATTTCAAACATTTAAATTTTCAAATTTCAAACATTTAAATTTTCTAATTTCAAACATTTAAATTTTCAAATTTCAAACATTTAAATTTTCAAATTTCAAGCATTCAAATATAAAATTGAGAATTATCGCAAATCTTTTGAGAGCAGCAAAGCAGACAAAGCGAAGAAATACACCACGGCAACACAAAGAGAGTTAGTTCCTCGTGTAAATGTGTAGGTAGCTGCTGGGACTACAGAGCACGCCACCAGTCCTACCACCCTAGGCCTTAGTTACACTACCGAACACGAACGACCACTCACTGCTACTGTAAGAATAGAATATATCTTCCGAAATAACAAACAACTAATAACCGTAGTAATAATAATAATAGTACTCCAGTAAAGAAAATTGCAGCGTATTTACACAAGCCTTTTAAAGATAGAAATTTGAACCAGAAGCAAGTTGTGGTGGGGATTGGCGGCCCTGCTTGGGGAGGAGACTTGGGGAGGAGTTTAAGAATCTTATATTTCATAGAGGTATCCCCATTTTACGTGCAGACTTTCCCCCTGTATATGTCACTAATCAATTCCAAGTAATTTTTATCTAGATCTAACGTAGATTTCATAATTATCTATCGTCTATTTCTTAACATCGACCGTAGTAAAAACATTAAGGTACCCAGTACCACTCAGAACATTCAAACATTCATGTTAAGCTGCACTCAATACTCAAAAAATGTTATGCAGCCGAACAAATTTCATGAGATAAAGCGCACAACATATGTCGAAGTGAGCTTCATGCTTTTTCTTCGTTTTCTAGTTCAATGGTTCGAGCAGCAAGTCTCGGACAAGTAATTTTTACTCGGTAAAATTCAGGACTTCATTTAATTTAATTCTGCCGTAAATTATCATTAGAGCGACTTCTGCTCAAGACTTCAAAATTTTAGGTGTCCGGTTTTAAAACATCACGTGGTGAGTGATATCAGAAGCGGTCACATAATAATTTAGAAATATCTCCGGGGTCAAGCAGGACAACGAAAAATAAATAAGGGGGAAAAAAACTGGTCGTTTACGCACCGACCAACAGCATCCAAATTTAGTACCGAAAAATTTTTCATATTCAAACTCCACGAAACAATTTTGCGAATGCGCTTTCGAAGTGACTAGTGAAGTGGGCGGGGCCTAACAAAGTGGACTAGTGAAGGGGGCGGAGTCTAACGCTGCGGGTAGACAACTTTTCTCCCCAAGCCTCTTCCCCCTGCTGAGCCTGGTCGGAATACTACACACTCGATTTAAAGCTTCAGCCAATCAAAACATCCGCTATCACTTAAAAAGTTATATTATTAATATAATAATCATAAAACAGTGTGCTTTCTAACCACTCACTGTCCGAAGTTTAGTTAGTTCACCACTAATTTACACTAGTTTGATAGTAATAGCTTGAAGTTTAGGTTTAGTGTTACAACTAATTATCTTCTTGCAGTATTAATTGACTTCGCGAGCGAGACTTCAATTATTACCGCAACACCAACAATTGCAATAACAATAGATCAAAAAATGGGTTTAGAGTATCTAGCAAATGTTAAGGACGAACACATTCTATTTAGATGAAGTCACCCAAAAATGGCAGTTAAAAGCCCACATAGACTTGCCGGGAGCTCTACGGTCACACAACAGAGACCCGCTTGTGACCTGACCACCTATGCATCCATATGGAATATCATAGATCAGTCTAAAACAAAATTAACTTTTTGCAATCCAAAAAGTTGTGGGACGCTCTCGAGCTCTGAATTAATGTTTCATGATAACAGATGTTCTATGTTCTCGTCACCAAGAAATCAGCCTAAAAAGGCGAACACCAGTAGAATTAGAAAAACATTTTCTTGAAAATCTCTGGCTCTGGTTCGATATCATTCGATAATATCAGCAACACTTTTGTTTCCACTATTAATATGGCGAGTCGCATCTGACAGTAAACTGTTATAGAGATATTAAGTTATATAAGTTTTTATAAGTTCTGCTGCTTCGACGAGCTCGACATGTATCTGAGCGGCATGAGGCAGATACAAATACACCGCGGGTATGAACTGCAGTTACAAATACACCACTGGTATGAACTGTATGAGACTGTACTATGATCTAACTGTATGGGACAGAAGAGACCCAGCCAGCATGAGTATGTGGGCGTTAGCATGAACAGCCTAGGGGTGTATGAGACATACAGGTGTGGAATGTGAAGAGACAGACATTAGGCTTTCTCATTGGTCCAAGGATATGTGACATTCATTGGAAATTAGAACAGGACTGACTGATTCCTACAATCGGTCAGCTCGAAATTCGCAACAGTAATTGAAAAAAGTGGTCACGGATTAACCGGAGACATAATTGAAAAAAAGGAATCAAAAGTAAAGAACACACTATCATTCATGAAAAATTGACATTGATGGCATAACCATTGCATGAAGTGAAGGAAACAAGCGTGTAACGTTTCTATACAAATTATTAAAGAAAAAGCAATAGAACTACAGCTGGTGTAGTCCAGAGCTTTCAATAATGTGGCAGGGCATAGTGGCTGCAATAAGGGGGTCGTCTATCTTGTTACACACAATATTTTGTGTTCAATTAGAGGAAAATATGAGATGGCTAAAATTAGGCCTTGAAGAAAGCATACTGTGAACGGAATATGTTTTATTTGCACCTTTGTTGCTTGTTTTCCTGATCAAGGGGAAGTAAATAAACTTGTGTCGTCTATATTGTGTCGTAGCGAAAAAAGCAAGTATGCCAAGTAATTATTTGTTTGAAGGGTTAACTTTTATGGCCGCTTGTATAGAAAACTGTCAAGATGAATTAGAGGGGAAGAAAATATACGAATCTGACCTTGTTTTAGGATCAAATGTGAAAGTCAGGAAAGTTCAGCAATGAACTCAAATTACGGAACATTTAAACGGACACGTGAAAGAGAAAAGATGGAGCAACTCACACAAAAACAAGTGAAAAAGAATGACTTTGGCGCCTTCTCTAAGCGAAAAATAAAATAAAATAAAATAAAATGAAATGAAAAATAAAAAACCATTAACGGTACTGAAATAGTATCACTAAAGAGCATCTCTGCATATCCAAGATAGGCCGCAAGTCTGTCTCAACACAGCCCAAAAAACACGATACAGTGTGAACATCTTAAAGATATACGTCTTCAAATAGAGAATAGCTCATATCTATTGGACATCCCAACCATGAGATAGAATATCTAGATTATTTACTCGTAATAATAATAATAATAGTAATAATAGTAATAATATACATGCAAACAAGAATTACCATAATAAAACTCCACTAAGCGACTACTGAACTTTCTGGTACCTTTATCTACTTTCTCTAGCGCCGAGAGAACTGGGAGAGCTTGTGTGTGACATCACACCTAGTCCTAGTGGACTAGTTGGTGTCTTTTTGGTCCAATTATAACATAATTTGAAATTTGAATTTTTGGTTAAGTATCTTCATTTGGAAATTGGATTTTTGGTCCAGTAGCATCTTAATTCCGAATTTACAGTTTTGGTCCAGTTGTACCTTATTTCGGAATCTAGATTTCTAGCGCGGGTTTGTGCTAATAACCAACGATTTATCGCAATGTATGGTCCAATGTTAAAAATGTAGAAAGTTCATTGAAATTGTGATAACATGACAATTTAGTTTACGTTTTAAATCTGTAGTAACTACATTTATATGTTGTATTATCGTGTTAGTACGTGTTAGTATTATCAGATGAGAGATTGGCAACACTGCAGTCGACTACCAAAGAACCCAATGACACCAAACCCAACTTTTACAATGTTACAAGCTCACCAAACTCTCCCGGCGCTACTACGGAAAATCAGAGCCGTGACAGGGACGACTTTAGGACGATACCACGACGAAGCATTTTCTCGAAATGGCCTACAGGACACGAATAAGAATTGTTCCCTTGAAGTGCAACAAAAAGCGTTCCAGCCTAAGGAAGTTTGATTTTGATGACAGCTCGGTACTACTCACACATAGGGGGCTGTGAACGCTAGGGATCTATGTAGGTAAGTCACAAGCATCATGTACTACTGTATTTCTCCCTAGTTTTGTTTCATGAGAAAGTTTGATGATATTATCTCGATCTAACGATTCCAAGCAGTTGATTAGATACTCCTAGCTCTCGCTACACGTTCCAAACACAACAGCCTCTAGCCCTTGGTGTTGAGCAGGTTATGATATTCGACATGCTGGTAAGTTCGAATGATAGGTTCGTACAAGTTGTAAAAGTTGTACAATTATAGCAAGTTGAACAAATTCAATAACATGTACAACTTGTATAACTTGTGCAACTTGTGCAACTTGTACAACTTGTATAACTTGTATAACTTGTACAACTTGTATAACTTGTATAACTTGTACAACTTGTATAACTTGCACTTGTATAAGGGGACCTACGCAGAACTCGTTGCAGACTTTCATTGATTGTGCACAAGTGAATAGGGTATGGTTACCTCAGGGACTAATCTGACCTTATGAATTTACTCCTTATGAATTGTTGAAGCATATTTACCGATGGGTCCCTACTGAGAGAGAGTATCTAGTCCTATTGATAAAAGTATTGTGAACGTTCGCGTGACTTGGAAGAAATTTGATTGCAGAACTGTAGTTTGTTGTGTCACGTGAAGCTAAGTTTTTTTGCAGTGTGCATCTGGAAGTGACATTTCATGAAATGATCACCACTGAAAGCGAGTGCAACTAGCACTACTAGGACAGCCAGAGCACAATGTGGACCATTGTTAGGTTACTCCCATCACTGGACGCAAGTACGAGAAAAATGTCTGTTGAGGTGATGTCCCAAAAAATACACCCACCCCCAAGTACCAAGGCTATGTGACCATGGCCTCTACATATGACCTGTACCTCTACACACGACCTGATTTATATCACATGTCCTCACTTGAAGCTAGGAGGTTCACCACAATCGGTGCTTTGACTTAGATTGGACAGTATTTCATATTTACTGTATTTAGGGGCGCAACTTGTCCACTTATCGAGAGAGCAGCAGAAGCTATTTCCTGATATTCATATAGAAATGATAAGCTGGGGAACATCGAATACCCCCGATGAAACCTCTCTGTAGGGTATTCGGTGGTGAAACGTCGTATTTAATAATTCTTCACATTCACTGACTAATGATAGTATCGGAGAGTGCTACCTGATATTCTTTAGCTTCGTAATTTCTGACTTTACGACATTGTTAAAATGAGTATTATTTACTACACGTCAAATGAAATATGTAGATTATTGCAACGCTGATGATTAGCTCGTGAAAGTCCCAACACAAGAAATGAAACTGAATTTGTTACATTCTTGTGCCACTTGGAAACTTTCTCACGAAAGCATATTCATTGAAAAGGAAGAAGCCTTAGACGTATATGTCATTTGATCCCGCAAAGCTATTTAACATAAGGGCTCGGTCATTTCTTAGCACAACCTACACGTTCTCGGGTGTGGTAAGCTACTTACATGATTGCCTTTGATCAACAGTGTAAATCATACTACAATCTTCCTACATGATCCCTTTGACCCCGGTACACAGTGGAGTTCTATTGCACATACCGGGTGGCTGGCTAGTACATATTTATTTATGTATAGGCTAAATTAGTAGTCAAAAAACATGAAACAGTATCCTAGATACTCCTGATTGTCACCACTTTTGGTTCACGATAGGTTATCAATTTTGGTCAAGTCAGTAATATGTAGGTATAGGTACTTGCTGAGATTAAAGAGTAACGTAATTACAGTAAAGAACTAACTTGAAGAATGGAACGTATGTACTGCGTGCATCTACTGCAAGTTATAAATAACGTTAATATTAACATCAATAACAACAAGCCCAACAAAATTTGGAGTTAGTAACCTATTTCTCCAATATACTATATCTAGTATACTTGAAGAAGTATCGTTCCAGATTGCATACATGGCTCGAGCTCATATGACTGTCAATAAATGAAACAAATTACGTTTCAAAGTCGCATAGTCATATGACTTTAACCATGGCTGCAAAATGGACAACTAAATAGTGCATTCTTAAAACATTATCCATATAAAGAACAACCAAAAACAAGAAACCTCAAAGAAGAAAAAGGAGAACACGCATGTGGAAAAGAGCCGCTGGAAACTTATTTGAAGCCAATGAATAATTTAGACATCTATCCATGATTAGCTTCCAATTTATATTAATCATTCATCCTCTTCATCGATGAGAATGTCCTTCTCTCCGAAGGACTTGATTTTCTTCAGCGCTGGGGGAGGTGCTGAAGAACTTAGACAGTGCGAGAGGATGTCGATGGGCAGGGGGAAGATTATGGTGGAGTTCTTCTCTGCGCTGATCGCACTCAGGGTCTGCATGTACCGCAGCTGTGGGCACCACACGGGGTTTGTTAGTGTATCGTCATGGTGATGCAATCACGACACACAATCCCTACCGTCACAACTACACAAAAACTTTACTTCCATACACTTACACCTCTACATACGATCTGATACCCACACCAATACACCTCTACATACCACCTGACACTTACTCACCTACACCTCTACATACGACCTGACACCCACTCACCTACACCTCTACATACGACCTAATACCCGCTCACCTACACCACTACACACAACCTCTACTTGCACACCTACTCCACTACGTACGTACAACTTTTACTTGGATTTGAACTTTGATAACAATTATCATAAGGTTATTTTCTCGTATAATGATACGTTAAGTATACTACAAGTAAAAGACAAAACTTTTTTATCATGACATAAATTAGTGAAATTTAGCATGCATCTGCTTAGTTATCAATTCGACCCTCCCTAAACTTCATTTGGCATCTTTGGAATGAAATTAAACGCTAGATCAAACCTCTATAGTCATATGCACTCTATTTCTCGATTATGTGTAATCTTAATTAGATTGGTTAACCATGACAATTATTTAGTGATCTACCTGTAAGGGGATTGTAACTTGGTCCACTTACTACCTTCAATTTAACCTATTTTAATGACCTCAGCAAATCAAACGAGCCATATAACTCCAAGCATTTGAGTAACAATAATAAATTTTATTGTTACGTTGACCAACACCCAACAGTAGTGGGTTTTGACTCGATGCACTAGTCAAAAATACCTAAATAAAGCCCTAAATCTCCATAGTATATCATTTTTTACCTAATTGGTTAAGCTACAGCTACCACTTTTGAAAACAGCCCAAAATTCTCTTCACGAAAGCCTATACTCAATTGAACACTTCTTTTGCGCAATATTTAATGAATATTCCATACATCCAATGTTCAACTATTTGAGTAGGAGTTGAATTAATATTTTTCTCACTAAATCTGAGGATTTCCAAAAATCAAGAAAGCGTCCAGAGAAGCTTTTTTTTCGATTGATTCCCGTGAAGTGATTAATGAATTATAACCAAATAGTAGACTTGTACAACTTGCAAAACTTGTACAACCTATACAATTTGTAAAATTTGTACAACTTATACAACTTATACAATTTGTATAACTTAAACAATTTGTACATTTTATACAACTTGTAAAATTTGTTCAACTTATACAATTTGCATAACTTATACAACTTGTGAAACTCATACAACTTGTAAAATTTGTACAACTTATACAATTTGTATAACTTATACAACTCGTATGAGTTAAACAATTCGTACAATTTATACAACTTGTACAAACGTCAAGACTGAAGCTAGAGATTTGTTTAGCAGTTTTGTGCACTTTGACATGGTGCTTCCATCATGACATGGGGCAGCTGCAACCCAATTGTGGTCACCCCGGTACGACAAGCGGCGATTTCCTGCAACCACAATCTGCTAACGGACAGCCAGACGTACGACAACATCTGAAGAGTACAAGCGATGCTAGCAAGCCACCAAAAGTAAGGAAAGTCAACCGTTACATAAGTAAATACATCGATAATGGGTATTGCTACGCAGCACTGGCAACGACACAAAGCTTACTTATTTATCATCAACTCGTGAAGAAATAAATGCGTGCACTCCGTGATATACACCAAGAGTTATAAGTTTTACACGGACAGTCTAGCGACTAATCAAAGAGCGAGAAACAAGCACTTAGGTAGAACTCTGCATGCACACTCAAGTGTCAATGAATACGTAAAATTTAATTATAGCGAAATTTCTAAAGTACGTGCAAAAAGTTGGAAGAGAAACGGAAGAAGCAAAACCAACGTTTACTGAGATGAAAAAATAGAAGATATTTAGGAAGTAGAAGAAGAAGGAGGAGGAGGAGGAGGAGAACACCGTAAGTAAATTACATTATTAATATTAGAAGAGGAATGTCCAGTTGTTTAAGACACAAGAAAAATACGATACCGAGGAGTAGTGTGCCGCTGTTTCTTTCTGTGCAATCGGAGACTGAGTAGGGCGTGCGAGTGTGTTTTATGTGTGTGTGTGTGTGTGTGTGTGTGTGTGTGTGTGTGTGTGTGTGTGTGTGTGTGTGTACTGACTGCAAATGTGTACTTTCTTCTTCACCGGTGACAAAAATTATGATGATTGCATAAGATGAACACCTTAAACTGCGTAACCATGACAACACCAGGGCATGACTTCCATAAAAGTTGTGTCGTTGTTGCCGTACAGCTGGCAGCGTTAACCAAGTCGTCGATTTGGCTGCGCTACGTGATATGGCAAGTGGTGAAGCCTTGTCGATCTCGCACTTTGACCGCAATTCGTTAAAATGAAGTTCAACATTCAACTTGAATTTAAATTAAATTGTGGTAAGCATTTTTGAAAATAGCAAACATTAACTGGATCGTGCTTTCATTTAGCTGCAAGTATATATGGAAATTGGTTTCGTTACTACTGGTTGGTCAGCAGCATTATGAAAATTCCCTCCGTGGCCACCGGTGACCCACGTTGCAGTCAAAGTGTTAGAAAAGTTACGCCGCCAACTGTACTGTCAAGATTCAACTTGTATAAAAATCTTGCCCTTTTAAAGTGTGTTAACTACTGAGAACTTACAGGGGTTAGTTGAGAAGACATTTTTACTATGGCCTATTGACCTATCGCACATTACCCGCCATTTCAAGGAGATTACTGAAAATGGATCATCAGAAGTCCATTATCAAAAATGGACTTCTTTTTTGATTGTTCCGTGTTCTAACTAGTATCTGATGTACTGGATTAGTGAACCACACTCCGTAAAATAAAATTATTTCCTGTAATGTTTCTAGATGCCGAGGTAGTAGGTCAATTTATGATCTTAATTCACCTTGAATTTTTAAATTCGTTATCAGAAATTTTGAGGGTAAACATTCTTGATTAGGTTGTAATTAGAAAGCGAATCTACTGTGGGTCTGGGTTGGTTGTATTGCAAGTCACCAGTTGTCTAATGCAGTAAAGCCATTGGAAGTCAACGAAGGACTGCTTAATAATTTAAAGGCATTGGTATCTACTATATTAATTTCAAACAAATCAAAAAGAATATAAGATTTAAACATGCTTTACCTGAAGTTTACCCATGTTTTTTAAGTAGAAGTCGAACCTTTCGTATAAAATAAAAATTGGAAGGATTTAAGTTTGAAATGTAAAAATAAATATAAGAAACTAGTTCATGACTTTACATTTGAATCGTGTGAAAATGTAAGGGTTTACATACTAAAAAAAAATCTTTAAAATCGTAGAAATTTCAATCACAATGAAAAATTACCGAGTCGTTGAAGTTCTGAACAATATTAAGAACAAATTAATACTTGATGCTTTTCGAATTTTAAACATAAAAAACTGCAAGACTCATTCAATCTTGCCAAAACTTTAGAGGATTAATAAAAGAAGTGAAGGTAAAAAATGTTAGGATTAAGCGTGTCTACAAAGTAAAAAAAGAGACTTCAACACTAAATTTAGCACTTTAAAGCTTGAACTGAAATTAAGAGTAGGGTGTGACTGGTCAACATCGGAAAACGGTGAGGTCTGTTTAATGCTTGTGCATTTTTGCTACACTTTGGAGGAAAGGTGTTAGTGGGGCAGTGATAGGCCGGAGAAGTAGTAGAAGATCACGGAGAAAAGTAGTAGTAGTAGAAGTAGAAGAAGATGGGTTTAACAAATGGAGAAGGTAACACCTTGTGGACAGACAGAAGAAACGGTGGGCTTTCGTTAGGTTTGGTATCTACCTCAACTGCGTCATCTACTGGAAACCAATGACACGTAAACTTCTAGTACAAAAAAAGTTAATTCTTTAGTTAATACAAAAACAAAACGAACACTAAGGATGAATTACAAGGTGAGTAATACCTTCTATGACTGTGTTGAGGGTCTTCGGTTTGTGTTGGTGCTTGAGTTTTGGGCTTTTTCCTGCTAAGTTAACAAGTGAGCAAGTGAAAAATGCAGATGGGAGGTGGGGGGAGAGGGGGGTTCTTTGGTTCAACGTCAGCACAAGTGATGATGTTACGGTGTTGAACAACATATAACAGTTGAAAAGGTGATCCCCATTGTAATTTGTAGCAAGCTCACTGTGTATTGTAGAAGCATGGGACTCTGAGGCAGAAATCGCTAGTTCGTCTCTTCAGTTTTACGAAATTTACATCTCATAAAGCGACTCTGATGTACAGGTCAAGCATTGCAGAGGATTTCATTTTTCAGGGTACGTGGTGAAAAGAAGAGCTCTTCGAGAATCGAAGATGAATCAATTTTTCTGATTTAAAAAATTACTTCATGATCAATGTTATGTGATATTTTTGTTTTGCTGAAGTTTTTCTGTTCAAAATTGCTGAAGTTCGTTGGCTTGAAGCTTGAAATGTTGGACATTTAAGGGGAAACCGTTTGCTCTTGAAATACATACTGTAAGAGTCCTTGGTATGGATCCTTTCCATGCAAAACTACTGTACGAATTTCAACGCAAGAAATGTATCAACTTTGAAATGAACTTGGAAGGAGCCTAATTTAAAAAAGTAAAAACTCACGAAATTTTAGCTTCAGCAGAAGTCACCTACTATGATTGAATTTACGCACAATATATATAATTGCAGCAACAATACGGCCATGCTATGACTCCCTTCTGTAACGTTCTGGAAAGTTTCGTCAGGTTCGGTCTCTAGAGCCCTATGGTACTGGTCCAGGATTTATCATTGAAGTCAAGTACTGGTCCAGGATTTATCATTGAAGTCAAGTACTGGTCCAGGATTTATCATTGAAGTCAAGTACTGGTCCAGGATTTATCATTGAAGTCAAGTACTGGTCCAGGATTTATCATTGAAGTCAAGTACTGGTCCAGGATTTATCATTGAAGTCAAGTACTGGTCCAGGATTTATCATTGAAGTCAAGTACTGGTCCAGGATTTATCATTAAAGTCGAGTACTGGTCCAGGATTTATCATTGAAGTCAAATACTGGTCCAGGATTTATCATTAAAGTCAAAGACTGGTCAAGGATTTAACCTCGAAGTCAAGTACTGGTCCAGGATTTAACCTCGAAGTCAAGTACTGGTCCAGGATTTAACCTCGAAGTCAAGTACTGGTCCAGGATTTATCATTGAAGTCAAGTACTGGTCCAGAATTTAACCTCGAAGTCAAGTAATGGTCCAGGATTTAACTTCGAAGTCAAGTACTGGTCCAGGATTTAACCTCGAAGTCAAGTACTGGTCCAGGATTTAACTTCGAAGTCAAGTACTGGTCCAAGATTTAACCTCGAAATCAAGTAGAGTTTCTAGAGGTAAGGTGATAAGCAAGTTTGTTCATGCCCATGGGGTGAGAAAAATGACTTTCAGGAGACGCGTACTCCAAAGGTTATGATTGTTTACCCTTCCTCTAATTCCAAATTTCACAGCTAACAAAATAAGGGGCCATCTTGCTAACCATTAAATCTTCTATACAAAAATCCATTGGTCGCATTAGGTATTGGAGAGGTAAACTAAGGGCTATTCTCATTTAGAGTTCGTTAGTGTAAAGTAGAAGATAACAGATCCAAGAGACTGAGTTCATTCCACACCAGTTCAGCGATCGCAATAGAGAATGCGTTGGTGTCTGGGTTAGATAGGTCATGAGGCGGAAGTCCATTTTGCAAGTATATTCAGCGTATGAACAAGACATTCGTTCTGACCCAGAATACTTAGTGGTTTGTAAAAGTCTCTACTCAATGAGCGAGTAATTGCAGTTTGATTTGTTACTAAGTAAAGTGGGCAAATGGGTTAAAGTGAATTAGGTTAAAGATAAGAAAAGCGTGGGTGGTAGGATGCCCTAGAAGTCGCTGAACTAATTCGGGCCCACAGGTAGCTATGCGCAAATGTGTCCGTTGTACTATATACTTAAACTTCTGTATCGCTTGGGGCAAATAATTTTTTTTAAATTGTTTAAAATCATTTGTGTTCAAGACTTGGTGTAACGCTTGATAACTTGGGTGATACCTGGATAGTAGGATTCAAGACTTGGTGTAACGCTTGATAACTTGGGTGATACCTGGATAGTAGGATTCAAGACTTGGTGTAACCCTTGATAACTTGGGTGATCCCTGGATAGTAGTTTTCAAGACTTGGTGTAACCCTTGATAACTTGGGTGATCACTAGATAGTAGGATTCAAGACTTGGTGTAACGCTTGATAACTTGGGTGATCCCTGGATAGTAGTTTTCAAGACTTGGTGTAAAGCTTGATAACTAAGGAACATTGTGCGAAGGGTGTTGATTGAGTTATGGATATGAGTCATTCACGGTTGGCAGAGGACAAGATGGACTTTAGTTTTGCATGAACTGCTTAACCAGATCAATAGGCAAAGGAAATATGATGGTAGAGTTCTTCTCAGCGGAGATTGCGTTGAGTGTTTGGAGATACCGAAGCTGTTGGAGAGGAGATAAATAGTTTTTAGTATGGAATGGAGAAATAAAAAATACCTTTTAGTTAGACAGTAGCTACTGTTGAAAAAATCACCGAAATAATTCACAGGAAATAAGTTGTCATGAAAGAAGGAAAGGATAAGTTTGATGAAAATTTTGCAATACCTATGGTAACACTTGAATAATTGAACCATTTCTCGAGTGAGTTATTTAGTTATTAACAGAAATAGATTTATCAATTGCAAAGTTTGATTTAGAGTCTCAACCGTACGTAAAATTATATCTAAATCGATTGCCTAATTCTCAGGCTAAGAGTACAAGTTTGCTGGTGTACTTTGTAATACTTTGACTTTGTAATATCTATACACTTTGCGCTAAATTGAATTATTTATGATACCTAGTATAGAAACTTATAAATCCTAGCTCTTTAAGACCACACTAAATATCTTGGCCCCTTTAAATATTTAGTCGCAGCTACACGCTTGAAAATTGTGTGAAGCTTACATATGCATAAGAATCACTGTGCTCTATAGCAGTGTACAGTTGTATGCACGTACTACCTATAGTCTCAGGTATATTCACAGGTGGAGTCTATTATTGTGTTGAAAATGGTACCTCCAATGCATGTGGGGTACTTCTAGTGAATAAAAAAGAACGTCAAGGGTACTTGAATCTAAAAAAAACTTCGGCATCCAGAAACATTACAAAGGAAGTTCGCAAAAAGCAACGAATTTTACAGGCAAGTTGCGATGAATTTTCACGAGAAAATATCACTAGGATTTAGTTGAGTTAACAAAAACTTCCGTGAGGAATCATTAGGAATTCGCAATTTATATCCGGGACTCTTGATCTTTGGCGATAACTTACAGGTATAGCTAATGAACATCTACATAGTGCGGAAATTGCAACGACGATTAGCGTTCCGATTATAAATATGGACATTGCTTATATTTATCACGGCCTTTTTTTGTCTTCGCAAAAATCACGGGGGTTTCAAAAACGAGCATCAGAAGGAGCTTAGTGAACCGTCAATGATCGTCGATCCCATGTGCAGATTGGCTTAACTATCGCGGTTAGTACTATGGAAACAAGTTGTTGTTGTTGTTGTTGTTGTTGTAGGTGGTTCTGTATCTCATTTACGAGACCCTGAATATATGAAAAGTGTTTCTTGTTGTTTGGTGTGTTATGGAGAAACTGTGTAAGACCACTTGAAGAGAGCGAGAGAGAGTGACGACTATACAGATTCGGTGTGTTGTGGAAATTAGACTATTTGAAAAGAGAAAGAGAAACGACTTCACAGTGTTGAAGGGTTGGCGTTAATGATCCATAGGCAAACACACGGTAGAGGAAACAAGATAGGGTCATTTCTATGGGGGAAAATACACCTCCTCTTGTTCGGCTAGCCAATAGAACGGCTTTATTTCAAACAAACTTTGCGATGTCACCATAGCCACATGTCGTTAGGCCAATACTGGTGTTAGATTTCGGGCTAGCAGTGTTGCCAGATGCTATTTGAGCGCTGCTATTGGTTCGTTGCCATGACGTCAACATTGCCACACGGTCGTAAAAAAAACTAGTTTGACCCTACCTTGTTTCTTCTACCGTGGGCAAACACAAAGGAGGAGGGAGAAATGGGTGGCTTTGGTGAAAAGAAGTGCTGCAGAAGGTTGGTAGGTTGTCATACCACAGCATGAGGTGCCAAATTGAGGTGATCTTAGGACGTTAACTATGTGGGTGAGATACAGGGCAAAATGCGGGCTTGTAGAAAAGGTGCAGGTGCCACTTCTAGGGCGAGGAGGATAACGAACGAACATGAAAGGGTTTCAGAGAGGAAGAAAGTGAACGCAAATCAAAGAAAAAAGGAGTAGAAGTAGTAGTGGTAGAAAAGGACGAGATAAAAAAGGACCTCCGTTCAACTTTATTTTAAATATATGTCATGTACCGAAAATCACACAGTTAACGGCTATTTTAGTGCACTTCTCAGAAAGAGCAATGTTCATTAGAGGGTTTTAAAATTAAAAAATTAAAATGAAAATTAAAATAAACGTGAAGAATCAGTCAAAAATTTATTTAAAAGTCTTCCAGTCGTCCCGTTAGTGTCCTGTCCATTAGTATTATCAATTTACAAGATGTCCGCTCAGATTAGAAAGTCTATTGCAACGACTCTAGTTTTATTGCTATGTTTACAAATCAAGGTACGATACAGACATTTGTCGTAACCTAGGTAGACAACCTGAAGATGGTATTGCATTAGACACTTTAGATGCTATCTGTTTTGCGTCAATAGGATGTAACGTCTCTAGTTTTATTGCTGTTTACAAATCAAACTACAGTACGATACGAACATACGTTGTGACCTAGCTAAACAACCTGAAGATGGTATTGCATGAGACACTTTAGATGCTATCTATCGCGCGACAATGGGATGTTACATTGTGGAAAAGATACAGAAGTCCAAATCTTTTTTGAGAACGCATTTCAGTCTATACAATGTATACGTGCTCAGATCATTTGAAAACAGTAATATCAGAACGAAAAAAATTTAGTTAAATTCCTTTGTTCGCATAAACCCGTCAAAGAAGTCATTGGTGATTGCCATATACAGTAATTGGATCTTTCACAGATAAGCCCCGCCACTGACGCAAGACAGCAGTTCACCCACTTGTAACTTTTTACATAATGCACCTATCGACTTCAAATTACTCTCAAACGAAAGATTGAAACATTTTTTCTTTTCGTACCGTAGACAGTACGGGAACGGTTTTCTGTAAACTATATATATTTCTGGATATACCAATCCGACTCGCGCGCCGTCATAACACATAAGCTCACCCACTTGTAACTTTCGTAGTAATGCACCTATCGACTTCAAATTATTTTCAAACGAAAGAATGTTTTGAGCTTTCGTTTCAGTTACAATTTGAAGTCGATAGGTGCATTATTTCAAAAGTTACAAGTGGGTGAATTGACGTGTTATGATGGCGCTCAAGTCTAATGGCGCTCGAGACTAATAGGTATATCCAGAAATTTATATAGTTTACAGAAAATCATTTCCGTACCGTCTACAGTGCGGAAAGAAAAAATGTTTCAATCTTTCGTTTGAGAGTAATTTGAAGTCGATATGTGCATTATTTCAAAAGTTACAAGTGGGTGAACTTCTGAATTCCACTAGTGGCGGGGCTAATCTGGAAAAGATCCCAGTAATTTTACTCTGACTACATCTTGCACAAATATATCTAGAATTTACAATTCACTTTCATCGTGAACTAAAAGCCAAGGATCAACCTTCGTAATACGTACGTAAATAATATCGCGAACACGTCGCATATATTCAAGTAGTAGTACAAACAAGGAAGTTTTCTTCATATATTGAAAAATGTCTCTTGAAATAGAAACGAAGAAATGCCTAACGCTGTCAAAGTTCAGCATTCTCTAATGAAAAATGCGAAGGTGCAATTGATGGGCATGGCAAATAAGTTCATACAAGGTGTTCATCAACACTTCGAGTGCGACGTGACCCACCGGTGGCCACGGAGGGGATTTTCATAATGCCGCAGAGCAACCAGAAATCCCTAACTCAATTTCAATAAATGCTCAATGAAAACTAAACGATGGCGCGATCTATTTAATATTCGTTATTTTCGAAATGGATCTCTAAAATGAAATATAATTTTAGCTAAATATTGAACTTCAGTTTAACCCGGCGGACTTAGCGTGTTAAAATGAACGAAGAAGAAGAGGACGCAATTTAAGCCATAGTGACCAATACACCTCGTCCGTCGTAAAGGGTGCGAAAGTCAATCCTGCATTTCCGAGAGTGCTGAGAAGCCTACAAATGCAGTATTGACTGCCGTACATTATACTTCTCAGATATATAGAATTGTATGGAAGTAACATGGGCATTGAAAAGAGATCATTTGAGGGTACCGCAGAGCCTACAATATCAGTTTAGCTTTTGACGCTTCGGAAACAGATTGCTCTAGCTGGAAAAATGCGGTCTTAGCTTTTGCAATATTGCTAGACCTACAAGTATCTCGGTCTAATGCAAACTACAAGTAGATCGGTCTAATGCATTCCAAATGCTTTGTTTCTCTGTCGTGTCTAAAATAAGGTTTTCATGCCTATAGGCAAGGCTGTCGCTCTTATTAACCAATTTGTCATATTCATCATACCGCTTGTTTTCCTTACCGTACCGGTTATCTTTCTTCTCGTCCAGATTGTCATATTTACAGTCAATATTTTCATACCTATCGTCCAGATTGTCATATTTACAGTCAATATTTTCATACTTATCGTCCAGATTGCCAAACTTATCGTCCAATTTGTCATGCTTGTAGTCCAAGTTGTCGTACGTATGAATGAGGCTTACAATCGCTAGAACAACTTTATTTACATTATTAAAAACCATTTACAGAAACCAATCTAGAGAAACGCTGTGCTTGTCTCACTATGCCTTGATTACAGTAATCTTTCACACTAGCAAAGTGTCTGAACCTTGTTCGTAACCCAAAGTCAAGTCTGCAAAAGTGATGTCAGGGAACTTGAGACCCGTGTGAAGTGATGACAAAAATTTCGCCATTCGAAGGTAAAGTAACGTCGAGACCAAGTCTTTGTAAAAGGAATAAGTACAAAATTATCATCGGAAAGCGAAAGAAAACAAATGAGAAAAGATTAAAAACGAAAATACAACTGAAACGTTCAGAGGGTTATTATTTAGAGTGTTTAGTTACTTATTAGTTAGTCATTTCATTGCACGATCGAAGGCATACTCTCCTATTTGGAAGAGGAAGGAGAGCTAAGGCGAGAACCCTTAAGAAGGAAACGATAATCTAATTTGAAATTTATATATGAAAATATTAAATGAGATGCTAAAGGGTTTATGTAGTACCTTAATCCGCTATAGCTGCTTTCTTCTTTTTTTCATTGTGTCCAGGCATGAAATGGCTCACAATTTCGATAGGTAGAGGGAATATAATGGTTGAATTATGTTCGGCGGAGATAGAGCTCAGAGTTTGTAGGTAACGTAGCTGTAAGGAGATACAAGAACCAGAAAATGTAGATGCCTACGTACGGATCACCACAAACAAGCTTTACGCTCTGCCTGCCCAAGCCATCAAAAATAAGAAGCTGAACCAGCTCGAAATGAAGAGGAAGTTGGGGTCGTGGAGGAAAAGGGAATTTTCGGCCACCATAAGTCATTGAAATTTGGTGCATGATAACTCATGTCTAGTATGTTCACAGTGGGTTCATTTATATCAATTATTAAGGAGACTTCTTTTTCGAAAACGTCCATGAGAAGTCAATTCTTCAATGCTTTGCTTCACGCTTCTTTGAGCGAACACGGTGAGGCAATTGAAATATACAAAATGAAATAAGGACAAATGGAACAAATGGCGGTCCGGAAATCCCCTCAAGAGGTGAGTCATGACATGAATAGACATGAAAGATGAGTTATAACAACAGGTTTAGTTAATAATCGAGTGAAAGAATGGATGAAGCAACGAGGATGGTGAATGATTGAAGTGATCGCGTCACGGAAAATGGAAATGTCAGAGGAAGTAGTGGAAGGTAGAAACCTTTTTACGTTATTTCATAAGATACACCCCCGAGTTGGTGGGATAATGTTACTATATATCAGTATAGGCAACAAGGGTGCATTTTTTTCGTATCAATAAGTACAAAGTTGAATTAGAGAGTGGTAGGGCGCTACAAAAGAGCGGAGAATTGAAAAGCTCGTTAACAAAAAGTTGGCAGCAGTAAACACCCGGGATTGGAACCGATATTGACAAAATGAACCGGGAAAATTTGAGTATGGAGATGGTGACCAGGAGATGCAAGTTAAATCTGAAATCCCTATTTAAAGGTAAAAGAAAAGTAATTTGACGCTCCATGACATCTTTTTTGAGTTGATAGTACTTGGCGTTATTGATGAATGTGAATTAGAGAAAGGGGAATACGCCGAGAAATGGAGGGGGGGAGGGAGGGGGTAATTTTGACTTCTGGGTGGTGGTGGTGGTGGGTGGTGGTGGGAGTGGGGGGGTTGGGGGGTTACACAGATATTACAGCTTTATTAATACTGAAGCAATTAGTCCAAAGTTTAGTGAGGGTGAAGCACATCGCGAACTATGTGGGGAGTACACAAGAGGTATACTGCCCAATACATGATTTCAGTTTCGGAAACAAATTAAAAAAATTGATGACTTATACAGTGAAATTTTTCCGAAAAGTTGTGATTGAAATAAATTTGAGATAAAGTAAACATTGTAGATTGAAATAACTTTGAGACAGAGTTGTAATACACGGCAGTTTGTGCGCCCATAGGAGTTAACAAAATAGTAGAGCTAACAAAGTAACGAAGAGCAACTACTGGGTACTAATTAGATGGTTTCGTTTTTGCATTTCTGTGCCTAATCACAAGTGTTACAAAAATCAATGTCTCTGAAATGTGGTTGTGAAGCGTTTCCAGTGCGTTTCATACAGTGATCAATTTGAACAAACCAGATACTTGGAAGTGAACACACAGTGAACACGTTCTCAATTTTATGTTCAAAATTTTTAAAAATGGTAGAAGATCCCAATTTCGAATCGTTTTGGAGTACAAGTAAACTTCAGCCATGTTCAATCAATGCCAACGGCACTTGATGAATACGTGAGTTTTAGATTTTTCGCAGCAGGGAAATGAACTTTCCTACGGACAATAACATCATGGAAAAATAAATTATTCGAGTGAATAATAAGTTCATGAATATATCTAATATTAATTAAGATCAAGGCCGGAATCATGAGCATGCAAGGATGATGAGTGATCTTCAAGAAGTAAATCACTTTTGCAAGGATAGAAGGACAATAACATTCATAGTAATATTGTGTGGAGGTGTGAGTAAAGGCCTGTTTACACGATCATTCAGTGCGCGCGTGAACAGTGAAGAGAGGCGCAAGCCCCGCCCACTTGCTCTCGCTTCAGTGCATTTACTGCTCAGTGACAATGCGGACCATGCTCGTTTTCATGGCGCTGGCCAGAGCTTGTCAGTGTCATTACAGCCACACTGTCACTGAGCAGTAAATGCGTCTGAAGCGAGAGCAAGTGGGCGGGGCTTGCGCCTCTCTTCACTGCTCACGCGCGCACTCGATGATCGTAGCCTCAACGCAGGTAGATGCGTTTGTTATGTACTGCATGAAGAAAACCTATTTGATTTTCTACATGATGGTCGTATGTAGTTGCTAGGTAGTGGTCAAACTTCGGGTGCAAAGTTCACCCCCTTGTTGGGTCTAACTCAACGTAAAAATTTCTCAGCAACTTTTGAGGGAACGCTTAATTTCAACATCACCGAAAGTAACAACATTTTTGGAAGTGAGTCAAGAATTTCATCTACGTTCATTTCAAACTTTTGCACCTGCTCCGCAAAATCTATGAGGTCATTGAGACCAATAACCTTATGCATATTCAATGAGACTTTTTCCGCAAAAATTTTGATAATTTGAAAATTCTTCCTCACGATCAATAATTAAATCCCATAGCAGAGGCACCATGTAGTCAACTTGGTTACCTCAACTCACATATTTTCAAAAATCAACTAGTTCCTAAACTTCCGGCGTGAATGAACTGTTCGTTACTGCCGGGTAGGTAAATATATATAGCTGGGCCAGGTATTAACACGTAAACTCATATGTGTCCAAGAAGGTGAATTGCCAATTCACGTACCAGTATAAAAGGACGGCATTTCATCTGTTTCGCGACTTCTTTAAGAAATAACTGTTGTCATACAAGGTGAAATGTTATCGTGCAATTGTATTTCCATATTTCTTAGGACGGATAAAAATGTATTCGATCAGTAAAGTCGATTTCCCAATTCTGCTACGTACAACCTAACCAAACCAACCGCGGAAACGCGGTGAACGTGGTAATGAACAAACATGCTTACTGAGAGACGCCATGTTCTCTTCACTCTACTTAAAACCACACAAATGACTGGTTGGATGCTGTGGTAGTGTGGACATCGTGGTAGTACCTTGGTTACTTGTGGTAGTACCTTGGTTACTTGTGGTAGTACCTTGATTACTTGCTCTCTGAACCTCCACGCACAAAGTGTGTCAGTATGTCTATGGGAAGTGGGAAAATGATGGTCGAGTTCTTCTCAGCTGATATAGCAGAGAGTGTTTGGAGGTAGCGTAGCTGAAAGATGAGACAAAACAGGTTCAGGTTAGGTCCACAAAGATCATCACAGGGGGGACAGGGAACACCAACGAAGAGGGCCAACCAAAAACACACGAGTACAAAATGTTGTACTTTGAGAAAAAGGAATTAGGCTTATAGGATAGAAACTTACTGGCTATGAAAAGGGAAGGACATAATGCTGCGATGCAGTTGTGGGAACTCTCAGTGGACTACCACAACTGAATCGTTGCACAAAGGGGGCGGGGCATAGGGCTGGTTATGTGAGGCTTGCATAATCGTATACGTGATACGGAGGTAGTGTGACTAGGCACGCTTGAAACTAGACCAAATGGTTCTCTGATGATGGGTTATCTTAGATGAAACTAGAAAAATGAAAATATTCCATCCTCGAAACAGATGAAAACAACAAATTTTCCATATCACAGAAACACATCATTCAGCAGAACCTATAAATGAAACGGGGAGTTGACATTCTTAAGAAAGTACAAATAAAACGATACATCACAAGATGAGCTCGACAAAATTTAGAACATTTTCAAAGTCCACCTTTATGAGGACAACCAAGTGTTTGTTTCTGGTGACATTGCTATGGTAAATTAAAAGCTCGATTACGCACAAAAATGAAGAGGTACGTACAAAACTCAACACGCGTTTGAAATGTTGAATAGTATCTTCGAGTGGCGCAATTCCTACGCAATCGTGATGATATAGTTCAATAATGGTAATATCTTCCAAAGATTTAATAGTGATAATATATTCAATCGTGATGATATAGTTCAATAATTGTAATATCTTCCAAAGATTTAATAGTGATAATATATTCAATCGTGATGATAGATTTCAATAATGATTATATCTTCAATAATGATGATATAGCTCAGTAATTATAATTTCTTCAATCATGATGATATAAGTTAATAATAATAAATTCAATCGTAATGATGAAATTCTATAATGATATTATATTCAATCGTGATGATACCCTTAATATTATTTTCAATTGTGATGACAGATTTAAATTACGATAATATCTTCAATTGTGATGTTGAACAGATATTAGAGTGATAATGAATGTGCTTTTAAGATGATACTCATAATCTTGTTAGTGATAATGACCACTTAAATAGTGATAATAGCCACTATCAAGATCTTGGAAAAATTAGTAGTGACAAAGATTTCGGAATAATTAGTAGTGACAAAGATCTTGGAAAAATTAGTAGTGACAAAGATTTCGGAATAATTAGTAGTGACAAAGATCTTGGAAAAATTAGTAGTGACAAAGATCTTGGAAAAATTAGTAGTGACAAAGATTTTGGAACAATTAGTAGTGACAAAGATCTTGGAATAATTAGTAGTGACAAAGATCTTGGAATAATTAGTAGTGACAAAGATCTTGGAATAATTAGTAGTGACAAAGATCTTGGAACAATTAGTAATGAGAACATGAATATTATATATATACATGTATATGTATATATCAGACGTCATGTTTTTCGTTTGCTTAACTCTGCATTTGATATAGTTGTGATGAATGATGTTCTCGATATTGAGAGATCACAACGAGTATTATAAGTCTTTTTAATGACAGCTTCTTGAAAAACCAAATTTCATCATCAAACAATGATAATCTTTCAAGAACTACCAATTTCGTTTACAATTTAAGAAATAATTATGATACTTCATTTAATAATTCTGGAGAGAACACGTTAATTTCGAATGTTCAATTTTGCAGCACAGTTTTGAAGCAATAGAAAATAGAACTGATGGAAAATTACAAAAATTTCTCATTTTTTTGGACAAGATGTTCACATTATTTAGCTTCCGTCAGCCAAATAATTAAGTGCTGATTTTTGGGGAATTTAAACTACAATTCTGATCACGAAATTTTTTCAAACGTCAATCAATAGACAAAATTAGTAAAGTTAAATGAATTTCTCGTATCCTAAATAGTTGATGAAAATTGGTTACTTTAAAATCTGGTCATTTCAAGGCAGCCAATCGAAAAAAATTGGGAGAGGCCATTGAAAAATAAGGGGAGGCCCTTGAAAAATAAGGAAAGGCCATTGAAAATTATGGGAGGCCATTGAAAAATAAGGGGAGGCCCTTGAAAAATAAGGAGAGGCCATTAAAAAATTATGGGAGGCCATTGAAAAATAAGGGAAGGCCCTTGAAAAATAAGGAGAGGCCATTAAAAAATTATGGGAGGCCCTTGAAAAATAAGGAAAGGCCATTGAAAAATTATGGGAGGCCATTGAAAAATAAGGGGAGGCCCTTGAAAAATAAAGAGAGGCCATTAAAAAATTATGGGAGGCCATTGAAAAATAAGGAGAGGCCCTTGAAAAATAAGGAGAGGCCATTCAAGTACCCATTGAAGCCACTGAGGTCATTTTACCTCAGCTAAAATTCAGGGCAGGCCCACGGAAGCAAGACCATTTTAAAATAATTATAAATTTTCACTCGATGAGGAACATTTGTTGAGAGATATATCTGAGGAGAACTGAAGCAGTCCGATCTTTTGGAAGAATGGAAAGGTGCAGACTTTGACATGGTGCGAGCGAACGAAATGATCCAACAAAAAAGGAATAATAAGCTTGGTTTGTTTAGGTGGCGCTGAACTGTGCTCTATAGTCCAGGTTTCTAGCATCCTACTGAAACTGGGCAAGCCTAAAACTTAGTCTTTAAAATGGACACGAGGTGACGTTTGTAGGATCATCACCCTTTGGATGAATATGGTTCATTATTTACAGTGTGTAATTTGCAGCGCATTAAAGGCACCTGGTATACCTTGCATACTGACTGGGTCAAACCCTGGCATACTCTACACACTGGGTGGGTAGTCAAACCCTGGCATACTCTACACACTGGGTGGGTAGTCAAACCCTGGCATACTCTACACACTGGGTGGGTAGTCAAACCCTGGCATACTCTACACACTGGGTGGGTAGTCAAACCCTGGCATACTCTACACACTGGGTGGGTAGTCAAACCCTGGCATACTCTACACACTGGGTGGGTAGTCAAACCCTGGCATACTCTACACACTGGGTGGGTAGTCAAACCCTGGCATACTCTACACACTGGGTGGGTAGTCAAACCCTGGCATACTCTACATACTGGGTGGGTAGTCAAACCCTGGCATACTCTACACACTGGGTGGGTAGTCAAACCCTGGCATACTCTACATACTGGGTGGGTAGTCAAACTCTGGCATACTCTACACACTGGGTGGGTAGTCAAACCCTGGCATACTCTACACACTGGGTGGGTAGTCAAACCCTGGCATACTCTACACACTGGGTGGGTAGTCAAACCCTGGCATACTCTACACACTGGGTGGGTAGTCAAACCCTGGCATACTCTACATACTGGGTGGGTAGTCAAACCCTGGCATACTCTACATACTGGGTGGGTAGTCAAACCCTGGCATACTCTACACACTGGGTGGGTAGTCAAACCCTGGCATACTCTACACACTGGGTGGGTAGTCAATCCCTGGCATACTCTACACACTGGGTGGGTAGTCAAACCCTGGCATACTCTACACACTGGGTGGGTAGTCAAACCCTGGCATACTCTACACACTGGGTGGGTAGTCAAACCCTGGCATACTCTACATACTGGGTGGGTAGTCAAACCCTGGCATACTCTACACACTGGGTGGGTAGTCAAACCCTGGCATACTCTACACACTGGGTGGGTAGTCAAACCCTGGCATACTCTACACACTGGGTGGGTAGTCAAACCCTGGCATACTCTACACACTGGGTGGGTAGTCAAACCCTGGCATACTCTACATACTGGGTGGGTAGTCAAACCCTGGCATACTCTACATACTGGGTGGGTAGTCAAACCCTGGCATACTCTACACACTGGGTGGGTAGTCAAACCCTGGCATACTCTACACACTGGGTGGGTAGTCAATCCCTGGCATACTCTACACACTGGGTGGGTAGTCAAACCCTGGCATACTCTACACAATGGGTGGGTAGTCAAACCCTGGCATACTCTACACACTGGGTGGGTAGTCAAACCCATGGTCATGTAAATTAGCTCGAGGAGACTTTGAACTTGAATTGAACAAGCAGTGTTCTGTAAATATTGAAATTTATCATGCATATCAAAGGTTTCGTAGATCCTGATAGGTTAATTCGCAGATACTGTTGTCAGTGATAACAACTAGGTATAAATTTCAAAAACGTTTCCAGTTTGTAAATAATTCGATATTCGAGTACTTCAAATTTGTAGCTATGCACAAATGACTTTCTGGATGGGAAATATGTGCATTTATAACCTTTTCTAGGTACGATTTTAGGTTAGCATAACGGGTTAGAGTTTCACCACATGCTGGGGCTATGAAAGTTTCGAAACAAGGGAGTTGGTCGGGATTTGTTAGTGTTGCTTTAGTTCTTTTAATTTCATTTTCCCAAGCACACAGAAGGAGACCGCTAGTGATAAATATAGAGTACCATCCGCCAGGTTTTGGTCCCCTTAAATAATGGATTGGCTAGCAGAAACTTATGGAAATCTAGTTTGAATATCACCTTGAGTTATATTTTGAGCGTGATTTAGTAGACCATGCTATCAGGGTAAAAAGAAACCGTCATGGTCGCCGTACAATGGCAATAGAGAACTGAGCTTTGAATTTGGGAACAAAGTGTTCAATATATGAATCACATAAGTAGGGGGTATCACCATCATCGATCTTGCTTCAAAGAATACGAACATGATTGTTCATATTCCATTGCAACATTTAACTACTTCATCATATCTTTCCTCTAGAATATATCCATTTTGTTTTGTACAGTATGAGAATAATCCTATCTCATAGGGAAGCATATCTCAAATGTAGCCGAAATTGGGGCAATTTTTAATATTCTTGAGATTATGCGCCTAAAGTCAACACAAGTCATTCTATCTTCAGGCTTCAAAAATCTGTCTTGCAGAATAATAAAAGCAACTTCAACTGGTAAAACATCTAAGATTTGTATTGGATAAATTATAATGTTACTAAAACTTAAGGCAGGGCCTACCATATGTGAGGTTTTTTATTTTAACCCATAGCTCAGCTCAAGTTCTGGTAGGGCCTACCATATGTGAGGTTTTTTATTTTAACCCATAGCTCAGCTCAAGTTCTGGTAAATAAGTTATGAATTAAGGTCATGTAAGTTTTACATCATTCATGCTAATTTTTGTTATTCGAGTGTTCGCGTACCACTAAATTGTACAATATGCCAAGCAACGTAAAAAAGTTGAAGCAGACATGGAACAGGATGCATAGAACAACTAAAAAAACCGAAAAATTTCATATTTTGAGGGGAGGGGGAAGCCTGCAAACGAAAAATTTAAAACTCACAAGCACCCACATAGAGAGTAAGATCACAAGATTACGTACTCAGTTTATGCATCAAAAACTTTCATATAATCGCACTTTAGATGACATAACTGGGTGCGGGGTTCTGTACAAACATCTGGCTGGTGGTAGGTAGGCTGAGTGTGGTGGAGAGGGGTAGTTTACTTTGGTGTTTCGAGACGTTTATCCTATGTACAACGTAACAAGACCGCGGGATTTATGCTTTGGAACTCTCAACAAACGCAAACATTTTGAAAAAGAGGAATTAAGATGATCAGCGAATGAATGGAAGGTAAGATACGATGGATTTCTTAGATTGGAATGGAAGGCAAAAGACGATGGATGATCTTAAAGACAAGAATTTGGTAAGCGGTGAACCACTTATCACAGGGTCGGCAGTTAAAGGAAAGATAGGATGGTGATCCTGCATAAAAATGAGTAAATAATGAGTGTACTTCAATAAATCATGTGAAAGCATAAGTTCAAGCTAGCTAAAATTATTCTCTCCGTTGGTCACAAGTCAGCATGGGTACTTCACATTCCAAAACAAGTAATGAACAATGTTCTTAAATCAGTTTAAAACACAACATGGTATGCTTATGATATTTCAAGTTATATAAAATATTAACAGAATATTAGCATCATATGAATTTAACAGTTTTAGACAAGGTAATATGACCAAAAAATGTTTGCCATGATCCACTGCAGCATGACATTATTGGTGTGGTTAGCATTGGTGCTGGGGATACTCATTGGATATACACCATCAATATTGGTGGTGCATGAAGAAGGATTCACGCTAGAGTATGAGAGTTAAGAAATATTTGAAGCAACGTTAATTTATTTAACCTAATGTAAGCTTATCAATTAGCATAAAAAATGTTGAGTTTTGAAGTCTTTTAATGCAGTTATCAACAGCGTTATCTACATTTTTTTAAAGAATCCGTGGTGCTTTGCTGGACCTTATGGGGCCAGGTGTTCAAGATGTGTAGTTTGACTTGAAAAATCAAGGGATTAATTCACATATAAAGTGCATTCAATAATGATTCTCTGTTATTTTCGTTAGCATATATCAAACTACGAATCGAGCTTTCTAAGCTCGAAGTGCCTATTTTTTAAATTTTCTCGTGAATGCCGGCAATGAATATCCGCACCACATTTCCTGGGACAACATCAGGACACTCGAATCCAATTCACCCCGTAAATTTTTCAGACTGGAACTAAAACTATAGTAAAGAGTGAATAGTTTATTGCCCAATTAATGAAGAGCAGAGACGTAAGAAAACAACGTGTCTTCTGCTTAGTTTCGAAATATTCAGACTTGCATTCATGCCCTGTTTGAAACAGGTTCTGGGATCTTTAATATCATTTTAAAGTAAAACGTAATAAGCAGTATATTCAAAAGTTCAAGTGGAATTGCAAAGCTTTGGGTCGTTTAACACTTTGACTACGACGTGAGTCACCGGTGGTCACTGGGGGAGTTTCCATAAAGTTGCTCACCGACCAGTAGTCACAAACGCAATTTTCGTAAATTTAATGAAAACTATATAAAGGCGCGATACAGTTAATGTTTGCTATATTCAAAATGGCTCACTACAATGAACTTTAAGTTTGAGTTGAATATTGAACTTCAGTTTTACCTGCCGCAGTCAAAGTCTCAATCAGTCCTCTCCTAAAACCAATTCATTTAGTGACGGCTTTCATTGAACAAAGTTATTCCAAGCTTCTATATCAGCACTACAATCATCAAAGCATTTTCAGGCAAATTTCATCTCCTTTTCGTCAAATGTTACACAATTATGGGACTATTTCAAACTTTCATCTGCCTTTCATCAATTGTTACACAATTTTCAAAGTATCCCCAGACAAATTCCATCTACCTCGCGTCAGGGTTTCAATTTGATCACAACGAGCGAAAACGAAGTTTGGCCTCCAAGTGTCCTGGTGTTGCCCCGGGTCGACCTCACAACAAGACCTAACTTGATTCCCTCGACAAGCCGAGAGACCTCGAGGAGACGTAGTGAAGTCTTGCAGGATAAAATTAGAGTGCATTAACTTACCTGCAGTGCAGCAGGACTCTCATTTATGACATCAGCAGCTTCCTTCAGAGCTCTGGAGGCTCTTTGTTCTCCTTCAGCAGCTATGACTTTGGCCCTAGCTTCTCGCGCGGCCTCGGCTTCAGCCGCCATTGCGCGCTGCAGTTGAACCGGTAGACGGACATCCTTGCTGCCAGAGGTACGAAAACGTGCCACCACATTTTGTTCGTCTCGTACCAACATATTTACTTTACACACCGCGTAAAGTAACACTTGTGAACAACACAGGGTAACCCCGGACAGGGAGAAAAAGGATGTGCGTAAATACCCCAAAAAACTGGGGAGGAAAGTGTGTTCAGAAGCGTTTAGACGTACCATTTATTGTGACCTGTCGATGGCGGCTTATAGAAGAGTTAAAGGTTTATAGAATCTTCAGCTAGACGAAGGGAAGAACATTCAAAAAACAGCGCTTTAAGGACTGGAAGCAGAGCATATCCGTAATAGCAGAAGCGACCTTATTTATCCATTGTAAAAGCGATAGAAGCGTGCTTTATGAGAGAGGCTAAATCATTTGGCTCAGTTTACGGGTTAGGTGCGATCCAGACGAAAATTTTCTCTTCTTTCAAAACAGGTTAAGTGCCGGTTGTCTTGTTACGCAACCAATATGTATTAGGAAGTTGTAACTGTTTCTAAATTGGGGCTGAGGGAGGTGATAACACGGCACAAAATAGAGGTCATTAAGTCTGGAAAGCACCAGATGTCTAAGAAAGCTTTCTAGTTCGTGAGGCAATGAAGAATTACGTGCTAGTGTTGACATTAGACCGTGATTTCACAAGTTAAACATCATGTGAGAAGGTTGTTTATCAGGGACCATTACACATGGTGACAGGACACTTATGAACTGACGTAAGAGGGTACGTTATAGTCGGGTCAGTTAGAAGTTCTGGAAGAAGGCTTGTAATGAACAGTTTGGTGAAAACTCCTGTTGGAAAACTGCGAACTCCGTTGTTCAGAGGTAGGAGTAATTGCATTTTTCGGAAAGTTTAGGCTGTTGTTCAGAGGTAAGAGTAACTGTATGTTTAGATTTATTTTCCTGTGAATAAACATGAACTTGACTGGAGGAAAGAGCAGTCGGAGAGCAGGTAACTGAACATAAGGAAAACGAGAGAAGTGACTTGGCTACAAGGTTGACAAATTGCGCTCATGAGCTTCCGTGTGTTGAGACCCGTTCCGATGTTTCGATGTACATTCAATTTCAGAACATATTTTTTATAAGTCTTAGTACTGCGAGAAAATGTAATAGGAATGAATTATCCAGCATTTTATATAAGATGTTCAAAGCAAGGCGGTGCATTCTACCATCTACCACAGACGTCGAGTGAGAAAGATGTCTACTCACTGGTCTACATAGCGTGTAGTGAACTTTACATGTGTCATATGAACTACACGGGTGTCGTACTCACTGTACAAATGACTAAGGAGATTATTATATCATTTATTATCATCTAGATCATCATTGATCTTATTACGCTGCCATTTGTTCACCAAATTTAATAGACAAACGGTCCATTTTCTTCATCTTACAGTTTCACGAATAGATTCGCTGCTCTAGTGGTAACTTTCAAGAACCAATGAATACATTTGGAATTAAGCCAAGATTAGTTAACGGAATACTGGCAGACTACTAGGATAGTACACTATAAGATGCACTAGTTATCCGTCCCTGTGCGTCCAGAATTATTTGCAAGGAAAAACAACGTTGCTTTAGTCTGGAATGCTTACAAATCCAATACAAATCTGGTAAAAGTTCACTAAGTTCTCGAAACGAGTTATTACTGGGCCTTGAACCTTTGAATCAGTGAAGGTTCCCAAGAGGAAGAAACACTATGTCCCAATGATAAATTTGCATTTTTGAATAAATGCAAACCCAAATTCTGAATTTGAAATTTGTGAATTGACAGGAAACGAAGAATAAAGCGAAGAATCTAATGCGCAATATTAGAAAATTGAGTTCCATCAATTAGCTACGGAAATGCATCTACGCAGATCTACGCTTTATAAGTGAACCTACGTAGAATTTAGTGAACTGTCATCTACGCATCTAGTAACTGTGGGTAGATTATGTAGGTCGCTGCTCTATGGTGTGATGTCTACCAAGCTTCTACCTCACTTCTGGGTAGCTCAGATGCTCGCAGTAGAGACATACCTCCTCAAATCAACCTGTCTACTTTTGCTCCACAAAAATTAACGGTTTTCATTAATTAAGCAACGCCTTAACGAACATTTTGATTAATTAAACACTTTTTTAAACGAATGCAAACAGAAATGTCGTCTTGAAATCACCCTGTTTTCACGGAAATTTTACTGCAATGAACGCTCACTACAAGCAGTAACGACAAAATTAGAATTAACGTGGGTTGGTCGCGAAATTTTTTGAAAACTTCAGAGGTCATTATGGAAAACTTTATTTAAGAGCGGGTAACCCACACCAGTCGCCGGCTGGCCAGCTCAGGAGGAGGTCGTGCGTGAGGTGTGTCTCCAGCAAAGCATGGCTATCGTATGCGTGGTTTGGTTACGAGTGTTGAGAAGAAGAAAAAACAAGTCCTGCCCCCTAGTACTCTACATCATCACTGAAATATTTAGCCATTCACATATACTTTATGCTTGCTTAATGTTGAAATGATACCATCGTCACTATTTTCACTCCGCAACTGCCTTGAAATTTTTGGTCATCGCGATGAAGTGTGACAGTTGAACATCAAATCCCAGCTGTTCTAACCGACCTCGGACTCACAATTTCAAACAATACCAACAAAGGAAAGTAAACAATGAAGATACATAAGTTTACAAACAATAAAGAATATTAATTTAAAAGTAAATATAAAATAAACGTGGCGAGAAGAGCCGCATTGAACATTCTCTCCAGTGCAGCAAACTTTTTTGAAACGAAGAGGATGTGGACAAAAAATCTGTACCTAAGTTAATTAGATATTAAACATATTATCCCAGATCATATGATATTAAGACAAACTTTTGAAAGTAGCAATACCTTAGCTTAGATATGTAGCAGTACAAGGGAGTGATGAGGGTGACTATACAAAGATGGTTGGGTGTCATCTACCTAGGGGACTATACAAAGATGGTTGGGTGTCATCTACCTAGGGGGCTATACAAAGATGGTTGTGGTGTCATCTACCTCGGTGACTATATGAAGATGGTTGCGGTGTCATCTACCTAGGTGACTATACAAAGATGGTTGTGGTGTCATCTACCTCGGTGACTATATGAAGATGGTTGCGGTGTCATCTACCTAGGTGACTATACAAAGATGGTTGTGGTGTCATCTACCTCGGTGACTATATGAAGAGTGATGCTGTCACTTACCTTCCTTAGAATATACTATAAAATGAATAGCCAAATCATTTCTTTCTTCAACATGAGCTAAATTTACTCTCGCGTACTGAATATTGGCCTCTGTAGCGTTAGTTATATGTGAACTGACTATAGAAAGCATATGAGTGTTTACTAGTTCATATATCATATCTATATGAGAGTTTCCCAACAAGTACATGTGGTTCCTCTACATGTGACTAGAACTATGTACCCTGAATGCTACATCACACACACAAAGTTTTGTGTCCCACTACCTACAATATTGTATAAATTTAATAAACTTTTTCGTAGAGAGCAAATCATCCTTTCAAATAAAGTCTAGCAGCTGGAGAGAACTATTCAATGTTATACAAAACTCAAAGAAATAAGGCTTATATTTCTCAACGTACTGGTCTTTGAAACGGAGATGTTCAAGTCCTAGGTGTAATGTCAGTAAATGACATTGTCTTAATTTTAATGGAGGTAATTTGCATAATCGAATTCTTAGTTTTAAAGTAGGCAAACTATATAGTCTAAATGATACTTGTAAAGGAGGTAAAATATAAAATCCTGGTCCTAGTTCAAATGTAAGTAAATTATGTTATGCAAATCTTACTCTCAAAGCTAGACAAAGTCTCAAATATCACCAAAAACTTTCCTTTTGTACTGTAACTCTTTTATGTAGAGTAACTGTGGCTGATTAATCCTATTATTAGAGTATCTGGCTGATTAGTCCTTTTGGTCGAGTAACTCTGGCTGATTAGTCCTTTTGGCCGAGTAACTCTGGCTGATTAGTCCTTTTGGTCGAGTAACTCTGTCTGATTAGTCCTTTTGGTCGAGTAACTCTGGCTGATTAGTCCTTTTGGTCGAGTAACTCTGTCTGATTAGTCCTTTTGGTCGAGTAACTCCGGCTGATTAATCCTTTTGGTAGAATAACTGTGGCAGAGTAACTGGCGTTTGGTAGAGTAACTGGCTGATTAATCCTTTTGGTAGAGTAACTGTGGCTGATTCGTCCATTTTGGTAGAGTAACCGCGGTTGACTAAAACAATCATTTTCTTTTCAATTGGAAAATTTTTCTTAATTTTCTTCAGGTTTCGCAGTCAAAATAATCAACATTTTGGAGTGCGAGAACTAACAAGCCTATTTAAAGAGGCCTACCCAACTCACAAAATGTAACGTTGGAGGATAGACTTCTTAAAGACAACGCTTGTGGAATTATTCCAAGTAATATTGTTACTTCCATGTTGTTGTACATCGGTTTTTCCTGAACTACCTAATTATTAGAGAACATTTAAATAGACACGGCAAGGTCCAACTAATGGCAAAATGATACATTGTAAAAGTTTTTAATGAGACGAAAGGTGGTGGGGGTAGAAGTGATGTCCAAAAGAGAAGACGACCGTATGGTGCGTAGGAAAGAACAAGAGAAGAAGGAGAAAAGAAATGCTTGTGTCACAGTGAGAAGAAAGGAGAAGTGTTTTTATCACAGTGTTCTATCACACTAGGTTCAGCATACACTTCGGTAACAAGTACATACAGAGTGCGGCAGTCAGTACTGCATTTTTAAGCTTCCACAGCCTCTCGAAAGTGTAGAATTGACTGCCACAATTTACATAAAATATCCTTGCTCTAATGTCACAGGAAACAACTGTAAACGACAATGAAGGTTCCGCAAAAGATAGACTAATTATAAATTAGGCTTTTCAAGTAAATTTCAATCCAAATACTTAAGTTGAAATCTATAAGCTGATACGAAATGCGAGTCTGCAGTAACAGTGAAAATACAGAATTAACCGTTGCACCCTGTATACAAATTTTTTGCACCAATAAACAACAGTGAAGTTGAAAACCAAAACCTTTATAAGGAGAGCCAAGTCCCTAACATACTCTAAAGAGTATCCTTTTCTCGATATATCCTTTAAAGAAATTTTAGTTTTAAATTTGGGAACATATATGGCCCAAATTTTATTTCTATACTATTTACTTATATGTACTATAAGAGGTAAAATGTAAAATACCGGTGTTGGTTCTAAAGTAGATTAATTATTTTGGTCAAATCTTACTTTCAATCTAATTGAACTGTATAGTTCAAATCTCTGTTTTAAAGTAGGCAAAATATATATTCAAGTTTTACTTCTAGAAAAGGCAAAATATAAAATCCTGGTTCTAGCTCTAGTGTAGGTATATTATGTTGTCCAAACCTACTTTCAATCTACGTGAATTAAATAGTTCAAGTTTCACTTTTAAAGTAAGTGAATTGTACGTGTAGCTTTGTAGAATTATATAGCTGGACTGGGAGAGAGAGTGTGGGAATCGATTTTGGTTCCAGATGATTCCAGAAGAATGGAATAAAATAGAATGAGAAAACAGGAACCCAATCTTGCTTTAGGGACACTAGTCCCGCACAGGCATCAGAGGAGGATTAGATTATAGATTCTTAGTTACGTCTAAGCCTCCCTTTTCGCAACAAAGGCGATCCAAAGAGAGGAAGGAAGAAGGCACCATTTAGTATAGAGTTAAGGGAACGTGGAATCTATGCAAAAAGGGCATAGAAACATTAAGATGAGAAAGAAGTTCATGAAACAAGATCAAAATTGAAGAAGAAAGAAGTAGGATTTGAAAAAAAGCAGTGAACCGAAAAAGATGGTCCGTAACAAAAAAAAACTATTCTATTTCAACAAAAAGAAAGCCTACCTAACCTTTAGCTCGGGACCTCACATAATCCCCCTGGGAGCGCTAATTCCCATAGACACAACAGTTGTATCTCCCTGAGGGGGCATCAGCGAAGGAGTGAAAGAAAAATAATGAAAGTAACGTTCACGGTCATTGATTTTCACGCGGCATCGAAGACAGATCGCAGTGCTTTCAGGAAGCTTTCTGCAATGTAAGATATTCTATTCTGCAACGAATGTCAGAAAAACTATTTATGGAGAAGCGGAGGATTGTCGGATTAGACAAAAAGGGCAGTGATGGGTTGACCGGAAAAGTAATTGCAAGGTAACGAGAGTTTGCGGTAAAGCAAAAACCTAAAGTGAAGTAGTACAAAATTGAATTTCGTACATAGGCAGAGCTATACTTTATATGTGAACCTTGAATCTAACAGACAGTTATACAATCTATATGTGAACTTTGAATATAATTGACAGTTATATTCTTTACACGTGAATCTTGAATCTAATAAACAGTCATGAACTTTATATGTAAACTTTGAATCTAATAGTGTTATATGTTTTATTTGTGAACCTTGAATCTTATGGACAGTTACACACTTTATATGTTAACTTTGAATCTAATAAAGTTAAATACTTCATGTGGGAACCTTGAATCTAATTAGCAGTTATCTAGGGATTTATATAGCAAGTGTGGCTTGATTGTGTAGGTCGCTGTATTATGTATCTTCTAACGTAATGTCTTCTCTCTCCCTACTTTATATATCCAATTTTAAAGTTGCTTCATCATCAAAATATTCATATATACACTGTCTTTCTTATTAAAACATTCAATTATACACTCTTTATTATCAGTATATTGAGGTATACATTGTCTTGATGTTTAAAATATTCATTTATGCACCCTTTATAATCAAAATATTCAAGTAATTCAAGTATACAGTCTCTTTATCTTTTAAATATTCATTTATATACTCTTTGCAATCAACATATTGAGGTATATAGTGTCTTGATGATTAAAATATTCAAATATACTGTCTTTACCATCCACACATTACCATACTGCGTACACGACCATACATGGTCAACATTCGAGCTAATGTCAACGGTACCCTTTTTTTAGGTTACCAACATGTTAACTTTTCATCCTGTTGGGACTTTTTAGGCTACCAACATGTTAACTTTTCCTCATGTTGGGACTTTTTAGGTTACCAACATGTTAACTTTTCATCCTGTTGGGACTTTTTAGGTTACCAACATGTTAACTTTTCATCCTGTTGGGACTTTTTAGGTTACCAACATGTTAACTTTTCATCCTGTTGGGACTTTTTAGGCTACCAACATGTTAACTTTTCCTCATGTTGGGACTTTTATTTAACTCGAGCGGCTTGTCCTTTGTCATATCTATTATTGTATCATAATTGTTTTTTTTGTGAATTTCATACATTGGTGTGTAATGGTCATGAATAACTTTAAAATTGAACTTGTCCCAAGACCAGTGCGATAGAATCAACAAATTTGATCAGTTTAATTAATCTTCAACAAACACAAAAAAAATAAAAAAATAAAAGAAATAAGGGGACCTAAACTTCATCACAAATGGTGCACTTTGAGGGCCACATGCCTCTCAAAGTGCACCATTTGAACAACAAAATATAAAATTTAAAATACAAAAATAAGAAATAAATTAAATAAAACAACTGTTAAAGCTCGACACCCGACAATGCAGCAGAAAGATAATGAGTAAAAAGTCGTGTTTGTGTTTTTTTGGTGTAGAACTGCTCATGTAAATTGTGATGCAAATTTTGCTCTGATACATCTCATTGGTTAAAGAAAGTACTAGTTTTCACGTTAGTAAATATTATAGAGAAAGTTTTAAATTTGAATTTTAGAAAATTGTGGTCTTGTCTTTAGTTTTGATGTAAATAATTTGGTTCAAGTCTCACCTTCAATGTAAGTAAATGACATAGTCTATGTCTTAATTTAAATGTAGGTAAATATTGCCTAGTCCAAGTTTTAGCTTTGAAGTAGGCAAACTACCTAGTTGAAATTCTACATTTAAAGGAGTTAAAATATAAAATCCAGGCCCTATTTCAAATTTAGGTAAATTATGTTGCCCAAATCTTACTTTCAATCTAAGTGAATTATACAGTCTAAGCCTCAGTTTTAAATCACGTGAATTATGTAGTTTAGGTCTTGGCTTTAATGTCAATGTAAATTTACATTAAATTAAATGTAAATAAATTACACGTAAATTCATGTGTAATTTAATTAAATGTGAAATAAATGTAATTAAATTATATGTGAATTACAAATAAATTTACATGTAATTTAATGTAAATAAACTACACAATCCAAGTGTAAACTTGTATAAAATTCCAGAATTTTTAGAAGCTTATTTTGAACTTGTCCTAAATTCACAAATGAGTAAGAATATATTCATTCATATGATATGTGAAATAAAATAATTGCATATCTCACATGCAATTCGAGTCTGGCTGTTGTAAGATACGTAAAATGTAGTACGTTTTATGTTATTAAATAGATCAGAAGTAGTGAGCATCATGGAAAGATCATATCTTCTGGATCCTAAGGACAAACACACACATTATACTGGAGACTTGCATGAATAAACCTGCCGGTAATTAGGCATATAACCAACCTTCCAGTTATTAAATGTATATATATATATATATAATATACCTTTCAGCAATTATATTCATATAATATACTTTCCAGCAATTATATATATATATAATATAAATTCCAGCAGTTATGTATAACATACCTTCCAGCAATTATGTACATAATATATCTTGCAGCAATTATATATATACATAATATAACTCTCAGCAATTACATATACATGACATACCTTCCAGTTATTATACATGTACAACATATATATGATATATCTTTCTGCAATTTTATATGTAAAATATTCCTTCTAGCAAATATATAACATACCTTCCAGCAATTATATATATAACATACCTTTCAGCAATTATATATATAACATACCTTCCAGCAATTATATATATAACATACCTTCCAGCAATTATATATATAACATACCTTCCAGCAGTTATATATATGTACATAACATACCTTCCAGCAATTATATATATAACATACCTTCCAGCAATTATATATATAACATACTTTCCAGCAGTTATATATATATGTACATAACATACCTTCCAGCAATTATATATATATATATCTTTCAGTAATTTTATACATAAAATATACCTTCCAGCCATTCAGCAGCAGATACCTACACTTCAAATTTTGATGGAGGCAAGTATGTGTGAACTCAAAGAAATGTTGTGTGGACTTGCTGTAACATTATGTTTTTGGTGCACATTTTAGTTCTGAGAAATGAAGTGTTTCCCCAAAAAGCTTACCGTCGAGTTAAAAATGTTATATTTCTTTGCTTTCTGATAGTTTTGAATTGAAATGGTGGCAGCGCGGTGGGATTTAGTTTCCTATTTAAATTAGATTAGATGTTGGTTTAAGCCTCCCTAACCGCAACTAAGGCCTTACAAAGAGAGGAAGGAAGAAGGCACTATTTAAGTAAGGAGTAGAATCGATGCACAGGGTGCATAGAATCAGTAAATTGAGAAAGCAGTTTATGAAGTAAGATAAAAGTTGAAGAAGAAAGCAGTTGGTACTGAAAAGCAGGACAGCAGTAAATCGACAAAAGACGGTCCTTAAAATAATAAAATACCTTCTATTCCATCAAAAATAAGGTCCACCTAACTCTCAGCTCGGAACCTCACATTTTCCCTTAGGAGTGCTAGTTTTCATGGATACAATAGTTGTATCTCCTTGAAAGGTGATCTTTCAGAAGCATTTTAACGGATTATCATCGTTGAAAACATTGTGATTTTCGCACTTGCTGTAACCAATCTACTTGGTAGAACTTCATCTAATTTCTGTACACTACGAAGACTTTAGATATTTTGCAGCACAGAACATTTTTTGAACTTTGGACAGCATATATTGAAATAGTTATGCGAGATACCGATACATATCCCGACAAACTGAGACGAAGGGGTGAGAAAGAAACCTGACCGTTAGACCCACAACAGATTCCCGAAGTCATTGTTCTTTGATCGGGAAATGGAAACGATGCTGAGAATCGTTAGGATGCAAACTAGAGAGTTAAAAATTGACAGTTTTAAAACGCTGGAGGAATGCTCAGGATCAATCTCAGGAACGCGATATTTTGGGAGCATTCAGAATGAATGAAACTAAGCATAGGGGTTGAAATCTCCTCGGCGTGAGCACTCTGGCTCTACTCCGTTTGAAAACAGAATCTAAGAGTTCGTTGATTAAGACACTTAAAAGGTTATTTTTTTCAAGCAATTGCATTTGAATTCACCATTGAAAAACGTGTACATGGCCGTGCTCCTTTACTGTTACTCAAAATGCACTTCATTTGACACAGAGGGGATAAGAGCGTCGTGCTTCGACCAGGTCTGGTCTCGTGGCCACTACGCTGGTAGGCCTTTATGACCAGGTCTAGTCTCGTGACCACTACGCTGGTAGGCCTTTAGGACCAGGTCTAGTCTCGTGACCACTACGCTGGTAGGCCTTTAGGACCAGGTCTGGTCTCGTGGCCACTACGCTGGTAGGCCTTTAGGACCAGGTCTGGTCTCGTGACCACTACGCTGGTAGGCCTTTATGACCAGGTCTGGTCTCGTGACCACTACGCTGGTAGGCCTTTAGGACCAGGTCTGGTCTCGTGACCAATACGCTGGTAGGCATTTATGACCAGGTCTAGTCTCGTGACCACTACGCTGGTAGGCCTTTATGACCAGGTCTGGTCTCGTGACCGCTACGCTGGTTGGCCCTTAAAAGTGCGCATCGACTTGAGCCTCCAAAAAGCAGCTCGGTCTTTATCTAACGATTGGATAATCGATGTATTGGACTAAAAATGATGATGCCCGCGTCTGATAATAGGAAGCGTTCTTACAAATTCGCTAAGAGAAAGTAATAACGAATATTTGTGTAGGGAATATATATGATTGGACCAAAAATCGCGCGTCCGATAATGGGAAGCAGTTTAAAAAATTTGATAAGAAGAAGTAACAGATAATATTTATGTAAGGAGATTTTGAACGAAGGTAGAGTGGAGCCCTTGAATAAAGGAGAAGTTTTACAGTCCTTACTGCTGCTGTGACTGGATGACAATGGATTTTAATTAAAAGGGTTAGGCTACGAAGAAACTTTAATGAAGACTCAACAATACTGAACACAAATAGTGAAAGATACTTTGAATTTGAAATTGACAATAAATCTATTGGGTATCGTGTTTAAAGGTTATAAAGCAACGAAAATAAATATTGTTAAGAAAATCGACCGCACTGCCACCGTCTGACCAGATAAGTTTTCCCTGACGTATCTAGAGCGCCTTTTGTCACAAAGGGCGTCCCTCTGTCACAAAGGGCGTCCCTCTGTCACAAAGGGCGTCCCTCTGTCACAAAGGGCGTCCCTCTGTCACAAAGGGCGTCCCTCTGTCACAATGGGCGTCCCTCTGTCACAAAGGGCGTCCCTCTGTCACAAAGGGCGTCCCTCTACCACAAAGGGTGTCCCTCTGTCACAAAGGGAAACCTGTGGTTAATCTTTCCAGAAGATTGTCTCTCCATTCACGGTTGTTGAATCTTTGATATTAGCTCATTAATTCTTTTTGTAGTGTTTCAACCTTCGATGAAATCAAAATAAGTAAGCTTTGAAGTAGAGCTGGAGGTTTAAATTTCACAATGTTTGTACTTTGAGGTTTTCATTTCTAACGTTGGAATAAAACCTTCGATTGAACATGTTCAAAAGTAGCTTCATAGAAACGGTATTGGGAGAACTGGGGGCTACGTTAGAGCGAGCAACAAAGTTCACACAAGGTGTTTTATGAATCAGAGTATAGCATGAACAGTCGAGTATGTTAAAAAAGGTGGTACAAACAAAGAGAATTGTTCAATGTAAATTTCACGAGTTTTAACACTTTGACTGCGGGAGGTAAAACTGAAGTTCAATATTCAACTGGAATTTAAAGTCAATTTCAGTAAGTAATTTGGAAAATAGCAAACATGAGCTGGATCGTGCCTTCATTTAGCTTTGATTGAGTATTTATGGAAATTGTGTTTGTGACTACTGGTCGGTCTGCAGCGTTGTGAAAATCCCTCCGTGTACCACCGGTGGGTCACGTCGAGGTTGTATCGTGCCTTCATTTAGCTTTGATCGAGTATTTATGGAAATTGTGTTTGTGACTACTGGTCGGTCTGCAGCGTTGTGAAAATCCCGCCGTGTACCACCGGTGGGTCACGTCGAGGTTGCATCGTGCCTTCATTTAGCTTTGATTGAGTATTTATGGAAATTGTGTTTGTGACTACTGGTCGGTCTGCAGCGCTGTGAAAATCCCGCCGTGTACCACCGGTGGGTCACGTCGAGGTTGTATCGTGCCTTCATTTAGCTTTGATTGAGTATTTATGGAAATTGAGTTTGTAACTACTGGTCGGTCTGCAGCGTTGTGAAAATCCCGCCGTGTACCACCGGTGGGTCACGTCGAGGTTGTATCGTGCCTTCATTTAGCTTTGATTGAGTATTTATGGAAATTGAGTTTGTAACTACTGGTCGGTCTGCAGCGTTGTGAAAATCCCTCCGTGTACCGCCGGTGGGGCACGTCGCAGCCAAAGGGTTAAAGGATTTTATACCTTAAGAATATCAGAAGAGACTGACGGAGAAGTTATTTATTTACGAAATGTAGAGTGAAATTTTTAGGAAGAATCAAAACACGATATTCAAGAACCTATGGTTGGTATCGTAAAATAAGGTAATCTATTAAAAGCAAATAATTTTCACAAAGTAGAATATTATCGATGATGGTTCCATTTACACAGGACAGAATTTCCACTGAACCATACAAGTTTAGGCAGATTGTGTTACTTTCACATATAATTGGAGGCAGATTGTGTTACTTTCGCATATAATTGGAGGCAAATTGTGTTACTTTCACATATAATTGGAGGCAGATTGTGTTACTTTCATATATAATTGGAGGCAGATTGTGTTACTTTCACACATAATTGGAGGCCGATTGTGTTACTTTCACATATAATTGGAGGCAGATTGTGTTACTTTCACACATAATTGGAGGCAGATTGTGTTACTCTTACAGATCTGAAATCATATGTAAGAAGTATTTAAGAATTCACGTGTACCTCTTATACAGAGAAATAAAAAAAATTTCACCCAAGCCTTGGGGAAAAACATATGACAAAATACATATATCAACAGGGAATTGCAATAGCGCTCCGACCTACACTTAGTCAATGGAGATTGCTGTGTACGTTTACATAATGTATGGCATGTATCTAGCATAGTCATAAATAAATTTTGCAGACAAATGCGAAAAACCAAGTACTTCAAACCCACGTTCTGTATTTCAAGTACTGTGTATTACTTAAACTCACTATGACCATAATAACAGGTGCCGTCGAACAGCTCACCATAGCGACAAAAATCAGAAAAACACATTGTTTCTACTTACAATAGAAGACAATTTTATATTAATGCATCATTGTTCACGTGTCCGTACAATGCACTTGGCAGACCAGTGAAGCTGTAACAGTTCGCAGTCCTAACGCCTGCACGGATACCTAATACTAACGTTAATACTGAAGGACCTAATATTGAAGTAGTAGGACCTAATGCAGAAGTAATAGGACCTTATACAGAAGTAGTAGGACCTAATACAGAAGTAGTAGGACCAAAAACTGAAGTAGTAGGACCTAATACTGAAGTAGTAGGACCTAATACTGAAGTAGTAGGACCTAATACTGAAGTAGTAGGACCTAATACTGAAGTAGTAGGACCTAATACTGAAGTAGTAGGACCTAATACTGAAGTAGTAGGACCCAATACAGAAGTAGCCGGACCTAATACAGAAGTAGTAGGACCTAATACTGAAGTAGTAGGACCTAATACAGAAGTAGTCGGACCTAATACTGAAGTAGTAGGACCTAATACTGAAGATGTAGGACCTAATGCTGAAGTAGTAGGACCTAATACTGAAGTAGTAGGACCTAATACAGAAGTAGTAGGACCTAATACAGAAGTAGTAGGACCTAATACAGTAGTAGTAGGACCTAATCCTTAGCCAAAATAACAATTAAACGCGTATGTTCCCTAGAGCGGACTGGGTGGTAGAAATCGGTCCCTCCAGGGGGCCAGACACTTACATCTCGACACGCTCCACTTTCACCCCCCAGGGATCAGTGGCCTCGTCAAGTGAACTTTGCATTGTGGATGAGATGGATTCTCTTTCGCTCAATATCTCAGCCAAGTTGCGCGTGCCGAGCACATTGCGGAGCGTGGTGGCAGCCAACAGCCGGGTCGAGTGGCTGTTGGCCCGAACAACCGTAAACGTGGTAGTTGGGGGATGATATGGTTGTCAAGATGGTGAGTGGGTAAGTGACGTGGTAGTTAGGATGGCAGGTGGTGGTTAGGGTGACGAGTGGGCAGATGATATGGTAGTTAGGGAGGTAAGTGGGGAATGATAGGGTAGTTAGGGAGGCAAGTGGGGGGTGATAGGGTAGTTAGGGAGGCAAGTGGGGGGTGATAGGGTAGTTAGGGAGGCAAGTGGGGGGTGATAGGGTAGTTAGGGGAGCAAGTGGGGATGATATGTGGTAGTTTGGGTGACAGGTGGTTGAGTGACGTGGTAGATAAGGTTGCAAGTGGACAGGTGACAGGATAGTGGGCACATGACAAAGTAGTTGGAGTGGCAAGTGGAGGATGGTATGGTAGTTAGGGTGGCAAGTGGGTGAGAGACGTGGTAGTTAGGGTGGCAAGTAGGTGAGCGATATGGTAGTTAGGGTAGCAAATGGATGGATGACAGGGTGGTTGGGATGACAAGTTTGTAGGTGTTATGGCGATGGCGAGAAAAGAACGCCAATGATTTTATCGGTGAACAGAGCAGGTTGGTAAACGAATGCCGTGGTTTTGAACAGATGACAAAATGGGAGGGGGATGAGTTTGTAAATTGGGATATGATGCGATCGGCGTCCAACAGATAGAAATGAACATAAGGGCGCAAATGCATTTGAGTAAAAGATGGTGGATGAAGCAGCAATACACAGAGAGGGTGTAATGATCAACAGACAGAGATGCACGATTGTTAATCAGATTGAAAAGTGTGTTGTTAAGGTAAACGAATCAATAAAGATTGCATATTGGAAGTGAATCGTTCAGAACAAGGGATGTTAGAGGTATCGTTGACAGACCACATGTTGGAACATTTAATTTTATGAAGGTTACAATATGTAAAACAAGTCAATGATTTATCCGGGAGCAAACAGGCGTGAGGATGACGATGATAGAAAAAATCCAGCATCAGTTGTTCGGGCCAACAATCAATCGATAGGAAGAAAAGAACACTCGCGTGCAATATTACCAATGAAACAGACGCAATCACGAAAAGAGCAATAATATTGACGATATCGGGGACACACATGTTCAGTCGTTGGTGATGATATTGGATAGCGAATATTAGGAGCCAGTCACCGCGTATTTTAGATACATTCAGATTATATATAGATGATTGAGAGCGATATTGGGTCGCATCATTCGCAAGAATAACAGCAACAGTAATGGTAGCAGCAACAATAGTAGTAGTAATAGTAGTAATAGTAGTAGTAGTAGTAACAATGATATTGGCGGCACAAAACACACGCACAATGGCACAAATATCACGATGATGACAGAGTAACAGGAAGGAGGACGGAAATAATGTAGACAGAGTTATGTCGGTACAACAATAAGAATAAAAGGAAATTGAAGTAAAGTGGCAAGGAAAATAAGGGGAGCGACAGAATTGTGTTGGAAATACATAAAATCGAAATAAAAGAAAGAGAACGAAATAAGTTTAGGGGAAAAATAGATCAAGGTGGCATTGACGTGTAAATAATAATTACTTGTTTTGAACATTGATGAGAGCGTTCTCAGAAGAAGAATATTTACAACATTGGAAGAAAATCAATTTATTGTTTCAAAATTTGATGAAATGTTCGAATGTTTACCGTTGTGAGATAAGATAATGTGAGACACGTGATGTAGAATGTATATTGTGAGATAATATATTACAAGATAATGTGATAATAAGATAATGTAAGATAAGATATTATGAGGTAAGAACTTGCAAGATAAGATAATGTAAGATAAGATATTGTAAGATAAGATATTGTGAGATAAGATATTGTAAGATAAGATATTGTGGGATGAGACATTACAACAAGATAATGTGATAATAAGATAATGCAAGATAAGATATTATGAGATAAGAAATTGCAAGATAAGATAATGTAAGATAAGATATTGTGAGATACGTGACGAAGAAAAGATAACAAGTGCCGGACGTAGAAACATCAGTGATTGTAACGAACGAACGAACGAACGAAAATAAGATAATTTCCAAGTGACGGTCAAAAGAGACAAATTCAAGGGGGTAAAATTAAAGTTTTGTGATGAAACAAACAGGTAGGGATGAGGGTTAGGGTGCACGGTAGGGATGAGGGTTAGGGTGCACGGTAGGGATGAGGGTTAGGGTGCACGGTAGGGATGAGGGTTAGGGTGCACGGTAGGGATGAGGGTTAGGGTGCACGGTAGGGATGAGGGTTAGGGTGCACGGTAGGGATGAGGGTTAGGGTGCACGGTAGGGATGAGGGTTAGGGTGCACGGTAGGGATGAGGGTTAGGGTTAGGGTGTACGGTAGGGATGAGGGTTAGAGTGCACGGTAGGGATGTGTAGGATCAGGGTTAGGGTGCACGGTAGGGATGTGTAGGATCAGGGTTAGGGTGCACGGTAGGGATGTGTAGGATCAGGGTTAGAGTGTACGGTAGGGATGTGTAGGATCAGGGTTAGGGTGCACGGTAAGGATAAGGATCAGGGTTAGGGTGCACGGTAGGAATGAGGATCAGGGTTAGGGTGCAAGACGACGCAAAAAAGGATGGTACGTGTGCGTAAAAAGCGCGCACACGACACACATGTACGTATGTGCGGTGGTGCACACGTGGACACGCACATGGGCGACTCAACGTACATGGTTTGGAGCCGCACATGCAGTATTCAAGTGATGCACATATATAGTGAAGGTGTGCGGAATATATCATATTATATGTACGCGTACGAGGCATACGTCACAAAGATCATAAGTTAGGCTCAGAAGTAATGTTGGATGCGATGATTTTCATGAGTATGATATCATCCAATCATTATGGGTAACATCCAATCATTATGGGATATCATCCAATCATTATGGGTAACATCCAATCATTATGGGATATCATCCAATCATTATGGGTAACATCCAATCATTATGGGATATCATCCAATCATTATGGGATATCATCCAATCATTATGGGTAACATCCAATCATTATGGGATATCATCCAATCATTATGGGTAACATCCAATCATTATGGGATATCATCCAATCATTATGGGATATCATCCAAGCATTATGGGATATCATTCCATCATTATGGGATATCATCCAATCATTATGGCGTGAACGGCAGTATGAAAATTCAAAATAAAAACGGAATGGTGACGTTGTATGCAGGATACATGCGGAATGATAGTGAAGACGGGTCATAATGATATTCCAGTGATAGAATGATGAAATTATAGACCAATTAAAAATTAAAAGAAAGTGGATCCGATGATAATGATGACATTGAATCCATTGCTTGAACATAAACATGAAGTTAGGTGAACATGAAACGCAGAAAAATACTCAAATATTATTGAATATTTAATTGATAAAAAGAAATATTCCGCAGACCGATCACATGCTTGCAGAAGCGTAGGATTTGCGTACAATATTACGGCAGAAAGCGACAGCAGCGTTCACGTGAGCGGATTAAGCAGTAATCAATTGCGTTCACGAAGCGAATATTGCGCGCGTTTGAAACATGATGCGAACGAGTTTGAAACGTGTATCAATTTGGCAACAATTTGATTGTATGCTCGAAATAAATATGAACCACTCAAAGTATATTTTAAATTTTTTTTGCCGAAGTGTTATATAGAAAAAGAACGAGTGATCGTGTTCAAACGCGTTTCAACACATCCAAACACGTGGCGACAGGTTTAAGACATGTTCGGAACATCAGCCAAATCCAGAGAAAGCGTCAGCAAATTTGCGGTTATTACATCATACAAACAATTAATGATGAAAATTAATAATAAATACAATAGCAATACTCCCTCGGTAAGTGTGTGACGATCCTCCGGGCGTTGAGATAGAGGTTAATGAAGGAACAAGACATACATTTTATTTCAAACATTTCAGAGGTTTTCAATAGACGCACATGGAGCGTGTGTGTAAATAGCAGAGTTCATTTGTAAAAAGAGAAAAAAAGTTACAAATTGTCAACGATTTGTACAAAACGTGGTATTTTTGAGAAAAATTACAAGAAATGTTAAAAAAATTGGATTTTGCAGAAATGTTCGAAGAGGAGAGGTGTTTTTGACGACAGTTATCATTTGAAAATATGTTGGAAATAAATTATGAACAAACCATCGAATTCAACAAAAATATTGTAGATAGGGTTTGTTAAAATTCACAAGGTTAAAAAAAAAAAAAATCGTTGTACAGCAGGAATGGGAAGAGTATACAGACATGTGTGCACATGGGGGTATGTGTGCACATGGGGGTATGTGCACATGAGAATATATGTGCACATGGGGAAATATGTGTGCACATGGGGGATATGTGGGCACATGGTGGTATATGTGCACATGGGGATATGTGAGCACATGGGGATATGTGCACATGGGGATATGTGCACATGGTGTAGGGGTTTGGGTGGGAATTCAAAGAAGTTCATCATCCAGTCGAGAGCAGCGAGGCAGAGGGAAAGAGAGGCAGAAATTAGAACCAGAGGAATTGATGTAATGTTAAGTTCATTTCTACATTGTATTTCAGTATCTAACTTCAAGGTATGACTCAATATATCACATGGCTCTTTTCTATGTATATATATATATCACCTGTATCTACATACTCTAGTAACTCCTACATATGGTATTCTATGCCGTAGATGTCATTTTAGGAACACATTGCTACCTATATTGAATTGTCTACATAGATTAATGGTAATTGTCTACATAGATTAAAGGTACGCAGTTAGGCACATAGTGCCAAACTATGTAAGTTCTCTTCCGATACCGGCACCGTATTGGAGTACTGCTGTACCGGTTCTACTATTGTACCAGTACAGTGTTAGGTACCGTGAATATGAACAGCATTATTGCAAGGTCAAGACAGTCTCGATTTTGTATATATCTTTTTTTGGACACAATGAACGCGATAAATGCGTGAAGTGCTGTTGCAAAGTGCGCGTCAGTGCTCAGGTACGACAAGTTTTGTTTTCTTCATCACTCAATTGATTGATTGATTGATGACGTCGACGTTGGTTGATCACAAAGTCCCTAAAATGATATCCAAATTTTCCCGGAGGTGGGTCAAAATTTTCCCACTTCTGAAAAAAATAACCGAAAGAAAAACGGAACTTGAAACCATAAGAAACACTTAGGAACCAAAATGACATGTAGAACGAACAGAATGTCACTTGCAGTCGCTAATATATGATATAACGGAACATAGAGAAGTTCTGAAAGAGAGAGAGAGAGAGAGAAAGAGAGAGATGGCAAAGCGTGCTGCCGTGACTATAACTTCATGCTGGAATAAAAATGGCAGTGCAGCTTCTAGTTTTCTTTAGGGCATTCGGGAAAGAAATGACCTAGAGATGGGCCCTATAGCGCCCTGCTATTTTACTTTTGTATTGATTTCCTGCCTTGAAATTGAAGGCAAAAATTACCCTTGAACAAAACCGTAGCTATGCTACGGCTAAGATAGTCTTGGTTGTAAGGTTAAGGCAATCTTTACGCTCTAAAACCGTTTTGGCCTTGAAAGATAGTTTTAAAAACCTTGGCTATTTCACATCACTTCATAAGATCGTTTTTGGAAAAGAGAAGTCGCCCGTTGATTGGTTTCACATGATCACAATCTATCAATTGATGTTGATAGTGCGATGAAGGCCCCAAAGCCGTCAATTTGCAAATATAACTTAACTTAGATTTTAAATGCTCCTCAAGTTTCGATACCAAATTTCATCCAAATTTGAATTTCAATGACAAATTTGGTCTAAATTTAAATATCGTCAAATTTCGTCAAATTTTGACAATTCTAAGAGTACTTTCGATTGAATTCACTTATTCATTATTGGGGTAGCAAGAATAATCTCATTTGTATAATATATTAAAGAACAATCATGACTAGACAACAAGAAGAGGATATCAAAACTATGTATAGAGCACAGTAGCATTGAAGAAACCAAAATGGCAGGCTAAACAGACTTATGGAAGGCCTAAATAGATCCATGGAAGGCCCAAACAGACTTATGGAAGGCCTAAATAGACTTATGGGAAGCCTAAACAGACTCATGGAATCCCTAAACAGACTTATGGAAGGCAAAAAATAAACTTATGGGAAGGCCTAAATAAACTTATGGGAAGCCTAAACAGACTTGTGGAAGGCCTAAATAGACTTTTGGGAAGCTTAAAGAGACTTATGGAAGGCCTAAACCAACTTGCAGAGGCAGGCAAGGAAGAGAAGTTTCTCTTGCAGGTGAATGAACGTACGCATGCACAACGCAGGCTCGCTATGACACAGCTGAAACATACACTAATTTCGATACAAGTATTCTGTTGGTTACAATATCATTAAAAAGAGCAATAGACATGTTCATAAAGTAATAAGAGTAATAATAATAGGAGTCAAGTAATAGAAGTGCGTAAAATGCCCATGCATTGAGGTTGACATACATTCGTGCTCTCAACATACATCCAACCTTCATCATACTCCAGTTCATGCCATCATCACGCTCCAGTTCATGCCATCATCACACTCCAGTTCATGCCATCATCACACTCCAGTTCATGCCATCATCACACTCCAGTTCATGCTATCATCACACTCCAGTTCATGCCATCATCACACTCCAGTTCATGCCATCATCACACTCCAGTTCATGCCATCATCACACTCCAGTTCATGCCATCATCACACTCCAGTTCATGCATACATTCAGGTTATACTTTTCTGTAGCAAGCACAGCTTAGGTTCAATATATAATGTTGTAAACACAGCCTAGGTTAACCAATGGCGTCGCAAACACGACATAGGTTAACCAATGGCGTCGCAAACACGACATAGGTTAACCAATGATGTCGCAAACACGGCTTAAGTTCAACCAATGGTGTCCTTAACCTAACATAGGTAAATTCCTTCACGTCAAAAACTTGAGTATGAACTAGAGACACACACAGACGTACGTGTCAAGTATAATTGTTTCAACATGCTCGCTCATGGAGAACTATGTAAAAACATGTATTACATCCATACCAAGCTTATTTTATTAGCTTATTAGCGCTGATTTTCTCTGTCTAAAGAAAGAGGTAATCAGCGATAAGTTCGCGATAAAAGAATCTTGAAAAACTATCACTATCAAGGTTAATATTAATTGAATCTGAATTATGAACTTTAGTAGTTCATTATATGACATCACATTTTTTCCACTCTATGTAGCTACCTTTAAAGATCATCAGATTGAAACAGAAATGCATAGTGTAAATCTTTATATATGTGATATACACTATCCATTCACTATCTCTGGGTAGTGTAAATTTTGAGGCAAGGGAGGTCGTTTATTTAAACGCACAAAGTTAAAAACACAAAAATGCTGATGTGTTACATACAGTTATGACTTGAACCAGTTCCACGATGCACTAGATATTATATATATACATATACACACACATACACACATTCACTACCTGTCCAAGTTTCCCGTTTTAAAAAGTTATTACTCGTTATTTAACGACATTTTCCTCCATACATATTTTTAACTACTCCGTACCGACGTTTAATAAAGCCTAATTCGCTCTAATTTAATGAAATTCTTTCGCAGCCGAATTGTGAAGTAATATTGGTGTCGAATACAATGTTTGTAGTCCTAGATAGAGAAACCATTTTTATGCTAGTAAATAGATGGCGAGACCATTTTCATGGTAGTAAATAGATGGCGAGACCATTTTCATGGTAGTAAATAGATGGCGAGACCATTTTCATAGTAGGAACTAGATGGACGGGTCGTTTTAAACTCAGCTACCCAGCTAATATAGAGGATTTGAACTAACTACTTTTAATTAAGGCTTCCACAGGCGCTAAGAATGGCAGTTTGCTTTTCTCGGCCCGCATCCCCACAGCCAATAGCAGGAGAGCTACGTGAGCTGAGGCCAGGACAGGGCGCTGATTGGTTGTTTGGCAGCCTCGAACTCCCGCGCTGTTTTTCTATTGGTCAAAAATATACGCGTAGCAATCCTCCTGACTTAAAACGAGACTATCATTTTTCTGCGGGAATGCGCTTGTCGTTTTTTATCGATTGGTTATTTTCAACATTTGGTATGAAGTGCTTCACTTGGTGTTATACTCAGCCATCGTTCTAGCTTCGTTCAATCTATGTGGTAATAAATGGGCGTTATTTATTCATAACATATTGGGTCCAACTTACTTTTTGTCTCGGGAAGTGCGTTCGTACCAATGTATTTAATTTTAGGATTGCGCTATTCGAGAAAGTTCATACATGAATATGTGTGTAGGTGTTACGTATGGCTCACGATTGCGGAGAATGGGTAGATGTCGTGTTAAAGACTTACATGGAATAACATAATATAAAATATACCATAGAACGAAATTGGTCAAGCTCGGATATAAAATACCTGTAAGTAAAACATCCTATATATTAAGAGATAGTACACGTCAAATTTATTGCCTGTAAATCAAAATGTTTAATTTTTATTGTTTATTGCATTAAGGGATAGTTCACGTTTAAATAATCATCTTATGATCCGATGGTCCAAGCAAGTTTAGGTACCAAACGATGATACTTGTTAGCTGAACCTTAGAACCATTACATAACCTAACACAAGTTAGGAAAATGATGACATGAAAATACGCAAGTCAAAACCTTCATGTTCACAACCACATGGTTCTAGATGAGTGGAATATTAAAAAAACAGAGATTATGAAGCTGAAACATACACATTAGAAGTGAATGTTAGGTACGGGATGCTTGCATTTGGGTTCAGTTGACAGCAAATACAGCAGGTCTGGAAAGGAAAGAAGTTAGTACACATTTTACGAGAGCAGAAACAGACAATTTCACAACCTCCACCTGAAATGAAGAAAGTAAAGCTACCCAGCGGCCTGTAGAGAGACACAATCACGATTATGGTCGAATGGATCCTGTAGAAAGAGAGACACAATAATGGTTATGGTCAAATGATGGATGAGTTCTTTCGTGTGGACACTTGCATTTCATATCCCTAAGCACGAAGAACAACTTTGAAATATAAATGAATAAATACCGGAGAAAAAACTATTGCTTCGTTTTCTTGTATTTTACAACTTCTCAGCATTTTATAATGAAAAAATATGTTGTTTACCATGGTGAAATTTGTAAATTTTTCATTTCGGTTACAAGTTCCAATCTACTTCGTGATCTTTGGTCACTTCTGTAATGTTGCATGACTACCTACCTCTCTAAGGGTGTATAAGTTTGAAAACAAACTTATAAGTGATATAAAAATTGTGAAACACTGTTGGAAGGCACACATGTTCAATGGTGTGTTAAATATGAGTTTTGGTTTAATATTTGAGCGATGTATCTCTTATAGAATATAAGAGGTTGGGTGTTAGCACCGTAGAACGGAGCAGGGAAGCAGTGAAAGAAGAAAGCAATGACTTATTAAATTACTTAAACCCAAATATCAACGAAAAAATGAGCTAAAAATAGAATAGAACGAAAAAATTTGCTGCTAAGTGACTTTGCAGTGATGTTATGCAATTGTACGAGTAATTTAAGCATACCCAGTACCAGTTCAGCACCACACTCGACTAGGAACGTGGGTATCACGATACCTATGTGTGCGTATCAACTAAGGATCCTTTAACACGGTAACTGCGATGGGTTAAACTGAAGTTTATTATTCAGTTCAAATTTAAAGTCAATTGTGGTAATTAACTTAGAAAATAGCGAACATTAACTGGATCGGGCTTTAATTTAGCTTTTATTAAGTATTTATAATTGATGAGTAAGTGACTGTAGGGGGGTCAGCAGCGCTATGAAAATTACTTAGTGACCACCGGTGGGTCACTTCGCAGGAAATGTGTTGAGGTATTTCAAAAACCAATTATGGGCTTTTTGTATAACCTTTATTGAAAACTGTTTGGAAATAAATCAGAATAACTGTTAAACTTTAATGAAAATTTTTTTTTTGTTTTTTTTTTTGCCCTGGAGTTGCAGCACTGCAGAAATTACTGTGTTTGTAGGCCTACTCAGCATGAAGGCCTAAGTTAGTTTGCATAATGGAACTATAAGTTAACTTACTTTGCATATAATGCGGCGGCGAAGCTGATTTGCATAATTCGAACTCTCGTGTGACACTTCCTTAAAATAACAAGAAATTGATCACCTGAGGCTGGGATGGGAATAATTTTCGACTTACGAGCTTTTAAAACTAGTCAGGAATTTGACGCAGGGAATCACGAGAGTATAGCAGATTTTCTGTGAGTGCCAAATGGCTTTAGGAATTTGAAAGAAACTCAAAAAATTTTACATCTGTAGTATGAACATCAAAATCCAACCCACTTTAGTGGCAGTTAGTTAGCAACTATTTTATCAATAATCATTGACTTGTAGCTATCGTTTAAGACAAATTTCAGACTGAACATTACGGGAAAATAATGATTTGGTCTTGATTGATATGGCATTTCTAAATTAATTTATTATTTGCTCTGCCTCTGAAGATCAAAGCGATAGCAAACTTTGACTGTGTAATCAAAACAACTAATACAAAAACAAAAAATATTTTATCCATGTTATTAAATTCAGATGTCAAAGACCACGGACACCTAACGTAAATCTATTCATTAAAAATGATGTGAATTTTTCAATGAATGCAATTGCATCCTAATCCAGCCTTACCCTACCTACCCTTACCTAACCTCCCCTGACCCTACCTAACCTTACCTAACCTTACCTAACCTCACCTAACCTCACCTAACCTATAGACTGGTAACATAGCCTGCTGTGAAAATGAACAAACAACAGTTTGTCCAGTAAAAAAATCTGTAGAGTAAATTGAAAAATCTGAAAAGTATTTTGAAAAATTTGGAGACTATATTGAAAACCTGTGTCTGCGTAAAGAGTATATGTGAATAGTCCATGTTGCTAGGTACAGAGCTATAGATTAAATAACTGTACGTTTTTTAAATGATTTGTTGGTGAAATATCTTGCGGTAACTCCCAATGTTGTATTGTACAGTGTTGTGTATGGTACCATATGGCATTGTACAGTGTTGTGTATGGTACCATATGGCATTGTACAATGTTGTGTATGGTACCATATGGCACTGTACAATGTTGTGTATTGTACCATATGGCATTGTACAATGTTGTGTATGGTACCATATGGCATTGTACAGTGTTGTGTATGGTACCATATGGCATTGTACAATGTTGTGTATGGTACCATATGGCATTGTACAGTGTTGTGTATGGTACCATATGGCATTGTACAGTGTTGTGTATGGTACCATATGGCATTGTACAGTGTTGTGTATGGTACCATATGGCATTGTACAATGTTGTGTATGGTACCATATGGCATTGTACAGTGTTGTGTATGGTACCATATGGCATTGTACAGTGTTGTGTATGGTACCATATGGCATTGTACAGTGTTGTGTATGGTACCATATGGCATTGTACAGTGTTGTGTATGGTACCATATGGCATTGTACAGTGTTGTGTATGGTACCATATGGCATTGTACAATGTTGTGTATGGTACCATATGGCATTGTAGAATGTTGTGTATGGTACCATATGGCATTGTACAGTGTTGTGTATGGTACCATATGGCATTGTACAGTGTTGTGTATGGTACCATATGGCATTGTACAGTGTTGTGTATGGTACCATATGGCATTGTACAGTGTTGTGTATGGTACCATATGGCATTGTACAATGTTGTGTATGGTACCATATGGCATTGTAGAATGTTGTGTATGGTACCATATGGCATTGTACAGTGTTGTGTATGGTACCATATGGCATTGTACAGTGTTGTGTATGGTACCATATGGCATTGTATTTACAATGTTGTGTATGGTACCATATGGCATCTACTCTTCTTGGACATAGCGAGAAATTCTCAACAAACTTTTATCTAAATAAGCATCTCTGAACTATCGCACCAAAAAAAATGTGGTACAGGTATTAATTTCCCTTTTATTCTTGTATGAAACTGCAGCTGAGAATTTCCATACATTCTGATTAATTCAAATTGAAATTTCAACGATATGAAAAACATCAAAATCCTCATGTGAGCAGGAAAGTACAGATGATAATTTGTAACCTCAAAATTGCATTTCATCACAGAGAATGCGTAATTTGTTTAACTGTGTCAACTGGATGTAATTTAATCATAATTCACAAAATCCGTTAAACAACCGAGTTACTGGAGTTCATTTCTATTTGTTCTAGGGATTCTAAAATTAATGCAGTATATCATCTAGTGTATCTAGTGTGTTATGTCTAATTTCATCTAGTGAAATCAATTTCATCCAATGAAATCCTATTCTATCTAGTGGAATCCAATTCGATTTAGTGGAATTCGATTTAGTATATGTGCCTTGCATTTTTTGTAAAAAAAAAGATTGCTGAAAATAAAACGGGAATCGGGATTTTCACAGAGCGTCCAGCATGAAGACCGCAGGAGAGGAAATGAAGCATTCCTCAAGATAGACCGTGTAATAAGTGAGAGACCTTACGTGGGCACCATGGCCGAGTGGTAGGAGCGCGCCCTTCACGTGAAGGTGTCGAGGGTTCGAATCCCGGCAGTGCCACCCGGTTTTTCTCCCGTTGGGAAAAGGGAGAACTCGGCCACAATTCCCTACTCTACCCAGGTGACGGAAATGGGTACCGGCTTGACCGGCGGTAACCGTCATTGTTTTCTGGTGTTAGTAAGAAGGCATTTGAAAAACCAATGTATAAGATGATGTGTATCAGACTTGATTGGAATAAGACACCCTGTAAAACAGCCTTTAACGTGTCAACCAAGGTTTGTACGCCCTAATTCTGAAGTGTATTTACGTTTCAAGGTAGACCATGTTACAAGGGGGCAGGCCTTAATTTAGGTATCCAACAAGGTTTGTAAGACCTTATTGTGAGGTGTATGTACCCCTCAAGTTGAACCATGTTACAAGGGGGCAGGCCTTAATTTAGGTATCCAACAAGGTTTGTAAGGCCTTATTGTGAGGTGTATGTACCCCTCAAGTTGAACCATGTTACAAGTGGGCAGGCCTTAATTTAGGTATCCAACAAGGTTTGTAAGGCCTTATTGTGAGGTGTATGTACCCCTCAAGTTGAACCATGTTACAAGGGGGCAGGCCTTAATTTAGGTATCCAACAAGGTTTGTAAGGCCTTATTGTGAGGTGTATGTACCCCTCAAGTTGAACCATGTTACAAGTGGGCAGACCTTAATTTAGGTATCCAACAAGGTTTGTAAGCCTTATTGTGAGGTGTATTTACCCCTCAAGTTGAACCATGTTACAAGTGGGCAGACCTTAATTTAGGTATCCAACAAGGTTTGTAAGACCTTATTGTGAGGTGTATTTACCCCTCAAGTTGAACCATGTTACAAGTGGGCAGACCTTAATTTAGGTATCCAACAAGGTTTGTAAGCCTTATTGTGAGGTGTATTTACCCCTCAAGTTGAACCATGTTACAAGTGGGCAGGCCTTAATTTAGGTATCCAACAAGGTTTGTAAGGCCTTATTGTGAGGTGTATGTACCCCTCAAGTTGAACCATGTTACAAGTGGGCAGACCTTAATTTAGGTATCCAACAAGGTTTGTAAGCCTTATTGTGAGGTGTATTTACCCCTCAAGTTGAACCATGTTACAAGTGGGCAGACCTTAATTTAGGTATCCAACAAGGTTTGTAAGACCTTATTGTGAGGTGTATTTACCCCTCAAGTTGAACCATGTTACAAGGGGGCAGGCCTTAATTTAGGTATCCAACAAGGTTTGTAAGGCCTTATTGTGAGGTGTATGTACCCCTCAAGTTGAACCATGTTACAAGGGGGCAGGCCTTAATTTAGGTATCCAACAAGGTTTGTGAGACCTTATTGTGAGGTGTATGTACCCCTCAAGTTGAACCATGTTACAAGGGGGCAGGCCTTAATTTAGGTATCCAACAAGGTTTGTGAGACCTTATTGTGAGGTGTATGTACCCCTCAAGTTGAACCATGTTACAAGGGGGCAGGCCTTAATTTAGGTATCCAACAAGGTTTGTAAGACCTTATTGTGAGGTGTATGTACCCCTCAAGTTGAACCATGTTACAAGTGGGCAGGCCTTAATTTAGGTATCCAACAAGGTTTGTAAGCCTTATTGTGAGGTGTATGTACCCCTCAAGTTGAACCATGTTACAAGGGGGCAGGCCTTAATTTAGGTATCCAACAAGGTTTGTAAGACCTTATTTTGAGGTGTATGCACCCCTCAAGTTGAACCATTTTACAAGCGGGCAGACCTTAATTTAGGTATCCAACAAGGTTTGTAAGGCCTTATTGTGAGGTGTATGCACCCCTCAAGTTGAACCATTTTACAAGCGGGCAGACCTTAATTTAGGTATCCAACAAGGTTTGTAAGGCCTTATTGTGAGGTGTATGTACCCCTCAAGTTGAACCATGTTACACGCGGGCAGGCCTTAAACTAGGAGTCAACCAAGGCGTGTACGTCCTAATTTTGGAGTTGATTGTATCGTGTCGTAGTATTGTGTGATGATGAAGCATTCTAAAGTGTTTTATGTGCGTACTGTGGACGTGGAGACGTTTTTGGGACACATTTCACTCATGTGGAGTACAATATGAGACCAATCTTGTAGAAACTCATTAAGGGAGTTTTGTGATTATAGATAGGTCAGTGAAGGTATTTATCGCTCGTGGGTAAGAAGTGGAAAAAAAAGTGAAAAATAAAAATATAGCAAAGAACTATTCGTGTCGCAAATCTGCAGAAATAATGTACTGAATTCTGAAAGCTAAGCTGTTGAAGGAGTGACTTGCTAGGTGCAGTTTTTATAGCCTGCAAAGTAAATGCATGGTGCTTGAACTGCATGGTACTTGTGGTATTCGAACTGCCTGGTACTTGAACTGCATGGTATTCGAACTGCCTGGTACTTGAACTGCATGGTACTTGTGGTATACGAACTGCATGGTACTTCAACTGCATGGTATGTGAACTGCATGGTATGTGAACTGCATGGTATGTGAACTGCATGGTACTTGAACGGCATGGTACTTGAACGGCATGGTACTTGAACTGCATGGTACTTGAACGGCATGGTATTTGAACTGCATGGTATGTGAACTGCATGGTATGTGAACTGCATGGTATGTGAACTGCATGGTACTTGAACGGCATGGTACTTGAACTGCATGGTACTTGAACGGCATGGTACTTGAACTGCATGGTACTTGAACGGCATGGTATTTGAACTGCATGGTATGTGAACTGCATGGTATGTGAACTGCATGGTATGTGAACTGCATGGTACTTGAACTGCATGGTACTTGAACGGCATGGTATTTGAACTGCATGGTATGTGAACTGCATGGTACTTGAACGGCATGGTACTTGAACGGCATGGTATTCGAACTGCATGGTACTTGAACTGCATGGTACTTGAACTGCATCGTACTTGAACTGCATGGTACTTGAACTGCATGGTACTTGAACTGCATCGTACTTGAACTGCATGGTACTTGAACTGCATGGTACTTGAACTGCATGGTACTTGAACGGCATGGTACTTGAACGGCATGGTACTTGAACGGCATGGTACTTGAACGGCATGGTACTTGAACTGCATGGTACTTGAACGGCATGGTATTTGAACTGCATGGTATTTGAACAAAGAAAGATGGCGAAGTTTAGCAGTTACGCAAGGCAGCAACTGGCGATGTAACCGAGACAGCGCTTCATTGTTCAGGGTAAGCAGGGCGAGGGAAGGCAGCATAGAACAAAGTATACAACACCGTGATGCTATTCCAGGCAATTTTTTTCCTGATTTATGGTGCCACATTCGAGTTTTCAGAGCAAATGTAAATAATTTTAAAACGGCTTTTCCCTCATTTAAGGTGCCAAATTTCGATTTACAGAACGAATGTGACTCGTTTTATTTTAACTTTTCCCTCATTTGAAGTGCCACAGGAGGGCTTACAGAACAAATATAAATAATTTTAGAGCAACTTTCCTTATTTAAAGAGCCAAATTTAAGAACAAAGAACTAATGTAACTGCAAATTTTCCCAATATTTTGATACTCAAAGCGAATTTAAACAAATTTAAAGATTTTTAGATAAAAATGAATATCATCATTTTTAAGAACATTAAATATTTTTAAATGATAGAAATGAATAACATAATTTTTAAGAAGAGTGAATATCATCATTTATAAGTGCAGTGAATATCATTTTTGAGAACAGGGAATATTATCATTTGTGTGTACAGTAAATATCACTATCTTTAGGAACACGTAATATCATTTTAAAATGATATCAAGTGGCCTTAGAATAGCATCACAGTTAAGGGCTTGGAATTTCCATTGGTTATAAATAAATGAAGCTTTTGAAATTAGGGGAGCCCAATTCGGTATCAGAAATGCGCCACCAGATTCAAACGAATGGAAAAGGAGGAAGAATATTAACGCCTGTTTACACGATCATTGAGTGCGCGCGTGAGCAGTGAAGAGAGGCGCAAGCCCCGCCCCCTTGCTCTCGCTTCAGTGCATTTACTTGCTCAATGACAATGCGAACTATGCTCGTTTTCATGGCGCTGGCCAGAGCTTGTCAGTGTCATTACAGCTCACTGTCACTGAGCAGTAAATGCGCCTGAAGCGAGAGCAAGTGGGCGGGGCTTGCGCCTCTCTTCACTGCTCACGCGCGCATTCAATGATCGTGTAAACAGGCCTTTATAAATGAACGCTGAATATTTTAGATAAAGAGGAGCACGTGTAGGAATTTCTCAGGAAAAACTTGCTAGCCACGAAGCACTTCTGTGTTCATCGTATCCAATTCCATTTAGGGGAAATTTTCTACTAGATCCATATGATTGAAATCGTCCAGTAGAATCCAATTCCACCTAGTGGAATCCAATTTCATCTAGTGGAATTTTTTCACTGCAAGTGAAATATAATTAAACGCAAATGGAAGAAACAGTATCCAAGATACTCTAGTCATTTAGATGCCCTGTTTTGTTTCAAAATGAGATTAAAAGCAAAGTGATACGAGGATTTTCTATGGAGGTTTAAATCCTATTTCAGAATATAAAAAGTTATACTGATGAATACATCGTAAGAAGCGCTTCGTGGAAGTAAATTTAAAACTGTTTTTATAATCCGTTATGTTCAGTGGTCAATTTCTATATGAACTTAGAACTTCCAACTTCAAATTTACCTATACATTGTATGAAAACGCTACAATAGAGGCGAAGCAACAGATTTAGAATGCAGCCATTGGGAAGTTTGCTCAAGAATACTTTAATATTGTGGATAATAATGATAATAATCATTGCTTGTGTATGAAGCACAGCATGGGGCAGTGGCAAGAGTGATTTAGTGCTGCGAAACCGTCAAAAAAGGGAAAAGAAAAGGTTCTCACTGCCTGGTGGATGCTCAGTAGTAAATTTAATCACGGTGCTAAATACAATATTAAAAAGAGTTAATCTTACAAAAAATACACACTTTTGCTTTATTTTACGGCGAACAATTACAAAATTACACGATCGAAATGCACCCATTCCAGGCACTGAAAAACCATTCTTCTCAAAAGCATTTCACCGACGAAGATCGGATTGGAGTAAGATAGTCATAACATTTTGCCCCTCGCGTCAAAACCAGAATATCTTTCCTATAAGATAAGATACATAATTATGCACAGAAAGATTAAATTAAGAGGTGCAGGAAGCGCGAGCTGCAGTGCACAAGATACGGTTAGTCATGGTAGAGGCATAGTCAGCCTCATTGGCCAGTGGGAGCAGTGATTGGATTAGTCTAAAGCTTCATTGGCTAGATAAAGCAGTAATTGGGTTGAGTTGGCCCCAGGGAGCTTTGACTTGATTGGCTAGATAGAGTAGTAATTGGGTTGGGTTGGGTTGATCCCAGGGAGCTTTGACTTGATTGGCTAGATAGAGCAGTAATTGGGTTGAGTTGGCCCCAAGGAGCTTTGACTTGATTGGCTCGATAGAGCAGTAATTGGGTTGGGTTGGCCCCAGGGAGCTTTGACTTGATTGGCTCGATAGAGCAGTAATTGGGTTGAGTTGGCCCCAGGGAGCTTTGACTTGATTGGCTAGATAGAGCAGTAATTGGGTTGGGTTGGCCAAAGGAGCAGTGATTAGATTGGTCAGAGGGAAGACATTAGATTGGCCCCAGGGAGTATTGACTGGATTGGCCTAGAGGGAGCAGGGATTGGATAAACCTAGAAAGAGCATAATTTGATTTACAGGGAGCAGTGATTTGATTGATCCGGGAAGCAGTGATTGGATTGGCCCAGTGGGAACAGTGATTGGATTGGCGAGAGGGAGCAGTAATTTGATTGGGCAAAGGGAAAAGTGATTGGATTGACCAGTGAGAAAATTGATTTTATTGGTCACCTGAGCATAGATCGAGTCAACAAGCCTAGTTTATTCGAAAAACAAACTCGTGTAAACCTATGCACAGAAACAGCGGCCATACTGCACTTTTGAGAAGGAACTACGATCGATTATCACTTGCAAAATGTTTTTAAAAGAATGTTGCAAGTCGTGATTCAAGTGACCGGTAATACAGGTATAGGAATCGTTGAAAAAGAGAAGACATAATATGAGATTCCAAAAGCTGCACCGAGTAATGCGGAAGAGAGATCTTTTCATTCATTGTTTCACGGGTGAAAATGGAATTCTGCTTCTTCTACGTAGTACACTGTTTAACTGTCAGTGCCAAATGTCGAAGAAAGGTCTGGAAATAATCTGGATTAATGCTATTTGGGTTTATTTATTGGCATTTAAGTTCGGTTCAGGTTAGATTAACAAAGTGTTTTTGGTAAGATTATATGCATGACGTACATCATAATTATTACTCCATTTTATCAAGCGCTTTGTTCTTGAAAACAGTTTTTTCGCCAAACAAGAATTTTGAAGAATTTAATTTACCTCGTTTGAAATGTCATTATTCGCTGAATTTCATGTCAAATATCATTCAAAAGATTCCTCTTCCTTTAAAATACTCATCCATTAGCAAAATTGGGTAGAGGCTCTTCTTTAGAATACCCGTTATTGAACTATAGGTTTGAAATTTTTGTGGAGAACACTTTGGTTGAAATGGTTTAGCTTCGCAAATATTTCATTTCACATAAAGAAGTGTTTGATTCAGGCATTTATGTGATTATTTATCGTGAATACTTTCCAAGTTAATTTCCTTGAGTAGTTATTGAATCGTTAGGTTCACTGCAGATGGCCTCATCAATAGGACATTCATCTGGATTCATGAAGTTGCTTTACCTGGAATAGTGGAATATTGTGTGCTGGTCTGACACATTATGTTAGATCTTGAGCTCCGAATTACAAAGGTGTGGTTAGTAGTGGGTAAACTGGGGAGGAGCAGGGGAGAGAGAGGGGAAGGGGCAAGGGGGGCTGAAGGAGGTAGTCAACATATCACCACATTTGCTCCAGTTGCCATGAGGCTCACTATCAGCAAATACCAACAAATTGTGCCAACAAACTCACTCTCAATTGGCAAACATGATAAATAAAAAAGCCCTTGGACCCAGCAACAATCTATTCAATAAAAAGTGAATAAAAAAATATCAAAAGGGGAAATTAAATGTCAGCAATCGATCGACATTTCTTAATGGAATCCAAAAAGAGCCCTTGAACCCAGCAATCAATTGAATGAATCAATTGATTGGTGGGATCAATTCATTCAATCAATTGAATGAATTGATCAATTGATGAATCAATTGATTTCAATCAAAATTGAATGAAAAGAGCGATCATAGAGCAAATTCAGTTGATCGACATTTCTCACTGAAGTCCAGGAATAGAAAGTAAGAAGTGTAGAGTGAATTTGTTGGTGACTATGAATATAGTACGAACTTTACAAGGGACATGGCAGAGTAGTAAGCATTAGGAAAACAATGTTACAAATTAAAGTTCATTCTCCGTAAGGAATGTCTGTTGTGATGCTCTGAGAGGATGTCTTCTCTGCATTCGGACCGCTTTTCAAAGCTGCAAAGAAATCGGGTGCTCAATTCTGTCACAAGGTATTGGTTAGGTGACATGGATGGTTTGGTAGGGAATGAATTCTATGTACTTACATTGTCCTAAGTTATTAGTTAGGTGACATGGGTGGTTTGGCAGGGCATGAATTCTACTTACATCGTCCCATGTGTAAGCATTTATGTCCTAGCCCATAGCTGATTCTACTAATTTTGAAATGATGTGTGTTGGATTCCGCGGATTTTGGCCCTCTGGCCGTATATGAGTCCAAAATTTGCTCTTCAAGTAGGTAAGAATAATTTTTAAGCGCAAATGCACTTTGCCGTCATGGGACGCACTTGGAATGATGTGGTGGAATTTTATGTATTAGCACTTTGACTGCGGCAGATAAAACTGAAGTTCAATATTCAACTCGAATTCGTGGTCAATTGTTGTAAACCATTTTGAAAATAGCAAACATTAACTGGATCGTGCCTTTATTTAGCATTAAATATTTATAGAAAATAGGTTTGTGACTACTGGTCGGTCAGCAGCATTGTAGAAATCTCCTCCGTGGCCACCGGTGACCCATGTCGCTGTCAAAGTGTTGAATGTAACGCTAGCGCCGTTGAAGTTGGGGACATGACAACGGAAAATGATGAGTCATGTTTTAGGTAAATGTCAGATGTGTGTCACCATGTCAAGATGGCCAATAATGGAATATATAAGTGAAATGGGATGGAAACATGTACCGTTAGCAGGACAAGGGCGACTACATAGCGCAACTCTCCAGACTAAGGAACTTTGGTCAAGAAATCGAGAACAATGCCCGAACATGAAATCTAATCGACGGCATGTTCCCTCATAGCAAAGCAATTCATCCTCAAGAAGTGTCGTTGCGAGAACTAACTACTCTTTCATAAACTACTATGTACTGTGAAACTTGACGCAAACTACATAAATGTACTCCTGTGTACGATTTGTGCGGTAGCAGTAGGTAAGCCATTGCCACTGTCGCAAGAACGATGACATTACACATATGTCAATAAAATTCGTTGCTGGACTCAATCCAGTATGGAAAGTATGGAGGAGATCTGCGCCCGGTGCATAAAGGCCTGTTTACACGATCATTGAGTGCGCGCGTGAGCAGTGAAGGAGGCGTAAGCCCCGCCCCCTTGCTCTCGCTTCAGGCGCATTTACTGCTCAGTGACAGTGCGGACTGAGCTCGTCTTCATGGCGCTGACTTGAGCTTGTCAGTGTCATTCAGCCACACTGTCACTGAGCAGTAAATGCGCCTGAAGCGAGAGCAAGTGGGCGGGGCTTACGCCTCCTTCACTGCTCACGCGCACACTCAATGATCGTGTAAACAGGCTTTAAAAGATGCTGGCCTTACAAACATCACTTAACTTCATACCCTGAGTTCATGAAGCACATTTAACCCTTAACTGCCCCATGTGCCCTATTCGGCACACTCATTATAAATGCTAAACACATTTCTTGTGGAAATAGTGCCCTAATTTAATTTTTGAAAGTTTCTGCCTGACTGCAGTTCCATCTCCATTCTGATGTTGGTTATAACCTGATGCCAGCGTCAGTCTTATGACAGTGGTTGTGATATTGGGAATATGAGTAAACAAATTTGGGCAGTTAAGGGTTGACACATTCATCGCGTACACGCAGCTGTTAACGGTCGGTTTGGTTAGGTTGTAAGTAGCAGAACAGGGAAATCGATTCTACTGCTCGAAAGCATTTTTATCCTTCCCAAGAAATATGAAAATACAATTGTACGATAACATTTCATCTCGTATGATAACAGTTATTTATTAAAAAGGTCACGAAACAGATGAACTGTTCATTCATTTCAGAACGCGAATTTGAAATATACTGGTTGGGACACATGTGGCCCATTCCGCGACGAACGTGTAAACTTGATAGTGTTGCGTAGGTAGGCCAACCTATCCTAGTTACATAGTTCTTGTGTGGGTTACCCACGTTACTCTTCGATGTAGGAATGGTAGTTCAGTGGTGGCCAGCAATACTTCCGTGACATCAGTTGCTTTTCTCGCATAAGCTATAAAAATACTTACATTAGTGACTGGCGGAGCAAATTCAACATTCAATTGAAATGAATATGAATGTAGGAAAGTTATTATTGGGCTGAAGCACACGAGCGTCTATGGAAACGAAGCTAGTTCTACATACAAAGTCGAAATAAGATGTTGAAGAATGAAGTAGGTGTACATTTTAGTACTTGGAGGCTATTGCAACAGAAGCAGTTCGGATGTCACGAAGGTAATGCTATTCTTTGCTCATTTAACCATTTTTGACACGGGTAACTCAAAACTAAGTTATTGATCATGCATAAGGTGTTTTATGCTTTCCACACGTAGGAAAAGCGATCTCGTGCTTTGCAAGCCGTTTAATTATGTATGGGAACCAAGAGGCAGACTTACATTAGCACATAGCGTACAGGCACAAACAAAGCTTATAGAGTAGCGGAGCAAAAGCACGATGCAGCTGTTCTCTTATGTGTAACATGGAGATATAGTAAACAATATTTATACAGTAAGATAAACACTTAGGTTTGGACATGTACGTACGATGCACGGGTATTGTTCAACATCAAGAAAAAGTAGATTCATTCTGTAGTCTGAACTTACTTTAAAAATTAAAACTAAAAAATTACCGAAGAGTTCTAGTAAAATTTTAGAGAAAACTATTGAGATGCTCACTAGCTAGCTAAGTCGTATAAAGAAGTGTACAAGCATACATGTGTGCAAAATTGAATGTTTTCTGAATTTTGAAGTCATACGCAGTAGGTTTATCATTTGTTGTTCTGTATGCATGTTCTGTATGCATATTTCGGTGCTCTAGGAAGTTTGGGGAGTACGTATCGCTTCTGGGGAGGTTATGATAATGTTGTTTTTTGAGGTTGGGGTCGGGGTAATTTTTTTTTGCTTTGTTCATAATTTATTAATTTATTCGTCGAAGTAAATTTAATTATTAGACGCTAGATTAAATTTATTGCTTTTTAGGAATGGTGATACCAAGGCATTTACTGATAGATAGGAATACATGATTACACAGTTGTCTATGGAATCATGTAGAATGCATTTCAAACACATATGTGCCCACACGAACAAATATAATGCAAAAACGAACACATAAGACGTACATAATATGATTATCAATTATCAGGCCGTTCAGAATCATAAAAAATAAACATTAATTAACTATGTAAAACAGGTACCGTCAATTCAGTCTTCTACATGTCTTCAGTCAAATTTCATTTTATATGTCTAGTGAAATTTTACCATTGCTCCAGTCAAGTGTTGTCATTGTTTCTGTCAAATTTTCAAGTTTCAGTCAAGTGCTGCCATTCTGTCAGTCAAATGCTACTATTGCTTCAGTCAAATGCTACTATTGCTTCAGTCAAGTGCTACTATTACTTCAGTCAAGCGCTACTATTACTTCAGTCAAATGCTAATATTGCTTCAGTCGAGTTCTACTATTGCCTCAGTCGAGTGCTACTATTGCCTCAGTCAAGTTTTAGACTTTCAGTTAGTCGTTCCTCAGTCATCCTAATAATAAAGTCACCTTTATGTTCAAACGGATATTGTACAATCTAATGTGCAACGTGGATTGTTTGAACTACGTTACTGTTCATGGAACTTTAGTTATTTTTTCGAACTCTACCAGCCATTTTAAAAGCAAACACAAAAGGGAGGGAATTTCAGGTTGCCGAAATTGAAAAATTCAGTGCAAATAATAAATTCAGACTGCAGACATCTAAAAATTCAGCGGAAATTCGTAAATTGAGATTGCAGAAATTCAGAAATTCAGAAATTCAGGGGAAATTCAAAAATTCAGATTGCAGAAATTCAAATTGCGCACCAAAAAGTACATTTAACCAAATTTCATTTGAGGCTAGCAATTGTTCAGAATAAACTACTTTTCAATAGAACGTAACTTGGGTAAGTGAAAAACTAACTTCAAAATGAGTTACCAGTGTATATTGCACCATACTGATTGTCGCCTTTTATTTCTAGCGAGGAAAATGGTATATATTTATATTAATAAAACTGATAAAAGCGTAGGTAGGCGCAAGAAACCCCCCTCAAGTTCATACAAATCGGTTCATTTTTAAACGAAGACTTTATAGATATTTTGTAGATTTGAATGAATTACAATTCGTCAGGCATCCAGAAAGTCAAGTCAAAATCAAGTCAATTCTACCAGGGTAAGTTATTTTATTATAGTTATATAGCAAGTTACAACCACGGTATTATTATTATATATTATTTTGTAGTCTATCTTGTCGAGAGCATAAACTTATGAATTGAGTACGAAACCATTCCTAACTCTGTGGCAGCAAAGATAAATTGCTTTGAGAAAGCTTGAAATTTTAACTGCAGCATTGAACAATGAAGCATTTTAACAATGCTTCACTTTTAACTCTCTCTATGATTAAATGATGATTTCAAGCGCTTTTCTAACTTTAAATGCACTCGAGACAACCATGGATCAGACTATCATTAAAATGCTATCAGAATCTCAAATCTTATTGAACTCTTTGTGTTGGAATCAAATTCAACACATACCAGTGGGAAGAAACAGCATCCAAGATACTCCAAGTCATTTTGATGCTTTGCTTTTAACTTGCTTGATGCTCTCAAAACGGCTTTAATTAAGAATAAGGTGAGAGCGTGTCTATAACACTTGTTGGTATAAAGGATGAGCTTCAGAACTTACTCGAAGTTATACAAATTTCATGAGAAAATCAATAAATACTACTTGATAAGCAAAATTTCTTTGAAGGTAAATATACTTTCCTTCTGTAAAATAACTAAATTTGAGTCCACTTTCAAATCACGCTTCAAATCATGCGGAAGTTTAATAGATCCTTATAAATACACTACACTTTTATATGGATTTGCAATATTAAGAAGCTGATTAACCTAGAAATGATGCTACAGTCTCAGGTAGCAACTTTGTTCATTATTCATCGACTTCTTTAGGACGCGCTAATCCAATTTACGGACCCCATAATATTCTACACTTAATGCCTCTAATGTCAGCCCTGCTTCAGGCCTCCGTGAATTTATCTAGCACCAAAGATAGCTACGCTCGTTATCAATAAGACTTGGCTCAAAGATATCCAGGTGAGCCATTTGATCGAGAGCCTGACCCTAGGGTTGGCCCCGGAGTCAAAGTCAAGTCAATTTACCAGGGTAAGTTATTTTATTATAGTTATATAGTAAGTTATAATCACGGCAGCCATAAGGTCAAGTCAAAGTCAAGTCAATTCTACCAGGGTAAGTTATTTTATTATAGTTATATAGTAAGTTATAATCAGGCATCCAGAAAGTCAAGTCCAAATCAAGTCAATTCTACCAGGGTAAGGTTTTTTATTATAGTTATATAGTAAGTTATAATCAGGCATCCAGAAATTCAAGTCAAAGTCAAGTTAATTCTACCAGGGTAAGTTATTTTATTATAGTTATATAGTAAGTTATAATCAGGCATCCAGAAATTCTAGTCAAAGTCAAGTTAATTCTACCAGGGTAAGTTATTTTATTATAGTTATATAGCAAGTTACAATCACGGCAGCCAGAAGGTCAAGTCAAAATGAAGTCGGTGGGAACAAGTTGGAGGCAAGTCATCTAAAACATCAAGCCAATTGGGAGGCCAAGTTAGAGTTAGACAAATGCGGGTACCAAGTTAGGGCAAAGTCAACAAAGAGGAAAGTCAGCTTGCGTCGGGTCAGTCAAAGGCTTTAATTAAGTCGGAGTGAAGTAGGCTAAGAGGCTAAATAATTCCATAATTTAATGGAGGACGAATTTGGCAAGTCATGGTAGTCAAGAACATATCTAAGGTAATAAGTACGTTTTGCAAGTCAAGGTTGTCACGACCATATCTAGGTCTACACAGAAGTCAGGTACAGCAATTCACCAATCAATCAAAAATGAAGAGGTACCATTTCTCTATACTTTAGATTCTCTGAGCTAGGAATGCCTTTGACAAAACCTTGAACACAATTCAAAGATTGACGTTTGTATCACATTTCAATACCGATTAAACACGAATGTCATATAGCAAACATTTCTGTCACTAAAGGCAAGTCATGGGCATTCTTGATCAGGAAGCTGCTACTAGTCCGCCGGTATCGGAGGAGAAAACCACGTAAAGTAAGGTACAAGTCCGAAGAAATGGACCTCAGCATCGATTTAATAATTGAAAGACTTCAAAGCATAGACTCGACAGCTCCAAATGCACCAATGAACTCCACGAAACTCATGCGGAACTTCCAAGTTATGGATTTTGTTATAGATTAGCTAAGGTATGTTGGTTGGTCTCACGGGCATGTCATGAACTTTGCGATATTCCGAGAAAAATTTAAATGGGACGATGCTTACCTAGAAAATGCTCACAACTTAATAAACGAATAAGTTTAAACTGAGTGGAGTGCATATTGCAGTATTTGAAATGAACATACGAGTAGCTTTCAATGCATCCAACAGCGTAAAAAAAGCATAGTTTTCAGCATAAACAAAGCAGTCACGTAGGCTCTCCAGAAATTTGTTGGGATCTTTTCGGAGTAGGCCCCACCACTAATGCAACACATAAGTTCACCTACTTGTAACTTTAGAAATAATGCACCTATCGACTTCAAATTGTAATGAAAACGAAAGATTAAAATGTTTTTTCGTTTGAGAGTAATTGGAAGTCGATGGGTGCATTATTTAGAAAGTTACAAGTGGGTGAACTCATGTGTTGCATTAGTGGCGAGGCATACTCCGGAAAGATCCATTTTTTGAGTGACTCAACTTAATAAACGAATGTGTTAAAACTAAGATGAGTGTATATACGAACAAGCAGTATTTGAAATGAGCATTCGAGTAGCTTTAACTAAAGCAGTAACGTACCAGCACATGGGGATGATATGCAAAACAATCCTTTGATTTAAAAAAAAAATCAAGAGTGCACTGCTTCAACTCAAGTTGAAAGTTCCATGGGTAAAAATCAAGTTTCGTAAAAAGCAGCCATTCATAAAACTAATTGGTAAGCTGTTGAACTGAATTATTTCGTATTATTTGAAAATAAGATGATGGCGTGCATGAAAAAATTTATTTCACATTGTTTCTGAAAAAACTTTCATAAGCAATACCCGGTTATGTGCTGGCTTGTTAGATTTCAATTATTTATAACTGTTTGTGTGTCATTTCCTATTCTTATTCAACACAGTTGTTTCCCTAATGTTGAGTATCTATATTCGTCCCTTAAATTATTCCTCAAGGAAATATTTGTCCCAAAAGCCGAAATGATGCAATTGTTTAATTATACCTCAAGGAAATATTTGTCCCAAAAGCTGAAATGATGCAATTGTTTAAATATTCCTCAAGGAAATATTTGTCCCAAAAGCTGAAATGATGCAATTGTTTAAATATTCCTCAAGGAAATATTTGTCCCAAAAGCTGAAATGATGCAATTGTTTAAATATTCCTCAAGGAAATACTCGTCCCAAAAAGTAAAAAGCGGAAAGGATATAATTGTTTTGTTCCTTATTTCAATAAAGCCAACCCTCCCTCATCATTGCTGAATGCTAACTACACGGGCAAAAAGGGATTACCTTTTTTTAATAAACAAATTTAAAGGCAGAGAATCGCATGCGCTGGGTATTGTAAAGTTCATTGCTAAACCACATTAGAATGTTAGACTTCTGTATTAAAATGCAAGACAAATCACTTCTGTGAGGCTCAAAATATTCCATCACTCACATTAGAGCGGTATATAATGGTACGCTAAAGCCCTCTACCATACGAGACCTTCAAACCCGCAACGAATGTTCACCTATTTTTGTATGACGAGTTAGTGTTCAATGCTCATGTTTGCTTGTGTTTATTTTGTTGAAAAAGTGACACGGCGATGAGCATTACTGCACGACACCCTACCCAGATGATGTCAGGATGACAACTGGCAGTTGAATTTAAGTTCGACAACACAGCTCACTGTGGGTAGCCACCATTCGCTTTGACACGTGACCGGTAGTAGATCTTCAATTCCGACTATATAACCTTTTAACTCCCTGCAAGACTTTTTGGGACAGTTTCGGAAATAGCTTCAATATTTTGAGTTTCTTGCTAAATTTGTTCCCTAAAGTGTCCGTAGAAATTCACTACCGAATGGCAGTTCCTTCCTTACGGTCACCATTGCCTAGTGGTTAAGAGCGCAACCTTCACGAGAAGGTGTCGGCAGTTCGAATCCCCGCGCCGCGCTGTGAATTTTTTCGGTTGGAAAAGAGAGAACTCAAGCACAATACCCCACTCTACCCAGGTGTCGGAAATGGGTACCGGTCTTGACCGGGGGAAAGTGTCATGGCGTCCTGGTGTTAGTTATGAGGCATTTGAAAAACCAATGCACAAGATGATTTGTATCAGACTTATTGATTGGAACAAAGCATTCTCGCTCTACCCTGCTATCGGTGACAACCTGATACCGGTGCAAGTTTAGTGACAGAGGTTGTAATAACGGCAGCATGAGTAGGAAAATGATGAAGTTAAAAAGTTAATGTTTAAAACTGGCCCTAGCAGACAGAAGTCAAAACGCAAACGAGCTTCGACCTCATTGGCTAAGTTCAGGTATATCGTTATATTCGCGGGTACGTTAATGCTTGACATTCAAGGATACAATATATGAAAAAGTGTTCGTGAGTCGCCGAAATATTTCTGTTCCTTCGGATTGATCTAGAAAACAGGATTCACTTCGTGGTTAGAAGCGTATGTCTACACACAGCATGCTTATCCCAAAGCCCATGATGTATAATGTAAGTGAATGTGGGTTATGACATCGATTAGATGATGTATATCTTGAGTCCGCCTGCAAACTTATGAGGTGGCAAACCACCACCAAGTCTCGTATGTACAATTCTTTGTATGAGTTACGTGTAACAAAGGATGATTTTAATTAGTTAGGAGTTATCAATGTTTTTAGTTAGTTAGTAACTGGAGGTGTTGAGTAGCCAAAGCAGAGGGCTGCCAGAGGTCGGAAGATAGCAAGAAAGGAAGAACGCCAAGGAAACGGTCCATGAAAAGAGCAAAGGAAAGCAAGCAATCAAAAGAGAGAAAATTCAAAACTCACGAACACAAGCATAGCATAATTAATTAACTTCAAGGAATAATGTTAGGTCTCAGAAAAGAAGTCGTCCTTCTGATTACTTTTGGAAAGTGAATCAGTGTTTCGGACCAGATCTGTTTTGATTTATATCATATCATAGAACGAGCTAGCTAAGATAAGTTGCTGGATTGCATGAATGATTAATTAATTAGTTATTAACGGGCAGTCGATATTAGTGCTTTGAAACTGTCTAGGTTATAATTCGAAATTGCAACCAGAGATCGAAGGCACGGTACCTGTAGTCCCTTATGACGATAATACAGCGGAGAGCGTCTTTTATGGAGAAGTATATGACTCCGTCCACTGCGACCGTTACTGAATCTCTCGATAACACCTAAGCAACAAACGTACATGCCTATGTGAGAAGGACTAGTCATAGGAGAGCGAAATTTCCCAGTTAGACCCACATGTCAAACGTACATGCCTGTGTAAGAAGAGCCTAACCAGTTAATAAAAGTTCTTTTATTCATTTAATCGGGCATTAATTGGATCAAAAATGTAATAGAATCGAAAAGAACACTAAATTCTGGACAGCTTATACCTCGCAAAATGGATCGGAGAATCGAAATTATGGAAAGTATTGCTTAGAAATTGGTGGGAAAGGTGGTTGATTAAGCATGCTCTTCGTCCGTGAAGAAACCAAGATAAGGTGGAAGAGAATTAGAAAATGAATAGCATTTAGAACACGATATTCTTTCCCACGGGTTTGAAGACCGTCTGTTGAATAAACCAAATGTTGTTTTTGCCCCTAGTAGCTATAACGTTTCTCAAAGCTGTGCTTTAATATACTGTGCAGGTTGGAATATAGAACTAGGGAAGTGAAGGTCAACTACCCATGAATGGTTAACGTTCCATACTCTGTGCCATCCAAAATAAGGACACAGTCAGAAGTTTTAAGTCCCATTAAATATTGATAGTCAGACTCACCATGCAAATCAGAATGTGGATGTCGAAGAAGGGAATGGTATGGGAAGGTTGAGGGGATTTCTGTGACAGTGGGGAATGGGGGAAAAACTCTATGCTAGGATTTTATGTGGAAATTGTGAAGAATTGAACTGTCTTTTTGTTTTACCCTAAAAATTTCGAGTGTTTTAATTAAATGCCAACGGTAATGTCCTATACGTATATTTTCTGTGAAGTTTGAGTTATCTGAAGTGTACTGACTGGAGTGTTAACACAGGTGTGTGTGGGTGTTGGGTAATATGAGTGATCACATTCATTACAGGCTACTCCATGAGTTGACGAACAAGTGGGATGGAAATGAAGCTTGATGAATAAACGTTACTCATTTCATGATTCTTTTTACTTTTTTTGTTTGGGCTGATAGGTAGACAACTCGAACGGAACTCGATCAGTTTTAAAGTTACTTTCCTGGAGCTCTTAATGAATTAGATTTTCATTAATTTTACCACGTCATCATTACGCAGTTGGCATTTACCAGTATTTTGGAGCTAAATATCACCTTGTCAGTGACTTGTCAGAGACTTTTAGTAGATTAGATTTACGCAAATTTAACCTTGTCATATTTACGTAGATGAAAAGTACTGGTATTTTGGAGCTGTCAAGCGTTTTGAAGTCTTTCAGAGTTGCCGAACAATACCTGTAGTCGAATATGGTGACAATACAGCGGAGAGCATCTTTAATGGAGAAGTATATGACCCCATCCACTGCCACCGTTACTGAATCTCGCGATAACACCTATGTAGGAAATGTACATTAGTTCACGGCACGAAATCACATAGACATTTATTTACGTACTGACTCATAACTTAGTGACGAACAGACAACATTCGACACGTACATTACATATAGAGTGACTTGTGTATTGGTTAAGAGGGTGTTTGTTGTGGCAGAATGAGAGGATGCTAGAGTGTTGTATTCTGGAAAGTGAGAAAGTCGTGAGAGTGGTGTATTGAGGGAGAGTGAGAGGAGGGTGAGAGTGGTGTATTCTGTAGAGTGAGAGAATAGTGATAGTGGTGTATTGTGTAGAGTAAGGGGACGATGAGAGTGGTGTATTGTGTAGAGTAGAAGGATAGTGATAGTGGTGTATTGTGTAGAGTGAGAGAATGGTGAGAGTGGTGTATTGTGTAGAGTAGAAGGATGGTGAGAGTGGTGTATTTCATAGAGGTGTTCCGTAACGCAATATTCTCATGTGTTGTAATGAGAAGCTAAATAGCTAAAATTAGTCTTTAACAATGGGTTCTACTTCATTCTGGTTAATTAATTTATACATTAACTGAGTTTTTAATGCTTTGACTTCAATGCAAGGACTAAAATAGTTTTGCTCAGCATGTGAACGCTTATCAACTCAAAGAAAAAATTATTCGGTGTCCTGTGCCTCTAAATGGTTAGAAAAAACAAACTTTAAGGGAATCAGAAAGTCAAGTTCTGGTAATTAGGGGGACCCCGGTTGATAATTTAATGTAGTGTTAATATTTAAAGAGACATGTGCTTTACATTACAGACATGTACACCACAACTAAACTCTCGAACACCTGCAAAAAGAAATAATACTACCACATATAAAACTTTATGGGTCACTAACACACGTAAGACAAATTAGATATGACAAGAACATGTTGGTTAAAGTTCCACCTGTGGAGTAAAATTAATTTCCCCACACAATAAAAACATTGAAAACCCTCTGCAAAAAAACTCGGTTAATGGAAGCATGCAAACAGACAATGTACAGTTCAGGAGAAATGCCATTGCTGGAAGGTGCATAAATGTACTTTAGTGAACGTGTAAAACAGGAGAAGATGGGGGCCATTTTGGTTTGTTCCTGCAAGAGAAGCATTATTGAACATTGTAAGGGAAGCATTATTGTAAGAGAAGCATTATTGTAAGAGAAATATTATTGTAAGAAAAATATATGTTAGAGAATCATATTGTAAGAGAAACATTATTGAACCTGAAATGAAAAAAGTTAGTCTACCTAAAGCTAGAGGCAATAGGGGAACGGATCCAAAGATAACCTATCTCAATTTCTTATATATTTTCAGCCTAATGATTATTTTCGTTATACCGAAACGTTGCGTGTTTAGACTACAGAGTTATTGAGTTTTAACGATTGACAATTTTTTTTTTGTGTTTTTTTTTTTTTTTTAGTGAATACCTTCTAATAGATTTTCACCGTGGAAATATTTTTTTTGTACCGAAACGTCTCGTTTTATAGACTACGGAGATGGAGAGTTTTAACGACCAAAAGTGTTTTATTGAAAATGTTGAGTGTAGGCCTACCTACCATAATCACATGTGGAGAACTTGAACTTGTAATAAGTTTTGGAGAGCACTCTACGAAAGTGATCTAAACGCGATGAATTAGTTTACAGACATGTTTTCCAGAGCTTGATGCGCTTAAACATGAGTATTTTGTATTTTCAAGTAAAAAACGTAGGGTTAGTTTGAAAGCTCGCCGAGATGTGAAAGGTTGATGTACAGAATTGCGCAATGAGAATAAATATGGTGTTTATACAACTTTAATATAATGATTGGTTACCAGAGTTGTGCAATGAGAATAAATATGGTGTTTATACAACTTTAATGTAAAACAAACTGGAACACCATTCTGGTTCACCATTCTGCAGCGCTAATCGTGTAAGAGAAAGTGCTAAAAAGTTTAGAGAAGTGGATGACTAACTGTATTTTGGAGAATGTGTTACACTGTGTTGAAAGTGATAAATTACCCATTTATAAATGAACTAGACTGAACAAACAATACAAAAATTATTCACCAAAAGAGAAGTGTCACACTGAAGTATAAACAGATAAATGACACACACACACACATATCAGTGGTGATACTTGATTATATATAAGTTCACTCGGGAGGAATTCCAAAAATGTTCCCAATTCCACCCAAAAAATTTGTACATGTCAAAAATTGGTCAATGTGAAGATTCACTATGAGCAACACTGAGTCAGTGTGTGATTCACTGACATAAAATGGCATTATTACAACATCCATCCATGAGTGTTGTGAATTCTTACGATATGAATGTAACTTCTTCAACATCGGTGATATTAAAAACATTCAAATGTTGTGAATTCTTGTGATATGACGTGAAGTGCCTGATGTGTGCGTGAGTGGTAGACAATGCCTCATGTCTACATATGTGGTAGAAATATAAGTGGTAGACATACATGTGTGGTAGACAATACCTCATGTGCACACATGTGGTAGACACACATATGCTGTAGACATATAAGTGGTAGACATACATGTGTGGTAGACAATACCTCATGTGTATACATGTGGTAGACACACATATGTTGTAGACATATAAGTGGTAGACATACATGTGTGGTAGACAATACCTCATGTGCACACATGTGGTAGACACACATATGCTGTAGACATATAAGTGGTAGACATACATGTGTGGTAGACAATACCTCATGTGCATACATGTGGTAGACACACATATGTTGTAGACATATAAGTGGTAGACATACATGTGTGGTAGACATACATATATGGTAGACACACATGTGGGGTGGACAATACCTCATGTTCGCTACGGCCATAACGGAGTTGATGGCGTAACGGATTTTGTAGTAGATAACGGCATCTACCGCTACCGTTACAGAGTCTCGGGTCAGAACCTGGTAGTTCAAAGAGTGAGTTGACATCACTGTTGCATTGACAAGCAATAGTGACATTTATCACTGTTGTACTGACTCGTCTGCATTGTTTTATAACCTATGTAATGCTGCGTACTAATGATGTTGAATTCCAAATCATTACATTGTTTAGTTGATCATGTTTATGCAAGAATGAAATTATTTTAGGTGAAAAAAATTATTTAAAATTTTCGCTTAGAGTAGCTTATCAAACGATAATTTGTACATATACGGAGTGATCTTTTTCTAGTTCGTAGTTTTAAAGCTTCGTATTCAGTATTTTTTAGACTTGTTGAACCTGGAACTTAGTCTTGCTAACAAATCTATTAACCACAGTAGACAACTGAAATAAAGGCGTACGATTCACACACCATGGGGAAAACATGCCTCGCAGAAATCTTTGTCGATCCTGCAAATCATTTTGGAGGATTTGTCAAACCTCAGCACATTTCGCACAAAAAGTTGTTACAAGTGAAACGTTGTTGTACTTTAAGAGTTCAACTTCTACTTCGCCTTAACCGTTGGACGAAATTCCACTGTCAACTTCAGGACGGGTTAGAGGGAACCTTGCACCGCAGTGTCAACGTGCATTTGGGTTCTACAGTTTGCACAAACCAGTTTTCTCAAATCTTGTGCTAAAATAGGGTGAACTGTTTTCCAGTGTGCAGAAATGGTAGCTAAGATACTCTAGTCGTTTAGAGCCTAAGTCCTAGAAATTAGGTGATCTTGACACACCTAGATGCATCTGATCTTGACACACATAGGTGCATCTGATCTTGACAGATCTAAGTGAATCTGATCTTGACACATCTAGGTGCATCTGATCTTGACACACCTAAGTGTATCAGATCTTGACACACCTAGGTGCATCTGATCTTAACACACATAGGTGCATCCGATCTTGACAGATTTAAGTGCATCTGATCTTGACACACCTAGGTGCATCTGATCTTGACACACATAGGTGCATCTGATCTTGACAGATCTAAGTGAATCTGATCTTGACACATCTAGGTGCATCTGATCTTGACACACCTAAGTGTATCAGATCTTGACACACCTAGGTGCATCTGATCTTAACACACATAGGTGCATCCGATCTTGACAGATTTAAGTGCATCTGATCTTGACACACCTAGATGCATCTGATCTTGACACACATAGGTGCATCTGATCTTGACAGATCTAAGTGAATCTGATCTTGACACATCTAGGTGCATCTGATCTTGACACACCTAAGTGTATCAGATCTTGACACACCTAGGTGCATCTGATCTTAACACACATAGGTGCATCCGATCTTGACAGATTTAAGTGCATCTGATCTTGACACACCTAGGTGCATCTGATCTTGACACACCTAAGTGTATCAGATCTTGACACACCTAAGTGTATCAGATCTTGACACACCTAGGTGCATCTAATTTTGACACACCTAAGTGCATCAGACCTTGACACACCTAAGTGCATCAGATCTTGACACACCTGGATGCATCTGATCTTGACACACCGGGATGCATCTGATCTTGACACACCTAAGTGTATCAGATCTTGACACACCTAGGTGTGTCATTCACCCTAGATACACTGCACGCAGTTCAGACACACTCATACCACCAGCACGCACTTACAGACACTCTGCCAGACGTACGATATGAGATGTTCACTCAGGTGTTCCTCATAAGCCGTGGAATAAGCGAGGGGTTTGAGAGGAAGATAGACGTCGGAAACATAAGTTCAAAGCGTAGATTTCATTTGAGAGACGCATTTACGAGAACATTCGAGCGTTAAAACACTTATCAATCCCAAATTCAAACCTGATAATAAGTCTAAATGAAATCGAGAAGTTCTGCAAAGTTTCACCATTTGTAAAGAAACAAACTAAATATCAATCATTTGTTAGTTCACTTAAAAAAGTTTTACGGTAGTGTTTTCGTAGAAACAAATTAAACATACAGTAGCATGCTCTAAAGTATGGGAATTTGGATTTTTAAACTTAATTCCATGTGATTTGAAATGAAAGCGACGTAAGTGATACAAGTTTGAAATGAAGGTGAAGCATACATGTGGTTGGTGAGTGAAAAATTTCAGCCGTTTCACATGGGTTAAACGGGCCATTTCACATGGGTTAAACGGGCCATTTCTCATGGGTTAAACGGGCCATTTCAAATGGGTTAAACGGGCCATTTCACATGGGTTAAACGGGCCATTTCACATGGGTTAAACGGGCCATTTCACATGGGTTAAACGGGCCATTTCACATGGGTTAAACGGGCCATTTCACATGGGTTAAACGGGCCATTTCACATGGGTTAAACGGGCCATTTCACATGGGTTAAACGGGCCATTTCACATGGGTTAAACGGGCCATTTCACATGGGTTAAACGGGCCATTTCACATGGGTTAAACGGGCCATTTCACATGGGTTAAACGGGCCATTTCACATGGGTTAAACGGGCCATTTCACATGGGTTAAACGGGCCATTTCACATGGGTTAAACGGGTGAAAATTATGAAGAAAATTCATAGAATTCCAATTGAGTTTAAAATTAATCAATTCTGATTAATATATATAATTTTTCATAATTATGTGATATTTAATGAGTTGAAGATACCACAAAAAAACTGACAAAAAATTAAGTTGAAATATCAATCAAAATGAATTCCACAGGTTTTACAGAAATTACATGTAAAACTTTGACTTTACAAAGCTGAATTTCTGATCTTATCTCAATTTCATAAAAAAAAGACAAAATTGAACAATTTAAAAAGACTAAATTGTAAAAAATTTCGACGTTATTTTCTGTGAAAATAAAGTAATTGTTCTCATGTGCAAAATTATAAATAAACACTATATATAATTAAAATTGCAGTTCACCTTCTTTTCAATAACTCATTTTTTCTAGACGTGGTGAAAGAGTATATTGATATATTAATATTATGCATCAATTAGAAAATAATTATTAGAAAGTTTATTCTAAATGAAGTTGTATGTGAAGAAGCTCCGCTGCAAACTGTTGTCTCATAGAACCAAACAAAAATAGAACTGCCAAAGTTAACGTTCGATAAATGACGGGTTCGTTGATGATTTTATTCATGATTTTATTCAGAATTATAATAGGCTCCATTAACTCGAAAGGAATAAAAAAGAAGCCCTAGTTAACCGTAAGAGACATGTCTGCTTCTTAACAATGGTGACACTTGGCAGCGCCTTTCTTTTATTTTATTAGGAAGTTCCATTATTTTCCTGGAATTACAATAGGCTCCATCAACTCAAACTGAACAATGCCACACCACTGTGATGTGTGTGACATATACCGCAGTGAACTATGTGTTCCGACCGTGTAGCAGCGGCGGCTAGAAGTAGGCAACCAGCCAAGCTTTATGTAGAATGCGCACGCGCAAAACACGCCTCGACCCCTACTCAAAGAAATTTTAGTAATAGAAATCAATCAATATGAATGAAAATTGCACGAAAAGAAAATAGAAAGAGTCTTCAACATGACAGAAAACTTCGCGAGAATTAGAAAATATGAACATGAATGAAAAAAGTATAATTTAACTGAAAATTTCACGAGAGTTAGAAAGTTTGAATTAGAAAAAGCAAGACTCATCGATATGACTGAAAAATATACAAAAATTACAACTATAAAGAAGAACAGTAAGATAGCGTCATCAATGTTACTGAAAAGTTCACGGGAATAGAAAAAAGGAACTCTACTTTTTTTTCGGGGATTTATTTTTAAAACACCCGACGATTTTTATAAATCGTGAAAACAAAGCACAAAAGTTATTTTTCACGCTTCTAAAATCGCGGCCTTGAAATCTGCGCGTGTTAGCCTGAGTTGAAGAGTTTTATGGTAGCTTTTGGTTGTTTACGGCCGTTCAGGGCAGTTTTATGGCAGTATTAAGGTAGTTTATAGGCGGTTTCGAGAGGGTTTTGCGCGTGCACATCGCTGCTTCAAAAAGCAGAAGCAGAAAACAAGAAAGAACGAAGCCTTCACCACAATTTGAACGAATGATGTTTAGGTTGAAAGAATGGAGGAAAAATATTAAGCATCGTTCCTGCCATCCTGACACGTCCACTGCGATGGGTTAAACTGAAGTTCAATATTCAACTCAAACTTAAATTCAAAAGTTTTTAGACATTTTATAAATTCCAAACATCAACTGGATCCATTAAATATAATTAATTCTATAAGATTTATATAGCGTTGTCAAACGACCCATCGATGGGTCGTTTCGCAGTCAACGCGTTCAAGTTTGAACGAATGGAGGGGAAAGACAAAGCGTAGTTCCTTCTTATGGCTGCGAGTTGGTGTGTTTCATTAACTGCTGCATGGGACTTGATTTTCTAATTCTTCGTATGAAATGAATAATACCTATTTAGATTTTTAGCGTCAAAGTAAAGGTAAGGATCATTTTCTAAGTCACTCCTACGGTGCTTATTCTGTATCGTGGATATAATGCTGACTAATTTTCCGCGACGGGTTCAGAAATCCACGGTAGATAACTCTTTCTGTATCGTGGATACAGGACTACATTCCCTATCGTGGATACAGAAGTCTAGGTAACAATTTCTGCATCGTGGATACAATAGTCTAGGGAACCATTTTGGTATCGTGGATACAGAAGTCTAGGCAACCATTTCGGTATCGTGGATACAGAAATCTAGGTAAAAATTTTAGTATCGTAGATACAGAAATCAAGTTCTGCATCGCGAATGTATCTCACTAGATGACAAATTATATTGCAGCGATCTTAATATCTCCTCAATAATGACCACCTGCACCAGCGATCTACCTCCTGCAATTGAACTTAGTAATTTGAGGAGGGGGGGGGGGGAAGGGAGAGGGACCTAGTCAGACAGATCTTATGTCGAACTTGCTTCAGATCCCGTATTCCTCAATCTAGTAGTAAACTCGAGTAGTATCTTGAGTTGTAACTCGAACTGACTTTTCGGATCATGATAAACGTAGTCAACATTCAGGATAAGGCAAAACACACACACACATGCTTTGTGAGTGCGTTCGTAGGTTTGTGAGATGCGAGCACTGATTATAAGAAGCTGAAATAGGCAAGTCATGTCTGAGTATAGAGTGTCACAGTTGTTTTTTATACAGTAGCCATTGATTGTAAATAATACGCACGCTTTTATTTAAGACTTAAAAACGAAGCGAAATTTAGAAAATAGCTCATATCAATACATTGATTGTCAATAATACGCTCGTTTTTATTTGATATTTAAAAAGGTATTGAAGCCTTACAAAATAGTGCATTTAAAGTTTGAATGAAATAGCAGTAAAAATATAAAATGGTTAATATTTAAATGTGTAAGGAATAGAAGAAGAAATATCTATGCCTGCAATATGCAATGCATCAAAAATCTTTGGTTTTCCAATCGGGTAAATTAGGCAAGTTTTTCTTAATGAAATGACCACTTTTCTACGAGACTTCCCAATCATTACCTGACATTCTTGGATCATGCATTTAAAATCAAGTTTTTCCAACCCTAAATACGGGTACAGTTTATGAAATACATGTACGTCTACCGTGTGTATGGTAGACCTATGGCGCGTTACGCCCTTCTGCCTCATGTTCTTTAGGTCTACCGTACCTAAGTACAGTTCATGAAGGCTGTTTTAGGCCTACCGTGTGTCATGTAGACCTATCATACGTCAATTAGGCCTACCGTGTGTTATGTAGACCTATCATACGTCAATTAGGCCTACCATGTGTCATGTAGGCCTACCGTGTGTCATGTAGGCCTACCGTGTGTCATGTAGGCCTACCGTGTGTCATGTAGGCCTACCGTGTGTCATGTAGGCCTACCGTGTGTCATGTAGGCCTACCGTGTGTCATTTAGGTCTACCGTGTGTCATGTAGGCCTACCGTGTGTCATGTAGGCCTACCGCATGCCATTTAGGTCTACCGTGTGTCATTTAGGCCTACCGTATGTCATATAGGCCTACTATATATTGGCCATTCTAAGGGAAAGACTCTTAAAAAACATCTCCGTCTGACAATGTTGTGATCGTTTGCACGATCGTTTGCACGATCGTTTGCAGACATCCTTAACATGTAAAGAATTATTCTTACATTTTTACATATGCAGGGTGCGGCAGTCAACCCTGCGTTTTAGGCTTCTAAAGCTTCGTTGAAAATGCAGCATTGACTGCCGTACCCTATACGACCGTCGCCAATACGGACTTGGAAGTCATTTGTTAGAAATGTTGATTTTAACGAAATGTGTCAAATGTGTCAAATGTGTCAAATGTTTTCAAAACATTTTCTGTTTTTTTTGAAGTTTTGTGAATTTTTCAAAACGTCACGATGGGTTTGGTTCATATGAGGGGCATAGGAGGGTAAATTTGAGATAGGGATGGCCTTTGATATCCTATCCCTAACCCTGGTCTTTTTATACTTTAGTTTTATCAATCTAGCGGTGTAAGTCCTACTTTGATGGTTTCTAGTCTTGTGAATATGAGTCTTTTCGCTCCAAATATTTTCCATGCGAGTTTTTAGCAGTCCTTGTCTAAGGAATTTGAGTATATCGACCCAAGTCTTTCCACTCTTAATTTTATCAACAATAGTCTAATGAATCTGTGTCATACCGACCTATGTTTTCCAGCATTAATATCATCAACCCAAGTCTAATGAATCTGTGTCATATCAACCCAAGTCTTTCTAACATTAATTCCATCAACCCAAGTCCAATGAATCTGTGTCATATCAACCCAAGTCTTTCCAATTTTAATTTCATGAACTCCAGTCTAATGAATATGAGATACCCAAGTCTTTTTAATTCTAGGTTCAGTAATCCTAGTCTGATGAATACAAGTCTGAGCTAGGAACAGTCTCACGTCACGACTTGAAGTTAAGTCCCGTCACCTGCCAATCTCTAATTCACTTACACGCCCGCCGGGGAACTGAAATGCTTTTCAAATATTATTATTTATTCAATTATTATTATTTTAATTTTCAATTATTTTGTGGTCATGTATTCTTTCTCTAACATTAACTGCCCGCGCCAAATGAATTGAATTTTTTGCTTTCTCATCTTATTTGGCCACTTAAAATACACTAACGCAAACGAAGGGTCATTTTGAATTGATGAATTATTTCGCCTTATTCATCCCACGTCTGCAAAATTACCCCAAATTCATGTAAATAAGAATCTATTTTTAAATTGTTCTCTTGCCGTATTAGTCACACTTGATACCCACACCTTCAAAGTTATTAATTAATTTACAACGTATGTTAATTTCGATAGTATTTAATACAAAAACTACCCTGCGATCAGAATCCCCGAGGGGGAATTCAACATAGAGCCGCTGTACGAATTTTCGGAACTATATCTTTCTTAAAATCGTGGTTATCTATTAAAGGTTTAATGGTGTGTCTGTAACTAGTTTTTGATCAAAACTACCTAGTTATCTGACAATGGACAAGCGTGTAACTAATACTGATTTAAACGACTGCCATTGGTTCGTTGCCGTGACGTCACCATTGCGTCATGTTGCTCAGTAATTACCTGAATTGCCTTAAATACTCTACTTTATGAAGGTAAATCTATCACTCAAAGAATACATTCGAAAGTAAGTAATGAAGCGCAGTCAAACAAGCATCAATCATCGCTCTAATCTACGCACACCACAAGCAAATTTGATGGCAATCTTTATTAAATAAGCCGAGAAGATGCATGGCAGACAGGGACCGCAAGCATACTTGTCACGGTAGAGGAAACAAGGTAGGGTCATTTCTGTGGGGCAAAATACACCTCCTCTTGTTCGGCTAGCCAATAGAACGGCTTCATTTCAAGCAAACTTCATGACGTCACTAAAACGCCATGTCGTTAGGCCAATAATGGAGCCAGATTTAGGGGTAGCAGTGATACCAGATGCAATATGAGCGCTGCTATTGGTTCGTTGCCGTGACGTCAGCATTGCCACACGGTAGAAGATAAAAGACTGGTTTGACGCTACCTTGTTTCCCCTACCTTGATACTCGTCAACTTTTTACTACAATTACTGTAGTATTAAAGCCGAGAAATGACAGGTGGTCAAAAATGTCATGAGGAAGTCACAAATTCGTGGGCATTTTATGTCTTCGTTGCGGGGCCACCGACCGCAAAACTTTCTCTCCCAACTTGGCTACCACACACGCTGTTTTTCGATCAAAACGCTCAAGGTTAAATTTTTTGCATCAAATTTGAGAATACAATATCAAGCAGCTATGTAGAGCAGACTTGAATTTATTCTTTAATTAAAATGTTTTTCACTTTGAACAATAGAAAAAACTTAAATTTAATCAAGCACGGTGGACAACCAAGTCGACAGAGAAACTTTCGCTGCCTGCTGTACCGTTACGACGACTAAAGCGACTGGAATTATGTAAAATAAAACTAGCGTTGGAGACGCACACGTGATGTGTCATGTGCGACAGTTATTAACGCACATGCGACCTGACCTGGTGTGTGAGAATTGATTTTTATCAAAATATTACTCTGATATTACGTTTCATATTTAAATTACTGCGATAATTTATATTACTCAGATGTGATGTCTCATTGGATGATTAACATTACTCTGATATAATATCTCATGTTAATATTATTCTATTAATTAATATTACTCTGATATAATGTTTCACGGGATAGTTAGTCAATTTCAGCAACCGAAATAGCTGAATAAATATGTTTTGGTACATGGACTTTGAGACCATTAATGGCTCCAGGTTGGCTATTGGACAATGGTAAATTTTTTCCACGGATGTTCGATTCGATTTAGAAGAGGAATAAATGGAATAACGTTGATGGTAGGATTCCCTGAACTTATTCGGGCCCACAGGTAGCTATACTCAAATTTGACCATTGTATGTACTAGACTTAAGTAAAATTCTACCTCTGTATCACCTGTGGTAAATAAATTGTTTAAATAGTACGCAGATAACATAGGCGTATGTACCTTAGTGAAATGTTGGCCCTAGAGGCAGTTTTTTTTGGTCAATTGTTAATACCTTTTTTTGTGCCTATGTTTTGTGTCGATTCAATTGTGACTGAGAAAACTAAGCCTTATATGTGCAACTAAAGTGCGATTGGTACAAAAACAAAGCAAAATCTTCCTCTTAACAATCCAAAGTATGTAGTCACTAGCAACACTTGGCACATGTACGTCATTACGGAATATCCAATCGCAGACACTGATGTATCATATAAACCCTATATATTTTGAACAAAAATGCACAAATTCATATAGTTTGACACGTATAATGGACATAGGTTGACTTATACGGATATAAGTAAACTTATAATGGGTATAGAATGGATGGATATAGGTCCACTTATTCGGATATAAGTCAACTTATAATGGGTATATAATGAATATAAGTTGACTTAGAGGGTCACCCGTCTCTCAGGCTCCTACGAATTAAGCAAGACAACGCACACACACACACGTTTTAGGTAAGACAGCACAGACGGAAGCAATGGCACACTATTTTTTAGTTCAACAAGCATCAATGTAACCATGGCTTTAAGGTTCAACAGGGAAGGGAAGTTAAGCAGGCATTTTACATTAAATACGAAACAAAAGCAATGCTGTTAATAATAACACAGTCTGTCGTAATGTGTGATGGTTGTGGTTACCCACACTTGGGTTAGAACGAATTAGCACTTCTAAAGTTACTGATGAACCTAGTTCACCACCCACATCTGGGTTAAAACGAACTAGTACCTCCACAGTTACTGATGAACCTAGTTCACCACCCACATCTGGGTTAAAACGAACTAGTACCTCCACAGTTACTGATGAACCTAGTTCACCACCCACATCTGGGTTAAAACGAACTAGTACCTCTACAGTTACTGATGAACCTAGTTCACCACCCACATCTGAGTTAAACGAACTAGTACCTCCACAGTTACTGATGAACCTAGTTCACTACCCACATTTGTGTTAAACGAACTAGTACCTCCACAGTTATTGATGAACCTAGTTCACCACCCACATCTGGGTTAAAACGAACTAGTACCTCCACAGTTACCGATGAACCTAGTTCACCACCCACATCTGTGTTAAAACGAACTAGTACCTCCACAGTTACCGATGAACCTAGTTCACCACCCACATCTGGGTTAAAACGAACTAGTACCTCCACAGTTAATGATGAACCTAGTTCACCACCCACATCTGAGTTAAACGAACTAGTACCTCCACAGTTACTGATGGAATTCACTACCTGAATTTGATCAAACTACCTCAGCTTCACCACTTTCAACCCACACTACATCTTGAGGGCCGTCCCACTTTAGAAGCAGACTTAGCCATTTGTGAGGGAAAATGTCAGTAAAAGTTTGTCATGAAGGAGGTTGTTCAGTGGTGCCGGGTGGTTAGGATAATTGTTTCATGGGAAGAAATTAGGGAGGTGAGGATGAGAAAAAGTTAGGTAAGTGAAGGTTCCACATGAAGTTAGGTAGGTGATGGTTCCACATGAAGTTAGGTAGGTGATGGTTCCACATGAAGTTAGGTAGGTGATGGTTCCATCTGAAGAAGTTAGGTAGGTAAAGGTGAGAAAAAGTTAGGTAATTGAAGGTTCCACATGAAGTTAGGTAGGTGAAGGTTCCACATGAAGTTAGGTAGGTGATGGTTCCATCTGAAGAAGTTAGGTAGGTAAAGGTGAGAAAAAGTTAGGTAGGTAGAGGTGATAAATAGTTAGGCAGGTGAAAGTGAGAAATTAAGCAGGTGAAGGCTCAATAAATTTTCAGTAAATTTCATACCCAAGTGTAGGTTCACACAAAGCTCATACATTCAACAGAAGACCGTACACTACAGAGGCAACTAGAAGCAAGCTCCTCTAAAACAAAGCCTTATCTTACGTCGACTTCACTACACCGTAAAGCCCTGAAGAACTCACAATACAAGAATGTAAATTAAACAATAATAATACGGAACGAAAATAGAATAAACGATGTTAATAATCAACGAAGAGAAAAATATAAAAAACGACAAACGTCCGAATTAAAATAGAAAAAAGTAGAATATTTGGGTAGAAATTGGCCCCTTACAATGAAACCGGGAGGCCTAAAGCTCTAATTTACCAAAAAACTATATATCATTGCAGTGTAACCTCATTTACATATTTGAGACTCGCCCTACGGATTATTCAACACAAATTGTTGATCGTACACAGTAATTCGCTGTAAAACTGTGTTGTATTTAATTCTCTCTACAAAATGTTTTTCGAATTGAACTCCTTCACACATCTATTACTCCGCTGACTAATTTCTTACCTCAAGTGTTTTATTAATTTCTTATTCACTATCGAAATATTATGAAATTTGCAGCATTTTTATGTTTCCATTTCATAAGGGTATAAAAAGACTGGAATACGGACTGGAATGCGGATTCCCAGTAATTCCTTCATCCTTGAAGGGTGACCACTTTTACTTCAACAAAGACATCAAAACTCTCAAGTCGTAGTTTTTTTTGCGCACCCTTTTCTAGTTCGACCAATATTCTGCGGAGTTTAATGATAGATATTGGCTTGGATTTCGCGAGGAGTTCAGAATATGGGAATTCATTCCAGCATACTTTATGAAATGCTGTAGTTGGTCATTGCAGTGAGACATAGTCCCCCGAAATGTATGATTTGTGGACTTAATACTCGCCATTCATGAGTATTTTGACCCCACTTTGGACTTAGCTAAGCCATTATCCATAATGAATGATAAAACCAATGAATTGAGCTCCGAAAGAGGCAGAATTATCTTGTCAGGCCTCGAAAATTATATATTGTTGAATTATCTTGAATTTCTCCTTGATCGTGAAATTCAAAAAGTTATCTGGAGCTTACAACTTCTTGCGTACTCAAACGTTCCCAAATCGCCCAAGTGTCTTCTGCTGCTTAGAAACCTCATCGTTGTTGAAGGCTCTAATGTTCGACAAAATTCTTATTTAGCACTTCCACGTGTCTGACAAAGTTTTCATTTTGCACAGCACGTGTCTGACAAAGTTTTCATTATGTACCTCTCGTAACTTCGCAGTTTGGATTTCACAAGGAGTAACCCACCAACTCTGTAGGTCGCCTTCTACGGTGTTTCGAGCGGTTTCGGTATAGCGTCGGTATACGAATTCCGAAGAGTTCTCTAGTAATATTTTGAATGATTTATTAGTTGTCAGCCATCTCTTGGGACATAAAATCTCCAGGAAATGATATTTTTGATTTGACTAGCCCTTGGCAGGGTTAATCTATATGCACGCCACGTATTGTTTGTCTATTAGTACGCCTCGTATAATTTGTCTATTAGTACGCATCGTATGATTTACCTATTTATTCGCCTCGGATAGTTTGTCTATTTGTACGCCTCGGATAGTTTGTCTATTAGTACGCCTCGTATGGTTTACCTATTTGTACGCCTCGGATAGTTTGTCTATTTGTACGCATCGGATAGTTTGTCTATTTGTACGCATCGGATAGTTTGTCTATTTGTACGCCTCGGATAGTTTGTCTATTAGTACGCCTCGTATGGTTTACCTATTTGTACGCCTCGGATAGTTTGTCTATTAGTACGCATCGTATGGTTTGTCTATTAGTAGGCCTATAGTCTGTCCATTAGTACTGTACTCCTCGTATAGTACGTTTGTCTAATGACGTCTTATATTAGGAAATTTTTAAAAGCCAATATGTTTGTCATGTATCTCATGTGCCAACCTTTTTGGATATGAACGATTTTTCTTTATTTCTTTCTTTCTTTTCTAACATTTCAGTATATGGTTTGATGACTAATATCTACAGCGGCTATACGTGGGTTTTTGGTCTCTCCAAAAGAAGGGAGTACAAGTTTTTTCATTAACTGGAACGGTTCTAACGGCCTTAACGGTTAAAACGGTCATAACGGTCCTAACGATTATAACGTTCCTAACGATTATAACGTTCCTAACGATTATAACGGTCATAACGGTCCTAACGATTATAACGGTCCTAACGGTTGTAACGGTCCCAACGACATTCTAGCGCAATTGATCGCACTGAAGCACTTTGCAGCAGCATTCAATGTGAAATAGTAATTGTTTTCCGATTTTATGTATAACATCCAATACAATTTTTTACATGAATCGGTGATTATGACAATTATGAAGTACTTTATATGTTAAAATGAGATTCACTATTAAAATAATAATTGTTACCTAATCATTAATAATTGTTTTGACATAATAATGTCAAAAATAATTTTGAACAGTTTGATTTGGTCGTCAGAACAACATTCAAATGATACAAACTTTTGGCTTGTGCCCAGGTGAAAATACTGCATGAAACATTCGCTAATTCTGTCTTAATATTTTCGTGTCGGTGACCGTGTATCAGTTTTATGACGGCAGGTGAACAGATTTCACAACTTTCCGTCTGAAGAAAGCGTAGAAGAAGACATAGGATTATTCCACACATACAGTAGGTAAACAAGATCAAAACCTCTACCCGACGCAGGTATATAGAAATAGACTTCGTTCCCAACACCACTAGGGGAGCCCAATTTTGCGTTATCACTTTTGAAAATTGCTTAATAAACTTTCTAACATCTATAGGGGCACCCAATTTTGCGTTATCACTTTTGAAAATTGCTTAATAAACTTTCTAACATCTATAGGGGCTCCCAATTTTACGTTATCACTTTTGAAAATTGCTTAATAAACTTTCTAACATCTACAGGGGCTCCCAATTTTACGTTATCATTTCTGAAAACCTTTTAAAAAATTTTGCACGTGAATTTAAAATTTGGCTTATTTCAAATCAATGTAATTGTGATCGAATTCAGCTAATGCAAGTATTGTTCAAAGTTCCCACTAAAACCAGTAGGGGCGCCCAATTTCGCGTTATCATTTTTGACAATTGCTTAATAATTAAACTTTGGATATGAATTAAAAAATTAGCTTATTTAACTTCAATGTAATTATGGTTGAATTCAGCTGAAGCAAGTATTGCTCAATGTTATCAAACATTTATTTCATACATGCCATTCAAAAACAGACTATGTATCTGAACTGGCACCAGGGGGCGATACTAGAGACAAAAGTTTTAAAGATTTGACCCTCGCTTTGAGCTTCTGAAGTTGAAATAAGCCAGCCTTAGACAATGTAGAAGTTAAGGTTGGCATTAATGTTGCCGAGGGGGACCGAACTTACTTCCAATTTGATGACAATTCTTTGAGTTATATTAGAAACCATTTGGTAAGTTCATTGTCTTGAATTATGGTGCCAGAATTTATTGGTAGTGCCAGGAGTGTGGTAGTAACACTTTCAGCGAATATAAACGTTGTCTCATCGACAGGGAACTGACAGTATAGCAATATATTTCTTTGTTCTGCTGTTGATACTTTAATTCGAACTAACTATTGACCCGCAAATGAGATTCATTTGTGAACTTGAATGAAGTTTGAATGCATCGTACAATTTTAAAAGAGCTTAACGATGCTGTCTTTTGAATACTTTCTGAAAGTAATCAAAGAATAAAAATGTCATCAAAACTTTATCAAAACTTATTATGGTTTATTATTGCACCAAAACTTTACCAGTACACAGAATGGCAAGACCATTGAAAGCGTGCTCCCAGTATAGTTGTATCGTTTTGACTTACATACCTCATTTACATAACCTTTCACACGCCGAACTTTCTTTGGTAGCATTCAAAGCATCCAAATATTAATCAAATAACTAAGTAATATTTCTCATACAATATTCACCTTCAAAAGTGATGTCAGAAGAAATACATATCCAATTCAAAAAATGTCAATTCATGTAAACGTCAGGGGTAACATACGTTTTATCTCAATTGAAAGCTGTCAAATATTGAACATAAAGTAATGCAGTTCAAGTTTTGATGACAAAACAACCAGAAGGCTCATAATGTGGCATAAATAATAAATACTAAGCTGATGATTAAAATTGCTGACGTTTTAATAAAAGAACAATATTTGAGAGCCAGACTCACACACACGATACACAAAAGGAACTTGTTAAGAACTAAGCCCTTCGATAAATCTAAACTACAAACTCCTTCTCTGAGCTGAAAATGTTCCTAATTCAGTGAGTGATAATTAGGAAAACTATGAGCTTCGAAACGCTCGTGCTGAAAGTTGCATCTAATCACAACCTTAATGTACGCCAATACTAATTAACTTATAATGTTAGATTTCAGAATATTTTCACATGTCATTTTTCATTAACACTTCCATAATAATAGTATCGGAAGTTTCTGACAAAATCAACATTACAGCACGATGGGGATCCGTTTACTGATAGTTTCATAGGTTACAAGTAATGAAAAATTTTTAGTAGAAGACCTTCATAAACGATTTCCTAGTTTTAAAGTCCCCGTCACCTGCTGTAAGAGATGCATTTGAATAGAAGGAAGCTTGCATTGCTTGAACTTTCCGCAATGCTCCCTAATTGCGAATAGATGATGGGCACAACAAATTCTCAATCGTGCGCTTAGCATACTTGTATATAAAAATTCCTAAAACCAAAGCCAATTCGCTGTTTATGAAATGCAGCGCACACAACATGCTGGTGCTTCCATGAGCTGCCGAGAGCAAGGTGTGGCCAAGTTATCCATTATCTAACTTTAATTGTCCTTTATAATCCTCAACAAACACTCTGAAGAACCATCACAGTCGCCAAATGCTCCTTTATCTAACCCAAATTGTCTTTTATCCTCCATAACAAACACTCTGTGAAGCCCACAGCAGTAGCCAAATTATCCTTTATCTAGCCAGAATTATCCTTTATCTAGCCAGAATTGTCCTTTATCTAGCTTAAATGACCCTTTATCTAGGCTAAATTGTCCTTTATCTTCCTTAACAAGTACTTCATGAACCCCAGAGCAGTTGCCAAATTATCCTTTATCTGACCTAAATTGCCTTTTATCTAGGCTAAATGGCTCTAGCCTAAATTGTCCTTTATCTTCCTTGACAAACACTCTGTGAAGCCCAGAGCAGCTGCTAAATTACTCTTTATCTAGCCAGAATTATCAGACTTGACTTGTTCGGACAAAATTTAAGGCACTCAGTATATGGCATCCCAACAGGGAGTGTTGCCAGACAATGGTACATACTGAGGCCCGTATCTGGCAACACTACACGGAGGGTTGCCAGATGTTGACACTCTCCCCAGCCAAATATTATCAGCACGGGATGGGATTTTAAAACTTCGGCTATACAAAACGAAGACGACTTGATGGCTCTGAAGTTTCAGCTTAAGAGTGGTAGACGATATGGACGAAACGTTACCATTTGGTCTCCGGCCTTAGTTTGGTGAGGCCCTTACTAAGTTTGACGAGGCCCTAGAGGCACAAAACATCACGTGGGGCCCTAGACACACAACATCACGCAGCCCAGTGCACCTGTAATCTTCGACGTTGGTCTCACAGGCGGTCGCGTCGCGCACCCTCAGGTAGATCACAGCCTCCACTGACACCGGGACTGAGTCCAGTGACAGGATCTAGTGTGGTGAACCAGTGATCATGTGTGAGCAAATGTAAAGTTGTCCAACCAGTGATCATGTGTGAATCTTGTGTGGTCAACATGGATCTAGAGTTGTCCAACCAGTGATCATGTGTGAATCTTGTGTGGTCAACATGGATCTAGAGTTGTCAACCAGGATCTAGTGTGGTCAACATGGATCTAGAGTTGTCAACCAGGGCTAGTGTGGTCAACATGACTCTATTGTTGTCAACCAGGGGCTAGTGTGGTCAACATGGATCTAGAGTTGACAACCAGGGCTAGTGTGGTCAACATGACTATTGTTGTCAACCAGGGGCTAGTGTGGTCAACTAGTTATCATGTGTGAGCACTAGTGTGGTCAACCAGTGATCAAGTGTGTCAGGATCTAATGTGGTCAACCTGTGATCAAGCGGGAGCAAATATAAAGTTGTCCAACCAGTGATCAAAGGGGAGTAAAGGTAGAGTTGTCAACCAGGAGTCTCATGGGAATGAATATAGGCTTAGTCAACCAGTAAATCTTGAGTGGTCAACCAGTGATCATGTGTGAGCAAATGTAAAGTCGTCGAACCAGTGATAAAGTGCAAGTTAATCTCAAGTTGTCAACCAGGAATTTGGTGATTACGAATCTAGAGTCGTCCAACCATGGATCTAGTGTGGTCACACAGTGATCTAATGTTCATGTGGTCAATCTGGAGTTGTCTACCAGTAATCTCGAGTTGTCTACCAGTAATCTCGAGTTGTCTACCAGTAATCTGGAGTTGTCTACCAGTAATCTGGAGTTGTCTACCAGTAATCTGGAGTTGTCTACCAGTAATCTGGAGTTGTCTACCAGTAATCTGGAGTTGTCTACCAGTAATCTGGAGTTGTCTACCAGTAATCTGGAGTTGTCTACCAGTAATCTGGAGTTGTCTACCAGTAATCTGGAGTTGTCTACCAGTAATCTGGAGTTGTCTACCAGTAATCTGGAGTTGTCTACCAGTAATCCAGTGGGAGTGAATTTACGGTAGTCATCCAGGGATCTAAAGTCTAAAGGGAATAACCCTAACATTCTAGACTAGGGATTTATGAAAATAAACCCCAAGAAGTCAACGCATTAACGCCCGTGAATGGTAGCTCAAGTGGACAACTACAGATATACATTCAATTTATTGGAAGTGGCCAACTAGTATCTTGACAGGGATCAACTTAAAGTAATACGACCGAGTGGATCAGTTTTACCATAGTACGATTCAGAAGTCCATTAGTTATTCAGATAAAAGAATGGTTCAGAATTCCTTAGTGCTTGCATAGTCCATAAATACGGTGGTTTGATTCATTCACAACCTATCATCGCGGTATGATAACGAAGTTAACATCAATCATCAATGTAATGATAACAGAGCGTATTTGCTATTTAGAAACATTACAGAGTACGTTATAAAGGTTATTAGAAGGCCAGACATGTTGGTAGAAGGCCAAACATATTAGTAGATGGCCGAACATGTTGTTAGAAGGCCAAACATGTTAGTAGAAGGCCAGACATGTTGGTAGAAGGCCAAACATGTTGGTAGAAGGCCAGACATGTTGGTAGAAGGCCAAACATGTTAGTAGATGGCCGAACATGTTGGTAGAAGGCTAAACATGTTAGTAGAAGGCCAGACATGTTGGTAGAAGGCTAAACATGTTAGTAGAAGGCCAGACATGTTGGTAGAAGGCCAAACATGTTGGTAGAAGGCCAAACATGTTAGTAGAAGGCCAGACATGTTGGTAGAAGGCTAAACATGTTAGTAGAAGGCCAGACATGTTGGTAGAAGGCCAAACATGTTGGTAGAAGGCCAAACATGTTGGTAGAAGGCCAGACATGTTGGTAGAAGGCCAAACATGTTGGTAGAAGGCCAAACATGTTGGTAGAAGGCCAAACATGTTGGTAGAAGGCCAGACATGTTGGTAGAAGGCTAAACATGTTAGTAGAAGGCCAGACATGTTGGTAGAAGGCCAAACATGTTGGTAGAAGGCCAAACATGTTGGTAGAAGGCCAGACATGTTAGTAGAAGGCCAGACATGTTGGTAGAAGGCCAAACATGTTGGTAGAAGGCCAAACATGTTGGTAGAAGGCCAGACATGTTGGTAGAAGGCCAAACATGTTGGTAGAAGGCCAAACATGTTGGTAGAAGGCCAAACATGTTGGTAGAAGGCCAGACATGTTGGTAGAAGGCCAAACATGTTGGTAGAAGGCCAAACATGTTGGTAGAAGGCCAAACATGTTGGTAGAAGGCCAAACATGTTGGTAGAAGGCCAAACATGTTGGTAGAAGGCGAAACATGTTGGTAGAAGGCCAAACATGTTGGTAGAAGGCCAAACATGTTGGTAGAAGGCCAAACATGTTAGTAGAAGGCCAAACATGTTAGTAGAAGGCCAAACATGTTGGTAGAAGGCCAAACATGTTGGTAGAAGGCCAGACATGTTGGTAGAAGGCCAAACATGTTGGTAGAAGGCCAAACATGTTGGTAGAAGGCCAAACATGTTGGTAGAAGGCGAAACATGTTGGTAGAAGGCCAAACATGTTGGTAGAAGGCCAAACATGTTGGTAGAAGGCCAAACATGTTAGTAGAAGGCCAAACATGTTGGTAGAAGGCCAAACATGTTGGTAGAAGGCCAAACATGTTGGTAGAAGGCCAAACATGTTGGTAGAAGGCCAAACATGTTGGTAGAAGGCCAAACATGTTAGTAGAAAACTAAATAAGTTAGTAGAAGACCTTATATATGAATGACGTACAGTAAAAATATACTTCTCCAAAATACAAAGGTCGTCACCTCAAAAATTAGATTTGAAATAAGGATATGTTGTAACTTCTCAACATCCGCAGCTACAACGCGAATGTCGTGTTGAAATGTTCCGAAACATAGAGAAATGAAAAGGGCATTAGAAGCGTGAAAATGGACAACGGTACGTTCAATTTCTCTATTTTCTTTCCACAAGTAACATATGTGTTCTAAATATGTACTAGTAATATATGTGTACTATATAAGTACCAGTAATATAAAAGTACAATGTACGTACAAGTAATGAATGTGTACTACATACGTACTTGTAATGTATGTGTACTATTTATGTACAAGCAATATATGAGTACAATATACGTACAAATAATGTATGTAAACTACTTACGTACCAGTAATGTATGAGCACATACAAGTATCTCTAGCTAGCCCAAATGCCACAACCATTGAACTCTGCAGGATTTTGGTGACAATCCAAACAGCTAAATCCCCCACCTACTGACTACCACTCTTCTAGTTCAGGATTTGCTCTGATCAACTTAACAAAAGTGGGGGAAATCCAAGGTTCATTTATAATATATGTTTATTTACAATATGTGTTTAACACGTTAAGTGCGGCGTGACCCACCGGTGGTCATTTAGGTGATTTTCATAATGCGGCTGGCCGACCAGCAGTTACTGACTCAATTTTAATAAATACTTGATGAAAGTTAAATGAAGGCATGATCCAGTCAATGTTTGCTATTTTCAAAATTTCTTACTACAATTGACTCTAAATTTGAGCTGGATGTTGAACTTCAGTTTAACCCGCCGCACTTAACGTGTTAATATAAAGTTCCTTATGAATATGATTTACTCTATATCGCCTAGAGTAATGGACGATGTACCAGTTAATTTTTCGTCAATTTTTCGACGAAAAGGAAATAGGTTTGTTAATATGGTAAATTTGGTGAATAGGTTTGTTAATATGGTAAATTTGGTGAATATAAATAAAAAATGAGGGTAAGGTGAAATATTACACCATCTAGATTAAGGAATTACAATCCCTAGATTTAGGACTTATACTCCCTAGATTAAAGGAATTACAATCCTTACATTGAAGACTTATAATCATAGACTAATGACTTACAATCCCTAGATTAATGACTTACAATCCCTAGATTAAGGACTTACAATCCCTAGATTAAGGACTTACAATCCCTAGATTAAGGACTTACAATCCCTAGATTAAGGACTTACAATCCCTAGATTAAGGACTTACAATCCCTAGATTAAGGACTTACAATCCCTAGATTAACGACTTACAACCCCTAGATTAAGGACTTACAACCCCTAGATTAAGGACTTACAATCCCTAGATTAAGGACTTACAATCCCTAGATTAAGGACTTACAATCCCTAGATTAAGGACTTACAATCCCTAGATTAAGGACTTACAATCCCTAGATTAAGGACTTACAATCCCTAGATTAAGGACTTACAACCCCTAGATTAAGGACTTACAATCCCTAGATTAAGGACTTACAATCCCTAGATTAAGGACTTACAATCCCTAGATTAAGGACTTACAATCCCTAGATTAAGGACTTACAATCCCTAGATTAAGGACTTACAATCCCTAGATTAAGGACTTACAATCCCTAGATTAACGACTTACAACCCCTAGATTAAGGACTTACAATCCCTAGATTAAGGACTTACAATCCCTAGATTAAGGACTTACAATCCCTAGATTAAGGACTTACAATCCCTAGATTAAGGACTTACAATCCCTAGATTAAGGACTTACAATCCCTAGATTAAGGACTTACAATCCCTAGATTAAGGACTCACAATCCCTAGATTAAGGACTCACAATCCCTAGATTAAGGACTTACAATCCCTAGATTAAGGACTTCCTTAACTATCGGTTGCTACCATCACAGCTATGCGTTTCAACTCCAGTCCTATGGCAATCGACGAATTGAACCTTTAAAATCTAATGTGATGAACAACTCCCTCTGAACCGAATTAGAAACACTCTGTTCTGAACAAAAGATTAATGAATAGATGGTTTAGAAACAGAATAAACATAGGAAGGTTTGAAAAAAATAAGCAAAATACATAAGCTCTAAAGTTTTTTAAAAGCTTCGGGCCAATTTTAATGGCTTCTATACCAATGTACGTCCTTAACTGAAACAATACAGGGCACAATTGCATTTTTTTGTTTGTTTGTTTTCAATGGCAAATAATCTCGGTTTTTATTTTTTGGAGTGTGATATGTTTGATATTAATCATACAATCATTGATGAGTCATGTGTAGAAGTAACAACCAGAGAGTAGACGTACCAACCAGAGAGTAGACGTACCAACCAAAGAGTAGACGTACCAACGAAAGAGTAGACACCAGTTCCAGTTTAGCATATCTACCAAGCACCAAGAAACAGTTACAAAACAGCTATGTGTGAAGACGTGTCAACAACCTACTTCAACACCATCCAGCATTATTATCAGTTCGTACTTATTTTTTTCAGAACAACCATGGTAAATTACGACCATTACTACGAAGTACGGTAGAGGAAACAAGGTAGGGTCATTTCTTTGGGGGAAAATACACCTCTTGTTCGGCTAGCCAATAGAAAGGCTTTATTTCAAACAAACTTTATGACGTCACCAAAACGCCATGTCGTTAGGCCAATAGTGGAGCCAGATTTGGGGGTAGCAGTTCTACCAGATGCAATATGAGCGCTGCTGTTGGTTCGTTGCCGTGACGTCAGCAAAACCACACCATCAACGAAAAAAAACTGGATTGAACCTACCTTGTTTCCTCTACCGTGTCCAATACAATAGAGTGTATACGACCGGTCCAAAATGACGGGATTCGATATTACCTTCAGACAAATCCTCCAGCTGTGGATGCCCAACAAATACATCCATCCCATCAGTACCCGTCATTAAAATATTCTTGTACTTGTTCACTTGTCAGTCAATTCACGGTTTTCAAGGCGACCTGTCAGTCAATATAAGGGTTTCAAGGCGACCTGTCAGTCAATTTTAAGTTTTTTTCAGCTCCCCTAAGGCCTATGGTGCATAAAATTTAGGTAGAATGTTATTCTATACGAGGCTTCTTTCTTTTATGGCTTAAATGTGCATTTGTATCTTCAGAATTACTAGAAAAATACAAAAATTTCATATGTGTTGAGCCTTACGGGTTAAGGAGTCACAGGAAGATTTAGAGCATGCTTTCGAGAATAATTTAGTGAACGTTGCGTAGTAGTCAACAATAGAATAGAATAATGTACATGTAGTAAATATTAATGAAGTAGTGAATGTTACGTAATAGTAAACAATATATTAATGTAAATGCAGTATATATAAATAATGTAGTAAATGTTGCAAAGTAGCAAACAATATAATAATGTAAATGTAGTATATAAAAATTTTGTAGTAAATGTTGCAAAGTAGCAAACAATATAATAATGTAAATGTAGTATATATAAATAATGTAGTAAATGTTACGTAATGGTAAACAATATAATAATGTAAATGCAGTATATATAAATAATGTAGTAAATTTTGCGCAGTATTAAATAATGGAATCGAATAATTTAGATTTAATAGAACAATGTAAATGTAGAACAATGTAGACATAGTACATGTGAATGAAATATACTGACTTCCAGGAAATCAGTTTAAATGTGAATGACGTAGTAAATGCTATGTAATTTATGGAGGTATGTGCTGAACCTACATGGTTTATGTCCAGCAGTGTGTGTGTGTGCGCGTGTGTGTTTGTTGTGAGAGGTCTGGTATATTATTATTATTATAATTATTATTCATATTTCTTCAAGAAATTTTTTACAACACTTGTGGGAAAAGGTTTGGAATCGGATAAGATCGACGTTACGTCTATGGAAATTATGTGGTAGGACACCCCCAAAATAATCAGGATAACAACTTGGGGACATTTATGGAGGGAAAACAAAAACTGGAATGATGAAGTCACCGGTTTTACCGAAGGTTTAATTTGAATTTTAATGCATAGGGAAGAAATGAATATTGAAGAAAAAAATTTTAACATAGGGAGAATTTGATACAGAGGAAAGAAATGTAGAGGGAAGAAAAAAAATTTAGAGGAAAGAAATGCATGTAGAAGAAAGAAATGTAAATATAGAGGAACAAAATATAGTATAGGGATTTATATTTAAAGGAAAAAATATAGAGGCTAGAAATTAAATTTCGACGGCTCTAGGTCGTGGTGAAGTCTGTCGGATATTGCATTCAGCGAAAAATCTTTAATGGAGGCAAAACATCGCAAAATAAAGGACGAGGCGGCCATAAAGTTCGGTTATGGTCCATCCAGCAGCCCCCCCCCCCTGGCGGGAGAGGGGGTTGCTATTGGGGGGACTGAATCCCTAGAACCTGCGACATTTATTAACATGTACATTGTATACGCTGTATTGTAAATTGTATACGGTATATTTTATACGCTATATTGTACATTGTATACGCTATATTGTCTATTGTATACGCTATTTAAGTATGTATGAATGTGCTTGTGATAAATAATTCGGCTTAGTCCCTGTTCGGGCGCCAATTGATAGATAATGTGGGTTGGTCCTTGTTCGGATGCCACCTTTTGATAATGTCCCTGTCTTAGGGATACCTGAGGGTGGTCAGCTGAGCGATAAAAGGCCGTAATTTCTCAGGCTGGTTGTTCCATTGGAATCTTCCTGGTATTTCAGGGATAGAAGAGAAGTCAGTTTGCTAACTGATATTCATTAAGTCGAGGTTTGTCAACAGTTTTTCTGTTGCCGCGATAAAATTCCAATAATTTCCAGACTTTCAGATTGCTGCGTGGCGAAGTATTGAAACTTACAATAGTAGTCAAGCAAAAAAGCGATTGAGCTAACAAGCTATGAGTTTTTGAGCTAAACAAGCTTTTGAGTTTTCAAGTCAAGTTTTTCTCTCGAGTTTTCGAGTTGAATTTTTCTTTTTTCAGTTTTTTCCTTTCTGAAAATTTGAAGATCGCGACAGAAGTACGTTTCGCCAGTATCTGTGATACGCGAGCTCAGTTTATTTAGGGAAGAATTATTTTCCCTCCGTAGTACAGAGGCACCACTCGACCTATCTTGGCGATGGGTTAACAGCTTGATAAGTGTTGTTTTTTCTCAATTCACGAAAACGGAGCCATATTTTCCCAGTGATGGGGTGCATAAATCTAGCCCTGAGTTGTGGTACTACTGGGTGACAGTGGTGGTATTAATGGGTGACTGTGGTGGTATTAATGGGGGACTGTGGTGGTATTAATGGGTGACAGTGGTGGTATTAATAGGGGACTGTGGTGGTATTAATGGGGGACTGTGGTGGTATTAATGGGGGACTGTGGTGGCATTAATGGGTGACTGTGGTGGCATTAATGGGTGACTGTGGTGGCATTAATGGGTGACTGTGGTGGTCTTAGTAGGTGACTGTGGTGGTCTTAGTAGGTGACTGTGGTGGTCTTAGTAGGTGACTGTGGTGGTATTAGTGGGTGACTGTGGTGGTATTAATGGGTGACTGTGGTGGTATTAATGGGTGACTGTGGTGGTCTTAGTAGTTGGCTGTGGTGGTATTAGTAGGTGACTGTGGTGGTATTAGTGGGTGACTGTGGTGGTATTAATGGGTGACTGTGGTGGTGTTAATGGGTGACTGTGGTGGTATTAATGAGTGACGGTTGTGGTATTAACGGGTGACTGTGGTAGTATTAACGGGTGAATGTGGTGGTATTAATGGGTGACTGTGGTGGTATTAACGGGTGACTGTGGTGGTGTTAATGGGTGACTGTAGTGGTGGTAATGGAAGACTGGTGGTATTAATGGGTGACTGTGGTGGTATTAACGGGTGACTGTGGTGGTGTTAATGGGTGACTGTGGTGGTGTTAATGGGTGACTGTAGTGGTGGTAATGGATGACTGTGGTGGTGTTAATGGGTGACTGTGGTAATGTTAATGGGTGACTGTGGTGGTCTTAGTAGTTGGCTGTGGTGGTATTAGTAGGTGACTGTGGTGGTATTAGTGGGTGACTGTGGTGGTATTAATGGGTGACTGTGGTGGTGTTAATGGGTGACTGTGGTGGTATTAATGAGTGACGGTTGTGGTATTAACGGGTGACTGTGGTAGTATTAACGGGTGAATGTGGTGGTATTAATGGGTGACTGTGGTGGTATTAACGGGTGACTGTGGTGGTGTTAATGGGTGACTGTAGTGATGGTAATGGAAGACTGGTCGTATTAATGGGTGACTGTGGTGGTATTAACGAGTGACTGTGGTGGTGTTAATGGGTGACTGTGGTGGTGTTAATGGGTGACTGTAGTGGTGGTAATGGATGACTGTGGTGGTGTTAATGGGTGACTGTGGTAATGTTAATGGGTGACTGTGGTGGTGTTGATGGGTGACTGTGGTGGTGTTAATGGGTGACTGTGGTGGCGTTGATGGGTGAATGTGGTGGTGTTGATGGGTGACTTGGGATAAGATTACCGGAAATTCAATTACTGAGTTCCCATTACTAAGATAACTAGACAAGCATTGCAGGTGTCTACAAAATTCCATAAGTCTAAGATGTCTTTAGTTTGTAACAGAAAAAAAGAATTTATTAACAAAATGAATAAAGACATGCAGATAAAAAGTTTCACGACATTGATGGAAATAAAGTTTAGTGAAGGTACAATAACGTAAAAATAAGGAAATTCATTTTGGATTTTGTGTTTCGTGGAAGTGATGTTAGTTAATCTTAGCGCAAAAATGTGAGCCAAAACTAGTACATACGAGTATTACCCAATTAAAGTTAAGCTCTTAAACATAGCTTACCACTTCGCTAGGAAAATATAAAAAGTCATGGGAGAAAAGTAAATAAAGTGTATTTTTCACTCCATTGTACTTTATTGTGGAAGTTTTATATTTCCTTCAACAAAATATGATACGCATTTGTATTTTATTTCAAATAAATCCAATACATGAATAAATATTATGGATTGGTTCCGGAATTCATTCATAGAGGAACACCATTTTTTCTAAATATTTTTAGGCTGGAATACTGATTTTGCAATATTCACAGGACCAAAAATTAATCAATTTAAAGCTGTTGAGTGGGAAATATTTTTAACCACAAAAAATATGGAAGCCAAATATAGGAATCAACTTCTTGGATAGGTTGAGATAGATATCGCATTACCTCTTAAACTAGCATGTAATTATTCGTTGGATTCGATTAGATGATTAGTTAATTTAAGTGATAAGGGAACGCGGAACCTACGCACAAGGTGCACAGAAACAGTAAGTTGAGAACAAGAAAATGAAGACAAAAGTAGAAGAAGAAAGTAGTAGGTGCTGAAAAACAGGACAGCAGTCAACCGAAAAAAGATGGTCCGTAACAAAACAAAAACCTATTCAATTTCAACAAAAAGAAAGCCTACCTAACTCTCAGCTGGGGCCCTCACATTTTCCCCCTCGGAGCGCTAATTCCCATAGAATGTCATAATTAGTTTGTTGAATAAAAAATTTTCAAGTCAAAAAAGACAGTGGCACCTACACCGATGCCTGCAATATTTATGATTGTCATTCACACACCATGTAGATTATTTATTAACTTTTCCATTGTCTAAAAAAGCAAGAATTGAATCTCAAGATATTTGCTGAAAATTAGGCCTCCAAAATTTGTAAAGGTGTTTCAAAAATCATTCCATGAAAAATTGGAAAATAACGATTTTATGATAATGAATATGTTCTTTTTTATAAATCCTTGTAAATTCAATGACTGAATGTAAAAATTAATATTGTTGACAGGGACTGTAAAGAATGTAAAGCTTTTGGATTTTATACTGATAATGTTGTAGAAAAAGTTTATTTCTATTATGTTGAAACATGATACGTACAATGTATTTTGATGTTCTTTCCTCAACGTAAGCAAGAATCTTCAAGTATGGATAGCTCAGCATGCTTGTAATTTGGGAGCTAAAACAAATAATGTAATCATAGAAATATTCAGAAATTCATTGCGATAAAATAAATAAAAATTACAAATAAACAAGAATTAAAACCCTCAATATACGTTTGTTTGTCACAGCCGGGCCAAAGTTCCGAATATTTTCTTTTAAAATTTGAACATAAACAGCGTTCAACATCTGGCAACCCTACAGTGTTGCCAGATACCGAACGCTCTTTATGCTTTATTGGGATCAAAATAAACGATAATCTGATTATTTTGGTCCGAAAAATGTCAGAAGGAATGAGTGAAGCGGACATCCGTATGAGAAAAGATTGGGAAATGCGAACATATAAGACTCATTTTCCTTGTAACACAAAATCAGGAGCGTTGCCATGTGTTCTAATGGTAAGTTAATTAAAAAACACTCTTTTGGTTTTTAGAAACGCTCTCTATTCGTTTAAGGGGACTGACTGAGATTTTTATTTCTCACCCTCAAAAAAAAAAAAAAAAACTTTTTTTCGTCGAATTCTTTTGATCACTGGTCGAATTCCTGTGTTTTCATTGCTTTGAAAAAACACTGATGAAAGCTGAGTTATAACTGGTCAAAACTATTTAGCAATTAGCCAATCAGAGCTCATGACTCGAGAAGACTCGTCCGTTACACTTCAGTTGTCGTGTTGGGACGTTGCGCCACTTTTTCTCCATCTCATTCCCGCGGATTTTTTATTCAGATTTCTATGGATTTTGCCGCTCATGTTTATTTACGTAGCGACTTTGTTTAGGGCTTATTTTATTGGTAATTAGATGTGCAACAACCTCTATTTATTACATTTTCAGTATAGGTTTTTATTTTTTGAAAATTTTAACATCGTACGTTTTTTTCTTCGTTTTTCTTTAAAATTTTTAAAAATGTCAGTAACAACAATTCTGAATTAAAAAAGATTGCAGAATATTGTTTTCTGGGTGCCAAGACACTAAAGCCACTTTTAAAATCAATTGGTTTGGCTTCCAAGACGTTTTGAAATGTACTCCCTAGGAGCTTTCTTTTCGAAATAACTCCATTTCTATACAAAAATTTGCAAAATTTTGAGGAGCAAGAACGTTTCAAAGTTTTAATTTGTATTAGCAGAGCAATTTTCAAACTAATCTGCCCAATAGGGAAAAAGTTTGTCCTAAAGTCAGACAGTCCCCTTAATAAAGCAGGGATGTCCAACCTGGGGTGCGAGACGATATTCCAGGGGTGCAAAAAAAAAATCCAGGTAATAATAGGATATTGGCTATATGTTGGCATTCCGGCTTTTTGTCTGGTGTGTGTGGTGTATGTAGTGTATGTAGTGTGTGTAGTGTATGTAGTATATGTAGTGTGTGTAGTGTATGTAGTGTATGTAGTGTATGTAGTGTGTGTAGTGTATGTAGTGTATGTAGTGTGTGTAGTGTATGTAGTGTATGTAGTGTGTGTAGTGTATGTAGTGTATGTAGTGTATGTAGTGTGTGTGGTGTATGTAGTGTATGTAGTGTGTGTAGTGTATGTAGTGTATGTAGTGTGTGTAGTGTATGTAGTGTATGTAGTGTGTGTAGTGTATGTAGTGTATGTAGTGTGTGTGGTGTATGTAGTGTATGTAGTGTGTGTAGTGTATGTAGTGTATGTAGTGTGTGTAGTGTATGTAGTGTATGTAGTGTGTGTAGTGTATGTAGTGTATGTAGTGTGTGTAGTGTATGTAGTGTATGTAGTGTGTGTAGTGTATGTAGTGTATGTAGTGTGTGTAGTGTATGTAGTGTATGTAGTGTGTGTGGTGTATGTAGTATATGTAGTGTATGTAGTGTGTGTGGTGTATGTAGTGTATGTAGTGTGTGTGGTGTATGTAGTATATGTAGTGTATGTAGTGTGTGTGGTGTATGTAGTATATGTAGTGTATGTAGTGTGTGTGGTGTATGTAGTGTGTGTGGTGTGTGTAGTGTATGTAGTGTATGTAGTGTATGTAGTGTATGTAGTATATGTAGTGTATGTAGTGTGTGTGGTGTATGTAGTGTGTGTGGTGTGTGTAGTGTATGTAGTGTATGTAGTGTATGTAGTATATGTAGTGTATGTAGTGTGTGTAGTGTATGTAGTGTATGTAGTGTGTGTAGTGTATGTAGTGTATGTAGTGTGTGTAGTGTATGTAGTGTATGTAGTGTGTGTAGTGTATGTAGTGTATGTAGTGTGTGTAGTGTATGTAGTGTGTGTAGTGTATGTAGTGTATGTAGTGTGTGTAGTGTATGTAGTGTATGTAGTGTGTGTAGTGTATGTAGTATATGTAGTGTATGTAGTGTGTGTGGTGTATATGTAGTATATGTAGTGTATGTAGTGTGTGTGGTGTATATGTAGTATATGTAGTGTATGTAGTGTGTGTGGTGTATATGTAGTATATGTAGTGTATGTAGTGTGTGTGGTGTATATGTAGTTTATAAAAATCCCAACTAAGGAGTAACACTCGTTTAAATTTAACAGTTTTCCCCAAAATGAGAAGAACAAAATTTCTACATGAGTTTTTTCTACATTAGTTAAGTTTCTATAGAAGTTTAAAGTTAACTCTAAGCGTGAATTATACGGTTTGTCAACCAGAGATCCGTTGTTGTGTTGTTTTGTTGGTTTCATGTTTCGTTTGCTCAGCTATTACACAAGACCGTCACTACAATTATACTACCATTAGAAGACCGTCACTACGATTATACTACCATTAGAAGACCGTCACTACGATTATACTACCATTAGAAGACCGTCACTACAATTATACTACCATTAGAAGACCGTCACTACAATTATACTACCATCAGAAGACCGTCACTAAGATTGTCATGAGACAGATCACTAGACAGAAAGCAATCATTGTTTACCCAATACTACTGTCACATTGCCCTACTATACTAATGGGAAGGACGACATCGAATGAAGGAAAGTTAGATCATAGAAATACGTAATAACCGAAAAGTCTGGTAAATGATTTTCCATACTCGGCGTGTACATAGACACACCGTGCCTGCCTAGATGTATATGTACGAGTAGACAGCAACTAAGGAAGTCGAACAAAGCATAAGCAAAGAACCACTGGAAACAATAAGTAGAAACATTGACGGTACACAAAACTACGAAGCAAAAGAGGCTTGTTTGCGGAACCTCGATGTTTACTCGCGCCTTTACCTGTATCCTGTCTACAGGCAACACGTCTTTACCTGTATCTAATCTACAGGCAAAGCGCCTTTACAAGTATCCTGTCTATAGGCAAAGCGCCTTTACAAGTATCCTGTCTACAGGCAAAACGCCTTTACAAGTATCCTGTCTACAGGCAAAGCGCCTTGACTGCCCTTACTTCAGCTGGGTCAAAGTCTAGTTAAGGTAAATGGGAGAGTAAACTCTTTTCTAACATTAATCAAATGTTTCCTGAACCTTCTAAAGTTTGAAAAATGCTATAGGTCAATCTTGAAGTCAATGTAAACTTAGGAAGATGTTATACGTAAATCTTGAAGTCTTGTTAAGAAAGGAAGATGCTAATCTTGAAGTCATGCTGGCTGGCTTTGTTACAATTTTTTTGTGTAGGCTGAATTTCTGTTTCTGTTTCGTGGTATTCATAGGATACATGAAGCATTCATAGGATACATAAAACTAGGCGTTCATACGAAACATGGAGTTCATAGGATACATGAAACTTGGAGTTCATAGGATACATGAAACTTGGACCTCATATGAAACATGGAGTTCATAGGATACACGAAACTTGGTGTTATAGAATACATGAAACTTGGAGCTCACAGTATACATGAAACTTGGAGCTCATATGAAACATGGAGTTCATAGGATACATGAAGCTGGGCGTTCATAGGATACACGAAGGATTCTTAGATGGAAGTAAAGATCGAGGCACCGAAATACGTAAATCCGTGGTGGCACACATTTCCACCCACTGACTGGCTGGGTGCTGCTATAGCGTGAGGTCTACCGGCACATATCGCCTACCCAGGTGCATTTTGAGATGTACAAATCAAGTGTTGGTCGTTAAAATGAATGTATGGAAATAGGTAATGTCCATTAGTAACCTGTGGTCACAGTGGCCGAGTGGTAAGAGTGCGCCCTTCACGAGGTGTCGGCGGTTCGAATCCCGGCGCCGCGCTATAGTTTTTCTCGGTTTGAAAATATAGAACTCAGCCACTATTCCCCACTCTACCCAGGTGTCGGAAATGGGTACCGGCTTGACCGGGGGTAACCGTCATGGCGTTCTGGTGTTAGTTATGAGGCATTTGATATACCAACGTACAATGCGATGTGTGTCGGGCTTGGTTGGTTGGAATAAAGCATCCTAACCGCACGCTATAGTACTAGCCAGAGGTAGATCTCACGCTTTACCAGCACCGACTAGCGTCAACCTAAATGCAATTATTATCTACATACAATATAGCATTTTCGACACTGCGTTATGGTTGAAATATTTTGCTCAAGTAACATTTTACGGTCACAAATGAAACCCAGATACTGAAAGAGATAATTTATACGGTGCATGAAAATAAATTTAGCAGAGGCACTTGAAAAATAATAGATGGTGACTGAAAAATAATAGAGGGTGACTGAAAAATAATAGAGGGTGACTTGAAAGGTGACTGAAATTTTTCAAAGAAAATCTTCACAGAAATTTTTCACAGAATTTTTTCTCACGGGAATTTTTCACAGAAATTTTTCACTGAAATTTTTTACCGAAATTTATCACTAAAAATTTTCACAGAAATTTTTCACCGAAATTTTTCTCGGAAATTTTTCTCTGAAATTTTTCAACCATAACCCAGTCGCACAAATACAAAGTTACGAGGTTGCTAGCAACATTTACAGTGAAGTTTTTCAACCATAACCCAGCCACACACATAAATAATTACGAGGTTGTAGCAACATTTACAGCCGATGCTCATGCTGCACAACTCAGCTAACAAACAAGTGCAGGTCCAAAGACAGGAAGCGCATTTTTTACTGTCGACGAGGCTTACAGAAGCGGTAGCAGGACACATTTACACGAGGCAACTGCGGTATTATATCTAAAATGCACATATAAAATGTATATTAATTTACTGGGCAGCACGGGCAGTTTTAAGGATCCTGATGCAATATTTTTTATTGTAAGTTTGTTATATGAATAATATTATTAGAATTACTAAACAACACGGGTAGTTGTAGGCATCCTGAGGCAATACTTTTACATCACAAGTTTGTTATGATTATCATTATTAAAATTATTTAGCAGCACGAGCTATTACGGGGGGAAAGGATTTTCATGACCTGATGCAACTTCACATCTACATTTTCTTATTGTTGCAATACGAGCAAATGTACGGGAAGAATCCTGGTCGCCTGCTGATACACTTTAATACCTAAAGATTGAAACGAGTCATTTATCTTGACCTAACACAATACCTCAATATCTTTATCATAACATGTATCTCTGGGTGATACACAACGGTGGTATCTTCACCCTAAGGGGACCTTACTAGGCCGGACAAACTTTCTGCCCACCGTATCAGTGATACCCTACCCCTTAGTCCAGTGGTGCTCAACCTTGTTGGAAGTGCTGAACCAACCCTCAAAAGTTCCATACATGCATTCATCGAACCCTTCGTACCTGTAAAAATAAATAAATGCGCTTTTTTTCTTTACATTCAAAACATGTGTATTTGTGTAACTATATACTGTATTAGTGCACAAATTGTAAAATGCCCAACCCAGGAGTTCGATCGAACCCAGGTTGAGAACAACTGGCTTAGTCTTAAGAACAACTGGCTTAGTCTTAAGAACAACTGGCTTAGTCTGTGTGCTGGTCGAGGCCCCAATAGATCCGCATGTCCTTCAAGTCCTAACCTACCGCTACACCAGCTCATATCAACTTTACCATAGTATTTCAACGGTTCGGTTCAAACATGGTGCCCTGAGATAGGGTTCAAACACGGTACCCTTAGTTCTTGAAAGGTAAGGTTGTAAGTAGCTGAGAACATATGAAGAAAACGATTTTACTGCTCGAAAAAATCTGTATCTTTTCAAAGAAGTGTGAAAATGTAATAGTACGATGATATTCTACCTCGTATGGTTAAATATTTTTTTAAATATGATATTGAAATGATTGAAATGCTGTTCATTCACGTAGATACGTAACTGAGCAATTTACCTAGTGGTACTTTTCATGGTACGCTTAATGAATGTTTTAAGTCCTAACCATACACTACACTAGTCATACCAGCTACCCTAGCACATATCTACTTCACCTATGTGCAGTTTAAAAGTCATCAACCGTCCTATGTCAAAGAGAAAGCAATCATCATTGTTTCAAAATTCAACAGAACGTATTTTGTCTCGTAGAAAAGGGCCAATTCATCTAAGAAAAACTTGAGTGTAGGGCGAAAGGAATGGGCTTGACGAATTTGAAACTCAACACATTCACAACTAACCAATCGTGTCGGCGAAGTATATTCGCCGACACGATTAGACATTAGGTGACAAACTAATGGAAGAGTTACGACGAACGAGTTTGATTTGGGAAAAATAGGAAGGAAAAATTTTGGTAGACATAATAACCCTCCTTTGAGCGTCCAAAAAAATTTGATTTCATAATTTAGATCCGCAAAATGAGGGAGAACAAGTATATCTTTCGATAGAAAATTGTAGAGCGTTTCACTGGATTATTGTTTTAAAGAACATTTAAGAAATTCCTGTACTAATTATTATGCAGTACGGAACTTTCGACTTGGAAAGAAAGTGTGTTGTGTTTCCATTAGAAGTATCTCTAGAATATGTACATACGTGTAGGTACTTGTAATTCGTATCTTGTTAACTGAACCACCAATGAAGGTTAGAATATATAAGTAGTAAGTATTTAGAGCTTTAGTAAGTAGTTAGTATGTGTTTAGAGCTCTAGTAAGTAGTTCGTATGTGTTTAGAGCCCTAGTAAGTAGTTTGCAAGTGTTCAGAGCTCTATAGTGTCGCAACTATCGAGGAGAATCAAGTAAAGAACGGCCTAAGGTCTTATTTAGTGGTAAACATTATAGTAGAGGCTAATAGTACAGCAAGTGGGGCTCATAATTTCTTCTATCACAGCCCTACTAATTTGTTTTGGTACGTAGAAAGAAACGTTTCTTGTAAAATTCACATTATACATTTTTTTAACTCTGCATGGATGAATAAACATGCGAGTATGCTTCATTCCAGCCTCCTACCCTAACCCTAAGTTGAGAGTTCAAACACGGTACCCTAAGTTGAGAGTTCAAACATGGTACCCTAAGTTGAGAGTTCAAACATGGTACCCTAAGTCGAGGTTCAAACATGGTACCCTAAGTTGAGAGTTCAAACATGGTACCCTAAGTTGAGAGTTCAAACATGGTACCCTAAGTTGAGAGTTCAAACATGGTACCCTAAGTTCAGAGTTCAAACATGGTACCCTAAGTTGAGAGTTCAAACATGGTACCCTAAGTCGAGGTTCAAACATGGTACCCTAAGTTGAGAGTTCCAACATGGTACCTTAAGTTGAGAGTTCAAACATGGTACCCTAAGTTGAGAGTTCAAACATGGTACCCTAAGTTGAGAGTTCAAACATGGTACCCTAAGTTGAGAGTTCAAACATGGTACCCTAAGTTGAGAGTTCAAACATGGTACCTTAAGATGAGAGTTCAAACATGGTACCTTAAGATGAGAGTTCAAACATGGTACCTTAAGATGAGAGTTCCAACATGGAACCTTAAGTTGAGAGTTCAAACATGGTACCCTAAGTTGAGAGTTCAAACATGGTACCCTAAGTTGAAAGGTTGTCTTGTTTGTCATATTGTGCTTGGTAGATGTAGGAAGCGAACGGAACAAACATGTGAGCTTGAAGCACGGTAGGTGAAACAAGGTAGGGTCAAATCAGTCTTTTTTTCGTCGACAGTGTCGCAATGGCGACGTCATGGCAGCGAACCAATAGCAGCTCTCACACTGCATCTGGCAACACTGCCAGTCTCGAATCTGGAACCGCTATTGGCCTAACGACATGTCACAATGGTGACGTCATAAAGTTTGTTTGAAATGTAGCCGTTGTATTGGCTAGCCGAACAAGAGGAGGTGTATTTTGTCCCCATAGAAATGGCTCGACTTTGTTTCCTCTACCGTGGGTTGAAGCGGTGGCCAAGGGAAGAACTACCGGACTACCGAAGCTGTGAGGGAGAGAGAGAAAGAGGAGGAGGTTGAAGCGACTGAGGGTTTGGCTAAACCTAACGTGTTTTGCTGGACTAAGGTTGGGGGAAATCATAAGGTGTATAGAATATTTATTTATTAACTACCAACGCCTTCCTTCTTTTGGCCACTCAATTCACTGTGTACAAAGCTTGATGGAAAGTCTGGCTTTAAAGTAACTGGTCTAGGCTTGATGGATTGATGCACGCCAATGGGGGGGATGCCATTCACAGTAGCACTGATACCAGTAAAGAATGTTGTGCTCTGTAGTCCACATCGGCGCCGAGACTAAACATGCGGAACCAATGTGACTATGTGAAGGGAATAGCAAAGGAAGGAGTTGGTGAATAGAAAAGGGGAGTTGGTGAGCAGAAAAGGGGAGTTGGTGAATAGAAAAGGGGAGTTGGTGAATAGAAAAGGGGAGTTGGTGAATAGAAAAGGGGAGTTGGTGAGCAGAAAGAAAAAGGGAGTTGGTGAGCAGAAAGAAAAAGGGAGTTGGTGAGCAGAAAGAAAAAGGGAGTTGGTGAGCAGAAAAAGGGAGTTGGTGAGCAGAAAGAAAAAGGGAGTTGGTGAGCAGAAAGAAAAAGGGAGTTGGTGAGCAGAAAGAAAAAGGGAGTTGGTGAGCAGAAAGAAAAAGGGAGTTGGTGAATAGAAAAAGGGAGTTGGTGAGCAGAAAGAAAAAGGGAGTTGGTGAGCAGAAAAAGGGAGTTGGTGAGCAGAAAAAGGGAGTTGGTGAGCAGAAAAAGGGAGTTGGTGAGCAGAAAAAGGGAGTTGATGAGCAGAAAGAAAAAGGGAGTTGGTGAGCAGAAAAAGGGAGTTGGTGAGCAGAAAAAGAGAAGGGTGTTGAAGCCGTAAAATTTCTCTTCCGAAGCCTAAAATTCGTGTGAGCCGCAACTACGAGAAGAATTACACAAGCAATGTTCACAACTGAAGAGCAAATGAAAATTTAACAATAATAATAACGGAAATATATCGAAAAGTTGTCAACTACGCAAAAATCTAAACGCTGTTCAAAACATGATTTGGAACATACGGAGAAAGAGGTTTTCCTTGTACAATAAAAGTCTATACAAAAAAGATGGTGCTTTCGAACACAACATCATGCTTAGGTAACCTCACAACATGGATGTTGCTATGTTCTATGCGGGCTACATGAGCCTCACATCACCTCTACTATGTTTTGGCACCTGGAAAGATGAATAAACATGAAAGTATTTCATTCATTTATCCACATTGAAGCTCTTTCTACTGCCTACGCAAGATAGGAGTAGAAGTGACCGTTACTATGTAGTTATAACTATTTCATTACTACGTAATTGAAAGTATTTCATTACTACGTAATTGAAAGTATTTTGTTACTACGTAATTGAAAGTAGTTATTTTACTTTTAACTAATACGTGAAGGATTTGTCAAAGCTAGTAGAAAATTAGCCCGACTTCTGAGTTGATGTTCGTGGGACAATACAAATTCGTTTAAACTATTCTAACAAATTCGTTTATTTATAATAACATTCTAGTCTAACAAGAAGGTCTGCGGGGCATTAAAATTCGCTTATTTATGATAAAATTCTAATCTGGCTCAAAAGGGTAGGTACCATGAACCAGTGACGTCAGATTTACATGCTATTCCACTTTATTTTAAGCAAAACTACTTTTCCCAATCGATCGGAAGCCAAAAATCCCTAAATCCTGACCATCATTTACTACAAGATGTTGGGGTAGTAAATCGATTACATGTACCCACACTTAAATATAAGATAATGGTCTCATTAAGGACGTGCTTTCTTCCACTTTTATTTAAAATTAGGATATGCAAATAGCAAATGATTTACATATATCCAGTTCAACTAGTTGTCATGATAGGGAACTTGGAGGTTGTTGAGCAGTATAACGACCATATGAACTTTAACCAAACTACATAACTAGCCATCTGTTGTTGACTGAATTAATGTTACTCATCACTGGTGGGTCACAAGTAGGTGTGGGTTGCAAACTTGTGTGAGCGGATTGTGATCTCAACATAGTCAGGACTTGGTAAATTTGATAAACTTAAATGATTTGAATATTTTCGAGTTTTATGGGTACCCTACATCAACATGGTGGGGATTTGTTGAATTTAGTAAACTTAATATGATTTGAATTTGTTGAATTCCGGGACTCTACATCAGGTAACGCAGGATTTGTTGAATTTAGTAAACTTAATATGATTTGAATTTGTTGAATTCCGGGACTCTACATCAAGTAACGCAGGATTTGTTGAATTTAGTAAACTTAATATGATTTGAATTTGTTGAATTCCGGGACTCTACATCAAGTAACGCAGGATTTGTTGAATTTAGTTAACTTAATATGATTTGAATTTGTTGAATTCCGGGACTCTACATCAGGTAACGCAGGATTTGTTGAATTTAGTTAACTTAATATGATTTGAATTTGTTGAATTCCGGGACTCTACATCAAGTAACGCAGGATTTGTTGAATTTAGTTAACTTAATATGATTTGAATTTGTTGAATTCCGGGACTCTACATCAGGTAACGCAGGATTTGTTGAATTTAGTAAACTTAATATGATTTGAATTTGTTGAACTCCGGGACTCTACATCAAGTAACGCAGGATTTGTTGAATTTAGTTAACTTAATATGATTTGAATTTGTTGAATTCCGGGACTCTACATCAGGTAACGCAGGATTTGTTGAATTTAAAAACTTAATATGATTTGAATTTGTTGAACTCCGGGACTCTACATCAGGTAACGCAGGATTTGTTGAATTTAAAAACTTTATACGATTTTAATTTGTTGAATTTTATGATACCCAACTGACGTTACATTTAGTAAGCTTTATGTGATCATTTTTTTTTGTTTCAACCTATCCCCAATGAGGCGTGAATTAAAGCATCATTTAGAAAATTAAACTAATACTGAAAAAAATCATTTTCTATCATCAAATTTTGATGGAGGTGCCTACTGTTAGAAATTCACCTAACAAAGCAGAAGAAAGGCACTGAAGGAAAGTTGCCAGTTTTTTGTCGCTGTTCAGTCACGTTCGTTTTGTTAGAATTAAGTCGAGTGCATGTAGGAGAGCTGTAAGTTGCTTAGTCGAGTGCATGTAGGAGAGCTGTAAGTTGCTTAGTCGAGTGCATGTAGGAGAGCTGTAAGTTGCTTAGTCGAGTGCATGTAGGAGAGCTGTAAGTTGCTTAGTCGAGTGCATGTAGGAGAGCTGTAAGTTGCTTAGTCGAGTGCATGTAGGAGAGCTGTAAGTTGCTTAGTCGAGTGCATGTAGGAGAGCTGTAAGTTGCTTAGTCGAGTGCATGTAGGAGAGCTGTAAGTTGCTTAGTCGAGTGCATGTAGGAGAGCTGTAAGTTGCTTAGTCGAGTGCATGTAGGAGAGCTGTAAGTTGCTTAGTCGAGTGCATGTAGGAGAGCAGTAAGTTGCTTAGTCGAGTGCATGTAGGAGAGCAGTAAGTTGCTTAGTCGAGTGCATGTAGGAGAGCAGTAAGTTGCTTAGTCGAGTGCATGTAGGAGAGCAGTAAGTTGCTTAGTCGAGTGCATGTAGGAGAGCTGCAAGTTGCTTAGTCGAGTGCATGTAGGAGAGCAGTAAGTTGCTTAGTCGAGTGCATGTAGGAGAGCTGCAAGTTGCTTAGTCGAGTGCATGTAGGAGAGCAGTAAGTTGCTTAGTCGAGTGCATGTAGGAGAGCTGCAAGTTGCTTAGTCGAGTGCATGTAGGAGAGCTGCAAGTTGCTTAGTCGAGTGCATGTAGGAGAGCAGTAAGTTGCTTAGTCGAGTGCATGTAGGAGAGCAGTAAGTTGCTTAGTCGAGTGCATGTAGGAGAGCTGTAAGTTGCTTAGTCGAGTGCATGTAGGAGAGCTGTAAGTTGCTTAGTCGAGTGCATGTAGGAGAGCTGTAAGTTGCTTAGTCGAGTGCATGCAGGAGAGCTGTAAGTTGCTTAGTCGAGTGCATGTAGGAGAGCTGTAAGTTGCTTAGTCGAGTGCATGTAGGAGAGCTGTAAGTTGCTTAGTCGAGTGCATGTAGGAGAGCTGTAAGTTGCTTAGTCGAGTGCATGTAGGAGAGCTGTAAGTTGCTTAGTCGAGTGCATGTAGGAGAGCAGTAAGTTGCTTAGTCAAGTGCATGTAGGAGAGCTGTAAGTTGCTTAGTCGAGTGCATGTAGGAGAGCTGCAAGTTGCTTAGTCGAGTGCATGTAGGAGAGCAGTAAGTTGCTTAGTCGAGTGCATGTAGGAGAGCTGTAAGTTGCTTAGTCGAGTGCATGTAGGAGAGCAGTAAGTTGCTTAGTCGAGTGCATGTAGGAGAGCAGTAAGTTGCTTAGTCGAGTGCATGTAGGAGAGCTGTAAGTTGCTTAGTCGAGTGCATGTAGGAGAGCTGTAAGTTGCTTAGTCAAGTGCATGTAGGAGAGCAGTAAGTTGCTTAGTCGAGTGCATGTAGGAGAGCTGTAAGTTGCTTAGTCGAGTGCATGTAGGAGAGCTGTAAGTTGCTTAGTCAAGTGCATGTAGGAGAGCAGTAAGTTGCTTAGTCGAGTGCATGTAGGAGAGCTGTAAGTTGCTTAGTCGAGTGCATGTAGGAGAGCTGTAAGTTGCTTAGTCGAGTGCATGTAGGAGAGCAGTAAGTTGCTTAGTCGAGTGCATGTAGGAGAGCTGTAAGTTGCTTAGTCGAGTGCATGTAGGAGAGCAGTAAGTTGCTTAGTCGAGTGCATGTAGGAGAGCAGTAAGTTGCTTAGTCGAGTGCATGTAGGAGAGCAGTAAGTTGCTTAGTCGAGTGCATGTAGGAGAGCAGTAAGTTGCTTAGTCGAGTGCATGTAGGAGAGCTGTAAGTTGCTTAGTCGAGTGCATGTAGGAGAGCAGTAAGTTGCTTAGTCGAGTGCATGTAGGAGAGCAGTAAGTTGCTTAGTCGAGTGCATGTAGGAGAGCAGTAAGTTGCTTAGTCGAGTGCATGTAGGAGAGCTGTAAGTTGCTTAGTCGAGTGCATGTAGGAGAGCAGTAAGTTGCTTAGTCGAGTGCATGTAGGAGAGCAGTAAGTTGCTTAGTCGAGTGCATGTAGGAGAGCTGTAAGTTGCTTAGTCGAGTGCATGTAGGAGAGCTGTAAGTTGCTTAGTCAAGTGCATGTAGGAGAGCAGTAAGTTGCTTAGTCGAGTGCATGTAGGAGAGCTGTAAGTTGCTTAGTCGAGTGCATGTAGGAGAGCTGTAAGTTGCTTAGTCAAGTGCATGTAGGAGAGCAGTAAGTTGCTTAGTCGAGTGCATGTAGGAGAGCTGTAAGTTGCTTAGTCGAGTGCATGTAGGAGAGCTGTAAGTTGCTTAGTCAAGTGCATGTAGGAGAGCAGTAAGTTGCTTAGTCAAGTGCATGTAGGAGAGCAGTAAGTTGCTTAGTCGAGTGCATGTAGGAGAGCAGTAAGTTGCTTAGTCGAGTGCATGTAGGAGAGCTGTAAGTTGCTTAGTCGAGTGCATGTAGGAGAGCAGTAAGTTGCTTAGTCGAGTGCATGTAGGAGAGCTGTAAGTTGCTTAGTCGAGTGCATGTAGGAGAGCAGTAAGTTGCTTAGTCGAGTGCATGTAGGAGAGCAGTAAGTTGCTTAGTCGAGTGCATGTAGGAGAGCAGTAAGTTGCTTAGTCGAGTGCATGTAGGAGAGCTGTAAGTTGCTTAGTCGAGTGCATGTAGGAGAGCAGTAAGTTGCTTAGTCGAGTGCATGTAGGAGAGCAGTAAGTTGCTTAGTCGAGTGCATGTAGGAGAGCAGTAAGTTGCTTAGTCGAGTGCATGTAGGAGAGCTGTAAGTTGCTTAGTCGAGTGCATGTAGGAGAGCAGTAAGTTGCTTAGTCGAGTGCATGTAGGAGAGCAGTAAGTTGCTTAGTCGAGTGCATGTAGGAGAGCAGTAAGTTGCTTAGTCGAGTGCATGTAGGAGAGCTGTAAGTTGCTTAGTCGAGTGCATGTAGGAGAGCTGTAAGTTGCTTAGTCGAGTGCATGTAGGAGAGCAGTAAGTTGCTTAGTCGAGTGCATGTAGGAGAGCAGTAAGTTGCTTAGTCGAGTGCATGTAGGAGAGCAGTAAGTTGCTTAGTCGAGTGCATGTAGGAGAGCAGTAAGTTGCTTAGTCGAGTGCATGTAGGAGAGCAGTAAGTTGCTTAGTCAAGTGCATGTAGGAGAGCAGTAAGTTGCTTAGTCAAGTGCATGTAGGAGAGCAGTAAGTTGCTTAGTCGAGTGCATGTAGGAGAGCTGTAAGTTGCTTAGTCGAGTGCATGTAGGAGAGCTGTAAGTTGCTTAGTCAAGTGCATGTAGGAGAGTCATAATTTAGGAAAGGTCATTTGTTAAGGTAGCAATAAGTTTAGTCAAGATATACACAAGCAATAAATTGTTTAGTCAAGGGCATGTAGGTGAGCAGTAAGTTTAGTGAAGAGGATGTAGGTGAGCATAAAATTCTTTAGTCATTAGAATATATGGGGACAATAGTTTGTTTATTGTAGTACATGTAGGCACGTAGGAGGACGTTCAGCTAGGAGCAAATATTATTGAGCAGGGAATCGCTGCATGAAGTGTATGAAGGTCAGGAGGGAAAGTTCATGTGCCCAAGGAAAGCTGAAATGATTTGCTTGAGGCAGTGTGATCACCTCAATGAAGTTGAACCTCGCTTTATAGCTTGAAATACAGAATTTTAATATCATGTATGAAGGAAGTTGTACAAATTTGTCAGCAATTCCGTGCGCGTGGTCATCGTGGCCGAGTGGTAAGAGCGCTCCCTTTAAGTGAAGGGTCGCGGGTTCGAACTTCAGCTGTGCAGCCCGGTTTTTTTCCCCGTTGGGAAAGGGAGAACTCAGCCACAACTGCCAACTCTACCCAGGTGTCGGAAATGGGTACCGGCTTGACATGGGGTAACCGTCATGGCGTCCTGGTGTTAGTTATGAGGCATTTGATATACCAACCGTCATGGCGTCCTGGTGTTAGTTATGAGGCATTTGATATACCAACCGTCATGGCGTCCTGGTGTTAGTTATGAGGCATTTGGTATACCAACCGTCATGGCGTCCTGGTGTTAGTTATGAGGCATTAGATATACCAACCGTCATGGCGTCCTGGTGTTAGCTATGAGGCATTTGATAGACCAACCGTCATGGCGTCCTGGTGTTAGTTATGAGGCATTTGATATACCAACCGTCATGGCGTCCTGGTGTTAGTTATGAGGCATTTGATATACCAACCGTCATGGCGTCCTGGTGTTAGTTATGAGGCATTTGATATACCAACCGTCATGGCGTCCTGGTGTTAGTTATGAGGCATTTGATATACCAACCGTCATGGCGTCCTGGTGTTAGTTATGAGGCATTTGGTATACCAACCGTCATGGCGTCCTGGTGTTAGTTATGAGGCATTAGATATACCAACCGTCATGGCGTCCTGGTGTTAGCTATGAGGCATTTGATAGACCAACCGTCATGGCGTCCTGGTGTTAGTTATGAGGCATTTGATATACCAACCGTCATGGCGTCCTGGTGTTAGTTATGAGGCATTTGATATACCAACCGTCATGGCGTCCTGGTGTTAGTTATGAGGCATTTGATATACCAACCGTCATGGCGTCCTGGTGTTAGTTATGAGGCATTTGATATACCAACCGTCATGGCGTCCTGGTGTTAGTTATGAGGCATTTGATATACCAACCGTCATGGCGTCCTGGTGTTAGTTATGAGGCATTTGATACACCAATGCACAATGTGATGTGTATCAGGATTAGCATGAATAAGGCTCCCTTATGCGCGAGGAAAGTCATGGAAGTCGCTTTGCAGCAAAGTTGAAGGTTGCACGTCTAGTCACAGTTAAGTCCTTCGGTTTTCAATGTCCCTTTTTCGAGGGCAACTCAAGTCTTTGATGATCTTCACATATTCCTTTATTTAAATAACTAAACAACTAATTAAACTAGATCACAGAATACGACCCTGTTTTATATTTAAATGACTTGCACATCGCAAGAAATAATTCGTATGCGAACATTTGTGTTTAGATTTATGCAAATCGGATGATCTATTCGAGGCAGAAATAGAAATTAGTGTCAGGGTAGGTCAGTGGATTAAGTAGAGAGTAAATTCAACATTGTACAGCAAACAACATTCATTTCATAGAAGATATTCTGAACTTCATTCCGTCTACTACGGAAACCCTAGAAATATCAATTTATAAACAAGGTTCCTATAATACAAGAGTCCCAACTGGAATTCATGTTTCTTACGAACTAGCCAGGCGTTAGATTATTTCGTTCCTGATTAAATATTTTTAAGAGATATTTCAATGAAATTTTATTACTTTTCTGTTTAAACTACTCCAATGCCATTCAAATTCTGTCCCTCTATTCTGAAATATTCTCCTACTCTTCCACTGCTCCTGTTTTCTTTATTTTACTATTTCTAGAATTGGCGCCAAAGGCAATGGGGAATTTTATTACCCCATGAATGAAAATTTAAAATGAAACACACTTTCTTAATTGAAAGTCAAGGTATCTACAATACCTCCAAGAATGAACATATGGAATGAGAAACACGATTCTTATTGAGAGGCATGTACAATACAGCCACGTATGAATGCCTTGAATGAGATAAGCTGTCCTCATTAAAAGGAAAGGTATCTACTATACCTTCATGAATGAAAGAAATACCTCATCCTCATTGAAAGAGAAGGTATCTACAATACCTCCTTGAATGAATGAAAGAGATACACTATCCTCATTGCAAGAGAAGGTATCTACAATACCTCCTTGAATGAATGAAAGAAATACACTATCCTCATTGAAAGAGAAGGTATCTACAATACCTCCTTGAATGAATCTAAGAAATACACTATCCTCATTGAAAGAGAAGGTATCAACAATACCTCCTTGAATGAATCTAAGAAATACACTATCCTCATTGAAAGAGAAGGTATCTACAATACCTCCTTGAATGAATCTAAGAAATACACTATCCTCATTGAAAGAGAAGGTATCTACAATACCTCCTTGAATGAATCTAAGAAATACACTATCCTCATTGAAAGAGAAGGTATCTACAATACCTCCTTGAATGAATCTAAGAAATACACTATCCTCATTGAAAGAGAAGGTATCTACAATACCTCCTTGAATGAATCTAAGAAATACACTATCCTCATTGAAAGAGAAGGTATCAACAATACCTCCTTGAATGAATGAAAGAAATACACTATCTTCATTGAAAGAGAAGGTATCTACAATACCTCCTTGAATGAATCTAAGAAATACACTATCCTCATTGAAAGAGAAGGTATCTACAATACCTCCTTGATTGAATCTAAGAAATACACTATCCTCATTGAAAGAGAAGGTATCTACAATACCTCCTTGAATGAATGAAAGAAATACACTATCCTCATTGAAAGAGAAGGTATCTACAATACCTCCTTGAATGAATGAAAGAAATACACTATCCTCATTGAAAGAGAAGGTATCTACAATACCTCCTTGAATGAATGAAAGAAATACACTATCCTCATTGAAAGAGAAGGTATCTACAATACCTCCTTGAATGAATGGAAGAAATACACTATCCTCATTGAAAGAGAAGGTATCTACAATACATAATTGAATGAATGGAAGAAATACATTATCCTCATTGAAAGAGAAGGTATCTACAATACCTCCTTGAATGAATGAAAGAAATACACTATCCTCATTGAAAGAGAAGGTATCTACAATACCTAGCTTACAGTCGAGTTCCTGCCACTACAAAGGGAGGGACAAAGGCACCTGTAGTCATCAATGTTGACTTCTGTCTTTGTTGGGTCCACAACCCGAAGGTAAACAACGGCGTCCACTGTCACTGACACCGAGTCCACGGACAATATCTGAGCGTGAGAGAGACAGGCACCCTACTTACTGGCAACCTGCGCACTGGCAACCTGCTTACTGGCAACCCGCTTAGTGGCAACTCATCACTCTAGGTACTGTCACCACATCCCACGATAGTTAGGTGCACACGCCGAGATGTGTCAAGAGTTTTGGCACATCCCGGTGGATGTGTCATGAGCTTTTACACATCCCGGTGGATGTGTCATGAATTTGGACACATCCCGGTGGATGTGTCATGAATTTTGACACATCCCGGTGGATGTGTCATGAGCTTTGACACATCCTGTGGATGTACCAGCATAATCCCAACACCGTTTAGGACTGGATGATGACAAATTGTTAGTGGAACTTTAAAGGAAACTGTGAAAGGGTGAACCCTGTTTTAGGACTTGCCATGCTCGTGTTGAGTGGACTTGAGAGAGATGAACCTACGCACCTACAGCATGTGCGTCTGAAACGTTTAATTTAAATGAAGGAAGCGTGTTGCAGCGCAGCATGAAGTGTTATGAAGTGAATGTGGGTGATAATTCAATTCTATTTCATTTCATTTAAAATCTTTCTCATTTATTGAGTGAATGTTGGTGATATTTCAATTCTATTTCATGAGGTTTTTCATTTAAAAACTTTCACCCCCATTATTTTTGTTTAATTTGCTTGTATAGCAATACCTATGCCGAGAAAATAAGTTCAAGAAGGCTCACTAGGGATTGACCTAGAGTTTTAGAACGACAAAAATTTTAAAAAAGTATCGTTTTCAGTAAAAAAGGTCCCCACTTTATAAGCCTTTGCATTTATGTATGCCTACACAATATTCTGTGCCTACTAAAGATCTTCTCAAGTGCCCGGAGCTTATTTCTAGTTGAAACTTGTGTGTGCCCAGACGTGACTTAGTGAAATAAGGTGACTTAGTGAAATAAGGTGACTTAGTGAAATAAGGTGACTTAGTGAAATAAGGTGACTTAGTGAAATAAGGTGACTTAGTGAAATAAGGTGACTTAGTGAAATAAGGTGACTTAGTGAAATAAGGTGACTTAGTGAAATAAGGTGACTTAGTGAAATAAGGTGACTTAGTGAAATAAGGTGACTTAGTGAAATAAGGTGACTTAGTGAAATAAGGTGACTTAGTGAAATAAGGTGACTTAGTGAAATAAGGTGACTTAGTGAAATAAGGTGACTTAGTGAAATAAGGTGACTTAGTGAAATAAGGTGACTTAGTGAAATAAGGTGACTTAGTGAAATAAGGTGACTTAGTGAAATAAGGTGACTTCTTACGAAAAACTTGCGAAAAACAGAACGAATTTGGCAACTTACGTGGCCAAAATTATTACATTTTATTGAATGTTTATTCAAAAATGTCATTTAAAAATTGCAGGCATGAAAACAGCCTATTTAAAAGCCCTCTGTCGACATATGTGACCCGATGATGAGTAAACGGTGATGTGGAAATGATGATGTGGAAATGATGATGCGGAAATGATGATGCGGAAATGATAATGATAAAACGATGATGTGGAAATTATGATGTAGAAATGATGATGAGGAAACGGTGATGAGTAAATGATAGTGAGTAAATGATGATGCAGTAACGATGATGTGGAAATGATGATGTGGAAATGATAATGTGGAAATGATGATGTGGGAATGATTAGCCATGAAGGTAAATTCACAAAATTTCAGAGCCCATTTAATTTGGAGAAATAGAAGCCACAGTTTACCACCGACCTCCAGCCCTTGGCGCCACTACACACACTAATTTGTTAGAGATAACACCAAATTAGGGGAAAAGTGCAAGTTTACGGGAGAAATTTTTAATATAAATACAAAAATCCTTATTTTTAAAGAACCTAAGAAATGCAGTAAAATATTTTTCTTCTGCGGCTAGACCCAAGTTTTTTCTGCTAAGTTAAGTGATGAAAATCAGTAGGCTTATTCTTTTGTCAAAGTTGTTTTTTCAGGCAAGGTGTTTCAAAAAATGCACTGATTTTGTAATTGACAATTATTCATGTATTTTTTGTTTTTTGTTTTAGATGTAACTCAAGTTTCGTTAATGACGTTTAAATCTAGTGACCTTCTTTTTGATTTAACCCTTTAACGTCAGCATTTTACTACTCATATTACCGTTATCATAACAACCATCACTAGACTTATTTTTTTTAATAAACGGTTTTCTTACTGGCATCAGGTAGTGACCAACATCAGAATGAGGATGGTGCTGCCACTCGGCAGGGAACTCCAAAGAACAAATTAGGGAACTACTTTAACAAGAAATACAATATATGTAAACGCTATTTCCAAAGGGGACCGAAAAGTCCTCCTGGACGTTAAGGGTTAAATCATAAAACTTGTTCTATGTCTTGTACAAGACATAGTACTTGTACAATGTCATTAAAAATCTTATTCTGAACAAATTATGTGAATTTCGGACAGTTAATCACTGTGTACATAATTTTTTAGGGGGGAATTAACATTTTTTAGGCTGATTTATCCATTTTTGATGGTGGTTTAACATTTTTGTATTGGTGGGGGGGGGGAAGGAGGGGGGGTAGTATGCAATGATGTGGGCACATACACACGCGTACGTTATTTTATGACTTACATGTGCGGAAATTTTATGACTTACATGTGCGGAAATTGAGATAATATTTGACTGCATTTCTAAGGGGACCGTTAGTGTGAGAACAAAGAATCATGAAAAATCGGTAGAAATTCTAGTACAAAAAATTAAAGAGTATTGAGAGGTGGTCTCCGCCCGCCCTTCCTGTATGTGACGGTAAAAAAATTTAATATAGACTCGAAATTCTTTTTCAAACTTGGCGGTTGAGCATCTTGAAAAATTACTTTTTAAATTTGAAAAATTACTTTTTCATTTTTGGCAGTTGAACATTTTCTAGGATTACTGGAATGAAATTTTTTTACTCTTTAAAATTACTTTTCAAAATTTTTCTTTAAAATTTGAAAAATTACTTTTTCATTTTTGACAGTTGAGCATTTTCTAGGATTACTGGAATGAAATTTTTTTACTCTTTAAAATTACTTTTCAAAATTATTCTTTAAAATTTGAAAAATTACTTTTACATTTTTGGCAGTTGAACATTTTCTAGGATTACTGGAATGAAATTTTTTACTCTTTAAAATTACTTTTCAAAATTATTCTTTAAAATTTGAAAAATTACTTTTAAATTTTTGGCAGTTGAACATTTTCTAGGATTACTGGAATGAAATTTTTTTACTCTTTAAAATTACTTTTCAAAATTATCCTTCAAAATTTGAAAAATTACTTTTACATTTTTGGCAGTTGAACATTTTCTAGGATTACTGGAATGAAATTTTTTTACTCTTTAAAGTTACTTTTCAAAATTATTCTTTAAAATTTGAAAAATTACTTTCATTTTTGACAGTTGAGCATTTTCTGGGATGACTGGAATGGAATTTTTCGTGAAGAATTTAGTATACATATTCTAAGGGTACCAGAATTTTAAAATGCAGCTCATTTCATATATTCCATCGCTCCCACAAACAACTTTTATCATGACGCATACATTTTCTTTACACTAGATTTACTATTGTGAAAACTGTGTTACGAATGTTATAAGGTGACCCATTTCCTGTAGAGTGTGCCAATGTTCCTCTAAAATGACATACTAACCACTAACGAAAAACAAGTTCACTAACGAAACACAGACTGGAACAATAACGCAACATTTAGCAACCCAATAGCTTCGGATGGTAGGGAGACTTTCCTAAACACTATACTACAATTCATAAACTTTTAAATATTTTTTAAGAAATAATTTCCCGATAAATTGAAACTAGCCGCGTAATCGTGATTAAAAACAAATTTTTAAATATTTTTTGTCTAATTTATTAATCACCGAATAAATTACCGTCAGGAGACAAAAAGGGCAGACAGAACCACACATGGCAAGCGGTAGTGCACAAGACAAACAACAACAGTTTATATAAGGCCTCACTCGTGACAGTTTAGTAACGGAAGTGGTCATGATGACATTTTTATGTATACATGGTAAACAACATATATATGTACTACTGGGCGATTAAAAAACTGGTTTTCATGTTGCGTTTTTGCCTTAAAAACTAACTGGTATCCAAGTTACGAAACAACCATAACCTAGGTAACGAAATGTGGTATACATGTTACGAAACAACCATAACCTAAGTTACGTAGCAAGTGTGGTAGCTATGTTGAGACAACTGGTACCCATGTCACGAATTTACTGGTAGCCATGTTACAAAACATCTAATACCTAAGGTACGTTACAAGTGTGATAAGCATGTTAAGAAACAACTGGTATCTGTGTCACGAATTTACATGTATCCATGTTAGGAAACAACTATTAGCTAAATTACGCAACAGCCGTGGTATCCGTTAAGCGAAACAACCATTACCTAAGTACGATGTACGTGTGGTATCCATGGTACGTAGCAACCTTTACCTAAGTTACGAACAACTGTGGTATCCATGTTACGTAACAACTATTACCCAAGTTACTAAGCAAGTGTGGTGGCTATAATTCAACTAGCCCCTAGGATACGAAACAACCCGTGTCTGAGAATTTCATAGCTGCAACGAGAACGACTTAGTTCGGACAAGCTTTTTTACGCAATCCCTGGGTATCAAAAAAGCTGACACCAGCAAGAAGTTCATCGCAAAGTTCTGTTTACGTGAACGTACCATTATGAATTGGAAATATATGGTCCTGTGAGAGTTTAGAGGCTAGCCTAAACTTCATTTCCTCGAGGCTGCAGTACTCTAAGTTTTGATGGTAGGGTTCCTGCTGTAATTGACAAGCTTTTAAATATTTTTTCAAAATAATTTCCCAATAAATTGAAGAAGCCACAAAATTGTAATCGACAAGCTTTTAAAAATTTTTTCAAAATAATTTCCCAATAAATTGAAGAAGCCACAAAATTGTAATCGACAATTTTTAATTTTTTTTCAAAATAATTTCCCAATAAATTGAAGAAGCCACAAAATTGTAATTGACGATTTTTAATTTTTTTTCAAGATAATTTCCCATAAATTGAAGCTAGCAACAAAATTATAATCGATAATTTTTAATTTTTCTTCAAGATAATTTCTCATAAATTGGAACTAGCGCCACAATTGTAATTGACAATTTTTAAAAATATTCTTTGCAAAATAATTTTCCAATAAATTGGAACTAGCCTGTAGGCGCTGGTGAAGGCAGAAAATTTTTTATTCGAGTTATGGATTCATTTTGACAATCCTATGAACTTTTTGATACTCATCATTTCTGCAAAAAATAATTCCCACGATCATAAACACTCAAAACGAGGAAGAACAATTCAAAACCAAGCGAACAAATGATATCTTGTCATTTTCCGTTTTGGAATTCAAAATCATCTTCGAAAAGCTCCATAGTAATTCATTCTTAATATGAACTGTGCCTAGAAATGCACATAGATAACAAGAAACATGAATTTCTAAGCGGGTGTTTCAGAAAATAAACTATTTAGTTTGTATTAATTTTTTGGTATGATAATGCATATGCTTCAAGGAAAGTAGTAACAACAAAAATCTGCTGAGCAAAAAAACTCGCAACTGTGAAAAATATAAATAAAAGATACACATGTTCACATTCCGACACATGTCCTTTTGCAAGCAGAGCTACGCCCATATTGAACAACATGACACAAACTGCTAAGTCCAAAAACCAAATTTCCAAACCATTTCATTGAGCAAACATATTCTTCCTTCCAATACCGTAACACATTCTGTAATCAATTACAGCATCCGTCACCACCAACCAAAGTCCCGCTAGACCGTTTCTTTTAGCAAAATTCTATACCCAACCCACACAGCCCTTCCTGTCTCAGATGAAATGGGAGCAAGGCTTTAACTTGTTCTTAAAGTTTGTTTTCACGGAACTAACTTAAGTCGAACACTTTCGAGCTTCAAGGATAGTTCATGTGAACATCTATATTACCAACATGAACTGATAAAACTATGAATACTAGTGCGAAATGACAGAAGGATACCATACTGGTTAGACCAGAACAGCCCAATGACAGTAACACAAGGTTAGAACAATGGTAGTGACCCGAAAAGGGCACCGCTAATGATCCAAAAAGGGCACAATGGTAGTGACCCGAAAAGGGCACAATGGTAGTGACCCAAAAAGGGCACAATGGTAGTGACCCGAAAAGGGCACTGCTAATGATCCAAAAAGGGCACAATGCTAGTGACCCGAAAAGGGGATAATAATAGTGACCCGAAAAGGGCACAATGGTAGTGACCCAAAAAGGGGATAATACTAGTGACTCAATAAGGGCACAATGGTAGTGATCCAAAAAGGGCACAATGGTAGTGACCCAAAAAGGAGATAATAATAGTGACTCAATAAGGGCACAATGGTAGTGACCCAAAAAGGAGATAATAATAGTGACTCAATAAGGGCACAATGGTAGTGACCCAAAAAGGAGATAATAATAGTGACTCAATAAGGGCACAATGGTAGTGATCCAAAAAGAGCACAATGGTAGTGATCCGAAAAGGAAACTATCAGTAAATACGAATAAATAGAATGAGATTCATTATCCTCATGGAAAGGTAGAGCACCTACAATACCTAACTTTTCGACAAAATACAGCTATCATTGTCTCATACAGGATGCCAATCATCAAGGGGTCGAGGTATCATAGATACTAGCTGGTGCCAATCATCAAGGGGTCGAGGTATCATAGAATACTAGCTGGTGCCAATCATCAAGAGGTCGAGGTATCACAGTACTAGCTGGTGCCAATCATCAAGGGGTCGAGGTATCACAGATACTAGCTGGAGTCAATCATCAAGGGGTCGAGGTATCACAGATACTACTAGTTTGCATATCTGGATTACATCATCACGAAGTCATCGAAACCGTGAACATATATAGGTTTTCTCAAAAAGACCTCCTTACAGGATAAAATTAATTAAATAATTAGGGTGACCTTGATTAAATTAGAATTCGTGCCACTCGGCTCAGTACTAGTAAAAGATGTGCCCAGTTTACAGTGCTGTAGAAGCGAAGTGTGAAAGCAACACATGGCCTCTAGCGAATAGAATGTTCGACGTAGGACAACAAACAAAAATTCATTTAGAAACTAACGAACTTTTGTAACGTATAATTGATACCAACATTCCTTATGAGGGCTGGTTGGTGATATACGAGTCTGAATGAATTTTGGTTTTTTACTGCATTAATTTTCGAAACATGAAATTTCGAAATATGAATTTTTGAAGATGAATTTTTGAAGATGAATTTTTGGAAGATGAATTTTTTGAAACATGAATTTTTTGAAACATGAATTTTTGGTTGTTACCGTACGCTGGTGGACGTTTATATTTGAGACACGTGTGCACCTTGTTGGGTGGTTTAGGAGAGGAAGTGAAGCGAGGGAGGGTTTAAGGCTCGGTAAAAAGAAATAAAAACAAACAATTCAACTCAGGAAGTTTAGGAAGCAACACATAGACACAGCTTTAGTGGGCATTCTACTCATGGAATACTGAATTTACACTACACACATAATTCAATCGACTGTTAATGTATTATCAATTTTAATGTCATACGAATTATCAATTTTAATGTCATACGAATTATCATTTTTAATATACGAATTATCAATTTTAATATCATTCGAATTATCAATTTTAGTATCATACGAAGTATAAATTTTAATGTCATACGAATCATCAATTTTAATATCATTCGAATCATCAATTTTAATATCATTCGAATCATCAATTTTAATATCATTCGAATCATCAATTTTAATATCATACGAATTATCAATTTTAATGTCATACGAATTATCAATTTTAATATCATTCGAATTATCAATTTTAATATCATTCGAATCATCAATTTTAATATTACTAACTAAAAGTTACTATTTTTTCTCACCATTATGGTTACCATTTTGAATATTGTTAAAACTGATTCAGAAAATTGCATACTCCCCCGAAACTAATTCAAACATTTCATTAAAAGTTAACAAACTGTGGCAGCAAGATCAGTATTTCACGAGGCAGATTTCCCAAAAACAGTTTATTGTGACTGGGAAAAATTATATTTAGAAGCATCATTTCATTTTATTTATTCGAGACAAAAGCGATACCGAAAACATAGAAGTCAAGTCGAGCAGTCAAGTAGTCATAAGAAGAAGCAGTGGAGTTATATAATATACTGGGACCTATTTATAAGGGCTGAGGTATCACAGATGCTAGCTGGTGTCTATCACCGAGGTATCTCAGATACTAGCTGGTGTCAATCATCGAGGTATCACAGATACTAGCTGGTGTCAATCATCGAGGCATCACAGATACTAGCTGGTGTCAATCATCGAGGCATCACAGATACTAGCTGGTGTCTATCATCTAGGTATCACAGATACTAGCTGGTGTCTATCATCGAGGTATCACAGATCCTAGCTGGTGTCTATCATCTAGGTATCACAGATACTAGCTGGTGTCTATCATCTAGGTATCACAGATACTAGCTGGTGTCTATCATCGAGGTATCACAGATCCTATGTAGCATATCTTAATAACGTTCGCGCATTATTTCTTTAACAAACTGACGTAAATTTTCTCAAAACAAAAATTGAAGTCTCTCGTTTAGTGTAATATATGGAAACGCACTCATCAGAGTCGGTCAAAATTGATTTCTCATACAAACCTAAACTTATTTTATCAAGAGTAGGGGATAAAGCGAGTATTAACCTTTCGTGCTAATGTCCTACGCTCTTAAAGTGAGTATTAACATTTTGAGCTAATTTTCTACGTGAGTATTAACATTTTGAGCTAATTTTCTACGTGGGTATTAACATTTTGAGCTAATTTTCTACGTGGGTATTAACATTTTGAGCTAATTTTCTACGTGAGTATTAACATTTTGAGCTAATTTTCTACGTGGGTATTAACATTTTGAGCTAATTTTCTACGTGGGTATTAACATTTTGAGCTAATTTTCTACGTGGGTATTAACGTTTTGAGCTAATTTTCTACGTGAGTATTAACATTTTGAGCTAATTTTCTACGTGGGTATTAACATTTTGAGCTAATTTTCTACGTTCCTAACATAAGTATAAACTTTGCGTGCTAATTTCCTACACTCCTACGGTAAGTAAAATGCCGAGTAGCTGGTCTTCTTACACTTACAAGTGCGTAAATTTTTCATAAAAAATGCTCAAATGATAGTATATTGGTTTTAATTAATTTTTTCATTTTTATTTTTTTTTTCTTTAAATATATTATTTTTAGTTTGGACAAAAGACAAGAGTAGATTAGGACTATTTAAAGCCATATCTCGGGATTGAATCCATGATAAACCTACCTACCTATGATGCATGACTTAGCAATTTATATGACTTGGGTTGCTCATAAATCAGTAGTATAAGAGACAACTAATCTTTGATTTGGTCTTTGCTGAATTTTAAGAAGTAGAAGTAGTGATATCATTCACAGTAACATTCGTTGAGTGTTATCAGCGAGTCCACATCTCACAGTCTGGGGTTTGACTCCACAATGAACGGCGTATGTCTTCAGCAAAATGTGCTAGATACGTTTAAATACTCCAGAAAATGCGTGAAATACAAGAAATATGCGAGATGGGTTCACTAGCAAAGTATTCAGCAAAATCCTAACTATGTTCCAATGTGCCACACTAAGCAAACGTATTTCATGTTAATTCTCTAACTCTAACTCAAATTCTGCCCATTGTTATACCTAAGTCAAACCTACTAGTCGAACAACTTAACGTAAATTTGACGATTAATTTTCATCAATTCTGCTCATTGTTATACCTAAATCATACCTACTAGCTGAGCACTAACTCAACACTCATTCTTTGAAAGTTTATATTTGGTTCTAGGTAACCGATTTTCCTAACACACTGAGCCTACAGACTACACCTATATTTTTCTCTAATGAACCTACGATCAAAACTCCAGCAAACACGAAGAGATAATGGAACCCAACTCTGTGAACAGCTTCCCCGAAACCCTAAAAAGAAAATAACGAAGTAACATACTATAGAAGTCACCGTGGCTGAGTGGTAAGAGCGCGCAATCACGGGAAGGTGTCGGCGGTTCGAATCCCGGCGCTGCGCGGTGATTTTTCCCGTTAGAAAAAAGGAGAACTCAGCCACAATTTCTAACTCTACCCACCCAGGTGTCGATAATGGGTACCGGCTTGACCGGAGGTAACCGTCATGGCGTCCTGGTGTTAGTTATGAGGCATTGGAAAAACCAATGTACAAGATGATATGCATCAGGCTTGATCGATTTGAATAAAGCATCCTTTGCAAGAAAAGGTGTGCGGCGAGACTAGCGTGTCGAGTGAGAGAGGAGGTAAGGTGATCAGGCACGTTTAAATATCAGCTGGGTGTTTAGTTCAGTGAGGATACATCAAGGTAAATACCACAGTCGCCATCAATTTAGGTTTAGTGAAGCACATATCATTCTCGTATCCTATCTACACAGCGATAGTGAAGGTTTAGTGAAGCACATATCATTCTCGTATCCTATCTACACAGCGATAGCGAATAAAGATAGACTAAACACCGATTTAAATGATGGTGCACACAGTGCATAGGCGTGACTACTTGTTTAGAGGCAGGCACATCTAAAGGCATGAGTGTAGATCTAACTTGGCAGCGATAGATACTAACTATACCTTGGCAGTGAGAGGTCAAAGCTAAAATCGTGGAGAGACATGGCTATTCTGGGCTGTTCTTAACATCACAGATGTGCATGTTGAGACTTTAGAAGATTGCTGTCCGACACAAAAGCCTAACACGAAATTGAAGAAATCAAAACTGCACAGAGCAGATATAAAAAGATGTTGCAGTATGTACGAAATTTCGCAAATGGACTTGTAGATCTGATATGAAGCTGTGCAAAATCTCGTACAAGGATGTAAAATCTTGTGCAAAACCTAATAGAGATATGAGAACTTGACATAGGGACTTTCTAGCCTAATATGGGAACATACCACTATGCCAGGTGATAAAGGCATGAACACTCTGGTAAAATATATAAATTTTGATGCACTTCAGGAATGATGATTTCACGAACGCCTCTAATCACAATTCATTGATGATATATGTAGGTTATGGAATGAAGGATATAATACCGCTAAAATACTTGACTAATGAAGCTAATCAGAGTGCGTCTCTCTCTCTTTCCGCTCCAAGAACTAGTCCAATACTTGAATAGTTCTTTTGAATAGGACTTGTACTGTTATTGGACTAATACTTTTTGTATTAATAGTCAGCTTGTACTCCTGAATAGTGCTATAGAGAGCCTGGTTAGGTTCCCTTGTACTATTTCTCATCAGCTTGTACTATTCCTTGTCAGTTTGTACTATTTCTTGTAGCTTTTACTATTTAATGTCAGTTTGTTCTATTTCTTGTCAGTTTGTACTATTTCTTGTAGCTTTTACTATTTCATGTCATTTTGTTCTATTTCTTGTCAGTTTGTACTATTTCTTGTAGCTTTTACTATTTCATGTCAGTTTGTTCTATTTCTTGTCAGTTTGTACTATTTCTTGTCAGCTTGTACTATCTCTCGTCAGCTTGTACTATCTCTCGGCAGCTTGTACTATTTCTTGTCAGCTTGTACTATTTCTTGTCAGCTTGTACTACTTCTTGTCAGCTTGTACTATTTCTTGCCAGCTTGTACTATTTCTTGCCAGCTTGTACTATTTCATGCCATCTTGTACTATTTCTTGTCAGCTTGTACTATTTCTGGTCAGCTTGTACTTTTTCTCGTCAGCTTGTACTTTTTCTCGTCAGGTTGTACTGTTTCTTGTCAGTTTGTATTATTTTCCTATGGCTCACATTGCCTACTTTTAGAGGGGTGTCTCGATAGTCTTTGATGTGTCTAGGCAGGCAAGTCACAAGTCAGTCTAGGCAGGCAAGTCACAAGTCAGTCTAGGCAGGCAAGTCACAAGTCAGTCTAGGCAGGCAAGTCACAAGTCAGTCTAGGCAGGCAAGTCACAAGTCAGTCTAGGCAGGCAAGTCACAAGTCAGTCTAGGCAGGCAAGTCACAAGTCAATCTAGGCAGGCAAGTCACAAGTCAGTCTAGGCAGGCAAGTCACAAGTCAGTCTAGGCAGGCAAGTCACAAGTCAGTCTAGGCAGGCAAGTCACAAGTCAGTCTAGGCAGGCAAGTCACAAGTCAGTCTAGGCAGGCAAGCCACAAGTCAGTCTAGGCAGGCAAGTCACAAGTCAGTCTAGGCAGGCAAGTCACAAGTCAATCTAGGCAGGCAAGTCACAAGTCAGTCTAGGCAGGCAAGTCACAAGTCAGTCTAGGCAGGCAAGTCACAAGTCAGTCTAGGCAGGCAAGTCACAAGTCAGTCTAGGCAGGCAAGTCACAAGTCAGTTTAGGCAGGCAAGCCATAAGTCAGTCTAGGCAGGCAAGTCACAAGTCAGTCTAGGCAGGCAAGTCACAAGTCAGTCTAGGCAGGCAAGTCACAAGTCAGTCTAGGCAGGCAAGCCACAAGTCAGTCTAGGCAGGCAAGCCACAAGTCAGTCTAGGCAGGCAAGCCACAAGTCAGTCTAGGCAGGCAAGCCACAAGTCAGTCTAGGCAGGCAAGTCACAAGTCAGTCTAGGCAGGCAAGTCACAAGTCAGTCTAGGCAGGCAAGTCACAAGTCAGTCTAAGCAGGCAAGTCACAGATAGTAAGGGCATTGTGTAGGTTCCCAATATGCATCCATAAAAAATACTATTTTACTATCATTACTCAAGTACTATCCTTGATGAATGACTTAGAATCAAGGAGTGGGGTTTTTTCTAAAAAATTTTTTGCTTTAAGATAACGGAAGTTGATTTTTTCGAAGTTGCGCCTATCACACCTATGTCATTTACTGACATGTCTGAAAACTACTGCTACTATTTGACCGACCTAACAAATGTAACTAGGGTGATGCCATATCACTGAACTTCACGACATACTAAAATACTAACAAAAACTAGCTCAAGTTGTAGTATGCAGTTTGCTGACATGTTCCCTAGGGTTAGCAATTTTCTTTAAACTTTTTAATAACTAATAATATCTAATAGTATACTACAGTATTCAATAGTATTCAATATTATCTAACTTAATCGAATATCATCCGGTGTTATCCAATGGTATTCAGGATCATTCGATAGTATCCAATAGTATGTATTAGAAAGTGGAGGGAATAGGTCTAACATACGTTGGAGTATGTGCCAATATCATACCAAGTACACAACACAAACCATGTATACTGCACTAACTAACTAATAAACTTGCCTTATTTTATACTACAATTGTTCAATAATCAAGAAATTCCTCAATATTAGGCAGAAATTGCCCAATATTTGCAGAAAATCGTTAATGTTGGGTAGAAGTTGCCCAATAATTAGCAGAAAATCGTTAATATTGGGTAGAAATTGCCCAATGATTAGCAGAAAATCGTTAATATTGGGTAGAAGTTGCCCAATGATTGGCAGAAAATCGTTAATATTGGGTAGAAGTTGCCCAATGATTGGCAGAAAATCGTTAATATTGGGTAGAAGTTGCCCAATGATTGGCAGAAAATTATGGGTCCGTCCAGTCACAAGCTTCGTGATAGTCAAGTATGCATATAGTGTGATAGAGATTTAACGAGAATATATATTTTGGAGCATATTTCAAATCATATGTCGTATACACATGTACAAGCTGACTTATATTGATTTTTCAAGATGGGTTCTTGCGTATTTTTGATAAGTTGACGTTATATATATACATATATATATATATACACGCTGTTTTCATTGCAATCGCATGTAGATAGCTTATCGTTAGCGTCGGGCGTTTGGATTTGAAATTGCAAGGAAGTGTTTAATTCATTTTACAAAAAACTGCTGAAAATTGTACAATAGTAAGCTATAGAAGAAAGAGGACTAAAGCGTGGGTATTGACCACTAATGTAGCCATATCCGCGATTTAAAGGCTAAAAAGCCTTCAAGTGTTCAAAAGAGACAAATGTTGCCATATGCGCTCAGAAAAGCCTTCAAATGTTGAAAAAAGCATGTTGCCATATACGCTCAAAAAAGCCTCCAAGTGTTGGAAAGAGACAAGTGTTGCCATATTGGGAGCAGAATATACCATGTATGTACACTTGGTAGTCGAGAGGCCGCGTTCAACTCAAACTATAAGCGTCAACTAAAAGTTTGCTGAGAAGCATGGAAAAGGTGAAAAATAATACAAATTTAAACCTGCCAGTAGCGAGATAGTCAAGACAGATCATTTTTTTTTTTGAAAAGCAAGTCCTGAACCTGGCTGTCGTTAATCTAACTGTCATAAACTTTAAACCTGACTGTTGTTAAACTAATAGTCTTAAAATTAAATCATCTTGACATCAAATGATTGAAAAAGGAACTATTTAAATTATCATAATATAACCTTGATAGCACCTTTAAATGGCTCTTCCTACTCTTAAAGAGCTACTTAAGTACTAACATTACTTTTAAATCCGATAAACTTTGACGAAGTAACCTATTGTGGTAGCCATAGCATCATTTTAAATCCGATAAACTTTGACGAAGTAACCTATTGTGGTAGCCATAGCATCATTTTAAATCCGATAAACTTTGACGAAGTAACCTATTGTGGTAGCCATAGCATCATTTTAAATCCGATAAACTTTGACGAAGTAACCTATTGTGGTAGCCATAGCATCATTTTAAATCCGATAAACTTTGACGAAGTAACCTATTGTGGTAGCCATAGCATCATTTTAAATCCGATAAACTTTGACAAAGTAACCTATTGTGGTAGCCATAGCATCATTTAAAATCGGATTAGCTTAAAAAGTTCCCAATTGTAGTAACCATCATTTTCAATTCGATAAGCTTTAACAAAGTAACCTATTTAACAGTTGGAGAATTAACCTATTGTGGTAGCAAACCATCACCTGATCTCTCCCACCACTGGCACACTAGACCCTTCCAAAATTAAAGTCACACTTGAACATCCAGAGACCTTGACTTCATGCTTTCACTGCTGAGAAAAACAGAAGTGACCTTTCTGATAAAATTTGTCATACTTGAGACAAACTTTCCCAAAAAAGCGTACTCGCTCACTTGTTCTCTTATGGGCCATTTAATAATGCTCTTATTCAATTCCAATTTCAATAATACAAGTTCACTAGGACTTTGTTACATCTACAAGAACTTGGTAAGGTCTACTAGGTATGCAGTTTCAATTTAACTAACCCAAGTTTACTAGGACTCGATATGGTATATCAAGTATTCAATTTACCTAACCCAATTGAACTAACCCAATTTACCTAACCCAATTTACCTAACCCAATTGAGCTAACCCAATTTACCTAACCCAATTTAACTAACCCAATTTAACTAACCCAACTTTACTAGGACTCGATATCGTATACTAAGTATTCAATTTACCTAACCCAATTGAACTAACCCAATTTACCTAACCCAATTTAACTAACCCAAGTTTACTAGGACTCGATATGGTATACTAAGTATTCAATTTACCTAACCCAATTGAACTAACCCAACTTAATTTTCAATTCAACTAACCCAAAATTACAAGGACTTGATAAGGAGTGCCTCCAAAATCTGCATATGTATCTTTGTTATCGTTTTGGAATATTAATCTGAATTCTAGAGGAAGCACATCACAAGATGTAGGAGTTGCCTGGAAAATATTCTTCACGTTCAAGGAATCTAAAGAATAATCCTACGAGAAAAGGAGTTGCACTACTTGACATACTAGTCTCTCTAAAAGTCAAGTCTTGCATCTGCACTTTAGAAAAACACCTTTAAGAAATCCTTTGTTTTGGGGATAGCACTTAAGGGGATGTAGCACCTGAAATTAAATGGGTGTAGCACCTGAAATTAAGGACAACATCATTAAATGAACTAGAAGATCTTCAATTAGTACCGCAAACTAAGGTACTGTAGCACTTAAAATCAAGGTTTGCCCTAAAACTGATAAACTGTAGGGCCCACAATTAGGGATAGTACCATTAGCTGAAGGACTGTAGCACTTGTTATAAAGGGCTACTTTACTGGTTTAGGAACCATAGTTTATGTTATTAAGGGAAGCCCTTGCAATTTAGGGGCAGTATTACCTGAGATTAAGGGAAACTCTTGCAATTTAGGAACAGTATCACCTGAGATTAAGGGAAGCCCTTGCAATTTAGGGGCAGTATCACCTGAGATTAAGGAAAGCCCTTGCAATTTAGGGACTGTATCACCTGAGATTAAGGGAAGCCCTTGTAATTTAGGAACTGTATCACCTGAGATTAAGGGAAGCCCTTGCAATTTAGGGGCAGTATCACCTGAGATTAAGGGAAACTCTTGCAATTTAGGGGCAGTATCACCTGAGATTAAGGAAAGCCCTTGCAATTTAGGGATTGTATCACCTGAGATTAAAAGAAGCCCTTGAAATTTAGGTACTATTTATATCACCTACAATTGAGTGTACAACTCACAATCAAGAATCTGTGGCCCCTGCAATTAATGAACTGTAGAACCTACAACATGGTAATGCAGCACCTACAACATGTCACCTACAATATTTAATTCTGGTATCTACACATAAGGAACTTTAGGACCAGCAATTACGGTAATGTATCCCCGAAGAGCTGTATTGTCGAAGATTCAGAGAAGCACCTGTAGTAAAGGATATCACCTGCCATCAAGGGTAGCACCTACCATTAAGGAACTATTCACCTACAAGTAAAGATCTGTAGGACCTGTAATTAAGGGTAGCACCTGACATTAAGGGTAGCAGTTAAGGGTGTCACCTGCCACTAAGGGTAGCAGTTAAGGGTAGCACCTGCCAATAAGGGTAGAAGTTAAGGGTAGCACCTGTAATCGTCAATGTTGGTCACAGTCTTGATGGCATCCACAATATGGAGTTCAAGTATAGCGTCCACTGTTACCGTGACCGAGTCTCTGGATAGTACCTGCCAAATGTCACAAAAGGTCAAATCATCAACCGACTTGTCACAGAAGATCAAATGATCAACCGACTTGTCACAGAAGATCAAATGATCAACCGACTTGTCACAGAAGATCAAAAAGATCATCCGACGTGTCACAGAAGATCAAAAAGAACAACCGACTGGTCAAAGGAACCGAGGAAGGATCGTATCAAGGACAGCAGCGAAAGGAAAAACATCAAGGTTTATTGTTTTTAACATCGTGTTCTTATTTTGTTTGGGTCAACCATGTTTGGTTTTATCCTGTTCTGGTTTTGTCGGATGATCGATCAACCGAATTTTCAAATGAACCTTGTTTTTCGGTTGAACGATCAATAAGATCAACCGAATGTTAAATGGAACCTGGAAGGATTTTATCGAAGGAAATGAAAGGAAACAGGGCTCAACACTCTGACCGGGAAATGCCAGTGGGGGAATCTGAAGTTCAACATTCAACTTGAATTTAATTAAAGTCGATTGTGGCAAGCAATGTTTGTTGAAAATCTCAAAAACACTTACTGGAGTATGTTTTTATTTTCATTTGATTAATTTGGAAATTTTTGAAAATGGCAAACCTTTAAACTTGACCATGTTTTCATTTTGTTTTGATTGATTTGAAAATTGTTGAAGATGCCAAAACATTAGGTGGACAGTTTTATCATTTTTTATATATTTTTTGTTTTCTATGAGAACTCCCTCAGTGACCACCGGTGGCCCACGTCGCAGTCGAAGTGTCGAACGTACGAACCAAGCAGGAAACACACAGGGAACGTTTCCATAAGACACAAACCGAAAAGCACTCTGTGCGGAGTGTGGAACTACAACAATTCGCGTATCTGAACTTAGTTTCGAGGTAATCGAGTGAGTTTAATTCGAAGATATGTCAAAAGTAGGCCTAAAATTGTATGGAAGTTACGTTGTAAGTGGGTCTAAAGTTGTGTTTGAATGGAAGATGTGTCGTAAGTTGCCATAAAAATATGTAAAAATGGAAGTTATGTTGTAAGAGGGCCTAAAGTTGTGTTTGAATGGAAGATGTGTCGTAAGTTGCCATGAAAATATGTAAAAATGGAAGTTATGTTGTAAGTGGGCCTAAAGTTGTGTTTGAATGGAAGATGTGTCGTAAGTTGCCATGAAAATATGTAAAAATGGAAGTTATGTTGTAAGTGGGCCTAAAGTTGTGTTTGAATGGAAGATGTGTCGTAAGTTGCCATGAAAATATGTAAAAATGGAAGTTATGTTGTAAGTGGGTCTAAAGTTGTGTTTGAATGGAAGATGTGTCGTAAGTTGCCATGAAAATATGTAAAAATGGAAGTTATGTTGTAAGTGGGCCTAAAGTTGTGTTTGAATGGAAGATGTGTCGTAAGTTGCCATGAAAATATGTAAAAATGGAAGTTATGTTGTAAGAGGGCCTAAAGTTGTGTTTGAATGGAAGATGTGTCGTAAGTTTCCATAAAAATAAGTAAAATTGGAAGTTATGTTGTAAGTGGGTCTAAAATTTAGTCTAAATAGGAGACATGTCACAATTAGACCTAAAATAAGCCATATAAGGTAAGACACAAGGACCTTAATAAAAAAAAACAAAGGACATGTCACAGGGAAACACACCCGCCAGAGGATGGAACATACAGGACACAGCCTAGCTCGTGTAGAATTCAACTGGATCAAATGTGACCATTGCACTACCATTTAAGAGACAATCTAATGTGGTAAATGATATTTTTTTAATCACAACCAATGATACCACTGTACTAAACTCAAGAAACTATCTACTGTGGTACATAATATATATTTTTTTCAACTCACAACCAATGATACCATTGTACTAGACTTAAGAAACAATCTAATACTATTTCCTTTGCGGTAATTAATTGTTTTCACCTCACAATCAATGATGCCAAGCAAGACTGCTTCACGAAAACGCAATCTCGTCAAGGGGTTTGGAACGCTGTCCCCGTTTGCTCAAGTTATAATTAAAAGAATTAAAACGTGTTCAATGAACCCAGAATTTTTAAATAAATTGTGTTAATCAAGTTAATAAATTAACTATTTAACACGACTATTTCCGACTATTTAATGGAATATAAGAATTATATATTAAATAAGTCTAAAATTTAACTTCTAGTGAATCTTGCATGCAAATAAATTCTTGGTCGATAATTTGATAAAGTTAAATAAAGCTCAAAATCAGAATTCCAAAAAACGTCGCTTTAAACAATTTGAATACTTGTGAATTTCTCCTAACTGTTTAATGCTTCATAATTGCCTAGAATATTTAATCATTGCGTATAAAACAAAAACCTTCCATAAGAACAAAATTATATAAGAGAACAGAGAAAAAACAAAAAATAGAACAAGAAATGGAGTACAGAACTTTTACACAAAATAACTTCTCTTCTCTAATATTACATACGCAATATTAAAATCTTGAAACAAAAGTAGCAGGAATGTGCTACTTACGACTCCTTTTATATACCAGCTCCAAATTCCAAAAACTTGTGTAATTTTATATAAAAAGTTCAACTAAGAAAGTAGATCACAGGAGCGCACAATCTGGTATAAGAGTATGATGGAATAATCTTTTTAGTTACATATTTCATTTTTCAGATCAAAGAGGATTTTCAAACAGCCTTACGAATATTCATGGTAGCCTAGATACTAGCCCCGTAATTTGAACAAGGCTATACATGGTAGCATAGATACTAGCCCCGTAATTTGAACATGGCTATACATGGTAGCATAGATACTAGCCCCGTAATTTGAACAAGGCTATACATGGTAGCATAGATACTAGCCCCGTAATTTGAACAAGGCTATACATGGTAGCATAGATACTAGCCCCGTAATTTGAACAAGGCTATACATGGTAGCATAGATACTAGCCCCGTAATTTGAACATGGCTATACATGGTAGCATAGATACTAGCCCCGTAATTTGAACAAGGCTATACATGGTAGCATAGATACTAGCCCCGTAATTTGAACATGGCTATACATGGTAGCATAGATACTAGCCCCGTAATTTGAACAAGGCTATACATGGTAGCATAGATACTAGCCCCGTAATTTGAACATGGCTATACATGGTAGCATAGATACTAGCCCCGTAATTTGAACATGGCTATACATGGTAGCATAGATACTAGCCCCGTAATTTGAACAAGGCTATACATGGTAGCATAGATACTAGCCCCGTAATTTGAACAAGGCTATACATGGTAGCATAGATACTAGCCCCGTAATTTGAACAAGGCTATACATGGTAGCATAGATACTAGCCCCGTAATTTGAACATGGCTATACATGGTAGCATAGATACTAGCCCCGTAATTTGAACATGGCTATACATGGTAGCATAGATACTAGCCCCGTAATTTGAACATGGCTATACATGGTAGCATAGATACTAGCCCCGTAATTTGAACAAGGCTATACATGGTAGCATAGATACTAGCCCCGTAATTTGAACAAGGCTATACATGGTAGCATAGATACTAGCCCCGTAATTTGAACAAGGCTATACATGGTAGCATAGATACTAGCCCCGTAATTTGAACAAGGCTATACATGGTAGCATAGATACTAGCCCCGTAATTTGAACATGGCTATACATGGTAGCATAGATACTAGCCCCGTAATTTGAACATGGCTATACATGGTAGCATAGATACTAGCCCCGTAATTTGAACATGGCTATACATGGTAGCATAGATACTAGCCCCGTAATTTGAACATGGCTATACATGGTAGCATAGATACTAGCCTCGTAATTTGAACAAGGCTATACATGGTAGCATAGATACTAGCCCCGTAATTTGAACATGGCTATACATGGTAGCATAGATACTAGCCCCGTAATTTGAACATGGCTATACATGGTAGCATAGATACTAGCCCCGTAATTTGAACATGGCTATACATGGTAGCATAGATACTAGCCCCGTAATTTGAACATGGCTATACATGGTAGCATAGATACTAGCCCCGTAATTTGAACATGGCTATGCATGGTAGCATAGATACTAGCCTCGTAACAGGAGTAAGGTTAATACCAGTGCACTACCCTGGCTATACCAGTCTCAACAGCTTCACAAGGTATAGCTGGTGTGTAATACCTGATACGTTCTTAATAGCCCAGAGCGTTCGTTCATTTAACCTTGCCCCAGTTATCGCCTATTTCCAGTATAGATGTAATTTAAATATTAAAACCCTCAAGTTAACTGGTGAGTTTTGAAAGACAAGTATTGCATCTGGAAGGTAGTTTTTGCGTAAAAAGTATATGTTAGAGTACGTATTTGTTTGCTATCAATGCCCTTATTCATTTCTCAGTGTCATTCATTTATTGATGGCATGCAAAAATTGTGGAACAATTGTTGGTGGAAGAGAGATAATTAAAATAGTAATTGGACTTCAATGTTAGCAGAGAATTTTATGCCCTTATTAATAATTTTTTTTTAATTTCATTGGTTGTATGCAAAATGTTGTGAATCAATTGTTGGTGGAAGACAGAAAAGTAGAATAGTAGTTGAACTTCAATGGTAGCTCAAGCCGTGATATAAGTGAGGAAATATCCACCTATTGACTTTATTCGTTGAACACCCTATTGAAAATATCCAAGTCAATCTCAAACCATTGTTGCAGCGGCTGTTCAACAATGAAGTACTCAAAACCTAAATAAACTCGCCAAATTCGTATCAATGGTACATGGTAGATGACATAAATGTAGGTGACATATCATTGATAGGTCAAACAACTGCCCTAATGGTCAGAATAAATTCGTATCATTGATACCTGGTAGGTGACATACCATTGATAGGTGTAGTGGTTATACAACTCACCTAATGGTTGGGATAAATTCGTATCATTGATACCTGGTATGTGACATACCATTGATAGGTGTAGTGGTTATACAACTCACCTAATGGTTGGGATAAATTCGTATCATTGATACCTGGTATGTGACATACCATTGATAGGTGTAGTGGTTATACAACTAACCTAATGGTTGGGATAAATTCGTATCATTGATACCTGGTAGGTGACATACCATTGAAAGAGGTAAGTGGTTACACAACTAATCTAATGGTTGGGATAAATTCGTATCATTGATACCTGGTAGGTGACATACCATTGACAGAGGTAGTGGTCACACAACTAACCTAATGGTTGGGATAAATTCGTATCATTGATACAAGGTAGGTGACATACCATTGATAGATGTAGTGGTTATACAACTCACCTGATGGTTAGGATCAGTTCGTACCAAGGATACAGAAACTAGAGAACTATAGTGTACGGAAATTGTAATGGTTAGCGGATTCGTGGTGATTCAGAAGAGTAACGTCGATTTGAAGAGTATATTTGTTCAATGAAATTCTAGAATGTAGTGCTGTTATATATACATGTTGAACATAGAATGCAAAATGTGTTCGTGTAACTGTGATGAATGTGAGTACGTTTCCAAGCAATAGCTAACTTTACATTTGTTTAGGATTATTATTTACGTTTAGAGGTGTCTGAGGTCGAATAGAATTATCAGGTTTCGGTTTTTCTTCACATTTTATCTTTTGCCCGAAAGTAAACGCAACCAACATTAACAAAATATCAATTATGTTTTGTATAAAAATGTAGAACGAAACATGGAATGTCAAAAAATTTTCAACTCTCCTTATAATGGGACAAAATGTCTTCAGAAAAAGTAAGCAGGTTTATTATGAAAAAAATAAAACAGTTGATCAATGGAAAAGGTTCAGCAAGTGTGGCGTGATTATGTAGCTTCTCCACTAAAGTACTACGACATTTATTTATATTTAATTTATTTATATTTTGTTCACCTACTTCACAAGAACACGCACCTCTCGTAATGAAAGTGAAGTAATTTGAACTTTAATGACATTAAATTTTTTTTTGCCTTTCAAAACAAAAAATACACGGACATGTTGCAAGCAAGACTATCAACGCATCTTCGATTTAACGAACATACTGCATAAATACGATCAAAATAACACTTTAATTGTGTTTAACTTCTTTTTCATAAGCTAATAATTCTGAAACTATGTAGATTTTATGCTTGCTTATAACATATTTCCAATTGGGTGCCTCGTATGCATGATACGGTCTAAAATACGCTGATTTATATAACTCCATTAAGATATATAAACTTTACACCTCAGTGTCTCGTAGCCATGATACAGTGTAAAAACCCTTATTTTTACAAATACATTCCCTGCAAGACGTTTACTTTACAAATCAGTGTCACGTATACATGATACAGTGTAAAATGGCGGCTATCCTGACGTATCCAGCACGGCTATCCTGACGTATCCAGCACGGCTATCCTGACGTATCCAGCACGGCTATCCTGACGTATCCAGTACGGCTATCCAGACGTATCCAGTACGACTATCCAGACGTATCCAGTACGACTATCCAGACGTATCCAGTACGGCTATCCTGACGTATCCAGTACGGCTATCCTGACGTATCCAGTACGGCTATCCAGACGTATCCAGTACGACTATCCAGACGTATCCAGTACGACTATCCAGACGTATCCAGTACGACTATCCAGACGTATCCAGCACGGCTATCCTGACGTATCCAGTACGGCTATCCAGACGTATCCAGTACGACTATCCAGACGTATCCAGTACGACTATCCAGACGTATCCAGTACGGCTATCCTGACGTATCCAGTACGGCTATCCTGACGTATCCAGTACGGCTATCCTGACGTATCCAGTACGGCTATCCTGACGTCTCCAGTACGGCTATCCTGACGTCTCCAGTACGGCTATCCTGACGTCTCCAGTACGGCTATCCTGACGTATCCAGTACGGCTATCCTGACGTATCCAGTACGGCTATCCTGACGTCTCCAGTACGGCTATCCTGACGTCTCCAGTACGGCTATCCTGACGTCTCCAGTACGGCTACCCTGACGTATCCAGTACGCCTATCCTGACGTATCCAGTACGGCTATCCTGACGTCTCCAGTACGGCTATCCTGACGTCTCCAGTACGGCTATCCTGACGTCTCCAGTACGGCTATCCTGACGTCTCCAGTACGGCTACCCTGACGTATCCAGTACGGCTATCCTGACGTATCCAGTACGGCTATCCTGACGTCTCCAGTACGGCTATCTTGACGTCTCCAGTACGGCTATCCTGACGTATCCAGTACGGCTATCCTGACATATCCAGTACGGCTATCCTGACGTCTCCAGTACGGCTATCCTGACGTCTCCAGTACGGCTACCCTGACGTCTCCAGTACGGCTACCCTGACGTCTCCAGTACGGCTATCCTGACGTCTCCAGTACGGCTATCCTGACGTCTCCAGTACGGCTACCCTGACGTCTCCAGTACGGCTATCCTGACGTATCCAGTACGGCTATCCTGACGTATCCAGTCTCCGTAATGAACTCAGAATCTTGCGTGACAACACACTTATTTACCGCTATTTTTGCTGATAGAAGTAAACTTAGATCATCTGAACATTCCAATTTTGTCTACATTAATCCTTCACTACCTCTCCAATTTTGCCTGCATTAATCCTTCACTACCTCTCCAATTTTGCCTGCATTAATCCTTCACTACCTCTCCAATTTTGCCTGCATTAATCCTTCACTACCTCTCCAATTTTGCCTACATTAATCCTTCACTACCTCTCCAATTTTGCCTGCATTAATCCTTCACTACCTCTCCAATTTTGCCTACATTAATCCTTCACTACCTCTCCAATTTTGCCTGCATTAATCCTTCACTACCTCTCCAATTTTGCCTACATTAATCCTTCACTACCTCTCCAATTTTGCCTACATTAATCCTTCACTACCTCTCCAATTTTGCCTACATTAATCCTTCACTACCTCTCCAATTTTGCCTGCATTAATCCTTCACTACCTCTCCAATTTTGCCTACATTAATCCTTCACTACCTCTCCAATTTTGCCTGCATTAATCCTTCACTACCTCTCCAATTTTGCCTACATTAATCCTTCACTACATCTCCAATTTTGCCTACATTAATCCTTCACTACCTCCCCAATTTTGCCTACATTAATCCTTCACTACCTCTCCAATTTTGCCCACATTAATCCTTCACTACCTCTCCAATTTTGCCTACATTAATCCTTCACTACCTCTCCAACTTTGCCTACATTAATCCTTCACTACCTCTCCAATTTTGCCTACATTAATCCTTCACTACCTCTCCAACTTTGCCTACATTAATCCTTCACTACCTCCAATTTTGCCTACATTAATCCTTCACTACCTCTCCAACTTTGCCTACATTAATCCTTCACTACCTCTCCAATTTTGCCTACATTAATCCTTCACTACCTCTCCAATTTTGCCTACATTAATCCTTCACTACCTCTCCAACTTTGCCTACATTAATCCTTCACTACCTCTCCAACTTTGCCTACATTAATCCTTCACTACCTCTCCAATTTTGCCTACATTAATCCTTCACTACCTCTCCAACTTTGCCTACATTAATCCTTCACTACCTCTCCAATTTTGCCTACATTAATCCTTCACTACCTCTCCAATTTTGCCTACATTAATCCTTCACTACCTCTCCAATTTTGCCTACATTAATCCTTCACTACCTCTCCAATATTGCCTACATTAATTCTTCACTACCTCTCCAATTTTGCCTACATTAATCCTTCACTACCTCTCCAACTTTGCCTACATTAATCCTTCACTACCTCTCCAATTTTGCCTACATTAATCCTTCACTACCTCTCCAACTTTGCCTACATTAATCCTTCACTACCTCTCCAATTTTGCCCACATTAATCCTTCACTACCTCTCCAATTTTGCCTACATTAATCCTTCACTACCTCTCCAATTTTGCCTACATTAATCCTTCACTACCTCTCCAATTTTGCCTACATTAATCCTTCACTACCTCTCCAATTTTGCCTGCATTAATCCTTCACTACATCTCCAATTTTGCCTACATTAATCCTTCACTACCTCTCGAATTTTGCCTACATTAATCCTTCACTACCTCTCCAATTTTGCCTACATTAATCCTTCACTACCTCTCCAATTTTGCCTACACTAATCCTTCACTACCTCTCCAATTTTGCCTGCATTAATCCTTCACTACATCTCCAATTTTGCCTACACTAATCCTTCACTACCTCTCCAATTTTGCCTGCATTAATCCTTCACTACCTCTCCAATTTTGCCTACATTAATCCTTCACTACCTCTCCAATTTTGCCTACATTAATCCTTCACTACCTCTCCAATTTTGCCTACATTAATCCTTCACTACCTCTCCAATTTTGCCTGCATTAATCCTTCACTACCTCTCCAATTTTGCCTACATTAATCCTTCACTACCTCTCCAATTTTGCCTACATTAATCCTTCACTACCTCTCCAATTTTGCCTACATTAATCCTTCACTACCTCTTCAATTTTGCCTACATTAATCCTTCACTACCTCTCCAATTTTGCCTGCATTAATCCTTCACTACATCTCCAATTTTGCCTACATTAATCCTTCACTACCTCTCGAATTTTGCCTACATTAATCCTTCACTACCTCTCCAATTTTGCCTACATTAATCCTTCACTACCTCTCCAATTTTGCCTACACTAATCCTTCACTACCTCTCCAATTTTGCCTGCATTAATCCTTCACTACATCTCCAATTTTGCCTACACTAATCCTTCACTACCTCTCCAATTTTGCCTGCATTAATCCTTCACTACCTCTCCAATTTTGCCTACATTAATCCTTCACTACCTCTCCAATTTTGCCTACATTAATCCTTCACTACCTCTCCAATTTTGCCTACACTAATCCTTCACTACCTCTCCAATTTTGCCTACATTAATCCTTCACTACATCTCCAATTTTGCCTACACTAATCCTTCACTACCTCTCCAATTTTGCCTGCATTAATCCTTCACTACATCTCCAATTTTGCCTACACTAATCCTACACATGCCCACATGACCAAGAAAAAGGACCTATAGTAATTGGTATTTATTCAAATTGTCTGTAAGAACCCACCAACACAGTCGTTGTATACCTCTTTCATAATTTTAATTACTGAACCCCATTTTTTCCGAAAAATTCAAAAATAAATTTTGTTTTCGACGAATTTGTTTGTGAATAATTTTTTTTTAAATTCGTTTCCAAAGATTTTTTTATAAAAATCTTTAAATAAACATTTGAGTCTGTGAATTAATCCTGTTAAATTTCCTAAGAATATTCATTCAGTATCAAACTTTCTCCAGAATCTTTTACAACACATTAAAAAAAAACTTTTTTTGTAAACACTTATAGTTTCGAATTAGATAAATACAGTTTCTGATACGCTCGCTATAGGAAGTAACGAATCTCAACTCGTCTAATTTGGACATAAGGACTAGTGTTGTGAGTACTGAAAGTGGTACCTATACGCTGAGTGGTACCTATACGCTGAGTGGTACCTATACGCTGAGTGGTACCTATACGCTGAGTGGTACCTATACGCTGAGTGGTACCTATACGCTGATTGGTACCTATATGCCCGATAGTGGTATGCCGGGATTCCTATAGAATGGTACCTATGCGTCTGGTGGTACCTATACGCTTAGTGGTACCTATACGCCCGAGAGTGGTATGCCGGGGGAACCTATAGAGAGGTACCTATACGCCGGATAGTACCCATGTGCCCTAGAGTGGTATGCCGGGGATACCTATAGGGTGGTACCTATAGAGTGGTACCTATAGCAGACCTGGACAAAACAAACAATAGTAATAAACAAAACAAAAGAAATATAAAGCAGGTAACTGAGCAGGTTGAAGGGTGACTCGAAACAAGCAGAGGGTCTACATAACCTACACTCATGTTACACTACCTATTTCTTGGTTTGTTTCATTACCTTCTCTAGTTTCCCTACACACATTCTAGGTATATATATATATATACACTCGAGAATATTTACCACGTCTTCCAACATAAGTATTTAGGTTCTAAATGATATATGTATATTAATATTTAGATCCAAATATGTCAACATTTACATCTAAATATGTTAATATTTAGAGATTAATTTATTAATATTCAGACCTCGTAGATCTGTTTGATTTAACAGAACACATGGAAGGAAGTTCAAAAATTTTACCCAGGAAAAATTGTTAGAATTTTATAAAGAACTTTGGTTGGAAACCAATCGGAATTTTTATGCATAATTGTCCAAATTTTGTTATTGGGAGAGAGCAATGAGCTTTTTAATCTTAATTTGTTGAGCAAAAGATTATTTTTAATCTTGATGTGTTGAACTTAATATAATTTTTAATCTTGATTTGTTGAGCAAAAGTTCTGAAACCAGAATTAATTTTTATTATTATTATCATCAGCGGTTCGGACGGTAAATATTCTCGAGTGCAGCAAAAAAAATGTCTTTCAAATTTTCTCAAACATTTTTTCAAATTCTTTTCGCCAAAACCCCCGCAACTTCACAATTTCACCAGAATGACTCAGCAATTTCGTCGGCGAAAAAGACGAAAATGCTATAAAAAAAGCGCAGTTAGCAATGTTGGAGTCACGTATGTATGTACGAACATGCTGGATGTTGTGTCCATGTGTAGTGCACAGTAACTAACTCATCCTTAACAATACATTATGTATAAAAACACACACACACACACAAAGACAGGTCAAAGTGCGGTAAAGAAGCAATAAGAAAACATGTTAAATGTTGCAGGAATGTTGAGCCTGCAAGAGGGAATGTTACACATGTTGCTACCTTGAATGTTGCCTGGACTTCTTACCTTCCGTGCGCCATGTTGCAAACATTCTCAACATTGTTGTATGTAAATAGGTATTTTTTTTACACGCCCACGTGTAAAATATTCATTGTTTACACATCGTTGTGTGTAAATATTTATTTTCACACGTCCACGTGTAGAATATTTTGCACGTGAATGGGTAAAAATATTGTTTACACGCCCACATGTAAATATAATACGGATAAATATTCATCATTCATGCATTCAGGTGTAAATATCGGACATGAAAAGATTCAAAGTATGGAAAATGTAAAAATTGGTAAAATTTACAATAATCTCGATGATACCATCTACATAATGTCACTTATTCTTAATAAATGAGGTTACTTTAATGTTGCTTGATGTAAAAATTGGAATTACTTTGGTTTTACTTAATTTTAATGAATGAAATGCACTCAAAGTGCCATCTAAAACTAATTTTTAATTAAAACACGAGGCGCAAGGCAAGTAAATGTGCGCTGTTCTGATAATTTTCGTATTTCTTACAAGAATAATTCATTTAGGTAATTTTCCTGCAAAAAAATTTTGGGCGAAAAAAAAAATATTTTTTTTTCAAAATCGCTTATTTACATTTACATTTTTTACATTCATTTTACTGTTGATACGGTCTGTTGATATCAATTACATCATTTTCATTAACCTTATTTGTCATTTTTATAAACCTTCACAACCTCCCCAATTTTGTTTACAGTCATTTACATCATTTTCGTTGACCTTCTTTACATCTACACCTTCACTTTTACATAAGAGATATACCTTCAAATCTCTCAAACCATAATTTGTCCCAAAATGTTCAAGATCATTAAACCTTTTCCTGCACCATTCAAAAATGGTAGCAAAAAACCTACTTTTCCTAAGAAAAATTTGTTTAAAATGAAGCGTGAAGTATAGAGCAAAGTAGATCTTCCATTAGCAAAGTAAAATATCGGTAAAAAAAATATGGTTTCTTTACACAGAAATGACATGGTTTTCGCTTGCTTTATGTAACTCGGTTTGTACCATATCTGGCACATCATGAAAGTTGAATGGAAGTTAAAAGTCTAATTTTTCGTAATTTAAAGTTAGTTAACTGACGAGAGAGAGAGAGTGAAAGAGAGACAATTAATCCGCCAAAGTTTTTTCTGCGTGGTGTCGCGCACATGAATTTCGGCAGGCGGGATCAAGTTTGACGTGAAGTTCAGATCCCGATTCAGAAACCGATTCCGATTCCGGTTCTGACTCAGATCTATAGTGCAATTCCGATTTAGATGAAAAATTCCGGTTCCGGTTTATATTGCGATTCAGATTCATTTACAGATTCCAATTCAGATTCAGATTCTGATTAAGATTCCAAGCACAGATTTACTGCCATTGCGACTTGCATTTACTAACTCGACAGTAACTGTGTGTAGTGAACTCTAGTAAGGCAAGTGAGCGTATATAAAGCATGCAGTAAAATGCATTTTCATTACCCGCAACGTACTCACGAACGTACGAAGGTATCATACAGCAATAATGCTACATAACACACACTTAAAATCAAATAACTTCAATGCAAGTTAGTAAAAATTGCTATAGATATTTCCTACAAGCCAATTTTATACATGGGATGATTTCGTACAAAAAATTATGTAGAGAAATTAATGTATTTTTCGTGTAGACTACTCGCTGCACATGAATGTTAATCATAAAAATAAATATCTAAATAAAAAGGATCGTTGTGGACCACTTTTTGAGTCCGATCCAAATTCAAAATTTGCCAGCAAAATTGCAGCCAATCAGGCGCAAGAGATTCAAAACGCGCCCGCCAATGGCAGCACGAATGCACCTTCATTTAACGGTCATTTAACGGTCATAACGTATCACGGATACGGGACGCCGGCATCACGATACCGGTATCACGACACCGCTAAGGTATCATGATACCAGCGTGGAACACCTGTGATACAAGCAAGGTATCACAGATACAACGCCTGAATCATATCATTCGTGCCACCATGAAGAAAAGTGGGCAAATCGAGCACAGGGAAGATGCGCAAAAATGTAAACAATTTAACAATTTGACCGCAACTTATTTAAACTGAAGTTCAACATTCAACTCGAAAACAAAGTCAACTGTAGCGCGCTATGTTGAACATAGCAAACATGAACTGGATCGTGCCTTCATTTAGCTTTGAGTATTTATGGAGATTGTGTTTGTGACTACTGGTCGGTCTGCAGCGTTGTGAAAATCCCGCCGTGTACCACCGGTGGCCCACGTTGCGGTCAAAATGTCAAATAATTAAATAAGTGTGAAGAGTTTAAGAAATAAAATAAGTGAAAGGAAAAATCACATTACCTCTTGAGGAGGAACATCGAAGGATACCGTCCGAAGGTCGACCTTCTTGTAGGAATCTATGCACGGGATGATGAAGAAGATTCCCGGTCCTTTCGCTCCGCCCTTTAGGAGGCGACCGAGCCTGAATATGACGGCTCGCTCGTACTCCTGCACCACCTGTGGCAGGTGGTAGGTGGTTAGTGGCAGGTGGTTCTCGTTAATAGTGGTTAGTGGCAGGTGGTTCTCGTTAATAGTGGTTAGTGGTAAGTGGTTGGTGGCAGGTAGTAGGGGGTTAGTGTTAGTGGTAGGGGTCAATGGTTAGTGTTAGTGGCAGGGGGTTAGTGGCAGGTGGTTAGTGGTAGGTGGTTGGTGGCAGGTGGCTAGTGGTAGGTGGTTGGTGGCAGGTGGTGAGGGGCAGGTGGTTAGTGTTAGGTGGTTGGTGGCAGGTGGTGAGGGGCAGGTGGTGAGGGGCGGGTTGTGAGGGGCAGGTGGTTAGTGGTGGGTGGTTGGTGGCAGGTGGTGAGGGGCAGGTGGTTAGTGGTAGGTGGTTGGTGGCAGGTGGTGAGGGGCAGGTGGTTAGTGGTAGGTGGTTGGTGGCAGGTGGTGAAGGGCAGGTGGTTATGGCAAGTGGTAAGTGGTATATAATAGTTAGATAATATTCCTGCACCACCTGCGACAGATGGTTAGTGTTAGTAGTAGTGACAGGTGGATCTCATTAATGGTACATAGTGGCAGGTGGTTAGTGGTAAATGGTAAGTGGCAGGTGGTAGTTCATCAAGCTCACCTGAAGCTGGTGAGGGTATATTACATTGAGTGTAAATATATAAGGGGACCAACACTCAAAAAAATCCGCCATTTTTCGACGGATTTTACTGATATTTACACCAAAGATGTGAAATCATGCGCAATTCCTGTTTTGTTTCCAGTGTTTTTTTTGGATTTTCATTAAAAAACTGATTTTTTCGAAAAGTGAAAATAGGTATGGGTGTTACCGAAAATCTGTTTCCTACAATTTCAAAGTTACAGAACCGGTCACTTGTTCTCTAGATAGAAAATATATTATCTATAGAAATACCGGAGGTTTTTTTTTGATGTTTTGATTCGTTGAATCATAAAAATTTACTCCTCAAAATGTAACATCTCATGTTTTTTCTTGTAATTTCTCTCATAATTTTCAAACTAAATCAAACTTCAAAACTAGTGTTCGGTATTCCACTAGCTTTTTTCAAGCTAGATCTCCGTGGCGAGCTTTTAACCACTCGGCTACGGTGACGAGGTATTTAAATGTGTTGGGGCTGAGTTCTTCCTTTCCCCAACATGGAAAAATCACCGCGCAGCGCCGGGATTCGAACCCCCGACACCTTCTCGTGAACGGCGCACTCTCACCACTCGGCCAAGGTGACCACTCGATGCAGAACAGATGCCTCAGCCTTCGTACAGATAAGGGAGAAGAGCAAGGAAAGAAGAGGGGGAAAGGGCAAGGAAAGAAGAGGGGGAAAGAGCAAGGAAAGAAGAGGGGGAAAGGGTAAGGAAAGAAGAGGGGGAAAGAGCAAGGAAAGAAGAGGGGGAAAGAGCAAGGAAAGAAGAGGGGGAAAGGGCAAGGAAAGAAGAGGGGGAAGGGGTAAGGAAAGAAGAGGGGGAAGGGGTAAGGAAAGAAGAGGGGGAAAGGGTAAGGAAAGAAGAGGGGGAAAGGGCAAGGAAAGAAGAGGGGGAAAGGGTAAGGAAAGAAGAGGGGGAAAGAGCAAGGAAAGAAGAGGGGGAAAGGGTAAGGAAAGAAGAGGGGGAAGGGGTAAGGAAAGAAGAGGGGGAAGGGGTAAGGAAAGAAGAGGGGGAAAGAGCAAGGAAAGAAGAGGGGGAAAGGGTAAGGAAAGAAGAGGGGGAAGGGGTAAGGAAAGAAGAGGGGGAAGGGGTAAGGAAAGAAGAGGGGGAAAGGGTAAGGAAAGAAGAGGGGGAAAGGGCAAGGAAAGAAGAGGGGGAAAGGGTAAGGAAAGAAGAGGGGGAAAGAGCAAGGAAAGAAGAGGGGGAAAGGGCAAGGAAAGAAGAGGGGGAAGGGGTAAGGAAAGAAGAGGGGGAAGGGGTAAGGAAAGAAGAGGGGGAAAGGGTAAGGAAAGAAGAGGGGGAAAGGGCAAGGAAAGAAGAGGGGGAAAGGGTAAGGAAAGAAGAGGGGGAAAGAGCAAGGAAAGAAGAGGGGGAAGGGGTAAGGAAAGAAGAGGGGGAAAGGGCAAGGAAAGAAGAGGGGGAAAGGGTAAGGAAAGAAGAGGGGGAAAGAGCAAGGAAAGAAGAGGGGGAAGGGGTAAGGAAAGAAGAGGGGGAAAGGGTAAGGAAAGAAGAGGGGGAAAGGGCAAGGAAAGAAGAGGGGGAAAGGGTAAGGAAAGAAGAGGGGGAAAGGGCAAGGAAAGAAGAGGGGGAAAGAGCAAGGAAAGAAGAGGGAGAAGAGCAAGGAAAGAAGAGGGGGAAAGAGCAAGGAAAGAAGAGGGAGAAGAGCAAGGAAAGAAGAGGGGGAAAGGGTAAGGAAAGAAGAGGGGGAAAGGGCAAGGAAAGAAGAGGGGGAAAGGGTAAGGAAAGAAGAGGGGGAAAGAGCAAGGAAAGAAGAGGGGGAAAGGGCAAGGAAAGAAGAGGGGGAAAGGGTAAGGAAAGAAGAGGGGGAAAGGGCAAGGAAAGAAGAGGGGGAAAGGGTAAGGAAAGAAGAGGGGGAAAGAGCAAGGAAAGAAGAGGGAGAAGAGCAAGGAAAGAAGAGGGGGAAAGAGCAAGGAAAGAAGAGGGAGAAGAGCAAGGAAAGAAGAGGGGGAAAGGGTAAGGAAAGAAGAGGGGGAAAGGGCAAGGAAAGAAGAGGGGGAAAGGGTAAGGAAAGAAGAGGGGGAAAGAGCAAGGAAAGAAGAGGGGGAAAGGGTAAGGAAAGAAGAGGGGGAAAGAGCAAGGAAAGAAGAGGGGGAAAGGGCAAGGAAAGAAGAGGGGGAAAGGGTAAGGAAAGAAGAGGGGGAAAGAGCAAGGAAAGAAGAGGGAGAAGAGCAAGGAAAGAAGAGGGGGAAAGGGCAAGGAAAGAAGAGGGGGAAAGAGCAAGGAAAGAAGAGGGGGAAAGAGCAAGGAAAGAAGAGGGGGAAAGGGCAAGGAAAGAAGAGGGGGAAAGGGTAAGGAAAGAAGAGGGGGAAAGAGCAAGGAAAGAAGAGGGGGAAAGGGCAAGGAAAGAAGAGGGGGAAAGGGTAAGGAAAGAAGAGGGGGAAAGAGCAAGGAAAGAAGAGGGAGAAGAGCAAGGAAAGAAGAGGGAGAAGAGCAAGGAAAGAAGAGGGAGAAGAGCAAGGAAAGAAGAGGGGGAAAGAGCAAGGAAAGAAGAGGGGGAAAGAGCAAGGAAAGAAGAGGGGGAAAGGGCAAGGAAAGAAGAGGGGGAAAGGGTAAGGAAAGAAGAGGGGGAAAGAGCAAGGAAAGAAGAGGGAGAAGAGCAAGGAAAGAAGAGGGGGAAAGAGCAAGGAAAGAAGAGGGGGAAAGGGCAAGGAAAGAAGAGGGGGAAAGGGTAAGGAAAGAAGAGGGGGAAAGAGCAAGGAAAGAAGAGGGGGAAGAGCAAGGAAAGAAGAGGGGGAAAGAGCAAGGAAAGAAGAGGGGGAAAGGGCAAGGAAAGAAGAGGGGGAAAGGGTAAGGAAAGAAGAGGGGGAAAGGGTAAGGAAAGAAGAGGGGGAAAGGGTAAGGAAAGAAGAGGGGGAAAGAGCAAGGAAAGAAGAGGGGGAAAGAGCAAGGAAAGAAGAGGGGGAAAGGGCAAGGAAAGAAGAGGGGGAAAGGGTAAGGAAAGAAGAGGGAGAAGAGCAAGGAAAGAAGAGGGAGAAGAGCAAGGAAAGAAGAGGGAGAAGAGCAAGGAAAGAAGAGGGAGAAGAGCAAGGAAAGAAGAGGGGGAAAGGGTAAGGAAAGAAGAGGGAGAAGAGCAAGGAAAGAAGAGGGAGAAGAGCAAGGAAAGAAGAGGGGGAAAGGGTAAGGAAAGAAGAGGGGGAAAGGGCAAGGAAAGAAGAGGGGGAAAGGGTAAGGAAAGAAGAGGGGGAAAGAGCAAGGAAAGAAGAGGGAGAAGAGCAAGGAAAGAAGAGGGGGAAAGAGCAAGGAAAGAAGAGGGAGAAGAGCAAGGAAAGAAGAGGGGGAAAGGGTAAGGAAAGAAGAGGGGGAAAGGGCAAGGAAAGAAGAGGGGGAAAGGGTAAGGAAAGAAGAGGGGGAAAGAGCAAGGAAAGAAGAGGGGGAAAGGGTAAGGAAAGAAGAGGGGGAAAGGGCAAGGAAAGAAGAGGGGGAAAGGGTAAGGAAAGAAGAGGGGGAAAGAGCAAGGAAAGAAGAGGGAGAAGAGCAAGGAAAGAAGAGGGGGAAAGAGCAAGGAAAGAAGAGGGAGAAGAGCAAGGAAAGAAGAGGGGGAAAGGGTAAGGAAAGAAGAGGGGGAAAGGGCAAGGAAAGAAGAGGGGGAAAGGGTAAGGAAAGAAGAGGGGGAAAGAGCAAGGAAAGAAGAGGGGGAAAGGGTAAGGAAAGAAGAGGGGGAAAAAGCAAGGAAAGAAGAGGGGGAAAGAGCAAGGAAAGAAAAGGGGGAAGAGCAAGGAAAGAAGAGGGGGAAAGGGTAAGGAAAGAAGAGGGGGAAAGAGCAAGGAAAGAAGAGGGGGAAAGAGCAAGGAAAGAAGAGGGGGAAAGGGTAAGGAAAGAAGAGGGGGAAAGAGCAAGGAAAGAAGAGGGGGAAAGAGCAAGGAAAGAAAAGGGGGAAGAGCAAGGAAAGAAGAGGGGGAAAGGGTAAGGAAAGAAGAGGGAGAAGAGCAAGGAAAGAAGAGGGAGAAGAGCAAGGAAAGAAGAGGGAGAAGAGCAAGGAAAGAAGAGGGGGAAAGGGCAAGGAAAGAAGAGGGAGAAGAGCAAGGAAAGAAGAGGGAGAAGAGCAAGGAAAGAAGAGGGGGAAAGAGCAAGGAAAGAAGAGGGAGAAGAGCAAGGAAAGAAGAGGGAGAAGAGCAAGGAAAGAAGAGGGAGAAGAGCAAGGAAAGAAGAGGGGGAAAGGGCAAGGAAAGAAGAGGGGGAAAGAGCAAGGAAAGAAGAGGGGGAAAGAGCAAGGAAAGAAGAGGGAGAAGAGCAAGGAAAGAAGAGGGGGAAAGAGCAAGGAAAGAAGAGGGAGAAGAGCAAGGAAAGAAGAGGGAGAAGAGCAAGGAAAGAAGAGGGGGAAAGAGCAAGGAAAGAAGAGGGGGAAAGGGTAAGGAAAGAAGAGGGGGAAAGAGCAAGGAAAGAAGAGGGAGAAGAGCAAGGAAAGAAGAGGGGGAAAGGGCAAGGAAAGAAGAGGGAGAAGAGCAAGGAAAGAAGAGGGGGAAAGGGTAAGGAAAGAAGAGGGGGAAAGAGCAAGGAAAGAAGAGGGGGAAAGAGCAAGGAAAGAAGAGGGGGAAAGGGCAAGGAAAGAAGAGGGAGAAGAGCAAGGAAAGAAGAGGGGGAAAGGGTAAGGAAAGAAGAGGGGGAAAGAGCAAGGAAAGAAGAGGGAGAAGAGCAAGGAAAGAAGAGGGGGAAAGAGCAAGGAAAGAAGAGGGAGAAGAGCAAGGAAAGAAGAGGGAGAAGAGCAAGGAAAGAAGAGGGGGAAAGAGCAAGGAAAGAAGAGGGAGAAGAGCAAGGAAAGAAGAGGGAGAAGAGCAAGGAAAGAAGAGGGGGAAAGGGCAAGGAAAGAAGAGGGGGAAAGGGCAAGGAAAGAAGAGGGAGAAGAGCAAGGAAAGAAGAGGGAGAAGAGCAAGGAAAGAAGAGGGAGAAGAGCAAGGAAAGAAGAGGGAGAAGAGCAAGGAAAGAAGAGGGGGAAAGAGCAAGGAAAGAAGAGGGAGAAGAGCAAGGAAAGAAGAGGGAGAAGAGCAAGGAAAGAAGAGGGGGAAAGGGCAAGGAAAGAAGAGGGGGAAAGAGCAAGGAAAGAAGAGGGGGAAAGAGCAAGGAAAGAAGAGGGAGAAGAGCAAGGAAAGAAGAGGGAGAAGAGCAAGGAAAGAAGAGGGGGAAAGGGCAAGGAAAGAAGAGGGAGAAGAGCAAGGAAAGAAGAGGGAGAAGAGCAAGGAAAGAAGAGGGAGAAGAGCAAGGAAAGAAGAGGGGGAAAGGGCAAGGAAAGAAGAGGGAGAAGAGCAAGGAAAGAAGAGGGGGAAAGAGCAAGGAAAGAAGAGGGAGAAGAGCAAGGAAAGAAGAGGGGGAAAGAGCAAGGAAAGAAGAGGGAGAAGAGCAAGGAAAGAAGAGGGAGAAGAGCAAGGAAAGAAGAGGGGGAAAGGGCAAGGAAAGAAGAGGGAGAAGAGCAAGGAAAGAAGAGGGAGAAGAGCAAGGAAAGAAGAGGGAGAAGAGCAAGGAAAGAAGAGGGGGAAAGGGCAAGGAAAGAAGAGGGGGAAAGAGCAAGGAAAGAAGAGGGGGAAAGAGCAAGGAAAGAAGAGGGAGAAGAGCAAGGAAAGAAGAGGGAGAAGAGCAAGGAAAGAAGAGGGGGAAAGGGCAAGGAAAGAAGAGGGGGAAAGAGCAAGGAAAGAAGAGGGGGAAAGAGCAAGGAAAGAAGAGGGAGAAGAGCAAGGAAAGAAGAGGGAGAAGAGCAAGGAAAGAAGAGGGAGAAGAGCAAGGAAAGAAGAGGGGGAAAGAGCAAGGAAAGAAGAGGGAGAAGAGCAAGGAAAGAAGAGGGGGAAAGAGCAAGGAAAGAAGAGGGAGAAGAGCAAGGAAAGAAGAGGGGGAAAGGGCAAGGAAAGAAGAGGGGGAAAGAGCAAAGAAAGAAGAGGGAGAAGAGCAAGGAAAGAACAGGGGGAAAGAGCAAGGAAAGAAGAGGGGGAAAGAGCAAGGAAAGAAGAGGGGGAAAGAGCAAGGAAAGAAGAGGGGGAAAGGGCAAGGAAAGAAGAGGGGGAAAGAGCAAGGAAAGAAGAGGGGGAAAGAGCAAGGAAAGAAGAGGGGGAAAGAGCAAGGAAAGAAGAGGGGGAAAGAGCAAGGAAAGAAGAGGGAGAAGAGCAAGGAAAGAAGAGGGGGAAAGAGCAAGGAAAGAAGAGGGAGAAGAGCAAGGAAAGAAGAGGGGGAAAGGGCAAGGAAAGAAGAGGGGGAAAGAGCAAAGAAAGAAGAGGGAGAAGAGCAAGGAAAGAACAGGGGGAAAGAGCAAGGAAAGAAGAGGGAGAAGAGCAAGGAAAGAAGAGGGGGAAAGAGCAAGGAAAGAAGAGGGAGAAGAGCAAGGAAAGAAGAGGGGGAAAGGGCAAGGAAAGAAGAGGGGGAAAGAGCAAAGAAAGAAGAGGGAGAAGAGCAAGGAAAGAACAGGGGGAAAGAGCAAGGAAAGAAGAGGGGGAAAGAGCAAGGAAAGAAGAGGGGAAAAGGCAAGGGAGGCAGTAGGGGGAAAATAAGAGTCCCACCCAGAAATACGGAGTCCCAGCTGGGCCATAAAAGGCAAGGAGGAGGGAATTATGTGCAGCTCGCTCCGGTCTCAAAGTTTTAACTCGAAATAACGGGCGGTGCACGGCCTACCGAGTGGCGCTCGAGTGGCTGGTGCTGGGAGATGTGGCATCGTGTGGCATCGTGTGGCATCATGTGGCATCGTGTGGCATCATGTGGCATCATGTGGCATCACGTGGGCATGGCATCATTATGGCATCCGACGGGAATGGTATCTCATGGAAATGGCAAGTGTGGTGTGGGGGGCAGTTAGGTGTGGTGTAGGGAGCAGGTATGGTGTGAGGGGCAGGTATGGTGTGGGGGGCAGGTGAGGTGTGGGGGGCAGGTGTGGTGTGGGGGCAGGCAGGTGTGGTGTGGGGGGCAGGCAGGTATGGTGTGGGGGGCAGTTAGGTGTGGTGTAGGGAGCAGGTATGGTGTGAGGGGCAGGTATGGTGTGGGGGGCAGGTGAAGTGTGGGGGGCAGGTGTGGTGTGGGGGGCAGGCAGGTGTGGTGTGGGGGGCAGTTAGGTGTGGTGTAGGGAGCAGGTATGGTGTGAGGGGCAGGTATGGTGTGGGGGGCAGGTGAGGTGTGGGGGGCAGGTGTGGTGTGGGGGGCAGGCAGGTGTGGTGTGGGGGGCAGGCAGGTATGGTGTGGGGGGCAGTTAGGTGTGGTGTAGGGAGCAGGTATGGTGTGAGGGGCAGGTATGGTGTGGGGGGCAGGTGAGGTGTGGGGGGCAGGTGAGGTGTGGGGGGCAGGCAGGTGTGGTGTGGGGGGCAGGCAGGTGTGGTGTGGGGGGCAGGCAGGTGTGGTGTGGGGGGCAGGTATGGTGTGGGGGGCAGGTGTGGTGCGGGGGGCAGGTATGGTGTGGGGGGCAGGCAGGTGTGGTGTGGGGGGCAGGCAGGTGTGGTGTAGGGAGCAGGTATGGTGTGAGGGGCAGGTATGGTGTGGGGGGCAGGTGAGGTGTGGGGGGCAGGTGAGGTGTGGGGGGCAGGCAGGTATGGTGTGGGGGACAGTTAGGTGTGGTGTAGGGAGCAGGTATGGTGTGGGGGGCAGGTGTGGTGTGGGGGGCAGGTGTGGGGTGGGGGGCAGGTGTGGTGTGGGGGGCAGGCAGGTATGGTGTGGGGGGCAGTTAGGTGTGGTGTAGGGAGCAGGTATGGTGTGGGGGGCAGTTAGGTGTGGTGTAGGGAGCAGGTATGGTGTGAGGGGCAGGTATGGTGTGGGGGGCAGGTGAGGTGTGGGGGGCAGGTGAGGTGTGGGGGGCAGGCAGGTATGGTGTGGGGGGCAGTTAGGTGTGGTGTAGGGAGCAGGTATGGTGTGAGGGGCAGGTATGGTGTGGGGGGCAGGTGTGGTGTGGGGGGCAGGTGTGGTGTGGGGGGCAGGTGTGGTGTGGGGGGCAGGCAGGTATGGTGTGGGGGGCAGGCAGGTATGGTGTGGGGGGCAGTTAGGTGTGGTGTAGGGAGCAGGTATGGTGTGAGGGGCAGGTATGGTGTGGGGGGCAGGTGAGGTGTGGGGGGCAGGTGAGGTGTGGGGGGCAGGCAGGTATGGTGTGGGGGGCAGTTAGGTGTGGTGTAGGGAGCAGGTATGGTGTGAGGGGCAGGTATGGTGTGGGGGGCAGGTGTGGTGTGGGGGGCAGGTGTGGGGTGGGGGGCAGGTGTGGTGTGGGGGGCAGGTGTGGTGTGGGGGGAAGGTGTGGTGTGGGGGGCAGGTGTGGTGTGGGGGGCAGGTGTGGTGTGGGGGGCAGGTGTGGTGTGGGGGGCAGGTGTGGTGTGGGGGGCTGGCAGGTGTGGTGTGGGGGGCAGGCAGGTGTAGTGTGGAGGGCAGGTATGGTGTGGGGGGCAGGCAGGTGTGGTGTGGGGGGCAGGCAGGTGTGGTGTGGGGGACAGGCAGGTGTATGGTAGGGGGCAGGTATGGTGTGGGAAGCAGGTGGTGTAGAGGTATAAGATCGATACCAGGATGCAGCGACTGCACTGCCACGGCTATTCTTAGAATCCTTAAGCAAAAATAAAGTTTGTTTACTTGCTTCTTTTTTTTGCCTGCTTGCTTATTTGCCAGTTTCCTCGTTTCCTTCCCCCGTCTTCCTTGTTTGAGTTATCGCTTGCTTGCCTGTTAACTCTTTGCTTGGTCTCCTTACCTTCCAGATATCGAAACTTAAATGTAAGCGATACTGAGCCTAAAAGAGTCATAACCGCACAAGGCATCGACTCTGATCTTGAATCGCAACACTGCAGCAAATTGTGATATTAAAGTCAGACTGAGTCTGTGATAATATAGTACAAATTGGAGAGGTAGTGAAGGATTAATGCAGGCAAAATTGGAGAGGTAGTGAAGGATTAATGTAGGCAAAATTGGAGAGGTAGTGAAGGATTAATGTAGGCAATATTGGAGAGGTAGTGAAGGATTATTGCAGGCAAAATTGGAGAGGTAGTGAAGGATTAATGTAGGCAAAATTGGAGAGGTAGTGAAGGATTAATGTAGGCAATATTGGAGAGGTAGTGAAGGATTATTGCAGGCAAAATTGGAGAGGTAGTGAAGGATTAATGTAGGCAATATTGGAGAGGTAGTGAAGGATTAATGCAGGCAAAATTGGAGAGGTAGTGAAGGATTAATGTAGGCAAAATTGGAGAGGTAGTGAAGGATTAAGGCAGGCAAAATTGGAGAGGTAGTGAAGGATTAAGGCAGGCAAAATTGGAGAGGTAGTGAAGGATTAATGTAGGCAAAATTGGAGAGGTAGTGAAGGATTAAGGCAGGCAAAATTGGAGAGGTAGTGAAGGATTAAGGCAGGCAAAATTGGAGAGGTAGTGAAGGATTAATGTAGGCAATATTGGAGGGGGTAGTGAAGGATTAAGGCAGGCAAAATTGGAGAGGTAGTGAAGGATTAAGGCAGGCAAAATTGGAGAGGTAGTGAAGGATTAATGTAGGCAATATTGGAGGGGGTAGTGAAGGATTAATGCAGGCAAAATTGGAGAGGTAGTGAAGGATTAAGGCAGGCAAAATTGGAGAGGTAGTGAAGGATTATTGCAGGCAATATTGGAGAGGTAGTGAAGGATTAATGTAGGCAAAATTGGAGAGGTAGTGAAGGATTAATGCAGGCAAAATTGGAGAGGTAGTGAAGGATTAATGTAGGCAAAATTGGAGAGGTAGTGAAGGATTAATGTAGGCAAAATTGGAGAGGTAGTGAAGGATTAATGTAGGCAAAATTGGAGAGGTAGTGAAGGATTAATGTACGCAAAATTGGAGAGGTAGTGAGGGATTAATGTAGGCAAAATTGGAGAGGTAGTGAAGGATTAATGTAGGCAAAATTAGAGAGGTAGTGAAGGATTAATGTAGGCAAAATTGGAGAGGTAGTGAAGGATTAATGCAGGCAAAATTGGAGAGGTAGTGAAGGATTAAGGCAGGCAAAATTGGAGAGGTAGTGAAGGATTAATGCAGGCAAAATTGGAGAGGTAGTGAAGGATTAATGTAGGCAAAATTGGAGAGGTAGTGAAGGATAAATGTAGGCAAAATTGGAGAGGTAGTGAAGGATTAATGTAGGCAAAATTGGAGAGGTAGTGAAGGATTAATGTACGCAAAATTGGAGAGGTAGTGAAGGATTAATGTAGGCAAAATTGGAGAGGTAGTGAAGGATTAATGTAGGCAAAATTAGAGAGGTAGTGAAGGATTAATGTAGGCAAAATTGGAGAGGTAGTGAAGGATTAATGCAGGCAAAATTGGAGAGGTAGTGAAGGATTAAGGCAGGCAAAATTGGAGAGGTAGTGAAGGATTAAGGCAGGCAAAATTGGAGAGGTAGTGAAGGATTAATGCAGGCAAAATTGGAGAGGTAGTGAAGGATTAATGCAGGCAAAATTGGAGAGGTAGTGAAGGATTAATGCAGGCAAAATTGGAGAGGTAGTGAAGGATTAATGCAGGCAAAATTGGAGAGGTAGTGAAGGATTAAGGCAGGCAAAATTGGAGAGGTAGTGAAGGATTAAGGCAGGCAAAATTGGAGAGGTAGTGAAGGATTATTGCAGGCAATATTGGAGAGGTAGTGAAGGATTAATGTAGGCAAAATTGGAGAGGTAGTGAAGGATTAATGCAGGCAAAATTGGAGAGGTAGTGAAGGATTAAGGCAGGCAAAATTGGAGAGGTAGTGAAGGATTATTGCAGGCAATATTGGAGAGGTAGTGAAGGATTAATGTAGGCAAAATTGGAGAGGTAGTGAAGGATTAATGTAGGCAACATTGGAGAGGTAGTGAAGGATTAATGTAGACAAAATTGGAGAGGTAGTGAAGGATTAATGTAGGCAAAGTTGGAGAGGTAGTGAAGGATTAATGTAGGCAAAATTGGAGAGGTAGTGAAGGATTAATGCAGGCAAAGTTGGAGAGGTAGTGAAGGATTAATGCAGGCAAAATTGGAGAGGTAGTGAAGGATTAATGTAGGCAAAATTGGAGAGGTAGTGAAGGATTAATGTAGGCAAAATTGGAGAGGTAGTGAAGGATTAAGGCAGGCAAAATTGGAGAGGTAGTGAAGGATTAATGTAGGCAAAATTGGAGAGGTAGTGAAGGATTAATGTAGGCAAAATTGGAGAGGTAGTGAAGGATTAATGAAGGCAAAATTGGAGAGGTAGTGAAGGATTAATGTAGGCAAAATTGGAGAGGTAGTGGAGACACTTCCTGCTGCTAAGTAATCGGAGAGTGATTAATGCTCTTTTGTATGTATATATATGTTAGTGTTGGGGTTATCAGTGTTGAATCAACATTATTCCATATTACATAGTTTGAATCATCAGAGGATGATGGCAGAATAGATACCATATGACTGTCATGTCTGCCAGTTAGAGAGACCAGTTACATTTTGTAAAGTTGACTACCTTTTTGTTCAGTGTTAACTTGACTGAATTAAATTAACTCTATAATTAACTTGACAGAACTAACTTGCCGACCTGTTCATATATTTTAGGGACTTGTCCCAGTTTTTAAGGAAGTTTTGTCCCGAAAGACCGCGGGGCGTCTGCGAGCGGCCGAATAATTGCCCCATTTACTGCATTTTTTCCTGCTAACCTCCGCGTCTCATGGAATTAGACTGAGCCTTCAACACCAGAGGTGGTATTATGGTGGTACCACCGCTGTACCATTTATACCACCTCGGTGGTATTATGGTGGTACCACCGCTGTTCCATTTATACCCCAATGGTGGTACCACTGCTGTACCATTTATACCACCCCGGTGGTATTATGGTGGTACCGCCGCTGTACCATTTATACCACCTCGGTGGTATTATGGTGGTACCGCCGCTGTACCATTTATACCACCTCGGTGGTATTATGGTGGTACCACCGCTGTTCCATTTATACCCCAATGGTGGTACCACTGCTGTACCATTTATACCACCCCGGTGGTATTATGGTGGTACCGCCGCTGTACCATTTATACCACCCCGGTGGTATTATGGTGGTACCGCCGCTGTACCATTTATACCACCTCGGTGGTATTATGGTGGTACCACCGCTGTTTCATTTATACCCCAATGGTGGTACCACCGCTATACCATTTACACCACCACGGTGACACCACTGCTGAACCATTTACACCACAATGGTGGTACCACCGCTATATTATTTACACCACCACGGTGACACCACCGCTGTACCATTTACACCCCCACGATAGTACCACCGCTATACCATTCACACCACCACGGTGGTACCACCATTTACAACACCAGAGGTGGTATGATGGTGGAACCACCACACCAACAGAAGCAAGAAACACCAGCAATCGATGATGGTAGGGGAAGGAGGGTCGATCTTTCACCCCCTTATACCCCCATACCTCCCCCCAACCCCCCACCTCTCTAACATCCCCCCTATGAATACCCCCTTACCCTCGTTACCCCCATACTAACCCCTATACCTTCCTCTCAACACCCTACCCCCGCCCACCCCCCCCTTCCCTTTACCCCCCCTAGCTTATCCCCTAACCTCCCTTTTCACCCCTTCTACCCCCATACCCCTTGTACCCCCCACCCCCCTCCCCCCCCCCCCAGTGGCCGTCGAGTCACGCAAGCGACGCGTCAGAAATAACTCGGAATGTTCCTTGGTTATCTGCCTTCATCTCGGTGCCCTTAGTGTCCTTAGTGTGCCCTTAGATTGCCCTATGTGTTCTCTTAGATTGCCCTTGATACCTGTCACCGTACCCTAAAGGAGTGCCCTAAAGGCACACCCTAAAGCCACACTGTAAAGCCATACCCTAGTGGCACACCCTAAAGGCATACCCTAAAGGCGTGCCCTGAAAGAGCACCCTAAAGGAGTGCCCCAAAAGAGTGCCCTAAAGGCATACCCTAAAGGCATACCCTTAAGGCGTGCCCTGAAAGAGCACCCTAAAGGAGTGCCCCAAAAGAGTGCCCTAAAGGCATACCCTAAAGGCATACCCTAAAGGCGTGCCCTGAAAGAGCACCCTAAAGGAGTGCCCCAAAAGAGTGCCCTAAAGGCATACCCTAAAGGCATACCCTAAAGGCACCAGCTGCCTCCAGGTGCCAAAAGCAGGATTTAATTCAAGCCACAAATGAGAGCCGCAGCGAAATGTGGCAACGTCGCCCCGTGGATTTATGCCGGACCTGCAAATTGCCTTCCGAAATGCGGGCCAAAGTGAAGTCTAATTCTTCTTTGTGTTGGACTGAAGGGTGGGTTTTGGTGGCATTCGTTACTCAACGAACATCTATTTAATTCCTATTTCGCCAAACATTTATATTCATTACAAATAATGTTGGGACATTTTTTATTAAACTGAACATTTGTTTAATTTTTATTTCTCTGAACATTTACTTTCATTACAAAATACGGTGGGAATTTTTTTATTGCAAATATCGGTAGGATATGTTTACTAAACGGAACATTTATTTTCAGAAAACACGTTTCTTTAGCAAAACGTTTCCGTGACGCCGTTTGATTCGTGTGAGTTGCTTCGTGAATGGTGAAATGAAGTAGGTGAGAATATATAGAGCGTTAATTACTCTCTGATTACTTGAGCAGCAGGCAGTGTGTGATGAGCGTATCTGTGATACAGGCTTCACTACCTCTCCAACTTTGCCTGCATTAATCCTTCACTGCCTCTCCAATTTTGCCTACATTAATCCTTCACTACCTCTCCAATTTTGCCTACATTAATCCTTCACTACCTCTCCAATTTTGCCTACATTAATCCTTCACTGCCTCTCCAATTTTGCCTACATTAATCCTTCACTGCCTCTCCAATTTTGCCTACATTAATCCTTCACTACCTCTCCAATTTTGCCTACATTAATCCTTCACTACCTCTCCAATTTTGCCTACATTAATCCTTCACTACCTCTCCAATTTTGCCTACATTAATCCTTCACTACCTCTCCAATTTTGCCTACATTAATCCTTCACTACCTCTCCAATTTTGCCTACATTAATCCTTCACTACCTCTCCAATTTTGCCTACATTAATCCTTCACTACCTCTCCAATTTTGCCTACATTAATCCTTCACTACCTCTCCAATTTTGCCTACATTAATCCTTCACTACCTCTCCAATTTTGCCTACATTAATCCTTCACTACCTCTCCAATTTTGCCTACATTAATCCTTCACTACCTCTCCAATTTTGCCTACATTAATCCTTCACTACCTCTCCAATTTTGCCTACATTAATCCTTCACTACCTCTCCAATTTTGCCTACATTAATCCTTCACTACCTCTCCAATTTTGCCTACATTAATCCTTCACTACCTCTCCAATTTTGCCTACATTAATCCTTCACTACCTCTCCAATTTTGCCTACATTAATCCTTCACTACCTCTCCAATTTTGCCTACATTAATCCTTCACTACCTCTCCAATTTTGCCTACATTAATCCTTCACTACCTCTCCAATTTTGCCTACATTAATCCTTCACTACCTCTCCAATTTTGCCTACATTAATCCTTCACTACCTCTCCAATTTTGCCTACATTAATCCTTCACTACCTCTCCAATTTTGCCTACATTAATCCTTCACTACCTCTCCAATTTTGCCTACATTAATCCTTCACTACCTCTCCAATTTTGCCTGCATTAATCCTTCACTACCTCTCCAATTTTGCCTACATTAATCCTTCACTACCTCTCCAATTTTGCCTACATTAATCCTTCACTACCTCTCCAATTTTGCCTACATTAATCCTTCACTTCCTCTCCAATTTTGCCTACATTAATCCTTCACTACCTCTCCAATTTTGCCTACATTAATCCTTCACTACCTCTCCAATTTTGCCTGCATTAATCCTTCACTACCTCTCCAATTTTGCCTACATTAATCCTTCACTACCTCTCCAATTTTGTCAACATTAATCCTTCACTACCTCTCCAATTTTGTCAACATTAATCCTTCACTACCTCTCCAATTTTGCCTACATTTATCCTTCACTACCTCTCCAATTTTGTCAACATTAATCCTTCACTACCTCTCCAATTTTGCCTACATTAATCCTTCCCTACCTCTCCAATTTTGCCTACATTAATCCTTCACTTCCTCTCCAATTTTGCCTACATTAATCCTTCACTACCTCTCCAATTTTGCCTACATTAATCCTTCACTACCTCTCCAATTTTGCCTACATTAATCCTTCCCTACCTCTCCAATTTTGCCTACATTAATCCTTCACTTCCTCTCCAATTTTGCCTACATTAATCCTTCACTACCTCTCCAATTTTGCCTACATTAATCCTTCCCTACCTCTCCAATTTTGCCTACATTAATCCTTCACTTCCTCTCCAATTTTGCCTACATTAATCCTTCACTACCTCTCCAATTTTGCCTACATTAATCCTTCACTACCTCTCCAATTTTGCCTACATTAATCCTTCACTACCTCTCCAATTTTGCCTACATTAATCCTTCACTACCTCTCCAATTTTGCCTACATTAATCCTTCACTACCTCTCCAATTTTGCCTACATTAATCCTTCACTACCTCTCCAATTTTGCCTTCATTAATCCTTCACCACCTCTCCAATTTTGTCAACATTAATCCTTCACTACCTCTCCAATTTTGCCTACATTAATCCTTCACTACCTCTCCAATTTTGCCTACATTAATCCTTCACTACCTCTCCAATTTTGCCTACATTAATCCTTCACTACCTCTCCAATTTTGCCTACATTAATCCTTCACTACCTCTCCAATTTTGCCTACATTAATCCTTCACTACCTCTCCAATTTTGCCTACATTAATCCTTCCCTACCTCTCCAATTTTGCCTACATTAATCCTTCCCTACCTCTCCAATTTTGCCTACATTAATCCTTCACTACCTCTCCAATTTTGCCTACATTAATCCTTCCCTACCTCTCCAATTTTGCCTATATTAATCCTTCACTACCTCTCCAATTTTGCCTACATTAATCCTTCACTACCTCTCCAATTTTGCCTACATTAATACTTCACTACCTCTCCAATTTTGCCTACATTAATCCTTCCCTACCTCTCCAATTTTGCCTACATTAATCCTTCACTACCTCTCCAATTTTGCCTACATTAATCCTTCCCTACCTCTTCAATTTTGCCTACATTAATCCTTCCCTACCTCTCCAATTTTGCCTACATTAATCCTTCACTTCCTCTCCAATTTTGCCTACATTAATCCTTCACTACCTCTCCAATTTTGCCTACATTAATCCTTCACTACCTCTCCAATTTTGCCTACATTAATCCTTCACTACCTCTCCAATTTCGCCTACATTAATCCTTCACTACCTCTCCAATTTTGCCTACATTAATCCTTCACTACCTCTCCAATTTCGCCTACATTAATCCTTCACTACCTCTCCAATTTTGCCTACATTAATCCTTCACTACCTCTCCAATTTTGCCTACATTAATCCTTCACTACCTCTCCAATTTTGCCTACATTAATCCTTCACTACCTCCCCAATTTTGCCTACATTAATCCTTCACTACCTCCCCAATTTTGCCTACATTAATCCTTCACTACCTCTCCAATTTTGCCTACCTTAATCCTTCACTACCTCTCCACTTTTGCCTACATTAATCCTTCACTACCTCCCCAATTTTGCCTACATTAATCCTTCACTACCTCCCCAATTTTGCCTACATTAATCCTTCACTACCTCTCCAATTTTGCCTACATTAATCCTTCACTACCTCCCCAATTTTGCCTACATTAATCCTTCCCTACCTCCCCAATTTTGCCTACATTAATCCTTCACTACCTCTCCAATTTTGCCTACATTAATCCTTCACTACCTCCCCAATTTTGCCTACATTAATCCTTCACTACCTCCCCAATTTTGCCTACATTAATCCTTCACTACCTCTCCAATTTTGCCTACCTTAATCCTTCACTACCTCTCCACTTTTGCCTACATTAATCCTTCACTACCTCTCCAATTTTGCCTACATTAATCCTTCACTACCTCTCCAATTTTGTCTACATTAATCCTTCACTACCTCTCCAATTTTGCCTACATTAATCCTTCACTACCTCTCCAATTTTGCCTACATTAATCCTTCACTACCTCTCAATTTTGCCTAAATTAATCCTTCACTACCTCTCCAATTTTGCCTACATTAGTCCTTCACTACCTCTCCAATTTTGCCTACATTAATCCTTCACTACCTCTCCAATTTTGCCTACATTAGTCCTTCACTACCTCTCCAATTTTGCCTACATTAATCCTTCACTACCTCTCCAATTTTGTCTACATTAATCCTTCACTACCTCTCCAATTTTGCCTACATTAATCCATGTTAAAATGTTGACCTTCTCAATTAATCCCACCCAACTCAGCCCGATTCACCCAACCTACCCAGCTTTTTCAACCCACGCAGAATTTAACACCCAACACATCATGATATTTCAACACAACCCATCCAGCCCACTCAATTCAATTCACCTAGCTTACTCAGCACAACCCCCCACAACCCCCCACAACCCCCCACAGCCCCCCACAGCCCCCCACAGCCCCCCACAGCCCCCCACAGCCCCCCCACAGCCCCCCACAGCCCCCCACAGCCCCCCACAGCCCCCCACAACCCCACCACAACCCCACACAACCCACCACAACCCACCACAACCCCACACAACCCACCACAACCCCACCACAACCCCACACAACCCCACCACAACCCCACACAACCCCACACAACCCACCACAACCCCACACAACCCCACACAACCCCACACAACCCCACACAACCCCCCACAACCCCACACAACCGCCCACAACCCCCCACAACCCCACACAACCGCCCACAACCCCACACAACCCCACACAACCCCACACAACCCCACCACAACCCCACCACAACCCCACACAACCCCACACAACCCCACACAACCCCACACAACCCCACACAACCCCACACAACCCCACACAACCCCACCACAACCCCACACAACCCCACACAACCTCACACAACCCCACACAACCCCACACAACCCCACCACAACCCCACACAACCCCCCACAACCCCCACAACCCCACACAACCCCCCACAACCCCAAACAACCCCACACAACCCCACACAACCCCACACAACCCCACACAACCCCACACAACCCCACACAACCCCACACAACCCCACCACAACCCCACACAACCCCACACAACCCCACACAACCCCACACAACCCCCCACAACCCCACACAACCCCACACAACCCCACACAACCCCACACAATCCCACCACAACCCCACACAACCCCACACAACCCCCCACAACCCCACACAACCCACCACAACCCCACACAACCCCACACAACCCCCCACAACCCCACACAACCCACCACAACCCCACACAACCCCACACAACCCCACCACAACCCCACACAACCCCACACAACCCCACCACAACCCCACACAACCCACCTTGATACAGAGGCACAGCGAGAAGGGGAAGGTCGCGATGATGAACAGGTACGAAATGAAGGTCAGGATCACCGCACACAGGCCGGGGCTGTCCGCGCTCGCTGTAACGAAAAAAAAAACATATTATAACTACAACACTATAACAACACTAACATTATAGCTACAACACTGTAACAATATAACTACAATACTAAAACAACATGGTAACATTATAACTACAACACTATAACAACACTAACATTATAGCTACAACACTGTAACAATATAACTACAACACTAAAACAACATGGTAACATTATAACTACAACTCTATAACAACACTGTAACACTTAAATATGTTTTTTATTCTCAAAATCGACCATTGTATTAGACTTGAGAAATAGTCTACCTCTGTATTACTTGTGGTAAATAAATTGTTTAAATTGTTTAAATAACAGCTCTATAACAATGCTATAATATTAACATTATAACCTTGTTCAAATTACGGGGGTAGCATCTATGCTACCATGCATAACATTGTTCAACTTGATAACAAAGAAACCATTTTTTTTGCCACCACCGCCACTACAACCACCGCCACTACAACCACCGCCACTACAACCATCGCCACTACAACCACCGCCATCACAACCATCGCCATCACAACCAACAGATGTATCAGGTTACGCTATGAGTTTTAAGAAACTACGCAATAAATGCCTCGTTTAAGAATGAGTCCTAATTTAGGCCTATCCGAAGTACAAAAATGCCTATGCACGATAACATTTGGCCTCGTAGGATCGGTATTTTTTAAAAAGGTTTCGAAACAGATGAAATGCCATTCATTTTTACCGATACGTCAACGAGTAATGTACCTAGTGGGACACATGCAGCTCAATACGCGAGGAGCGTGTTTATATATGACTAGTTCAATGCCATTTAACTAGTGGACTTTCAAAACACAGCCACAAGGTTAAGAAATAAGTTCCATAACGCCATTTAAACTAATGGTTAACTATTGGCTACATCAAATCTGCCACTAGGTTAAAAAAGGGCAATTTTCATTCAATAATGAAGGCATTTCAACTAGTGGCTACCACAAAGCAGCCACTAGTGGCACTTACAGGGCCAGTTACCGTAGTCTACGCCCCCAGTACTGCCACTGTAACTGTTGGGTGGGTACTGGGTGGTGCGAGATGTGGCAACGCCGTCGTAACGGCTCGATGACGTCATCACTTCGCAGCCAATCACAAGTTTCCTCACAATTCGGTTAACAGAGCAACAGCCAATGGCAAGTCTTCTTGAAATTCGCTCAAGGGAGACCCGCACGATAGCAGCCAATGGCAAGTCTTCTTATAATTTGCTGAACAAAGCAACAGCTAATGGCAAGTATCTTTACAATTTACTCAACAGTGCAACAGCCCATGGCACTGTTGAGCCAATGGCACTGTCTTATTACAAGTCCCACAACTAAGAAAACTTTGTGGCAGCCAATGGTAAGTCGTTTTGTAATTCACACAACTGAGGCCAACGCGATAACAGCCAATGGCATGTATCCATTCTATTTACTCAATAGAGAAACAACCAATGGCAAGTCTTCTTCTGATTCACACAACTGGGAAACGTTTGTAGAAGATAGTAGTAAGTCGTTTTGCAAATTACACAACTGAGACCAACACGATAGCAGCCAGTGGCAATGCTTTCTAGAACTGACACAACTGAGATTGAGACCGCAGTAGCCAATCGGAAGTCTTCTTTCAACTTGCAAAACACCAGTAGCAAGACCCTTACAATTCTCTCAACTAAGAGCGTTGTCACAGCAGCCAATGGCAAGTTTTCTTACAATTCTCACAGCTGAGGGCGGTATTACAACAGCCAATAGGAAGTCTTCTTACTATACACACAACTGAGACGTGGCAGTAGCCAATAGGGAGTCTTCTTGCAAGTCCTACAACTGAGTAAACTCGGTAGCAGCCAATAGAAAGTGTTCTAACAACTCACACAACTGAAGCAGGCACAACAGCCAATAGGAAGGCCATATTTATGCCAACACGAGCTCAAAACTTCGTACAAAGTCAACAAGGGTCAACCACCAGTCGCGTCCAATGGCGAGGCAGCTTACAAACTTTCCAGCCAATAGCAGAACTTTTTACATGCTCTTCCTCCAATGCCTGCGTGGTATATAAATTCATTTCCTGTTTCGTTCACTCCAGTTTTCTTCTACTGACTTTGACATTTTCTGATGAACTTTAAATGTTAGTAAAGAATTGTATAAATCAGAGAATGCGATATGGCAACACTGAGGCAGCGGACCGCGATATGGCAACACTGAGGCAGCGGACCGCGATATGGCAACACTGAGACAGCGGACCGTGATATGGCAACACTGAGGCAGCGGACCGCGATATGGCAACACTGAGACAGCGGACCGCGATATGGCAACACTGAGGCAGCGGACCGCGATATGGCAACACTGACGCAAATGACAACCACGCACGTTGCTCAAAATTCACATATTCTTATTTTCAAAAAATTTATGAAATCCACAAATTCGTAACTGCTATGGCCAAAGAAAGTTCCTAATAATTATTTATAAAAAAAACCGTTCTGAATCTTCACGGTCCGACATCCAGCAAAAAATTTTGGATTTTATTCCACTATTGAAAAAACTGCAGAGAAATTATGAAATAACCCTTATCAAGTTCAAGATATGATTTTTCTTTGCGTTCATTAAGTTCAAAATCTTTTTCCAAAATTTACTTACTGGAGAAACGAAAAAAATGATAAAACTTCAACAATTTTCAGCCTCTGTTCCCATTCCCAGCCTCGGTTCCCATTCTCAGCCTCTGTTCCCATTCCCAGCCTCTGTTCCCATTCCCAGCCTCTGTTCCCATTCCCAGCCTCTGTTCCCATTCCCAGCCTCTGTTCCCATTCCCAGCCTCTGTTCCCATTCCCAGCCTCTGTTCCCATTCCCAGCCTCTGTTCCCATTCCCAGCCTCTGTTCCCATTCCCAGCCTCTGTTTCCATTCCCAGCCTCTGTTTCCATTCCCAGCCTCTGTTCCCATTCCCAGCCTCTGTTCCCATTCCCAGCCTCTGTTCCCATTCCCAGCCTCTGTTACCATTCCCAGCCTCTGTTCCCATTCCCAGCCTCTGTTCCCATTCCCAGCCTCTGTTCCCATTCCCAGCCTCTGCTCCCATTCCCAGCCTCGGTTCCCATTCTCAGCCTCTGTTCCCATTCCCAGCCTCTGTTCCCATTCCCAGCCTCTGTTCCCATTCCCAGCCTCTGTTCCCATTCCCAGCCTCTGTTCCCATTCCCAGCCTCTGTTCCCATTCCCAGCCTCTGTTCCCATTCCCGGCCTCTGTTCCCATTCCCAGCCTCTGTTCCCATTCCCAGCCTCTGTTCCCATTCCCAGCCTCTGTTCCCATTCCCAGCCTCTGTTCCCATTCCCAGCCTCTGTTCCCATTCCCAGCCTCTGTTCCCATTCCCAGCCTGTTCCCATTCCCAGCCTCTGTTCCCATTCCCGGCCTCTGTTCCCATTCCCAGCCTCTGTTCCCATTCCCAGCCTCTGTTCCCATTCCCAGCCTCTGTTCCCATTCCCAGCCTCTGTTCCCATTCCCGGCCTCTGTTCCCATTCCCGGCCTCTGTTCCCATTCCCAGCCTCTGTTCCCATTCCCGGCCTCTGTTCCCATTCCCAGCCTCTGTTCCCATTCCCAGCCTGTTCCCATTCCCAGCCTCTGTTCCCATTCCCAGCCTCTGTTCCCATTTTCAGCCTCTGTTCCCATTCCCAGCCTCTGGTCCCATTCCCAGCCTCTGTTCCCATTCCCAGCCTCTGTTCCCATTCCCAGCCTCTGTTCCCATTCCCAGCCTCTGTTCCCATTCCCAGCCTCTGTTCCCATTCCCAGCCTCTGTTCCCATTCCCAGAACCTGGCCAGGCTCATTAAGTAAGGCTATTTTCAGACCCTTCGCGTTCCAAGAATTTTAGCCTCTATTTAGGGCTGGTGGCTGATTGGTGGCTCTATATACTTGTTTATTTGATTTAATATAAACAAATTAGCCTAAATCCACCAAGTTTAGTGACTTTTCATCAGAAATGTTGGTTGGTTTCATTAAGTTTGCTCATAAAAGGCTAGATTGAATTAGATTTAAACCTCCCTGACCGCAACAAAGGCGTTCCAAAGAGAGGAAGGCACAATTTGGTACGGAGATAATGGAATGTGGAATCTATGCACAAGGTGCACACAAACAGTAAGTTTAGAAAGAAGTTCATGAAACAAGAAAACCGATGAAGAATAAAAACATGACACAGTCAACCGAAAAAAGGTGGTCTATAACATAACAAAAACACTTTATCCCAACAAATAGAAGGCCTACCTAACTCTCCGCTCGGGACTTCACATATTCCCGGCACGGCAACTTTATTCCGAGCTGAATTTAAATTTTTGTTGGCACACAACTTCGTATTATTCATTATATGGCATGTGAATACCAAACTATAACCTTATTCTATGAGTTTTATTAATATCAATGCAATATTATGCTATAAGTTATTATATCAATGCAATATTATGCTATAAGTTATTGTATCAATGCAATATTATGCTATAAGTTATTATATCAATGCAATATTATGCTATAAGTTATTATATCAATGCAATATCATGCTATAAGTTATTATATTAATACATTATATCATAATTTATATGTTATTCATAATACATTATATATAATTTTTTTATACGTTTTCATATTAAAAAATAATTTAAATAATTTCTCATTAAATAAATAATGTATAGAATTAATGCAAAAAAAAGATGAGTCCCATTACTCTACTTCCTATTGAAGCAGATAATTCATTGATAAATAAAAATGTATTTAATTTTGCTAATTTACGTCTCCAAATTTGAAGCGCAAATAAAAAGAACAAAAACACTTTTAATTTCTACCAAAAACTCCGCCTTTAGCGCCTATCCATCATTAATTAGAAAAAATTATTTTGACATATTCTACCTATCCATCATTAATTCGAATTTTTTCTAACATTTTCAAACATGAGTTTGGTAGAGAATGAGAACCAATGTGCTGACCGATACACATCTTTTGTGTCGAGTTTGAACATTTATTCGCGTAGCCCCAAACAAAAAAAAATAAAAAAAAATAAAAAAAGAGTAAAAAAATTAAAAAATTGAAAAATTAAATAGTGGTTCTGAATGGTTCCACACAATGACTGCACATTTCTGTTGTGCAGCTACAACTCATTTATATACATTGAAATCCCCTCCCATGTTATATTACCACAAAAATACAAGGAATTCATAAACGAAAACATTTAAATTGTTCGTCCAAATACAGCTTTCACACAGCTCCTATCCTAGGGTATTCTATGTACTACTGTATCCCTATTACTAGTGCATTCTGCACCCTGACGTATCCTATCTACCATTATATCCCAATTACAAGTATACCCTGTATCCTAGGGTATCCTATATCCGAATTACAAGTACATCCTGCACCCTGACGCATCCTATATCCCAATTACAAGTGCATCCTGCACCCTGACGTATCCTATATACCACTATATCCCTATTTCTAGTAAATCCTGTATCCTGACGTATCCTACATACCACTATATCCCAAATACAAGTACATCCTACACCCTGACGTATCCCATTCACGTAACTTAAGAATTAGGGCGTCAGTTTTGACGGTAGGTCTACACGGCACATTGATGTAGCAGATCTCTACGGCCTACAGGAGGCCTAGGCAAATTAGAGACAAGGATCACATCTGCACGCCACAATCTCCTGCCGTAGGCCTATGAACTCTACGGAAATTCATCGCCCTTATCTAGATCACACAACGCTCCTTTCTTTTTTTGTGGTCGTAAATTAAAAAAAGTTTTTGGTTTTCTGGTCGGAAATGAGGAAGTTGACCGCACGCAGCTGTCCCGTGGGAGGTAAAGTTAGAAGTTTAGGAGTTTATTTTTCTGTCGCAGAGACAACACGCGTACACCCTCCCCTCACCAACGTCACATCGACACTGACGAGACGACTTCTGAGACCAGTGAGATGTCTTCAAAAATTCTTGACACTAAATGTCTTGAGATTCTACAAAAAATTTGGAGCTACTCCTTTTTTTTAAAAACTGGGGCTTCTAAAAACGAAAAATACAAAATTCCAATACCATTTACTTTATATACTTCACAAATTCTCTTCTTTAGCGCACACACGATTATTAAACAACAGGTAACGTGAATGAAGAAATGTCGCCTGCTCAAAGAAAATTCTGGATGTGGCGCGCGGTGGCAACACCGCACGCGTGACCTGCCCGCAAATACAGGACAAAACCTGTTTTTTTTTGGCAATTTCCTGGACTAGAACGATTAGCTGGGCATTTGTTGCGGTGTGTGGCACGGTAGAGGAAACAAGGTAGGCTCAAACCAGTCTTTTTCCATTGACGGTGTGGTTTCGCTGACGTCACGGCAACGAACCAATAGCAGCGCTTGTATTGCATCTGCTAGCGCTGCTACCCCCAAATCTGGCTCCACTATTGGCCTAACGACGTGGCGTTGTGGTGACGTCATGAAGTTTGTTTGAAATAAAGCCTTTCTATTGGCCAGCCGAACAAGAGGAGGTGTATTTTGTCCCATAGAAATGACCCTACCTAGTTTCCTCTGCCGTGGTGTGTGTGTGTGTGTGGTGTGTGTGTGTGTGTGTGTGATGCAGTGGGACTAACTCTCTGAAGAATTAAACAATCTTTCAAATAATTATACGTTTAACAATAAAGAATATAATGAAGATAGGGAATAATACTTCACTATTCAACAAACACAATAGTTAACTAGTAGCAAATTATCATGAAATCTACGGGCTTCTACACGCAGTTGTATCCTGAATCCTCATGTCTTATTACTGAAGAGTTTTTTATGGTCCATTGTAGTGCATTTTTTACCATTCCATTCTGGTATTTATATAAGATCAATGGTACTCTGTACCATTATACCAGATATGCAACCTCGACCGGTATTTAAGGGTATCCTGTATACCCTCATATCCTATTTATAAGCACACCCTACACCCTAGGGTATCCTAAATAGAAGATACCCTACACCTTAGGGTACCCTGAATAGAACATACCCAACACCCTAGGGTATCCTAAATAGAAGATACCCTAAAACCTAGGGTATCCTAAACAGAAGATACCCTACACCCTAGGGTCTCCTAAATAGAAGATACCCTACACCCTAGGGTACCCTAAATAGAAGATACCCTACACCCTAGGGTACCCTAAATAGAAGATACCCTACACCCTAGGGTACCCTAAATAGAAGATACCCTACACCCTAGGGTATCCTAAATAGAAGATACCCTACACCTTAGGGTACCCTGAATAGAACATACCCAACACCCTAGGGTATCCTAAATAGAAGATACCCTAAAACCTAGGGTATCCTAAACAGAAGATACCCTACACCCTAGGGTATCCTAAATAGAAGATACCCTACACCCTAGGGTACCCTGAATAGAAGATGCCCTACACCCTAGGGTACCCTGAATAGAAGATGCCCTACACCCTAGGGTACCCTGAATAGAAGATGCCCTACACCCTAGGGTACCCTGAATAGAAGATGCCCTACACCCTAGGGTACCCTGAATAGAAGATGCCCTACACCCTAGGGTACCCTGAATAGAAGATGCCCTACACCCTAGGGTACCCTGAATAGAAGATGCCCTACACCCTAGGGTACCCTGAATAGAAGATGCCCTACACCCTAGGGTACCCTGAATAGAAGATGCCCTACACCCTAGGGTACCCTGAATAGAAGATGCCCTACACCCTAGGGTACCCTGAATAGAAGATGCCCTACACCCTAGGGTACCCTGAATAGAAGATGCCCTACACCCTAGGGTACCCTGAATAGAAGATGCCCTACACCCTAGGGTACCCTGAATAGAAGATGCCCTACACCCTAGGGTACCCTGAATAGAAGATGCCCTACACCCTAGGGTACCCTGAATAGAAGATGCCCTACACCCTAGGGTACCCTGAATAGAAGATGCCCTACACCCTAGGGTACCCTGAATAGAAGATGCCCTACACCCTAGGGTACCCTGAATAGAAGATGCCCTACACCCTAGGGTACCCTGAATAGAAGATGCCCTACACCCTAGGGTACCCTGAATAGAAGATGCCCTACACCCTAGGGTACCCTGAATAGAAGATGCCCTACACCCTAGGGTACCCTGAATAGAAGATGCCCTACACCCTAGGGTACCCTGAATAGAAGATGCCCTACACCCTAGGGTACCCTGAATAGAAGATGCCCTACACCCTAGGGTATCCTAAATAGAAGATGCCCTACACCCTAGGGTACCCTAAATAGAAGATGCCCTACACCCTAGGGTACCCTGAATAGAAGATGCCCTACACCCTACAGTATCCAATATAGCATTGACCCCAATTACAAGTACAGCCTAAATCCTAGGGCATCTTGTATACCGTTTTATCACAATTAAAGTACACCCTGCACCCTAGGGTACCCTGCATCTTAGGGTACTCTGCATCCTAGGGTACTCTGCATCCTAAGGTACTCTGCATCCTAGGGTACTTAGCATCCTAAGGTACTCTGCATCCTAGGGTACTCTGCATCCTAGGGTGCTCGGCATCCTACGGTACCCTACACCCTAGGGTACTCTGCATCTTAGGGTACTAGGCATCCTAGGGTACTAGGCATCCTAGGGTACTAGGCATCCTAGGGTACTAGGCATCCTAGGGTACTAGGCATCCTAGGGTACTAGGCATCCTAGGGTACTAGGCATCCTAGGGTACTAGGCATCCTAGGGTACTAGGCATCCTAGGGTACTAGGCATCCTAGGGTACTAGGCATCCTAGGGCACTCTGCATCTTAGGACACTGCATCCTAGGACACTCTGCATCCTAGGGTACTCGGCATTCTACGGTACCCTACACCCTAGGGTACTCTGCATCCTAGGGTACTCTGCATCCTAGGGTACTCTGCATCCTAGGGCACTCTGCATCATAGGGTACTCTGCATCCTAGGGTACTCTGCATCCTAGGGTACTCTGCATCCTAGGGTGCTCGGCATCCTACGGTACCCTACATCCTAGGGTACTCTGCATCCTAGGGCACTCTGCATCCTAGGACACTCTGCATCCTAGGACACTCTGCATCCTAGGACACTCTGCATCCTAGGACACTCTGCATCCTAGGACACTCTGCATCCTAGGACACTCTGCATCCTAGGGTACTCGGCATTCTACGGTACCCTACACCCTAGGGTACTCTGCATCCTAGGGTACTCTGCATCCTAGGGTACTCTGCATCCTAGGGTACTCTGCATCCTAGGTTACTCTGCATCCTAGGGTACTCTGCATCCTAGGATACTCTGCATCCTAGGGTACTCTGCATCATAGGGTACTCTGCATCATAGGGTACTCTGCATCATAGGGTACTCTGCATCATAGGGTACTCTGCATCCTAGGGCACTCTGCATCCTAGGGCACTCTGCATCCTAGGGTACTCTGCATCCTAGGGTACTCGGCATTCTACGGTACCCTACACCCTAGGGTACTCTGCATCCTAGAGTACTCTGCATCCTAGGGTACTCGGCATTCTACGGTACCCTACACCCTAGGGTACTCTGCATCCTAGGGTACTCTGCATCATAGGGTACTCTGCATCCTAGGGTACTCTGCATCCTAGGGTACTCTGCATCCTAGGGTACTCTGCATCCTAGGGTACTCTGCATCCTAGGGTACTCTGCATCCTAGGGTACTCTGCATCCTAGGGTACTCTGCATCCTAGGGTACTCTGCATCATAGGGTACTCTGCATCCTAGGGTACTCTGCATCCTAGGGTACTCTGCATCCTAGGGTACTCTGCATCCTAGGGTACTCTGCATCCTACGGTACCCTACACCCTTGGGTACCCTGAATAGAAGATACCCTACACCCTACACCATCCCTGGTTCAGGCCAAGGGTGTGGACCGCCACCTCAATGAAACATTCCAGAAAGAGACGATAAATTACGAGAAATCTTCAAATTTACGTCGAGAGAAGCAAAAATTATCGTTCGAGAGCTCTAGGTTGCGCTCCATAAATTTCGCTATCAGTCTCCAAGGCTTTTATTAGAAACTGAGAAACGGCCTAAAGGTTCTCGGCGAAACTGGGCCAGTTTTGGGACAGGGGGGTGGTGAAAAGAGAGGGAGGAGGGAGGCATCAGATTTATACGCACTCACTGCAATAAAAAATTGGGCCAGTTTTGGGACAGGGAGGTGGCAAGAGCGGGAGGAGGGAGGCACCAGATTTATACGCACTCCTCGTAATAAAAATTCAGCTCGATGTCTAGTGAAATGTGTCTTCTAAAACCCGTAGACTTTTTGAGCATTTCTGCAAAACTGCTTTTTTTTAACACAAAAGTTGATTTGATTTGAGTCTTCTGCGTTCCGTCTCAATACGCAACGCAAATGTTAAGTCACATAGAAGCTGTTTATATTCTATGGAAGCAAAGAAATTATACACCAAACATTGTACGTACAAATGTGTTGTATTGAGCCTTATGTTATTACTGAGGGCAGGGTGTTGTGCCCTATGTTATTACTGAGGGCAGGGTGTTGTGCCCTATGTTATTACTGAGGGCAGGGTGTTGTGCCCTATTTTATACTGAGGGCAGGGTGTTGTGCCCTATGTTATACTGAGGGCAGGGTGTTGTGCTCTATGTTATACTGAGGGCAGGGTGTTGTGCCCTATGTTATACTGAGGGCAGGGTGTTGTGCCCTATGTTATTACTGAGGGCAGGGTGTTGTGCCCTATGTTATACTGAGGGCAGGGTGTTGTGCCTTATGTTATTACTGAGGGCAGGGTGTTGTGCCCTGAGTTATACTGAGGGCAGGGTGTTGTGCCCTATGTTATACTGAGGGCAGGGTGTTGTGCCTTATGTTATTACTGAGGGCAGGGTGTTGTGCCCTGAGTTATACTGAGGGCAGGGTGTTGTGCCCTATGTTATACTGAGGGCAGGGTGTTGTGCCCTATGTTATACTGAGGGCAGGGTGTTGTGCCCTATGTTATACTGAGGGCAGGGTGTTGTGCCCTATGTTATACTGAGGGCAGGGTGTTGTGCCTTATGTTATTACTGAGGGCAGGGTGTTGTGCCCTCCCTATGTAATTACTGAGGGCAGGGTGTTGTGCCCTGAGTTATACTGAGGGCAGGGTGTTGTGCCCTATGTTATACTGAGGGCAGGGTGTTGTGCCTTATGTTATTACTGAGGGCAGGGTGTTGTGCCCTGAGTTATACTGAGGGCAGGGTGTTGTGCCCTGAGTTATACTGAGGGCAGGGTGTTGTGCCCTATGTTAAACTGAGGGCAGGGTGTTGTGCCTTATGTTATTACTGAGGGCAGGGTGTTGTGCCCTGAGTTATACTGAGGGCAGGGTGTTGTGCCCTATGTTATACTGAGGGCAGGGGTGTTGTGCCCTGAGTTATACTGAGGGCAGGGTGTTGTGCCCTATGTTATACTGAGGGCAGGGTGTTGTGCCTTATGTTATTACTGAGGGCAGGGTGTTGTGCCCTGAGTTATACTGAGGGCAGGGTGTTGTGCCCTGAGTTATACTGAGGGCAGGGTGTTGTGCCCTATGTTATACTGAGGGCAGGGTGTTGTGCCTTATGTTATTACTGAGGGCAGGGTGTTGTGCCCTGAGTTACACTGAGGGCAGGGTGTGTGTGCCCTGAGTTATACTGAGGGCAGGGTGTTTGTGCCCTATGTTATACTGAGGGCAGGGTGTTGTGCCTTATGTTATTACTGAGGGCAGGGTGTTGTGCCCTGAGTTATACTGAGGGCAGGGTGTTGTGCCCTGAGTTATACTGAGGGCAGGGTGTTGTGCCCTGAGTTATACTGAGGGCAGGGTGTTGTGCCTTATGTTATTACTGAGGGCAGGGTGTTGTGCCCTGACTTATACTGAGGGCAGGGTGTTGTGCCATGAGTTATACTGAGGGCAGGGTGTTGTGCCCTATGTTATACTGAGGGCAGGGTGTTGTGCCTTATGTTATTACTGAGGGCAGGGTGTTGTGCCCTGAGTTATACTGAGGGCAGGGTGTTGTGCCCTGAGTTATACTGAGGGCAGGGTGTTGTGCCCTATGTTATACTGAGGGCAGGGTGTTGTGCCTTATGTTATAACTGAGGGCAGTGTGTTGTGCCCTGAGTTATACTGAGGGCAGGGTGTTGTGCCCTATGTTATACTGAGGGCAGGGTGTTGTGCCTTATGTTATTACTGAGGGCAGGGTGTTGTGCCCTGAGTTATACTGAGGGCAGGGTGTTGTGCCCTATGTTATACTGAGGGCAGGGTGTTGTGACCTATGTTATACTGAGGGCAGGGTGTTGTGCCCTATGTTATACTGAGGGCAGGGTGTTGTGCCTTATGTTATTACTGAGGGGCAGGGTGTTGTGCCCTGAGTTATACTGAGGGCAGGGTGTTGTGCCCTATGTTATACTGAGGGCAGGGTGTTGTGCCCTGAGTTATACTGAGGGCAGGGTGTTGTGCCCTGAGTTATACTGAGGGCAGGGTGTTGTGCCCTGAGTTATACTGAGGGCAGGGTGTTGTGCCCTGAGTTATATTGAGGGCAGGGTGTTGTGCCCTGAGTTATACTGAGGGCAGGGTGTTGTGCCCTGAGTTATACTGAGGGCAGGGTGTTGTGCCCTGAGTTATACTGAGGGCAGGGTGTTGTGCCCTGAGTTATACTGAGGGCAGGGTGTTGTGCCCTGAGTTATACTGAGGGCAGGGTGTTGTGCCCTATGTTATACTGAGGGCAGGGTGTTGTGCCTTATGTTATTACTGAGGGCAGGGTGTTGTGCCCTGAGTTATACTGAGTGCCCTATGTTATACTGAGGGCAGGGTGTTGTGCCCTATGTTATACTGAGGGCAGGGTGTTGTGCCCTATGTTATACTGAGGGCAGGGTGTTGTGCCTTATGTTATTACTGAGGGCAGGGTGTTGTGCCCTCCCCATGTAATTACTGAGGGCAGGGTGTTGTGCCCTGAGTTATACTGAGGGCAGGGTGTTGTGCCCTGAGTTATACTGAGGGCAGGGTATTGTGCCCTGAGTTATACTGAGGGCAGGGTGTTGTGCCCTGAGTTATACTGAGGGCAGGGTGTTGTGCCTTATGTTATTACTGAGGGCAGGGTGTTGTGCCCTCCCTATGTAATTACTGAGGGCAGGGTGTTGTGCCCTGAGTTATACTGAGGGCAGGGTGTTGTGCCCTGAGTTATACTGAGGGCAGGGTGTTGTGCCCTATGTTATACTGAGGGCAGGGTGTTGTGCCCTATGTTATACTGAGGGCAGGGTGTTGTGCCTTATGTTATTACTGAGGGCAGGGTGTTGTGCCCTCCCTATGTAATTACTGAGGGCAGGGTGTTGTGCCCTGAGTTATACTGAGGGCAGGGTGTTGTGCCCTGAGTTATACTGAGGGCAGGGTGTTGTGCCCTGAGTTATACTGAGGGCAAGGTGTTGTGCCCTGAGTTATACTGAGGGCAGGGTGTTGTGCCCTGAGTTATACTGAGGGCAGGGTGTTGTGCCCTGAGTTATACTGAGGGCAGAGTGTTGAGCCCTGAGTTATACTGAGGGCAGGGTGTTGTGCCCTGAGTTATACTGAGGGCAGGGTGTTGTGCCCTGAGTTATACTGAGGGCAGGGTGTTGTGCCCTGAGTTATACTGAGGGCAGAGTGTTGAGCCCTGAGTTATACTGAGGGCAGGGTGTTGTGTTGTGCCCTATGTTATTACTGTGGGGCAGGGTGTTGTGCCCTGAGTTATACTGAGGGTAGGGTGTTGTGCCCTGAGTTATACTGAGGGTAGGGTGTTGTGCCCTGAGTTATACTGAGGGCAGGGTGTTGTGCCCTGAGTTATACTGAGGGCAGGGTGTTGTGCCCTGAGTTATACTGAGGGCAGGGTGTTGTGCCCTGAGTTATACTGAGGGCAGGGTGTTGTGCCTTATGTAATTACTGAGGGCAGGGTGTTGTGCCCTGAGTTATACTGAGGGCAGGGTGTTGAAGGTTAAAAGTTAGAAAACAAAGTACCACAAGTTCTGTCCGGAATATTTTAATCCATTATATTGAAAAGGTTATGTTTTTTTTCTCTTTATTTACTAAGTCACCATATTCAATAAAATCTACCCGAATGGTTTAACATTTTACATTAGTAAGAATACAAACGTGTTATGATGACATTTATGTATTTAACAAGTGCTTCACATTCACTCACATTACTGACGTGCGGCAGAAAAACAAATCAAGTAATTTTAAAAGAAGTAAGAAAAAAAATCAAATTCCAAAGTATTTTATTTCCTACAATAACAATCAAGAATAAAAGACCTCTCGTATTCCCCCAGCGATACGCATTAAGCCGATCATATAAGGTCACATATGTTTTGAAGTTACTATCAAGTCTGAAGGTAAATTGTGTTAACTAAGCAACTTAAGTGAGAAGGCAAGGGCGAAAGCCATACTCGTCCATATGAATAAAAATGCCTAAATGAAAAAAGTGCCCAGAATTTTTTTATTAGCAGTAAAATCTGGTACATATACAGGGTATTTAATATGATTACCAGGGCAATTGCAAAACTTATATACAACAGAGATATTTAACCGCTAGTTATTGCACACATATATATATATATATATAACTATATATATATAACTAAAGATCTTTAGACGTTACTAATTACACATTATATATATATATATAACTATATATATAACTAATATATATATATATGTATAACTAAAGATCTTTAGACGTTACTAATTACACATTATATATATAACTATATATATATAACTAATATATATATAGATAAATAACTGAAGATCTTTAAACGCTACTAATTACACATTAAAACTAGAGGTAAATAGAGGTATTTTATATATACACATCATCATACTTTATAAGAAACTTAATATATAAGTGATCACACATTAACTAACACATTATATATATATATATACAATCAGAGGTGTTTAAAACCTTGAATTTTTAAGCTACTATTCCCCCATATTTACTTATATTCAAATGCATTGTCAATCAAAAACCAAATTCCCGCAACGAAAGGAACTCTTTTTTTGTGATGCTTTTCTGTCAATTATTTTTTGTTTGAACATTTTACACGGGCCTCACGACACCGATGTGTTACTATCAGTTAAGGATGTTAATTTTAAGGTGCTTTACAAACCAAGGTTGTAAACATTTCATGTTTGTACTTTATTGCAAATAAATGTTTATTTTCTTTTTTTTTTAAATAAACTGTTTTCTCCATTGTTTTTATTTCCTTGTTTATGTAAACATCAACTAAGGATCTTTCCTTTAAAAACACTTTCAAAGTCAATGATGGTTTTTGCATCTTCTTCATTTGAAATATGCGGTTTTTCTTCTTTTTCCAGGGGCCGAAACAGAATAAAAGTTAGGCCTATCAGTCTCGTTTTCTCTGCAGCCTCCTAAGCCTATCGATTTCTGTGAAAACTTTCGAGCGGCCACTACTTTAAAGTTGCTTGTTTGATATATTATAGTCCTAAATCACATGCGGTAATTTGATCTATGTTCACTACACTAGTCACAATTATTAAAGGTTGCATATCACTTCTAAATGTTCCATATGAAGTATTACCCCGGATACTCACCCCCACACAACCCCGGATACTCACCCCCACACACCCCGGATACTCACCCCCACACACCCCCGGATACTCCCCACCCCCACCACCCACACACCCGGATACTCACCCCCACACACCCCGGATACTCACCCCCACCCCACCCCGGATACTCACCCCACACCCCCGGATACTCACCCCCACACACCCCGGACACTCACCCCCACACGCCCCGGATACTCACCCCCACCCGCCCCGGATACTCACCCCCACACACCCCGGATACTCATCCCTACACACCCCGGATACTCACCCCCCACACACCCCGGATACTCACCCCCACACACCCCGGATACTCACCCCCCACACACCCCGGATACTCACCCCCACACACCCCGGATACTCACCCCCACACACCCCGGATACTCACCCCCACACACCCCCGGATACTCACCCCCACACACCCCGGATACTCACCCCCACACACCCAGGATACTCACCCCCACCCACCCCGGATACTCACCCCCGCATACCCCGGATACTCACCCCCACACACCCCGGATACTCACCCCCACACACCCCGGATACTCACCCCCACACACCCCGGATACTCACCCCCACACACCCCGGATACTCACCCCCACACACCCCGGATACTCACCCCCACACACCCCGGATACTCACCCCCACCCACCCCGGAAACTCACCCCCACACACCCCGGATACTCACCCCCGCATACCCCGGATACTCACCCCCACACACCCCGGATACTCACCCCCACACACCCCGGATACTCACCCCCACACACCCCGGATACTCACCCCCACACACCCCGGATACTCACCCCCACACACCCCGGATACTCACCCCCACACACCCAGGATACTCACCCCCCACACACCCCGGAAACTCACCCCCACACACCCCGGATACTCACCCCCGCATACCCCGGATACTCACCCCCACACACCCCGGATACTCACCCCCCACACACCCCGGATACTCACCCCCACACACCCCGGATACTCACCCCCACACATCCCGGATACTCACCCCCGCATACCCCGGATACTCACCCCCACACACCCCGGATACTCACCCCCACACACCCCGGATACTCACCCCCACACACCCCGGTTACTCACCCCCCCACACCCAGGATACTCACCCCCACACACCCCGGATACTCACCCCCACACACCCCGGATACTCACCCCCCCACACCCCGGATACTCACCCCCACACACCCCGGATACTCACCCCCCACACACCCCGAAAACTCACCCCCACACACCCCGGATACTCACCCCCACACACCCCGGATACTCACCCCCACACACCCCGGATACTCACCCCCACACACCCCGGATACTCACCCCCACACACCCCGGATACTCACCCCCACACACCCCGGATACTCACCCCCACCCCACCCCGGATACTCACCCCCACACACCCCGGATACTCACCCCCACCCACCCCGGATACTCACCCCCACACACCCCGGATACTCACCCCCACACACCCCGGATACTCACCCCCACACACCCCGGATACTCACCCCCACCCACCCCGGATACTCACCCCCACACACCCCGGATACGTGACGCACTGAGTATATCTTCGAATGTACTCACTTACTCAGAATTGTGATGTGATGAATTACCCATATTGATTGGGTGATGAGTCAGGTGGGGTGTTATTCTCTTTCTTTGTTGGAAAAGAAAATTTAAGTTTGATTTAATATTTGGAAAATAAAACTTTTGTCGGAAAAGAAAATTTGAGTTGGAAAAGAGAAGTTGGAAAAATTTATTTCAAGAAAAATTCCATCAATAAAAAAGTCTTCGCGTGTTTAAAATGGGGAAATGAAATTCTCAACGTTTTTTTTACTTAGCTATCATCTCTACATATCTATCTAACTATATATATATATGGTATATATGTATAGATTAATCATCTATATAAATCTATATTTATATGACAACCTATAAATTCCAATCTATATAAAACGCATAGTTTTATGTATCTTTGATGACCTTTAAGATGAAAAATCGAAGTAGTAAATGTTTATAAGGTCGTATTGATGAAAAAATATATATCTTGCTTGAAACAACTGATTTACAGTTTTTCATCAGTACAACCGTATATACATTTTATACTTTCTTCTTTCAGCTTGAAGTTCATCAAAGTTCAACATCGAAACAATGCCTTTTATATAAATTGAAATTCGTTCATAAAAAAAAATACGTAAAATGAAATGCGTGAAAAATTCAGTAAAAATCGACCTTATAAACATTTTCTACTTCGTTTTTATATCTTAAAGATCATTAAAGTTACATTGAAACTATGCGTTTTACATAGATTGGCATTTGTTCACTAAAAAAATGTTGGGTGTGACTTCCCTGTCCCCATTCTAACATTGAAGGCTCGGACGAATGTTGCAAATGAACAAAAAAAAAACGCTAAAAATGGCAAAAAAAAATTTTTAATTGAATTTCTCATTTTTTTTGTAATTGTTCAACAAGGTCCTTCCTGTGTGACTCACCTGTGGGAAAAAAAATGGGAGGGTTAAGGCGGCACAGGAAATGGGAGGGTTAATGCGGCACAGGAAATGGGAGGGTTAATGCGGCACAGGGAATGGGAGGGTTAATGCGGCACAGGAAATGGGGGGGTTAATGCGGCACAGGAAATGGGAGGGTTAATGCGGCACAGGGAATGGGAGGGTTAATGCGGCACAGGGAATGGGAGGGTTAATGCGGCACAGGAAATGGGAGGGTTAATGCGGCACAGGAAATGGGAGGGTTAATGCGGCACAGGAAATGGGAGGGTTAATGCGGCACAGGAAATGGGAGGGTTAATGCGGCACAGGGAATGGGAGGGTTAATGCGGCACAGGGAATGGGAGGGTTAATGCGGCACAGGAAATGGGAGGGTTAATGCGGCACAGGAAATGGGAGGGTTAATGCGGCACAGGAAATGGGAGGGTTAATGCGGCACAGGGAATAGGAGGGTTAATGCGGCACAGGAAATGGGGGGGTTAATGCGGCACAGGGAATAGGAGGGTTAATGCGGCACAGGAAATGGGAGGTGAGGTTATGTCAGATTAAGTTAGGTTAGGTTAGGTTATGTCAGGTTAGGTTATGTCAGGTTAGGTTATGTCAGGTTAGGTTAGGTTAGGTTATGTCAGGTTAGGTTATGTCAGGTTAGGTTAGGTTAGGTTATGTCAGGTTAGGTTAGGTTAGGTTATGTCAGGTTAGGTTAGGTTATGTCAGGTTAGGTTATGTCAGGTTAGGTTAGGTTATGTCAGGTTAGGTTATGTCAGGTTAGGTTAGGTTATGTCAGATTAATTTAGATTAGGTTATGTCAGGTTAGGTTATGTCAGGTTAGGTTATGTCAGGTTAGGTTATGTCAGGTTAGGTTAGGTTAGATTAGGGTGACGGAAATAAGTTCGGTGACATTACTTTATTTAAGGATATAATAGAATGGGTTGGGTGGTAATAGATCCAGTAAATGAATTATTAAATCCATGAATTTTTTCTCGCGACTATTTAGTTCTTCATCATATATTCATATATTTATTTACTTATCATAAGTAAAAAATCAGCGCTGCAGAGTACGCGTCTCCTTGTCTCTCTGTATACTCACTTGATATTCCTCTCTTTGGAACACCTAAGTAGTAGTTAGGGAGGCTTAAACTAAGAGTCTTAATCTAGGCCACTTACTGCGCATCGGCTGAATCTTGTCCGAAGTGTAACTCATGTTCGCGATGAAAAAGATGTATCACTAAAGTTCTTTATACCACACAGTTCTTTGTACCAGCCATATACACCAGTCTTATACCCCACAGCCTTATACCACAGCTTAATACAACAGTCTTATATTCCACACTAGCGTAGACCTTAGTCATATACCACACAACTTTATACGCCAGTCTTATATCCAAGAACCTTATACCTTAGTCTTATACCAAAGTCTTATACCGCAGCCTTATACCACACTGTCTACTACCCCAGAACCATATACCGCAGAACCTTATAATACACTGTCTAATACCACATTTTCATACCACACAGGCTTCTCTATACAGTCCCATCACACACAGGGAGTGTGATGTGTTTTTATCAGAGGAACTTTGTATCACTGATACTCTGGAATCAAATCACGGTATCGCTGATATTATTATTATTATTATTATTAAATAAGAAAGTTTTAGCCTCCCTTAACCACGACAAAGATGTTCCAAGAGAGGAAAGAGGAAGGCACCATTTAGTATGGAGTTGAGGGAACGCGGAATCTACGCACAAAGTGCACAGAAACAGTAAGCTAAGAAAGAAGTTCATGAAACAAGAAAAAAGTGGAAGAAGAAAGTAGTAGGTGCTGGAAAACAGGACAGCAGTCAACCGAAAAAAGATGGTCCGTAACAAAACAAAAACCTATTTTATTACAACAAAAAGGAAGCCTACCTAACCTTTAGCTCGGGACCTCACATAGTCCCCCTGGGAGCGCTAGTTCCCATAGATACAACAGTTGTATCCCCCTGAGGGGGGTATCGCTGATACCCGGGGATAAAATGACGGTATCGCAGATACCGGGGATAAAATGACGGTACCGCAGATACCGGGGGATAAAATGACGGTACCGCAGATACCGTGGATAAAATGACGGTATCGCTGATACCCGGGGATAAAATGACGGTATCGCAGATACCGGGGATAAAATGACGGTACCGCAGATACCGGGGGATAAAATGACGGTATCGCAGATACCGTGGATAAAATGACGGTATCGCTGATACCCGGGGATAAAATGACGGTATCGCAGATACCGGGGATAAAATGACGGTATCGCAGATACCGGGGGATAAAATGACGGTATCGCAGATACCGGGGATAAAAGGACGGTATCGCAGATACCGGGGGATAAAATGACGGTATCGCAGATACCGGGGGATAAAATGACGGTATCGCAGATACCGGGGATAAAATGACGGTATTGCAGATACCGGGGATAAAAGGACGGTATCGCAGATACCGGGGGATAAAATGACGGTATCGCAGATACCGGGGGATAAAATGACGGTATCGCAGATACCGGGGATAAAAGGACGGTATCGCAGATACCGGGGGATAAAATGACGGTATCGCAGATACCGGGGATAAAAGGACGGTATCGCAGATACCGGGGGATAAAATGACGGTATCGCAGATACCGGGGGATAAAATGACGGTATCGCAGATACCGGGGATAAAATGACGGTATCGCAGATACCGGGGATAAAATGACGGTACCCGCAAATACCGGGGATAAAATGACGGTATCGCAGATACCGGGGGATAAAATGACGGTATCGCAGATACCGGGGGATAAAATGACGGTACCGCAAATACCGGGGATAAAATGACGGTACCGCAAATACCGGGGATAAAATGACGGTACCGCAAATACCGGGGGATAAAATGACGGTACCGCAGATACCGGGGATAAAATGACGGTATCGCAGATACCGGGGGATAAAATGACGGTATCGCAGATACCGGGGATAAAATGACGGTACCGCAAATACCGGGGATAAAATGACGGTACCGCAGATACCGGGGGATAAAATGACGGTATCGCAGATACCGGGGGATAAAATGACGGTACCGCAAATACCGGGGGATAAAATGACGGTACCGCAGATACCGGGGGATAAAATGACGGTATCGCAGATACCGGGGATAAAATAACGGTATTGCAGATACCGGGGGATAAAATAACGGTATTGCAGATACCGTGGAGTCAGAACGCGGTATTGCAGATACCGTTCCACACAATGAAGTCAAGTCAATATGAAAATAAATCAGTACTATTGAACATCTGCAAATGTTTTCGGTTCTGCGGAACCAAAAGATTTTTAAATTTACCCGACTCTATTCTAAGGTAAATAAAGCATTTGAAACAAAATTTCATATATAAAAATACTTAGTTAACTTGAGAGTACCGGGAAAAGTATCCGTACTGTGCGCAGCGACCTAGCACGCGTTACTAAAGATCCAAAATACTTTTTCTGAAAATATTTAATGCTTCAAAATAATTAAAAATACAAGCCTAGTCAGCAGTGATTGATGGCATTGGAGTTCAATGACAGCAGTTTAGGGTTGGTTCAGGGCAGTACATTGCGCTGATAGCATTCTAACAAAAAAGACACAGATTGCTGGGCTCGAACCCGTGACCTTTCACTCGGAAAGTGAGCACTCTAACCACTGGGGTAACCTGACCATAGCTATCATTTTGTTTGTTAAACATTACCTCAGTGCCTTGGGTTTACCTGTCTCCATAAATACTTTAATAATTGGAAACGCCTCTTACTTATTGTCGAAAGAACCCTAGAAACCCAATGAACATAAAACCAAAAGTCTTCTTACGAAGCCTGATAAAAAAATTCAACGCTCCTTCCGTAAGGAAATTAAGAAAATATATTGCATTAGCGCCATTGTACAAACAACTAGTGTGTCTTATGCCTTCGATCAAAATGTCATTAGAAACTAAATAAATGCTACTTGGGTGAGCAATGAAATTTATGAATGTACAAATGCACACACGCGCTATTCACGAAACCAGTAAATGTTGTTGTAAGAACCGCGTTTTGAAACTACTTCAATTTTCAACGATCTTTTTTCATCAGTAGACACCAAATAAGAATGGAACCAAATATTTCGGCGACGCTGTGACTCAATCACGCAGCGACGGAGCGACACACCCTCCCCTCATGAGTCCGCAGCGCGCACTGAGTCAAGACGGCGTAGGCTGGTTTGTTTTGGTTGTGGTTGCCATAGCGACCGTCGCTCGGGAGCCAATCAGAGAGCCGCTTTTGCAGCGTCACAGTTGGCGGGACGTTTTTAAATTTTATAGAAATTTTAAGGAGCGCGGATTACAAATTCAGGAGCAGTTGGGTGGAATATTCAGGTGTAAATGAGGGCAAAAACGCACAGTGTCCACAGTGGAGTTAGTGCACACATTATTCAGAGCATAACCGTGACTTGGAGCGCACTACGACGCTAGGAATTGTTTGAGTTTAATACATAGTGCGTGACAGTTACAATGGTAGTCACATGCAAGGTATTTAAATTCTTTATTCCTATTTTGGTTCACTGACATTAGAATAACGTACGATTTAAGCATGGCAATTTCAACGGCATTAGCTAGACATTCTTCCACGCCGTGCATGTTATGAATAAATCGAAGCGATGCATAATGAATTCCTTGATATGCAGTATTTGCTGCAGAGTGTTCAGAAATATCATTGCTACCACTCACCACAATCACTGCACCCAATCACCACAATCACAGCACCCACTCACCACAATCACAGCACCCACTCACCACAATCACAGCACCCACTCACCACAATCACTGCACCCACTCACCACAATCACAGCACCCACTCACCACAATCACAGCACCCACTCACCACAATCACTGCACCCACTCACCACAATCACAGCACCCACTCACCACAATCACAGCACCCACTCACCACAATCACAGCACCCACTCACCACAATCACAGCACCCACTCACCACAATCACTGCACCCAATCACCACAATCACAGCACCCACTCACCACAATCACAGCACCCACTCACCACAATCACTGCACCCAATCACCACAATCACTGCACCCAATCACCACAATCACTGCACCCAATCACCACAATCACTGCACCCACTCACAACAATCACTGCACCCAATCACCACTATCACTGCACCCAATCACCACAATCACTGCACCCAATCACCACAATCACTGCACCCACTCACAACAATCACTGCACCCACTCACCACAATCACTGCACACAATCACCACAACCACTGCACACAATCACCACAATCACGGCACACAATCACCACAACCACTGCACACAATCACCACAACCACTGAACACAAACACCACAATCACTGCACACAATCACCACAATCACTGCACACAATCACCACAATCACTGCACACAATCACCACAATCACTGCACACAATCACCACTATCACTGCACACAATCACCACAATCACTGCACACAATCACCCCAATCACTGCACACAATCACCACAATCACTGCACACAATAACCACAATCACTGCACACAATCACCACAATCACGGCACACAATCACCACAATCACTGCACACAATCACCACAATAACTGCACACAATCACCACAATCACTGCACACAATCACCACAATCACGGCACACAATCACCACAATCACTGCACACAATCACCACAATCACGGCACACAATCACCACAATCACTGCACACAATCACCACAATCACTGCACACAATCACCACAATCACTGCACACAATCACCACAACCACGGCACACAATCACCACAACCACTGCACACAATCACCACAATCGCTGCACACAATCACCACAATCACTGCACACAATCACCACAATCACGGCACAAAATCACCACAATCACTGCGCACAATCACCACAATCACGGCACACAATCACCACAACCACTGCACACAATCACCACAATCACGGCACACAATCACCACAATCACGGCACACAATCACCACAAGCACTGCACACAATCACCACAATCACGGCACACAATCACCACAATCACGGCACCCAATCACCACAATCACGGCACACAATCACCACAATCACGGCACACAACCACCACAATCACGGCACACAATCACCACAAGCACTGCACACAATCACCACAATCGCTGCACACAATCACCACAATCACGGCACACAATCACCACAATCACGGCACACAACCACCACAATCACGGCACACAATCACCACAACCACTGCACACAATCACCACAATCGCTGCACACAATCACCACAATCACTGCACACAATCACCACAATCACGGCACAAAATCACCACAATCACTGCGCACAATCACCACAATCACGGCACACAATCACCACAATCACGGCACACAATCACCACAATCACGGCACACAATCACCACAACCACTGCACACAATCACCACAATCACGGCACACAATCACCACAATCACGGCACACAATCACCACAAGCACTGCACACAATCACCACAATCACGGCACACAATCACCACAATCACGGCACCCAATCACCACAATCACGGCACACAATCACCACAATCACGGCACACAACCACCACAATCACGGCACACAATCACCACAAGCACTGCACACAATCACCACAATCGCTGCACACAATCACCACAATCACGGCACACAATCACCACAATCACGGCACACAACCACCACAATCACGGCACACAATCACCACAACCACTGCACACAATCACCACAATCGCTGCACACAATCACCACAATCACTGCACACAATCACCACAATCACGGCACAAAATCACCACAATCACTGCGCACAATCACCACAATCACGGCACACAATCACCACAATCACGGCACACAATCACCACAATCACGGCACACAACCACCACAATCACTGCACACAATCACCACAATCACTGCACACAATCACCACAACCACTGCACACAATCACCACAATCACCAGTAAAGACTCTGGTTGGCTCACTGGCGTATCCTGTATACGGGAGATTGCCCAGTCAATATTCGCCCTTAATGATACCTGGAATAGGGGCGTAATTCGCTCGTATAAAGGGCCATGTAAGTTCACGTACTTAATTGACTGTAATAATTGAGGTGAGCAATGAATTTTATGAGCGTAACAGCACACGCTCACACTCACGCTCACACACACGCACGCACACACACTCACGCTCACACACACACACGCACACACACTCACGCTCACACACACACACTCATGCTCACACACACACACACACACACACACACGCACACACACACACACGCACGCTCACACACACGCACACACACACACACACGGTCTCCGCAATAACTGCCCATAACTGACATTTGGGAAAAGCATGCCAGTATATCCGCAATTTCTCGCCCATTTATGAAAACTAGCAGGACCCGTGGAAATTCCGCGGACTTTGTCATCAATAAGCTAGGTGGACCCGTGAAAATATTCCGTCACCATTACCTATTACATTCTGAAATAATGCATTCTAACCTATCCTAACTTAACCTAACATATTCTAAACTATTTTGTCCTAACCTATGCTAACCGAACCTATCCTGATAATATGTCAAACATAAAAAACCGTGGACCGGTGAAAGATTTTCATCAACATTACCTAACCTATCCTAACCTAAGCTAACCTAACCTAACCTAACCTAACCAATATAATCGAAAAGCTCGGTGGACCCGTAAAAAAATCGGTAAACATTACGTAACAAATGTTAACATAGCGTCTTCTAACCCAACACATCATAACTGAAGCTATTCTGATAACATGACAAACATTAAAAACTTCAACGTTACCTAACCTATCCTAACCTATCCTATCCTGAACCGTCCTATTCTGATAAAACATCAAGCATATCAACGCATATAAAGGCGGTCTTTTAATGCAGTGGTCTCCAAACCACGGCCCGCGGGCCATATCCGGCCCGCGACAATTCACAATAGTAATTGCACGCACGAATTTAGCAAGCGTATACTCGGAGACTTTTCTGGAAATGATAAACAACGGAAATGATAAACAACGGAAATGATAAACAACGGAAATGATAAACAACGGAAATGATAAACAGCGGAAATGATAAACAGCGGAAATGATAAACAGCAGAAATGATAAACAGCGGAAATGATAAACAGCGGAAATGATAAACAGCGGAAATGATAAACAGCGGAAATGATAAACAGCGGAAATGATAAACAGCGGAAATGATAAACAGCGGAAATGATAAACAGCGGAAATGATAAACAGCGGAAATGATAAACAGCGGAAATGATAAACAGCGGCAGGAAATTAAAACGGTTTTGGACTAGGCAACTTACAGGAGTAATCGGTACGGCCCCTGGGCAGGACATTTTAGAGGCCCTCGTCTTAACCCTCTAACGCCCAGGTGGACTGTACGGTCCTCTTTCAAAAATAACAATAATATATTGTATTTCTTATTCAATTTGTTCACTAATGGGCCCTTGGAAATTCACTGCCGAGTGGCAGTTCCTTCCAAATTTTGATAACAGAGACCACCTAATGCCAGTGTCGGTTTAGTGATAGTGGTTGTGATAACGGTAATGTGAGTATAAAAATGTGGGCGTTAAAGGGGGGAATGTAAAGCTGCCTGTAGACGATCAATTCAATTGTCAATATCATTGACTCAATATATTGATGATATTTTTTTCTGCCCACTAAGTCAATTAATTGACGGTTGTCAATCAAGCCCACACGATCAGTTAAATCGTCAATTTTCATCTATGTGTATTTCGACAGAAATGCAAATTTGGCAACACTGGGGGAAGGAAAGTTAGTAAATAATGGATGAGGGGGTGAGGGGAGGGAGTGGGGGGTGAGGTGGTGAGGGGGTGAGGGAGATGGGGGTGAGGGGGTAAGAAGGTGAGGGAGATGGGGGTGAGGTGGTGAGGGGGTGAGGGAGTGGGGGTGAGGGGGTTAGGGGGTGAGGGGGTGAGGGGGTGAGGGGCTGTACTCGTGTAATATAGAACAGATTTTCAGACAAAGGAACGCTAATTGTAAGTCCACTCAGGTGTACACGCGCGTACATGGTGTTTACGTACGTGTGCACAATGCTGATGTCTACACATACCCTGCATGCCGCACACACACACACATACACACACACACACACACACACACACACAGTCCCTCATCAACATATATCATTAAGGCAACATTCGTTATCACTTCGACTGCGGCAGGCACAACAGAAGTTCAACATTCAACTCGAACACAAAGTCAACTGTAGCGCGCAATGTTGAAAATAGCAAACATGAACTGGGTCGTGCCTTCATTTAGCTTTGATTGAGTATTTATGGAAATTGTGTTAGTGACTACTGGTCGGTCTGCAGCGTTGTGAAAATCCCGCCGTGTACCACCGGTGGGTCACGTCGAGGTTGTATCGTGCCTTCATTTAGCTTTGATTGAGTATTTATGGAAATTGTGTTTGTGACTACTGGTCGGTCTGCAGCGTTGTGAAAATCCCGCCGTGTACCACCGGTGGGTCACGTCGAGGTTGTATCGTGCCTTCATTTAGCTTTGGTTGAGTATTTATGGAAATTGTGTTTGTGACTACTGGTCGGTCTGCAGCGTTGTGAAAATCCCGCCGTGTACCACCGGTGGGTCACGTCGAGGTTGTATCGTGCCTTCATTTAGCTTTGATTGAGTATTTATGGAAATTGTGTTTGTGACTACTGGTCGGTCTGCAGCGTTGTGAAAATCCCGCCGTGTACCACCGGTGGGTCACGTCGAGGTTGTATCGTGCCTTCATTTAGCTTTGGTTGAGTATTTATGGAAATTGTGTTTGTGACTACTGGTCGGTCTGCAGCGTTGTGAAAATCCCGCCGTGTACCACCGGTGGGTCACGTCGAGGTTGTATCGTGCCTTCATTTAGCTTTGATTGAGTATTTATGGAAATTGTGTTTGTGACTACTGGTCGGTCTGCAGCGTTGTGAAAATCCCGCCGTGTACCACCGGTGGGTCACGTCGAGGTTGTATCGTGCCTTCATTTAGCTTTGGTTGAGTATTTATGGAAATTGTGTTTGTGACTACTGGTCGGTCTGCAGCGTTGTGAAAATCCCGCCGTGTACCACCGGTGGGTCACGTCGAGGTTGTATCGTGCCTTCATTTAGCTTTGATTGAGTATTTATGGAAATTGTGTTTGTGACTACTGGTCGGTCTGCAGCGTTGTGAAAATCCCGCCGTGTACCACCGGTGGGTCACGTCGAGGTTGTATCGTGCCTTCATTTAGCTTTGGTTGAGTATTTATGGAAATTGTGTTTGTGACTACTGGTCGGTCTGCAGCGTTGTGAAAATCCCGCCGTGTACCACCGGTGGGTCACGTCGAGGTTGTATCGTGCCTTCATTTAGCTTTGATTGAGTATTTATGGAAATTGTGTTTGTGACTACTGGTCGGTCTGCAGCGTTGTGAAAATCCCGCCGTGTACCACCGGTGGGTCCCGTCGAGGTTGTATCGTGCCTTCTTTTAGCTTTGATTGAGTATTTATGGAAATTGTGTTTGTGACTACTGGTCGGTCTGCAGCGTTGTGAAAATCCCGCCGTGTACCACCGGTGGGTCACGTCGCGGTTGTATCGTGCCTTCATTTAGCTTTGATTGAGTATTTATGGAAATTGTGTTTGTGACTACTGGTCGGTCTGCAGCGTTGTGAAAATCCCGCCGTGTACCACCGGTGGGTCACGTCGCGGTTGTATCGTGCCTTCATTTAGCTTTGATTGAGTATTTATGGAAATTGTGTTTGTGACTACTGGTCGGTCTGAAGCGTTGTGAAAATACCGCCGTGTACCACCGGTGGGTCACGTCGAGGTTGTATCGTGCCTTCATTTAGCTTTGATTGAGTATTTATGGAAATTGTGTTTGTGACTACTGGTCGGTCTGCAGCGTTGTGAAAATCCCGCCGTGTACCACCGGTGGGGCACGTCGAGGTTGTATCGTGCCTTCATTTAGCTTTGATTGAGTATTTATGGAAATTGTGTTTGTGACTACTGGTCGGTCTGCAGCGTTGTGAAAATCCCGCCGTGTACCACCGGTGGGGCACGTCGAGGTTGTATCGTGCCTTCATTTAGCTTTGATTGAGTATTTATGGAAATTGTGTTTGTGACTACTGGTCGGTCTGAAGCGTTGTGAAAATCCCGCCGTGTACCACCGGTGGGGCACGTCGAGGTTGTATCGTGCCTTCATTTAGCTTTGATTGAGTATTTATGGAAATTGTGTTTGTGACTACTGGTCGGTCTGAAGCGTTGTGAAAATCCCGCCGTGTACCACCGGTGGGGCACGTGGCCGAAAGTATTACAGTTCTGAATTTTTGCATGTATGTGTGTGCTTGTGTGCGTGTGCGTGTGCGTGAATGTGTATGTGAGTGAGTGTGTTGTGTATGTGTGTGTGTGTGTGTGTGTGTGCGTGTATGCCGGTACGATGTTGTATTTTCATATTGTTTTAGATATACGTATTACTATATTTATACTATATATTTCATATTTTTGTTGAACACTATATATACTATATTTTAGTTGAATTTTTAATTAGATGTGCCATTATTCCCACACATCGGAATTGTTAAATAGCTATAGATTATTTCCCGCTAACTTAGTGGTCGTTCTGTAATTATTCAGAGCTCAGCTATCGAGGATTCCACTCCAGTGCGGTGACTGTGAGCTCTTTTTATTATTAGCCCTTTAACGCCCACATTTTCATACTCACATTACCGTTATCACAACCACTATCACTAAACCGACACTGGCATTAGGTAGTCACTGTTATCAAGATGGGGAAGGAACTGCCACTCGGCAGTGAAGTTCAAAGGACACATTAGTGAACAAATTGAATAAGAAATACAATATATTATTGTTATTTTTGAAAGAGGACCGTACAGTCCACCTGGGCGTTAGAGGGTTAACAGCGTAAAAAAGAACTTAATGTCGCATTCTTCACAGCTAGGTCAAGTTTGACCTGAAACTTTAAATCCGGAATCGATAGAAGAATTTCAACACAAAACGCACGCTTTACAGTAATAAACTTTGAAGACGCCGAGCCCGTTACGGCAGGCTGCTTTTATAACTAAATTTGAAAGAATTTAGAATAATCTATTTACCATAAGCCGTATAGAAGTAGATTGTTTCTTAGATTGTTTTCAGATTGCTAGAAATAGATTGTTTGTTAGATTGTTTTTCAAATTGCTGGAAGTGAATAGTTTCTTCAAATGCCGTGTCGCAAGCACTTCTGCAGTGGACCGCACTTTGTACACCGAAAATACTCCAAAATTATTGGACATTCTTTGAATAATTTCACATGTAAAAACACACAAACAAATCGCTAGTGAACTTGACATTCGGAGCCGACAGCATCCTTACATTCTTTAGAGAAGGACAACGTTCAAAGGAACTGGTTCTGTGGAGAAAAGTTGATGGAGACCTCAGTGGCTGTGTTGTGTTTTTTTTTTTTTTTTGAGAGAGTGGCCTCTGCGTTCTCCCGATTTGGCACCACTTGACCTATGTTTGTGATGAAAAAGACACGAAGAAAGGCTTAAAATCCGGTCTCTATACTAATTTGCCACAAACAAATCGCTTCCCAGGACACGCAATTTCACTGAAAGGAGTTATTTATTTTCTTCAAAGAGTGGCCTCCTCGTTCTTCCGACCTGGACCCACTTGACTTCTTTTTGTCTAGGAAAACACACACAAGAAGGCTTAAAATCTGGTGTCTATACTGACCGCCCACTAACTCTGCAAGATGTGGAAAGGAACATTCTGAAAAAAAACGTTTCTTTCCGTTTCTTTTGGTTTCATGTTGTTGATTTTCATTGATTTTCGTTGATAATTGTTGATTTTCGTTGATTTTCGTTGATTTTCGTTGATTTTTGTAGATTTTCGTTGATTTTCGTTGATTTCCGTTGATTTCCGTCGATTTTCGTCGATTTTCGTCGATTTTCGTCTATTTTCGTCGATTTTCGTCGATTTTCGTCGATTTTCGTTGATTTTCGTCGATTTTCGTTGATTTTCGTTGATTTCCGTTGATTTTCGTTGATTTTCGTTGATTTTCGTTGATTTTCGTTGATTTTCGTTGACTTTCGTTGACTTTCGTTGACTTTCGTTGATTTTCGTTGATTTTCGTTGATTTTCGTTGATTTTCGTTTTTTGTCGTTTTTTGTCGTTTCTTGTCATTTCTTTTCGTTTTTATCGTTCATACCAATCAATTGAGAAACAGCAGAATTCGGTTCAACCGGTGAATCGATCATGGTGGGCTTCACCTACCCGGTATGATTTTCGAAACTATGTAAGCCACACTTTTAATGGTTGATTATACGAAAGTTTCAGCATTCCTTTACCACAACAAAGGTGTTCAAAGAGAGGAAGGATGAAGACACCATTGAAGTATGTACTTAAGGGAGAGCGGAATCTATGCATAAGGTGCAAAGAAACAGTAAGAAACCACGACATCACCCATTTTTATCTCTCAATAGGCATAGAATGAGCAATAGACCTAGGTTAGTTAGGTTTGTCTATCCTAGCAAAGGGGACTGGCACCTCAAGGAAATACTGTTAGGTTCCACAGCTATAGATAGGCCTTCGGGAATTGTGTCTTCGGATTCATGTGAACCAAATGCTGACAATGACCATGAACCAAATGGTGACAATGACCATGAACCAAACGGTGGCAATGACCATGAACCAAATGCTGACAATGACCATGAACCAAATGGTGACAATGACCATGAACTAAATGGTGACAATGACCATGAACCAAATGGTGACAATGACCACGAACCAAATGGTGACAATGACCATGAACTAAATGGTGACAATGACCATGAACTAAACGGTGACAATGACCATGAACCAAATGGTGACAATGACCATGAACCAAACGGTGGCAATGACCATGAACCAAATGCTGACAATGACCATGAACCAAATGCTGACAATGACCACGAACCAAATGGTGACAATGACCATGAACTAAACGGTGACAATGACCATGAACTAAATGGTGACAATGACCATGAACCAAACGGTGACAATGACCATGAACCAAACAGTGACAATGACCATGAACTAAATGGTGACAATGACCATGAACTAAACGGTGACAATGACCATGAACTAAATGGTGACAATGACCATGAACCAAACGGTGACAATGACCATGAACCAAACGGTGACAATGACCATGAACTAAATGGTGACAATGACCATGAACTAAATGGTGACAATGACCATGAACCAAATGCTGACAATGACCATGAACCAAATGCTGACAATGACCATGTACTAAATGGTGACAATGACCATGAACTAAATGGTGACAATGACCATGAACCAAATGCTGACAATGACCATGAACCAAATGCTGACAATGACCATGAACTAAATGGTGACAATGACCATGAACCAAATGCTGACAATGACCATGAACCAAATGCTGACAATGACCATGTACTAAATGGTGACAATGACCATGAACTAAATGGTGACAATGACCATGAACCAAACGGTGACAATGACCATGAACCAAATGGTGACAATGACCATGAACTAAATGGTGACAATGACCATGAACTAAACGGTGACAATGACCATGAACTAAATGGTGACAATGACCATGAACCAAACGGTGACAATGACCATGAACCAAACAGTGACAATGACCATGAACTAAATGGTGACAATGACCATGAACTAAACGGTGACAATGACCATGAACTAAATGGTGACAATGACCATGAACCAAACGGTGACAATGACCATGAACCAAACGGTGACAATGACCATGAACTAAATGGTGACAATGACCATGAACTAAATGGTGACAATGACCATGAACCAAATGCTGACAATGACCATGAACCAAATGCTGACAATGACCATGTACTAAATGGTGACAATGACCATGAACTAAATGGTGACAATGACCATGAACCAAATGCTGACAATGACCATGAACCAAATGCTGACAATGACCATGAACTAAATGGTGACAATGACCATGAACCAAATGCTGACAATGACCATGAACCAAATGCTGACAATGACCATGTACTAAATGGTGACAATGACCATGAACTAAATGGTGACAATGACCATGAACCAAACGGTGACAATGACCATGAACCAAATGGTGACAATGACCATGAACCAAATGGTGACAATGACCATGTACTAAATGGTGACAATGACCATGAACTAAATGGTGACAATGACCATGAACCAAATGGTGACAATGACCACGAACCAAATGGTGACAATGACCACGAACCAAATGGTGACAATGACCACGAACCAAATGGTGACAATGACCATGAACCAAACGGTGACAATGACCATGAACCAAATGGTGACAATGACCATGAACCAAACGGTGACAATGACCATGAACCAAACGGTGACAATGACCATGAACCAAACGGTGACAATGACCATGAACCAAATGCTGACAATGACCATGAACCAAATGCTGACAATGACCATGTACTAAATGGTGACAATGACCATGAACTAAATGGTGACAATGACCATGAACCAAATGGTGACAATGACCACGAACCAAATGGTGACAATGACCACGAACCAAATGGTGACAATGACCACGAACCAAATGGTGACAATGACCATGAACCAAACGGTGACAATGACCATGAACCAAATGGTGACAATGCCCACGAACCAAACGGTGACAATGACCACGAACCAAATGGTGACAATGACCATGAACCAAACGGTGACAATGACCATGAACCAAATGGTGACAATGACCACGAACCAAACGGTGACAATGACCATGAACCAAATGGTGACAATGACCACGAACCAAATGGTGACAATGACCACGAACCAAATGGTGACAATGACCACGAACCAAATGGTGACAATGACCACGAACCAAATGGTGACAATGACCACGAACCAAACGGTGACAATGACCACGAACCAAATGGTGACAATGACCACGAACCAAATGGTGACAATGACCACGAACCAAACGGTGACAATGACCATGAACCAAATGGTGACAATGACCACGAACCAAATGGTGACAATGACCATGAACCAAATGGTGACAATGACCATGAACCAAATGGTGACAATGACCATGAACCAAATGGTGACAATGACCATGAACCAAATGGTGACAATGACCATGAACCAAACGGTGACAATGACCATGAACCAAATGGTGACAATGACCATGAACCAAACGGTGACCACCATGAACTACCGAGAAAGGTTATTCGGTAGGCAAATGCTCGTGAAACTTAGCTACCTGAAACAAAAGACGACGTTGGTGGCACAAAGACATATTTTGTCGCCATGTGATCACGAAATTACAAATACCAGCAGAAGTGCGTGACGGTTTCATACGGACAGAGTTCCTTAATTTGGGACACTGCGATATTGTGCTTTGTCTTCCGTACTGAAGGCTCGTGCATAAATTAGAGCAGGTTTATGGAATTGGTGAACAAGCAATGACATCTGAACAGAAAAAGAGTAATTTCACGCAAGGAACAAGTCACTTTTGTATTAAAATGGAGACTTTTTGGTATGTCACTTTTGGATTGAAATCGAGGTTTTGGCATCGAGCGTTGCTATTAACGGAGGCAACCGACCAATGGCTGATCTCGTGTACCTTGATACGTGAATATACCTGCCAGCCTGTGTGGTTGCGCACACACACATACGTACACACACAAGCACATAACACACATACACGCTTGTGTCCACACACTCTCGCTGTGTGATCAACAAATAACTGAGTGCAGCTCTGAGTACACACAGCTCACACACAACGACGTCTTCATTTGTGAGGGGTTGACAATCATGGATTATTATTATTATATAAGAAAGTTTTAGCCTCCCTTAACCACGACAAAGATGTTCCAAGAGAGGAAAGAGGAAGGCACTATTTAGTATGGAGTTGAGGGAACGCGGAATCTAATGCACAAGGTGCACAGAAACAGTAAGCTAGGAAAGAAGTTCATGAAACAAGACAAAAGTTGAAGAAGAAAGTAGTAGGTGCTGAAAAACAGGAAAGCAGTGAACCGAAAAAAGATGGTCCGTAACAAAACAAAAACCTATTTTATTACAACAAAAAGGAAGCCTACCTAACCTTTAGCTCGGGACCTCACATGGTTTGACAATCACGGAGTGGTGAGTGGGTTGACAATCATGGAGTGGTGAGTGGGTTGACAATCATGGAGTGGTGAGTGGGCTGAAACAGGGTAGATGAAAGGGGGAAAGCTGAAAAGGGGTGAAATGGAAGGGTGCATTGAAGGGGAAGGTTAAATGAAGGTGGAGATGAAAGTAAAGGTTCAAAAAGGACTGAAAGGAGGTGGAAAAGGTCGATGTGGTGCAAGGGGGTACGAAATTTGATAGAAGGGGATGAAAATGGGTTCAAAAAGGGACGAAAAGATATAGAAAATAGAGCTCGGGACCTCACATAGTCCCCCTTGGAGCGCTAACTCCCATAGATACAATACTTTTGTCCCCCTGAGACCCCTTAATGGATCAACCAAAGAAACAATTTCTTTAGGGTACCAAGCGCGAATAAAATTATATTTAGAGCGAATTGCTGAAGAGGATATGTATGAAGACGGCATTTGAGTCTTTATTCACCGAGTACGCTTGTGCGCCAATATAAATATTTATACATCATTAATTTTTCCAGTCATTATGTATCTACGGAAATGACAACCAGTATTTAACTTAGTTCTCTATAGCAATAAATCTACGGAAATGACAACCAGTATTTAACTTACTTTCTCCATAGCAATAAATCTACGGAAATGACAACCAGTATTTAACTTAGTTCTCTATAGCAATAAATCTACGGAAATGACAACCTGTATTTAACTTACTTTCTCCATAGCAATAAATCTACGGAAATGACAACCAGTATTTAACTTACTTTCTCCATAGCAATAAATCTACGGAAATGACAACCAGTATTTAACTTAGTTCTCTATAGCAATAAATCTACGGAAATGACAACCTGTATTTAACTTACTTTCTCCATAGCAATAAATCTACGGAAATGACAACCTGTATTTAACTTACTTTCTCTATAGCAATAAATCTACAGAAATGACAACCTGTATTTAACTTAGTTCTCTATAGCAATAAATCTACGGAAATGACAACCAGTATTTAACTTACTTTCTCTATAGCAATAAATCTACGGAAATGACAACCTGTATTTAACTTACTTTCTCCATAGCAATAAATCTACGGAAATGACAACCAGTATTTAACTTACTTTCTCCATAGCAATAAATCTACGGAAATGACAACCTGTATTTAACTTAGTTCTCTATATCAATAAATCTACGGAAATGACAACCAGTATTTAACTTACTTTCTCCATAGCAATAAATCTACGGAAATGACAACCAGTATTTAACTTAGTTCTCTATAGCAATAAATCTACGGAAATGACAACCTGTATTTAACTTACTTTCTCCATAGCAATAAATCTACGGAAATCACAACCAGTATTTAACACACTTTCTCCATAGCAATAAATCTACGGAAATGACAACCTGTATTTAACTTACTTTCTCTATAGCAATAAATCTACGGAAATGACAACCAGTATTTAACTTAGTTCTCTATAGCAATAAATCTACGGAAATGACTATCAGTATTTAACTTACTTTCTCTATAGCAATAAATCTACGGAAATGACAACCAGTATTTAACTTACTTTCTCCATAGCAATAAATCTACGGAAATGACAACCAGTATTTAACTTACTTTCTCTATAGCAATAAATCTACGGAAATGACAACCTGTATTTAACTTACTTTCTCCATAGCAATAAATCTACGGAAATGACAACCAGTATTTAACTTACTTTCTCCATAGCAATAAATCTACGGAAATGACAACCAGTATTTAACTTAGTTCTCTATAGCAATAAATCTACGGAAATGACAACCTGTATTTAACTTACTTTCTCTATAGCAATAAATCTACAGAAATGACAACCTGTATTTAACTTAGTTCTCTATAGCAATAAATCTACGGAAATGACAACCAGTATTCAACTTACTTTCTCTATAGCAATAAATCTACGGAAATGACAACCTGTATCTAACTTACTTTCTCCATAGCAATAAATCTACGGAAATGACAACCTGTATTTAACTTACTCTCTCTATAGCAATAAATCTACGGAAACGACAACCTGTATTTAACTTACTTTCTCCATAGCAATAAATCTACGGAAATGACAACCAGTATTTAACTTACTTTCTCCATAGCAATAAATCTACGGAAATGACAACCAGTATTTAACTTAGTTCTCTATAGCAATAAATCTACGGAAATGACAACCTGTATTTAACTTAGTTCTCTATATCAAAAAATCTACGGAAATGACAACCAGTATTTAACTTACTTTCTCCATAGCAATAAATCTACGGAAATGACAACCAGTATTTAACTTAGTTCTCAATAGCAATAAATCTACGGAAATGACAACCTGTATTTAACTTACTTTCTCCATAGCAATAAATCTACGGAAATGACAACCTGTATTTAACTTACTTTCTCTATAGCAATAAATCTACGGAAATGACAACCAGTATTTAATTTAGTTCTCTATAGCAATAAATCTACGGAAATGACTATCAGTATTTAACTTACTTTCTCTATAGCAATAAATCTACGGAAATGACAACCAGTATTTAACTTACTTTCTCCATAGCAATAAATCTACGGAAATGACAACCTGTATTTAACTTACTTTCTCCATAGCAATAAAACTACGGAAATGACAACCTGTATTTAACTTACTTTCTCTATAGCAATAAATCTACGGAAATGACATCCAGTATTTAACTTACTTTCTCTATAGCAATAAATCTAGGGAAATGACAACCAGTATTTAACTTACTTTCTCTATAGCAATAAATCTACAGAAATGACAACCTGTATTTAACTTACTTTCTCTATAGCAATAAATCTACAGAAATGACAACCTGTATTTAACTTAGTTCTCTATAGCAATAAATCTACGGAAATGACAACCAGTATTCAACTTACTTTCTATATAGCAATAAATCTACGGAAATGACAACCTGTATCTAACTTACTTTCTCCATAGCAATAAATCTACGGAAATGACAACCTGTATTTAACTTACTTTCTCTATAGCAATAAATCTACAGAAATGACAACCTGTATTTAACTTAGTTCTCTATAGCAATAAATCTACGGAAATGACAACCAGTATTTAACTTAGTTCTCTATAGCAATAAATCTACGGAAATGACAACCAGTATTTAACTTACTTTCTCCATAGCAATAAATCTATGGAAATGACAACCTGTATTTAACTTAGTTCTCTATAGCAATAAATCTACGGAAATGACTACCAATATTTAACTTACTTTCTCTATAGCAATAAATCTACGGAAATGACAACCAGTATTTAACTTACTTTCTCCATAGCAATAATCTACGGAAATGACAACCAGTATTTAACTTACTTTCTCTATAGCAATAAATCTACGGAAATGACAACCTGTATCTAACTTACTTTCTCTATAGCAATAAATCTACGGAAATGACAACCTGTATTTAACTTACTTTCTCTATAGCAATAAATCCACGGAAATGACAACCTGTATCTAACTTACTTTCTCCATAGCAATAAATCTACGGAAATGACAACCTGTATTTAACTTACTTTCTCTATAGCAATAAATCTACAGAAATGACAACCTGTATTTAACTTAGTTCTCTATAGCAATAAATCTACGGAAATGACAACCAGTATTTAACTTAGTTCTCTATAGCAATAAATCTACGGAAATGACAACCAGTATTTAACTTACTTTCTCCTTGGCAATAAATCTACGGAAATGACAACCTGTATTTAACTTAGTTCTCTAAAGCAATAAATCTACGGAAATGACTATCAGTATTTAACTTACTTTCTCTATAGCAATAAATCTACGGAAATGACAACCAGTATTTAACTTACTTTCTCCATAGCAATAAATCTACGGAAATGACAACCTGTATTTAACTTACTTTCTCCATAGCAATAAATCTACGGAAATGACAACCTGTATTTAACTTAGTTCTCTATAGCAATAAATCTACGGAAATGACAACCAGTATTTAACTTACTTTCTCTATAGCAATAAATCTACAGAAATGACAACCTGTATTTAACTTACTTTCTCTATAGCAATAAATCTACAGAAATGACAACCTGTATTTAAGGTACTTTCTCTATAGCAACAAATATACGGAAATGAGAACCTGTATTTAACACACTTTTTCTATAGCAACAAATCTACGGAAATGACTACCAGTATTTAACTTACTAGCTGTATAGCAATAAATCTACGGAAATTACTACCAGTATTTAACTTACTTTTTCTATAGAAACAAATCTACGGAAATGACTACCAGTATTTAACTTACTTTTTCTATAGAAACAAATCTACGGAAATGACTACCAGTATTTAACTTACTTTTTCTATAGAAACAAATCTACGGAAATGACTACCAGTATTTAACTTACTTTTTCTATAGAAACAGATCTACGGAAATGACTACCAGTATTTAACTTACTTTCCGTACGAGAAAAATGACCCGGCAAATTGAAAAATATGAAATAAGTTTCAACTTTCATTCACCACATTTTTTTCCAATATTTACCACCATAATAATTTATTTAATTTTTCAACAGGTGTGATTGGAGTGCAAAAAGAGCTTTATGGAACCCATAAACAAAAATAATGGGTGTAGGCCAGGTATGTGTAGCCAGTGATATTTTTAAGCAATGAAACCATAATAGAGCTTCTGAAAAAAAAAATCTTAAAAAGAATATACTAATGCGAGCGGTTAGCTTTGTTGTAATTTTTGATAAATCATTTTAAAAGAGTCCGACCTCGATATCAAAAAGGAAAAGAAAACGAAGGAAGTTAGAAAACGACACAGCAACGGGGACTACTGTAGCGGACACACTGGCTGAAATACAGTGTTGGTGGCTCTGTATACTGTGTACGGTGCAGCATACGTACACTTGCATTACACTGTTATGTATACAGAATACACACACACTGCACACTCGGAGCATCATAACCAGACGCTGGACGTTGGCTTTGTGTTTATTTACAGAAGAAGGAGTTGTACGCTGTCACTTTCCTTAACGTCTCTCAACTTCCCCCGTTTCCCTCATTTTTTCCCTCAGTGCCCGAGTGTCAACAGAATCAAAATTACATCATATTTAACTTCGTTAACTTGAACTCAATTTTCCAATGTTCGTAGCGAAGCAACAACTGATGACCACGTCAGTCAAGAAAATAAAAACTTAGGTTGCCAGTAGGTTGCCAGTAGGTTGCCAGTAGGTTGCCAGTAGGTTGCCAGTAGGTTGCCAGTAGGTTGCCAGTAGGTTGCCAGTAGGTTGCCATCAGGTTGCCATCGGGTTGCCATCGGGTTGCCAGTAGGTTGCCAGTAGGTTGCCAGTAGGTTGCCAGTAGGTTGCCATCAGGTTGCCATCGGGTTGCCATCAGGTTGCCAGTTGGTTACCAGTAGGTTGCCAGTAGGTTGCCAGTAGGTTGCCAGTAGGTTGCCAGTAGGTTGCCAGTAGGTTGCCAGTAGGTTGCCAGTAGGTTGCCAGTAGGTTGCCAGTAGGTTGCCAGTAGGTTGCCAGTAGGTTGCCAGTAGGTTGCCAGTAGGTTGCCAGTAGGTTGCCAGTAGGTTGCCAGTAGGTTGCCAGTAGGTTGCCAGTAGGTTGCCAGTAGGTTGCCAGTAGGTTGCCAGTAGGTTGCCAGTAGGTTGCCAGTAGGTTGCCAGTAGGTTGCCATTAGGCTGCCATCAGGTTGCCATCGGGTTGCCATCGGGTTGCCAGTTGGTTACCAGTAGGTTGCCAGTAGGTTGCCAGTAGGTTGCCAGTAGGTTGCCAGTAGGTTGCTAGTAGGTTGCCAGTAGGTTGCCAGTAGGTTGCCAGTAGGTTGCCAGTAGGTTGCCAGTAGGTTGCCAGCAGGTTGCCAGCAGGTTGCCAACAGGTTGCCAGCAGGTTGCCATAAAGTTACCAGTAGATTTCCATTTCCAGCAGGTTGCCAGTAGGTTGCCAGTAGGTTGCCAGCAGGTTGCCATAAAGTTACCAGTGGATTTCCATTTCCAGCAGGTTGCCAGTAGGTTGCCAGTAGGTTGCCAGCAGGTTGCCATAAAGTTACCAGTGGATTTCCATTTCCAGCAGGTTGCCAGTAGACAGCAAAAGGGGATACTTGAACGAAACATTCTGAAGCATTAAAAATAAAAATAATGGGATGTTTAGAGCGTGGAGGCGTAGCATGATGCTATTATTCTCAAGTAAAATGTTTTTTTTATATTATATTCATAGGTACATGCGGTGATGCGCTGCCGTCTTTCCAAAAAATGCGTTCGAATGAAATTCGCTCCGATCGAAACAATAAGAAGAATGAAGTTCGTTCCGAACGAAACAATAAGAAACTCGCCCGGCTCTCATTGAGAACGAATGCGCGAGCGAGCGAAACTTTTTGACACACGAGGACCATTCATTTATTGCGCGAACAATTTTGAACTCAAGTGAGAATGTGAACGGAACTTTGAGAAAATTGTCCCATTAGATGCAATGGGGCGTCAGGGAAAGTTCTTTCTGTCGATACTTTATGGCACAGCGAACGGAAGGTTTGAGCGAAACGTAATGGGATGCTCTCATAAATGGGAAGGATCTGAGTGAAACGTTATGGGAAGCTCCCATAAATGTGAGGGGCTGAACGAAACGTTATGGGAAACTCACATGAATGTGAGCCGCTCCAAATTTTATGGACGGCCATTAGAACTTTGGGCGAGACGATATGGCGGTCGTATCGTGGTACCTTCTATTTATGGTGCGCTTGTTGTCTCTTTATGGGACATGGTGAGACGTGCATAAAATATGGCCGCCGTATCGTGGATACCTTCTATTTATGGTGCTTCTGTTGTCTCTTTATGGGATATGATGAGACGTGCATAAAATATGGCCACCGTATCGTGGATACAAGATATGGCAGCCGCGTGAACGTATCAAACGTTTTTAGGTAGGAAAATATGTTTATTGAAAAACATGATAAGGATTAATGAGAAAAGGTTAGATTATATATCAGTTTAAGCCTCCTTATACGCTGAAAAAAATCGTTGCGAAGAGAGGAAGAAGGAAGGCACCATTTAGTATGGAGTTAAGAGAACGCGGAATCTATGCACTTGGGGCATAGAAACAGCAAGTTGAGAAAGAAGTTCATGAAACAAGACATGAGTAGAAGAAGAAAATAGTAGGTGCTGAAAAAAAGAACAGCAGTCAACCGAAATAAGTTGGTTCTAAACATAGCAAAATAAAACATTCTAGTTAAAAAAAGGAAGGCCTACCTAACTCTCAGCTCGGGCCCCCACATATTCCCCCAGGGAGTGCTGATTCTCATAGATACAATAGCTCGCGTGTAAGTGTGAGGAAAATAGGTATATAACTTTATAGAATTGACGGTTATCGTATTCTTGTAGATGTAAAACAGGTTAGAAGCTATGTTGAACTAGCGGTAATTTGCGTACAGGGGCACAGAAAACTTCTATTATATTTTTCTGGTAGAGATATTTTCCAGATGTAGAAACAGGATGCTGAAATGTTTTATGAAGGAGATAAAAAAGGTGATCTATTGTCTTTTGCATACTTCATACAACTCATCCTGTCAATGCTGTCTGTACAATGCATTTAAGTATTGTACCAGAGATAACCACCGGTATTGTTTAGTAGTGAACCAAAAATAAAAATAAACCAAACCTAAACCAGAACCATTGTTATTGTTTTGTTATTGTTTAGTCGGGGGTCACAGTGGCCGAGTGGTTGCGAGCGCGTCCTTCACGGGAAGGGTCGGCGGTTCGAATCCCGGCAACGCCAAGCAGTTTTTCTCCCGTTGGGAAAAGGGAGAACTCGGCCACAATTCCCCACTCTACCCAGGTGTCGGAAATGGGTACCGGCTTGACTGGGGGTAACCGTCATGGCGTCCTGGTGTTAGTTATGAGGCATTTGATATACCAACCGTCATGGCGTCCTGGTGTTAGTTATGAGGCATTTGATATACCAACCGTCATGGCGTCCTGGTGTTAGTTATGAGGCATTTGATATACCAACCGTCATGGCGTCCTGGTGTTAGTTATGAGGCATTTGATATACCAACCGTCATGGCGTCCTGGTGTTAGTTATGAAGCATTTGATATGCCAACCGTCATGGCGTCCTGGTGTTAGTTATGAGGCATTTGATATACCAACCGTCATGGCGTCCTGGTGTTAGTTATGAGGCATTTGATATACCAACCGTCATGGCGTCCTGGTGTTAGTTATGAGGCATTTGATATACCAACCGTCATGGCGTCCTGGTGTTAGTTGTGAGGCATTTGATATACCAACCGTCATGGCGTCCTGGTGTTAGTTATGAGGCATTTGATATACCAACCGTCATGGCGTCCTGGTGTTAGTTATGAGGCATTTGATATACCAACCGTCATGGCGTCCTGGTGTTAGTTATGAGGCATTTGATATACCAACCGTCATGGCGTCCTGGTGTTAGTTATGAGGCATTTGATATACCAACCGTCATGGCGTCCTGGTGTTAGTTATGAGGCATTTGATATACCAACCGTCATGGCGTCCTGGTGTTAGTTATGAGGCATTTGATATACCAACCGTCATGGCGTCCTGGTGTTAGTTATGAGGCATTTGATATACCAACCGTCATGGCGTCCTGGTGTTAGTTATGAGGCATTTGATATACCAACCGTCATGGCGTCCTGGTGTTAGTTATGAGGCATTTGATATACCAACCGTTATGGCGTCCTGGTGTTAGTTATGAGGCATTTGATATACCAACCGTCATGGCGTCCTGGTGTTAGTTATGAGGCATTTGATATACCAACCGTCATGGCGTCCTGGTGTTAGTTATGAGGCATTTGATATACCAACCGTCATGGCGTCCTGGTGTTAGTTATGAGGCATTTGATATACCAACCGTCATGGCGTCCTGGTGTTAGTTATGAGGCATTTGATATACCAACCGTCATGGCGTCCTGGTGTTAGTTATGAGGCATTTGAAATACCAACCGTCATGGCGTCCTGGTGTTAGTTATGAGGCATTTGATATACCAACCGTCATGGCGTCCTGGTGTTAGTTATGAGGCATTTGATATACCAACCGTCATGGCGTCCTGGTGTTAGTTATGAGGCATTTGATATACCAACCGTCATGGCGTCCTGGTGTTAGTTATGAGGCATTTGATATACCAACCGTCATGGCGTCCTGGTGTTAGTTATGAGGCATTTGATATACCAACCGTCATGGCGTCCTGGTGTTAGTTATGAGGCATTTGAAATACCAACCGTCATGGCGTCCTGGTGTTAGTTATGAGGCATTTGATATACCAACCGTCATGGCGTCCTGGTGTTAGTTATGAGGCATTTGGTATACCAACCGTCATGGTGTCCTGGTGTTAGTTATGAGGCATTTGGTATACCAACCGTCATGGCGTCCTGGTGTTAGTTATGAGGCATTTGATATACCAACCGTCATGGCGTCCTGGTGTTAGTTATGAGGCATTTGATATACCAACCGTCATGGCGTCCTGGTGTTAGTTATGAGGCATTTGATATACCAACCGTCATGGCGTCCTGGTGTTAGTTATGAGGCATTTGATATACCAACCGTCATGGTGTCCTGGTGTTAGTTATGAGGCATTTGATATACCAACCGTCATGGCGTCCTGGTGTTAGTTATGAGGCATTTGGTATACCAACCGTCATGGTGTCCTGGTGTTAGTTATGAGGCATTTGAAATACCAACCGTCATGGCGTCCTGGTGTTAGTTATGAGGCATTTGATATACCAACCGTCATGGCGTCCTGGTGTTAGTTATGAGGCATTTAAAATACCAACCGTCATGGCGTCCTGGTGTTAGTTATGAGGCATTTGGTATACCAACCGTCATGGTGTCCTGGTGTTAGTTATGAGGCATTTGATATACCAACCGTCATGGCGTCCTGGTGTTAGTTTTGAGGCATTTGATATACCAACCGTCATGGCGTCCTGGTGTTAGTTATGAGGCATTTGATATACCAACCGTCATGGCGTCCTGGTGTTAGTTATGAGGCATTTGATATACCAACCGTCATGGCGTCCTGGTGTTAGTTATGAGGCATTTGATATACCAACCGTCATGGCGTCCTGGTGTTGGTTATGAGGCATTTGATATACCAACCGTCATGGCGTCCTGGTGTTAGTTATGAGGCATTTGATATACCAACCGTCATGGCGTCCTAGTGTTGGTTATGAGGCATTTGATATACCAACCGTCATATCGTCCTGGTGTTAGCTATGAGGCATTTGATATACCAACCGTCATGGCGTCCTGGTGTTAGTTATGAGGCATTTGATATACCAACCGTCATATCGTCCTGGTGTTAGCTATGAGGCATTTGATATACCAACCGTCATGGCGTCCTGGTGTTAGTTATGAGGCATTTGATATACCAACCGTCATGGCGTCCTGGTGTTAGTTATGAGGCATTTGATATACCAACCGTCATGGCGTCCTGGTGTTAGTTATGAGGTATTTGATATACCAACCGTCATGGCGTCCTGGTGTTAGTTATGAGGCATTTGATATACCAACCGTCATGGCGTCCTGGTGTTAGTTATGAGGCATTTGATATACCAACCGTCATGGCGTCCTGGTGTTAGTTATGAGGTATTTGATATACCAACCGTCATGGCGTCCTGGTGTTAGCTATGAGGCATTTGATATACCAACCGTCATGGCGTCCTGGTGTTAGTTATGAGGCATTTGATATACCAACCGTCATGGCGTCCTGGTGTTAGTTATGAGGTATTTGATATACCAACCGTCATGGCGTCCTGGTGTTAGTTATGAGGCATTTGATATACCAACCGTCATGGCGTCCTGGTTTTAGTTATGAGGCATTTGATATACCAACCGTCATGGCGTCCTGGTGTTAGTTATGAGGTATTTGATATACCAACCGTCATGGCGTCCTGGTGTTAGTTATGAGGCATTTGATATACCAACCGTCATGGCGTCCTGGTGTTAGTTATGAGGCATTTGATATACCAACCGTCATGGCGTCCTGGTGTTAGTTATGAGGCATTTGATATACCAACCGTCATGGCGTCCTGGTGTTAGTTATGAGGCATTTGATATACCAACCGTCATGGCGTCCTGGTGTTAGTTATGAGGCATTTGATATACCAACCGTCATGGCGTCCTGGTGTTAGTTATGAGGCTTTTGATATACCAACCGTCATGGCGTCCTGGTGTTAGTTATGAGGCATTTGATATACCAACCGTCATGGCGTCCTGGTGTTAGTTATGAGGTATTTGATATACCAACCGTCATGGCGTCCTGGTGTTAGTTATGAGGCATTTGATATACCAACCGTCATGGCGTCCTGGTGTTAGTTATGAGGCATTTGATATACCAACCGTCATGGCGTCCTGGTGTTAGTTATGAGGCATTTGATATACCAACCGTCATGGCGTCCTGGTGTTAGTTATGAGGCATTTGATATACCAACCGTCATGCGTCCTGGTGTTAGTTATGAGGCATTTGATATACCAACCGTCATGGCGTCCTGGTGTTAGTTATGAGGCATTTGATATACCAACCGTCATGGCGTCCTGGTGTTAGTTATGAGGCATTTGATATACCAACCGTCATGGCGTCCTGGTGTTAGTTATGAGGCATTTGATATACCAACCGTCATGGCGTCCTGGTGTTAGTTATGAGGCATTTGATATACCAACCGTCATGGCGTCCTGGTGTTAGTTATGAGGCATTTGATATACCAACCGTCATGGCGTCCTGGTGTTAGTTATGAGGCATTTGATATACCAACCGTCATGGCGTCCTGGTGTTAGTTATGAGGCATTTGATATACCAACCGTCATGGTGTCCTAGTGTTAGTTATGAGGCATTTGATACACCAACCGTCATGGCGTCCTGGTGTTAGTTATGAGGCATTTGATATACCAACCGTCATGGCGTCCTGGTGTTAGTTATGAGGCATTTGATATACCAACCGTCATGGCGTCCTGGTGTTAGTTATGAGGCATTTGATATACCAACCGTCATGGCGTCCTGGTGTTAGTTATGAGGCATTTGATATACCAACCGTCATGGCGTCCTGGTGTTAGTTATGAGGCATTTGATATACCAACCGTCATGGCGTCCTGGTGTTAGTTATGAGGCATTTGATACAGTAACCGTCATGGCGTCCTGGTGTTAGTTATGAGGCATTTGATATACCAACCGTCATGGCGTCCTGGTGTTAGTTATGAGGCATTTGATATACCAACCGTCATGGCGTCCTGGTGTTAGTTATGAGGCATTTGATATACCAACCGTCATGGCGTCCTGGTGTTAGTTATGAGGCATTTGATATACCAACCGTCATGGCGTCCTGGTGTTAGTTATGAGGCATTTGATGTACCAACCGTCATGGCGTCCTGGTGTTAGTTATGAGGCATTTGATATACCAACCGTCATGGCGTCCTGGTGTTAGTTATGAGGCATTTGATATACCAACCGTCATGGCGTCCTGGTGTTAGTTATGAGGCATTTGATATACCAACCGTCATGGCGTCCTGGTGTTAGTTATGAGGCATTTGATATACCAACCGTCATGGCGTCCTGGTGTTAGTTATGAGGCATTTGATATACCAACCGTCATGGCGTCCTGGTGTTAGTTATGAGGCATTTGATACAGTAACCGTCATGGCGTCCTGGTGTTAGTTATGAGGCATTTGATATACCAACCGTCATGGCGTCCTGGTGTTAGTTATGAGGCATTTGATATACCAACCGTCATGGCGTCCTGGTGTTAGTTATGAGGCATTTGATATACCAACCGTCATGGCGTCCTGGTGTTAGTTATGAGGCATTTGATATACCAACCGTCATGGCGTCCTGGTGTTAGTTATGAGGCATTTGATGTACCAACCGTCATGGCGTCCTGGTGTTAGTTATGAGGCATTTGATATACCAACCGTCATGGCGTCCTGGTGTTGGTTATGAGGCATTTGATATACCAACCGTCATGGCGTCCTGGTGTTAGTTATGAGGCATTTGATATACCAACCGTCATGGCGTCCTGGTGTTAGTTATGAGGCATTAGATATACCAATGTACAAGGTGATGTGTATCAGGCTTGGTTGAGTGGAATAAAGCCTCCTTTAGTATTATACCAAAGCTAACCACCGCTATTTGTCCCACAGATACTCCCACAATAACTCAAATGGTTTACAATAAAGTTCAAGCAAAACTCATTTTCGTACACAGAAAGTGGAAAAAAATTTCTGGCGAGAATTCAATAAGCTGCCACAAATCTAGCGGGTAATCCCCCTAAGCCGCAGTCGCGACTTTCCTCGTCCAGTCAGAGGGATTTCCCTCGGTTTTGCCGTCCGTGGTGAGAAAAAACCGCTAAGTCTTCGCACGAAAACTCGCTGATTTATGGTGACGGGAATTTTAGCGGGAAAACCTTCAAATTACACTCTTAACTTCAAGTGTGTGGGGGTGTGGGTGCGTGGGTGTGTGTGTGCGTGGGCGGGCGTATAGACACAGAAAAAGAAATGGTACAAACACAATTAAGCGATAGTGGTAATGGTGAAAACCTAGCGGAGTAATTACGTCATCAGTGATCACCATCACAACACTTTCTCGTGCATTCAGAACTCACCAAGCTCTCGGAAGTCACATTTAGCCCCAAAATGGAACCATTTTAGCCCCGAAATCGAACCATTTTAGCCGCAAAATAGGACCAATTTAGCTCCAAAATTTTACAATTTTAGCCACAAAATCGAACAGTTTTAGCCCCAAAACAGGACCATTTTGGCATCATTCCACCCAATACTGGAAGTCCCATTATGTCCATAAATGGTGCCATTAGAACACCATTTAATCCATTCCTAAACCCTTTACCAGGACTCCTGTAAGTCCACGGGTTGGTTTCTTCCAAGTGGGAATAGTCGACCAAACGCAAGCGATTTTGGCCCTTAAAGCGGGGCGCATAAGGGTGAAAATCTCGCCTTATTTGGGCACATTAAGGGGGACACAATGCACGAATTCCTGATCTGATTGTCGGGCTAACGAACTAACCCCCATGGGGGGATGAGGTGGGTAAGGGGGGGAAATGGGGTAGGGGGAAATCTAGGGAAAAAAGGAGGTTTTGTTTTCCAAAGCAAAAATTACAGGAGAAATTCAGGTGGAATCACGGCAAAAAAAAAAACTGGAAGTTCGGACCGTAATGTCGACCTCGAGCTTTGAACAGCAGCAGCTGAGGGTTTTTGGGGAATTTTGGGGATTTTTGAAACATATATGGGGAATATTTGTGGTTTTTGGGAACATTTGGGGAATGTTTCGGGAATATTCGGGGAATATTTAGAGAGACATTTGTGGACTATTTGGGGACTAATATACTTACAAATGTTTAGAGAATATTTCTGGAATATTAGGGGAGCGTTTCGGTAATATTTGGAAAATACTCGAGGTATATATGGGGGACCATTCAGTATTCCCCATATGTGGGGCTTTTTGACGAACATCAGGGAAATATTCGTAGAATATGATTTTTGCAGCAAAATTACTTTGTATTGGTAGAGCTGTGCTAGCTCTACACAACGCGCTGTGTGTTGCGTACCCAGCTGTGTAGACCAGCACCAACGGTGTGGGGTCCTGTTTGATTCTTTCTGTGTAACTACAATTGAATTTCATTTTGCTATCAATTACTTCTCCAACATCCAACGCCAATTAGAGTTTTCGGTTATAAAAATATAGCAAATCTGGCCCTCTTCAGCTTCTTTATTTTCATTCTGTGGGGAGACGTGTGAGGGTAAACGAATGAGGGTAGACGTGTGAGGGTAGACGTGTGAGGGTAGACGTGTGAGGGTAGACGTGTGAGGGTAGACGTGTGAGGGTAGACGTGTGAGGGTAGACGTGTGAGGGTAGACGTGTGAGGGTAGACGTGTGAGGGTAGACGTGTGAGGGTAGACGTGTGAGGGTAGACGTGTGAGGGTAGACGTGTGAGGGTAGACGTGTGAGGGTAGACGTGTGAGGGTAGACGTGTGAGGGTAGACGTGTGAGGGTAGACGTGTGAGGGTAGACGTGTGAGGGTAGACGTGTGAGGGTAGACGTGTGAGGGTAGACGTGTGAGGGTAGACGTGTGAGGGTAGACGTGTGAGGGTAGACGTGTGAGGGTAGACGTGTGAGGGTAGACGTGTGAGGGTAGACGTGTGAGGGTAGACGTGTGAGGGTAGACGTGTGAGGGTAGACGTGTGAGGGTAGACGTGTGAGGGTAGACGTGTGAGGGTAGACGTGTGAGGGTAGACGTGTGAGGGTAGACGTGTGAGGGTAGACGTGTGAGGGTTGTCGTGTGAGGGTAGACGTGTGAGGGTAGACGTGTGAGGGTAGACGTGTGAGAGTAGACGTTCCTCATTACCATGCCACTTCTGAATAGAAAATTAATCCATAATGTTTCGTTCAGCTGCTTTAAATTCAAGCCAATAAAATTAATCCGTTATGTTTCGTTCAGTTCCTTTAAATTCCGAAGCCAATAAACGAAAAGGAGGCCGTTTTCGTCTTCAGTATGGAAATGGGCGCTGGCCCCGAGCCATGTCGTAAAGTTTCGCTCACGCCGCTTCTAATGCTCACCATTTGGACGAAAAAATATGGGAAAATTTTCCCGGGACAACATCACGTTTCATTCCCAAGGCGAGATTTGACAAGATTTGCATATGTTTTCGCTCGGCCAGGCACCCAAATAATGAGATGCGACGAACCAAATTGGAACAAGTGGAGCGAGTGATCGATCTTTTGTGGAGCGGATAAATCCGTCACATAATTGGGGATTTTCTTGGATTTAATCGCCAAAATAGAAGGCCCTTTGAATTCGGATTAAATTCCCGCCAGTTTTCGATCGCAGGTCGACGCGTGCCAAAAAAAAGACGGAATTCGGATGAGTTTAGCAAATCTTCGTTGATGAAACGAGCGATAGTCAGAGGAGACCCAAATCAGCGCGTTTTATCTTCCTTTTTTGAAAGTTCCAGTGAATTCCGTGATGTACTGGGCAACAACAATGATGTATTGGATAACAATTATGATTTATTGGACAACAGCCATAACATGTAGATAACACGTGACATATTAGACAACATTGATGGTATATTGGACAACATTGAAGATATACTTTACAACATTCCTTGCAAAATTAGTATTTTCATCAAATCGTGACCACGATGTATAGCATGAGAATTGCGAATTGCATCTGATGTTATTACTAAAGTGTAACTAATGGAAGCAGAGGCCAGAATGTTACAAGCAGTATTGAAGTTATTGAGCTCAGAAAAAAGTTAAAAGCTAGCAAAACAGATTAGAAGGAGTTTTTTATACGTGAGAACGCATTCGAACCTCCTGTTCACACTCCCCAGCCTCCTGTTTACACCCCCAACCTCCTGTTTACACTCCCCAACCTCCTGTTTACACTCCCAACCTCCTGTTTACACTCCCCAACCTCCTGTTTACACTCCCCAACCTCCTGTTTACACTCCCCAACCTCCTGTTTACACTTCTCAGCATCCTGTTTACACTTCCCAGCCTCCTGTTTGCACTCTCCAACCTCCTGTTTGCACTCCCCAACCTCCTGTTTACAGTTCTCAGCCTCCTGTTTGCACTCTCCAACCTCCTGTTTCCACTCCCCAACCTCCTGTTTACACTCCCCAACCTCCTGTTTACACTCCCCAACCTCCTGTTTACACTCCCAACCTCCTGTTTACATTCCCCAACCTCCTGTTTACACTCCCCAACCTCCTGTCTACACTCTCCAACCTCCTGTTTACACTCCCCAACCTCCTGTTTACACTCCCCAACCTCCTGTTTACACTCCCCAACCTCCTGTTTACACTCCCCAACCTCCTGTTTGCACTCCCCAACCTCCTGTTTACACTCCCCAACCTCCTGTTTACACTCCCCAACCTCCTGTTTACATTCCCCAACCTCCTGTTTACACTCTCCAACCTCCTGTTTACACTCCCCAACCTCCTGTTTACACTCTCCAACCTCCTGTTTACACTCCCCAACCTCCTGTTTACACTCCCCAACCTCCTGTTTACACTCCCCAACCTCCTGTTTACACTCCCAACCTCCTGTTTACATTCCCCAACCTCCTGTTTACACTCCCCAACCTCCTGTCTACACTCTCCAACCTCCTGTTTACACTCCCCAACCTCCTGTTTACACTCCCCAACTTCCTGTTTACACTCCCCAACCTCCTGTTTACACTCCCCAACCTCCTGTTTGCACTCCCAACCTCCTGTTTACACTTCCCAACCTCCTGTTTACCCTCCCAACCTCCTGTTTACACTCCCCAACCTCCTGTTTACACTCCCCAACTTCCTGTTTACACTCCCCAACCTCCTGTTTACACTCCCCAACCTCCTGTTTACCCTCCCAACCTCCTGTTTACACTCCCAACCTCCTGTTTACACTCCCCAACCTCCTGTTTACACTTCCCAACCTCCTGTTTACACTCCCCAACCTCCTGTTTGCACTCCCAACCTCCTGTTTACACTTCCCAACCTCCTGTTTACACTCCCCAACCTCCTGTTTACACTCCCCAACCTCCTGCTTACACTCTCAACCTCCTGTTTACACTCTCAACCTCCTGTTTGCACTCTCCAACTTTATTTTTATACTTCTTAGCCCCTGTTTACCTTTCCCCCTCTATGTTTACACTTTCTGTTAACACCAGCCCATCCCCTCATCACTTTCTCCCGTTTACACTTTGTATCATCTGTTTACACGCCCACATTTTTGTTTACATCACTACACCCCTGCTCACACTCCACAATCTTTCATTTATCCTCCCCAACTTCTGTTTACATTTCCACGCTCTGTCTACACTCCCAGACTCCCTGTCTACACTCCCTAACCTCCTCTACACTCCCACACTCCCTGTCTACACTCCCACACTCCCCTGTCTACACTCCCTAACCTCCTCCCCTACACTCCCGCACTCCCTGTCTACACTCCCACACTTCCCTGTCTACACTCCCACACTCCCCTGTCTACACTCCCAGACTCCCTGACTACACTCCCTAACCTCCTCCCCTACACTCCCGCACTCCCTGTCTACACTCCCACACTTCCCTGTCTACACTCCCACACTTCCCTGTCTACACTCCCACACTCCCCTGTCTACACTCCCAGACTCCCTGTCTACACTCCCAGACTCCCTGTCTACACTCCCACACTTCCCATTCTACACTCCCACACTCCCTGTCTACACTCCCAGACTTCCTGTCCACACTCCCACACTCCCCGTCTACACTCCCACACTCCCCGTCTACACTCCCACACTCCCCGTCTACACTCCCACACTCCCCTGTCTACACTCCCACACTTCCCCGTCTACACTCCCACACTCCCTTTCTACACTCCCACACTCCCTTTCTACACTCCCAGACTCCCTGTCCACACTCCCAGACTCCCTGTCTACACTCCCACACTCCCCGTCTACACTCCCACACTCTCCTGTCTACACTCCCACACTCCCCTGTCTACACTCTCTAACCTCCTTCCCTACACTCTCCCCTTGTTTACACTCCCACACTTCCCCGTCTACACTCCCACATTCCCTGTCTACACTCCCACACTCCCTGTCTACACTCCCACACTCCCTGTCTACACTCCCACACTCCCCTGTTTACACTCCCACACTCTCCTGTCTACACTCCCAGACTCTCCTGTCTACACTCCCAAACTCCCTGTCTACACTCCCAGACTCCCTGTCTACACTCCCAGACTCCCTGTCTACACTCCCACACTCCCTGTCTACACTCCCACACTCTCCTGTCTACACTCCCAGACTCCCTGTCTATACTCCCACACTTCCCCATCTACACTCCCACACTCTCTTGTCTACACTCCCAGACTCCCTGTCTACACTCCCATTTTCCCCTGTCTACACTCCCAGATTCCCCTGTTTACACTCCCACACTCCCCTACCTACACTCCTAGACTCCCTGTCTACACTCCCTAACCTCCTCCCCTACACTCCTAGACTTCCTGTCTACACCCCTAACCTCCTCCCCTACACTCCCACACTCCCCTGTCTACACTCCCAGACTCCCCTGTCTACACTCCCAGACTCCCTGTCTACACTCCCATACTCCCCTGTCTACACTCCCAGACTCCCCTGTCTACACTCCCAGACTCCCTGTCTACACTCCCACACTCCCCTGTCTACACTCCCTAACCTCCTCCCCTACACTCCCCCCTTGTTTACACTCCCACACGCAAACACCGCCAAGTGTCGTCCTGTTTACACACTCCTGCCTTTCCTGCCAGAGACTTGGCACCAACGCTTTCTTGTGCCACATTTCCAGATCACGGCATATATCGGAGATGTGGCACATTTTCATCTCTGTGGCAATTGCCCAAACAATTTAAGTTTAAATAGAAATCATTTTCAAGAATTCCTAATGATCTAAAGCAAGATATCGTGTGTGCCAAGTGTTGATTTGTTCTGAATAAATGATCTCTATAAATGCATCCTGAGATGTAGATTTGGCATCGTCGCACGCAAGCGCAAGGCGGGTGTTAGGTTTCATTGAAACAGGAAATGTAGCGTGAGATGTGGCACTTTGAAGGGTGAGTGTTTGTGTATCATGCGGGCAGAAAATGTATAGGTAGATGTGGCAACATCGCAAAGAGGTTGCCCATGTTTTACACGGGCAGAAAATGAAAAGAGAGATGTGGCAACATCGCAAGGAGGGTGCCTATGTTTTACACGGGCAGAAAATGTAACGAGAGATGTGGCAACATTGTAAATAATTACTGAATTCTAAAGGAGCGAAAATACAAATAATTGTATGGTAATTTAGGCCTACAAGAGGCTAGGCCTACGAGACGCTAGGCCTACGAGACACTAGGCCTACGAGATGCTAGGCCTACGAGACGCTAGGCCTACGAGACACTAAGCCTATGAGACGCTAGGCCTACGAGACACTAGGCCTACGAGACACTAGGCCTACGAGACGCTAGGCCTACGAGACACTAGGCCTACGAGATGCTAGGCCTAGGAGACACTAGGCCTACGAGACGCTAGGCCTACGAGACGCTAGGCCTACGAGACGCTAGGCCTACGAGACGCTAGGCCTACGAGACGCTAGGCCTACGAGACACTAGGCCTACGAGACGCTAGGCCTACGAGACACTAGGCCTACGAGATGCTAGGCCTAGGAGACACTAGGCCTACAAGATGCTAGGCCTACGAGACGCTAGGCCTACGAGACGCTAGGCCTACGAGACCCCCAGGGCTACGAGACGCTAGGCCTACGAGATGCTAGGCCTAGGAGACACTAGGCCTACGAGATGCTAGGCCTACGAGACGCTAGGCCTACGAGACGCTAGGCCTACGAGACCCCAGGGCTACGAGACGCTAGGCCTACGAGACGCTAGGCCTACGAGACGCTAGGCCTACGAGACGCTAGGCCTACGAGACACTAGGCCTACGAGACGCTAGGCCTACGAGACGCTAGGCCTACGAGACGCTAGGCCTACGAGACACTAGGCCTACGAGACGCTAGGCCTACGAGACACTAGGCCTACGAGATGCTAGGCCTACGAGACGCTAGGCCTACGAGACGCTAGGCCTACGAGACCCCAGGGCTACGAGACGCTAGGCCTACGAGACGCTAGGCCTACGAGACACTAGGCCTACGAGACACTAGGCCTACGAGATGCTAGGCCTACGAGACCCCAGGGCTACGAGACGCTAGGCCTACGAGACCCCAGGGCTACGAGACGCTAGGCCTACGAGACGCTAGGCCTACGAGACGCTAGGCCTACGAGACACTAGGCCTACGAGACGCTAGGCCTACGAGACCCCAGGGCTACGAGACGCTAGGCCTACGAGACCCCAGGGCTACGAGACGCTAGGCCTACGAGACGCTAGGCCTACGAGACGCTAGGCCTACGAGACACTAGGCCTACGAGACACTAGGCCTACGAGATGCTAGGCCTACGAGACGCTAGGCCTACGAGACGCTAGGCCTACGAGACCCCAGGGCTACGAGACGCTAGGCCTACGAGACGCTAGGCCTACGAGACACTAGGCCTACGAGACACTAGGCCTACGAGATGCTAGGCCTACGAGACGCTAGGCCTACGAGACGCTAGGCCTACGAGACCCCAGGGCTACGAGACGCTAGGCCTACGAGACGCTAGGCCTACGAGACGCTAGGCCTACGAGACGCTAGACCTACGATGATGTATGGGATAACAATTATGATATATTGGACAACAACCATAACATATAGATAACACGTGACATATTAGACAACATTGATGGTATATTGGACAACATTGATGGTATAGGCCTACGAGGGGCTAGGACCATCTTTTTTTCGGTTGGCTTCAGTCCTTTTTTTCGGCACCTACTACTTTCTTCTTCCACTTTTGTCTTGTTTCATGAACTTCTTTCTTAGCTTACTGTTTATTGCCCTTTCTGCATAAATTCCCGGTTAAAAGATTTAAAAGATTCCGTAGGCTAGGCCTACGAGGGGCTAGGCCCACGAGGGGCTAGGCCTACTGCATGGTAGTAGTAAAATTTTCCAACAACGAAATACAAAAGTTTCAGCCTACCTTCACCACCACATAGACGTTTAAAAAGAGGAAGGAGGAAGGCATCATTTAGTATGATCAGGGAACCGGGAATTTATGCAGAAAGGGCAATAAACAGTAAGCTAAGAAAGAAGTTCATGAAACAAGACAAAAGTGGAAGAAGAAAGTAGTAGGTGCCGAAAAAAAAGGACTGAAGCCAACCGAAAAAAAGATGGTTCTTAAAAAAAAACTATTCTATATCATCAAAAAGAAAGCCTTACCCAACCTTTAGCTCGGAACCTCACATAATCCCCCTGGGAGCGTTAATTCCCATAGATACAATAGATGTACGAAGGGAAAAGGAAGAAACACTCAGCCGCAATGTGGTAGTGTGGGTATTAACACTGACCGCAACGTGGGCCACCGGTGGTACACGGCGGGATTTTCACAACGCTGCAGACCGACCAGTAGTCACAAACACAATTTCCATAAATACTCAACCAAAGCTAAATGAAGGCACGATACAACCTCGACGTGACCCACCGGTGGTACACGGCGGGATTTTCACAACGCTGCAGACCGACCAGTAGTCACAAACACAATTTCCATAAATACTCAATCAAAGCTAAATGAAGGCACGATACAACCTCGACGTGACCCACCGGTGGTACACGGCGGGATTTTCACAACGCTGCAGACCGACCAGTAGTCACAAACACAATTTCCATAAATACTCAACCAAAGCTAAATGAAGGCACGATACAACCGCGACGTGACCCACCGGTGGTACACGGCGGGATTTTCACAACGCTGCAGACCGACCAGTAGTCACAAACACAATTTCCATAAATACTCAATCAAAGCTAAATGAAGGCACGATACAACCTCGACGTGCCCCACCGGTGGTACACGGCGGGATTTTCACAACGCTGCAGACCGACCAGTAGTCACAAACACAATTTCCATAAATACTCAACCAAAGCTAAATGAAGGCACGATACAACCTCGGCGTGACCCACCGGTGGTACACGGCGGGATTTTCACAACGCTGCAGACCGACCAGTAGTCACAAACACAATTTCCATAAATACTCAATCAAAGCTAAATGAAGGCACGATACAACCTCGACGTGACCCACCGGTGGTACACGGCGGGATTTTCACAACGCTGCAGACCGACCAGTAGTCACAAACACAATTTCCATAAATACTCAATCAAAGCTAAATGAAGGCACGATACAACCTCGACGTGACCCACCGGTGGTACACGGCGGGATGTTCACAACGCTGCAGACCGACCAGTAGTCACAAACACAATTTCCATAAATACTCAATCAAAGCTAAATGAAGGCACGATACAACCTCGACGTGACCCACCGGTGGTACACGGCGGGATTTTCACAACGCTGCAGACCGACCAGTAGTCACAAACACAATTTCCATAAATACTCAATCAAAGCTAAATGAAGGCACGATACAACCTCGACGTGACCCACCGGTGGTACACGGCGGGATGTTCACAACGCTGCAGACCGACCAGTAGTCACAAACACAATTTCCATAAATACTCAATCAAAGCTAAATGAAGGCACGATACAACCTCGACGTGACCCACCGGTGGTACACGGCGGGATGTTCACAACGCTGCAGACCGACCAGTAGTCACAAACACAATTTCCATAAATACTCAATCAAAGCTAAATGAAGGCACGATACAACCTCGACGTGACCCACCGGTGGTACACGGCGGGATTTTCACAACGCTGCAGACCGACCAGTAGTCACAAACACAATTTCCATAAATACTCAATCAAAGCTAAATGAAGGCACGATACAACCTCGACGTGACCCACCGGTGGTACACGGCGGGATTTTCACAACGCTGCAGACCGACCAGTAGTCACAAACACAATTTCCATAAATACTCAACCAAAGCTAAATGAAGGCACGATACAACCTCGACGTGACCCACCGGTGGTACACGGCGGGATTTTCACAACGCTGCAGACCGACCAGTAGTCACAAACACAATTTCCATAAATACTCAATCAAAGCTAAATGAAGGCACGATACAACCTCGACGTGACCCACCGGTGGTACACGGCGGGATTTTCACAACGCTGCAGACCGACCAGTAGTCACAAACAAAATTTCCATAAATACTCAATCAAAGCTAAATTAAGGCACGATACAACCTCGACGTGACCCACCGGTGGTACACGGCGGGATTTTCACAACGCTGCAGACCGACCAGTAGTCACTAACACAATTTCCATAAATACTCAATCAAAGCTAAATGAAGGCACGATACAACCTCGACGTGACCCACCGGTGGTACACGGCGGGATTTTCACAACGCTGCAGACCGACCAGTAGTCACAAACACAATTTCCATAAATACTCAATCAAAGCTAAATGAAGGCACGATCCAGTTCATGTTTGCTATTTTCAACATTGCGCGCTACAGTTGACTGTGTGTTCGAGTTGAATGTTGAACTTAACATCCAGTTGTCGCAGTCAAATTCTGTTCTTCATGTTCATAAACAAGATGATTTAGTTTTCTGTGTACATTATTGTTTGTGAGAAAATTATAAGTGCTGGTGACCGCGTGTGTTTTTATTCATATAAAAACACAATATTGCTATAATAATACATCTAATTATATAATACAATATAATATAAATACAATATGATAAACACATCATGAAAAAAACGATATAAAAAACTGTTACTGTCAAAGTATATTTTTCAAATTACTAGCATCATCTTCACCACCACCTACTTTTCCCTCATTTCCCCTCTTCGTTAATTCCCCTCATCCTTACCCTCTACTATGACCTCCCCCTTACCCTCTTCCTCTCTAATTCCCCTTCCCCTATATTTCTCCCTCACCTCTAATTCCCCCTTCTTATTAACCCCCCTTCCCCCTTTCCCTCTAATTTACCTTCACCCATACCCCCCCCCCCCCCTGCGTCGCAGATTTTAGCATCGACAAGCAAGTCATTTGCATGCCCCGGCTCATCAAGGCTGCTAAATAAGCAACTTAGCCAAGTTAAGACTTCAGGGGGACACCGGTGGGGCACGGGGGTACCATAGGGGGGTATTGGGGGAGGGGTTGAGGTTGGGGGAGTGTGGGGGGCGCAAGGTTTTAAAGGGAAGCGGCCGAGTGGCGGTAGACGGAGTTGTCGGAGCGATGCTGGCTGCAGGATAGGTTCTGTATCCTGCATCCCGTGTCCCGTGTCCCGTGTCCCGTGTCCCGTGTCCCGTGTCCCGTGTCCCGTGTCCCGTGTCCCGTGTCCCGTGTCCCGTGTCCCGTGTCCCGTGTCCCGTGTCCCGTGTCCCGTGTCCCGTGTCCCGTGTCCCGTGTCCCGTGTCCTGCAACCAGTATCCTGCAACCAGTATCCTACACCCAATATCCTGCACCCAGTATCCTGCACCCAGTATCCTGCACCCAGTATCCTGCACCCAGTATCCTGCAACCAGTATCCTACACCCAGTATCCTACACCCGGTATCCTACACCCGGTATCCCACACCCGGTATCCCACACCCAGTATCCTACACCCAGTATCCCACACCCAGTATCCCACACCCAGTATCCCACACCCAGTATCCTACACCCAGTATCCTACACCCAGTATCCTACACCCAGTATCCTACACCCAGTATCCTACACCCAGTATCCTACACCCAGTCTCCTACTCCCAGTATCCTACTCCCAGTATCCTACACCCAGTATCCTACACCCAGTATCCTACACCCAGTATCCTACACCCAGTATCCTACACCCAGTATCCTACACCCAGTATCCTACACCCAGTATCCTACACCCAGTATCCTACACCCAGTATCCTACACCCAGTATCCTACACCCAGTATCCTACACCCAGTATCCTACACCCAGTATCCTACACCCAGTATCCTACACCCAGTATCCTACACCCAGTATCCTACACCCAGTATCCTACACCCAGTATCCTACTCCCAGTATCCTACACCCAGTATCCTACACCCAGTATCCTACACCCAGTATCCTACACCCAGTATCCTACACCCAGTATCCCACACCCAGTATCCCACACCCAGTATCCTACACCCAGTATCCTACACCCAGTATCCTACACCCAGTATCCTACACCCAGTATCCTACACCCAGTATCCTACACCCAGTATCCCACACCCAGTATCCTACACCCAGTATCCTACACCCAGTATCCTACACCCAGTATCCTACACCCAGTATCCTACACCCAGTATCCTACACCCAGTATCCCACACCCAGTATCCCACACCCAGTATCCCACACCCAGTATCCCACACCCAGTATCCTACACCCAGTATCCCACACCCAGTATCCTACACCCAGTATCCTACACCCAGTATCCTACACCCAGTATCCTACACCCAGTATCCTACACCCAGTATCCCACACCCAGTATCCCACACCCAGTATCCCACACCCAGTATCCCACACCCAGTATCCCACACCCAGTATCCCACACCCAGTATCCCACACCCAGTATCCTACACCCAGTATCCCACACCCAGTATCCCACACCCAGTATCCCACACCCAGTATCCCACACCCAGTATCCTACACCCAGTATCCTACACCCAGTATCCCACACCCAGTATCCTACACCCAGTATCCTACACCCAGTATCCTACACCCAGTATCCTACACCCAGTATCCTACACCCAGTATCCTACACCCAGTATCCTACACCCAGTATCCCACACCCAGTATCCTACACCCAGTATCCTACACCCAGTATCCTACACCCAGTATCCCACACCCAGTATCCCACACCCAGTATCCTACACCCAGTATCCCACACCCAGTATCCCACACCCAGTATCCCACACCCAGTATCCTACACCCAGTATCCTACACCCAGTATCCCACACCCAGTATCCCACACCCAGTATCCTACACCCAGTATCCTACACCCAGTATCCCACACCCAGTATCCCACACCCAGTATCCTACACCCAGTATCCTACACCCAGTATCCCACACCCAGTATCCCACACCCAGTATCCCACACCCAGTATCCCACACCCAGTATCCTACACCCAGTACCCCACACACCAGGAAGCACCAACACAAGATGGCGGCTAAATTGGTCATTGGCAACACAACAAAATCAAGCAACATCGTGGCAGCATGCACAACATGCACATACTGGTGTGTACAAGCTATACCTTTGAGGATCTACACACACTACACCACACAGCACTACACACCACACACACTACACTACGCACCACACCACGCTCCACACACCACACCTAACAACAACACACTTTACACACATTGCACCGCACACCACACAACACACCACCCACAACACACCACATCACACACACCCCACACCCAGCAGTGTGCACACACAAGTCCACATTTAACCAGTTCTGCATCATTCACGTACATGTACGCGTGGGCTGCGTCGAACATTTGGCAACACGGCAGCGTTGCCAAATGCTCACCAATTTCTGAATGAATCCAGGTTGTACCACAATTGTCTCGTTCGAATACTACGGGTGTGGTGTATGAATAGAATTATATGTATAATTTATATTGTGTATATATATATACAACACACATATACGCAAAACATGTAGAATGGCTGAAATTATCGGCCACAAAATTAAAGTTCACGACATTTTTTACCCTAAAATTCAAATTTGATTATATTGGCCAAAAAATGAAGAAGCTGAAATGATCGCCGCCCATGGCTAGAAAAAAGAGCTAATTTTGAACATTTATAGCCGCCCAAATTCCGAATTTTCGCAGCCCACACCGACCAACGACGCCGCCCCCGAGAAAACATGCGTCGATAACAAGACAACAAAGAGCCTTAAAGTACTCACCAGCTGCAGCATCGGTGGAGGGGAGGATAACAATATAGTTAATGATAACAAGAACTCAAGGCGGGGGGCAACAGATTTTGTTAATGATAACAAACATAGTTAATGATGAAATGAACCCAAGGATAACAAATAAAATTTAAGATAACAAGAACGCAAGGAAAACAAATAAAGTTAATGACTAGAAGAACTGAGGGACAACAGACAGAGTTAATGATAACAAGACTGTAATGCATGGCAAAGTCACGATGCAACGGTACACACAACCCTGTATTGTGGCTAGTGTGGCTAGTGTGGCTAGTGTGGCTAGAGTGGCTAGTGTGGCTAGAGTGGCTAGTGTGGCTAGTGTGGCTAGTGTGGCTAGTGTGGCTAGTGTGGCTAGTGTGGCTAGAGTGGCTAGTGTGGCTAGTGTGGCTAGTGTGGCTAGTGTGGCTAGTGTGGCTAGTGTGGCTAGTGTGGCTAGTGTGGCTAGAGTGGCTAGATGTGGCTAGTGTGGCTAGTGTGGCTAGTGTGGCTAGTGTGGCTAGTGTGGCTAGAGTGGCTAGAGTGGCTAGTGTGGCTAGAGTGGCTAGTGTGGCTAGTGTGGCTAGTGTGGCTAGTGTGGCTAGTGTGGCTAGTGTGGCTAGTGTGGCTAGTGTGGCTAGTGTGGCTAGTGTGGCTAGTGTGGCTAGTGTGGCTAGTGTGGCTAGTGTGGCTAGTGTGGCTAGTGTGGCTAGTGTGGCTAGTGTGGCTAGAGTGGCTAGAGTGGCTAGTGTGGCTAGTGTGGCTAGTGTGGCTAGTGTGGCTAGTGTGGCTAGAGTGGCTAGATGTGGCTAGTGTGGCTAGTGTGGCTAGTGTGGCTAGTGTGGCTAGTGTGGCTAGAGTGGCTAGAGTGGCTAGTGTGGCTAGAGTGGCTAGTGTGGCTAGAGTGGCTAGTGTGGCTAGAGTGGCTAGTGTGGCTAGTGTGGCTAGTGTGGCTAGTGTGGCTAGAGTGGCTAGAGTGGCTAGTGTGGCTAGTGTGGCTAGTGTGGCTAGTCTGCGTGGCTAGATGAGGCTAGTCTGTTTGGCTAAGTGTGGCTAGTCTGTGTGGCTAGATGTGGCTAGTCTGTTTGGCTAAGTGTGGCTAGTCTGCGTGGCTAGATGAGGCTAGTCTGTTTGGCTAAGTGTGGCTAGTCTGCGTGGCTAGATGAGGCTAGTCTGTTTGGCTAAGTGTGGCTAGTCTGTGTGGCTAGATGTGGCTAGTCTGTGTGGCTAGATGTGGCTAGTCTGTGTAGCTAGATGTGGCTAGTCTGTGTAGCTAGATGTGGCTAGTCTGTGTGGCTAGATGTGGCTAGTCTGTGTAGCTAGATGTGGCTAGTCTGTGTAGCTAGATGTGGCTAGTCTGTGTGGCTAGATGTGGCTAGTCTGTGTGGCTAGATGTGGCTAGTCTGTGTGGCTAGATGTGGCTAGTCTGTGTGGCTAGATGTGGCTAGTCTGTGTAGCTAGATGTGGCTAGTCTGTGTAGCTAGATGTGGCTAGTCTGTGTAGCTAGATGTGGCTAGTCTGTGTAGCTAGATGTGGCTAGTCTGTGTAGCTAGATGTGGCTAGTCTGTGTAGCTAGATGTGGCTAGTCTGTGTAGCTAGATGTGGCTAGTCTGTGTGGCTAAGTGTGGCTAGTCTGTGTGGCTAGATGTGGCTAGTCTGTGTGGCTAAGTGTGGCTAGTCTGTGTGGCTAGATGTGGCTAGTCTGTGTGGCTAGATGTGGCTAGTCTGTGTAGCTAGATGTGGCTAGTCTGTGTGGCTAAGTGTGGCTAGTCTGTGTGGCTAAGTGTGGCTAGTCTGTGTGGCTAGATGAGGCTAGTCTGTGTAGCTAGATGTGGCTAGTCTGTGTGGCTAGATGTGGCTAGTCTGTGTGGCTAGATGTGGCTAGTCTGTGTGGCTAGATGTGGCTAGTCTGTGTGGCTAGATGTGGTTAGTCTGTGTGGCTAGATGTGGCTAGTCTGTGTAGCTAGATGTGGCTAGTCTGTGTGGCTAAGTGTGGCTAGTCTGTGTGGCTAGATGAGGCTAGTCTGTGTAGCTAGATGTGGCTAGTCTGTGTGGCTAGATGTGGCTAGTCTGTGTGGCTAGATGTGGCTAGTCTGTGTGGCTAGATGTGGCTAGTCTGTGTGGCTAGATGAGGCTAGTCTGTGTGGCTAGATGAGGCTAGTCTGTGTGGCTACATGTGGCTAGTCTGTGTGGCTAGATGTGGCTAGTCTGTGTAGCTAGATGTGGCTAGTCTGTGTGGCTAGATGTGGCTAGTCTGTGTGGCTAGATGTGGCTAGTTTGTGTGGCTAGATGTGGCTAGTCTGTGTGGCTAGATGTGGCTAGTCTGTGTGGCTAGATGAGGCTAGTCTGTGTGGCTAGATGAGGCTAGTCTGTGTGGCTAGATGAGGCTAGTCTGTGTGGCTAGATGTGGCTAGTCTGTGTAGCTAGATGTGGCTAGTCTGTGTGGCTAGATGAGGCTAGTCTGTGTAGCTAGATGTGGCTAGTCTGTGTGGCTATATGTGGCTAGTCTGTGTGGCTAGATGTGGCTAGTCTGTGTGGCTAGATGTGGCTAGTCTGTGTGGCTAGATGTGGCTAGTCTGTGTGGCTAGATGTGGCTAGTCTGTGTGGCTAGATGTGGCTAGTCTGTGTGGCTAGATGTGGCTAGTCTGTGTGGCTAGATGGGGCTAGTCTGTGTGGCTAGATGTGGCTAGTCTGTGTGGCTAGATGTGGCTAGTCTGTGTGGCTAGATGTGGCTAGTCTGTGTGGCTAGATGTGGCTAGTCTGTGTGGCTAGATGTGGCTAGTCTGTGTGGCTAGATGTGGCTAGTCTGTGTGGCTAGATGTGGCTAGTCTGTGTGGCTAGATGTGGCTAGTCTGTGTGGCTAGATATGGCTAGTCTGTGTGGCTAGATGTGGCTAGTTTGTGTGGCTAGATGTGGCTAGTCTGTGTGGCTAGATGTGGCTAGTCTGTGTGGCTAGATGAGGCTAGTCTGTGTGGCTAGATGAGGCTAGTCTGTGTGGCTAGATGAGGCTAGTCTGTGTGGCTAGATGTGGCTAGTCTGTGTAGCTAGATGTGGCTAGTCTGTGTGGCTAGATGAGGCTAGTCTGTGTAGCTAGATGTGGCTAGTCTGTGTGGCTAGATGAGGCTAGTCTGTGTGGCTAGATGTGGCTAGTCTGTGTGGCTAGATGTGGCTAGTCTGTGTGGCTAGATGTGGCTAGTCTGTGTGGCTAGATGTGGCTAGTCTGTGTGGCTAGATGAGGCTAGTCTGTGTAGCTAGATGTGGCTAGTCTGTGTGGCTAGATGTGGCTAGTCTGTGTGGCTAGATGTGGCTAGTCTGTGTGGCTAGATGTGGCTAGTCTGTGTGGCTAGATGAGGATAGTCTGTGTGGCTAGATGTGGCTAGTCTGTGTGGCTAGATGTGGCTAGTCTGTGTGGCTAGATGTGGCTAGTCTGTGTGGCTAGATGTGGCTAGTCTGTGTGGCTAGATGTGGCTAGTCTGTGTGGCTAGATGTGGCTAGTCTGTGTGGCTAGATGTGGCTAGTCTGTGTGGCTAGATGTGGCTAGTCTGTGTGGCTAGATGTGGCTAGTCTGTGTGGCTAGATGTGGCTAGTCTGTGTGGCTAGATGTGGCTAGTCTGTGTGGCTAGATGTGGCTAGTCTGTGTGGCTAGATGTGGCTAGTCTGTGTAGCGTTGTGTGACTTTTTGTGTGTTGTTGTTATAGTTTATTTGTGTTAATGAGTGAATTTTGTACTTTATTTAGCACCGAATTTCTTGCAATATTTAGATGTTCAAAAAGCAGCCAATTATCCTGACTAATTTAGCATGTAAAATAATTAAGGAAGAGGAGATGCATAACAATTTTTCGAGAGGATGCCAATTATATATATAGTTACTCGATAATTAATTTATAAATTAAAATAAAAAAACGTATTTTGAGATCACAAACCTGTGAGTTGGATGAGAGATATGATGACTTATGAACTATATATATCATCTATATATATCATCTACATATCTGACTTGCATGCCTAACTACATATGTCAATTCAGAGTAATATTCTCGTATATAATAAATTTATACACATACATACACATATATGTACACACAGCATCCCCATTATATTTTGCTTGTGTTCTACGGTCCCTTCGATAATATGTTTAATAAACTCGTATATTTATCCATTAAAATATTAGTGCTAATATGCATGTAGTTATACATAAATATATTTACATGTATATACAACATACATCACTTATTGATCCCTTTCATAATCCCTTATGTTCAACGGCCCCTATAATTATAAATATATAATATATATATTTATAAATGTGTACTGCTAACATATGTATACAAACATGTATGTGTTTGCATGCATAACAAAACTTCATAGCCTTCACAGTCCCTCGTATTCCCCCTTCCCACACATGATTTCTTCAAAAAATATTATATTGTATGTATTATATATATATTATACCATGTTCGTATACCGATTGTATATAGGGTGTTATATATGTATGTCCCGTTTGTATGTTATATATGTATGTGACGGACCAGCAACGGGTGACGCTATGCCTATATGGTGTCACATATAGCAGTTTTCTTGTATGCTATATGTAACTACATACTTTATATGCTATATGTAACTATATACTTCATATGCTGTATGTAAGATTATAAGATTATAAGTTGGTTTAAGCCTCCATAACCGCTGCAAAAATAGAGCGTATCGAAGAGAGGAAGGAGGAAGGCACCATTTAGTATGGAGATCAAGGAACCGGGAATCTACGCACAAGGTGCACAGAAACAGTAAGCTAAGAAAGAAGTTCATGAAACAAAACAAAAGTAGAAGAAGAAAGTAGTAGGTGCTGGAACACAGGACAGCAGTCAACCGAAAAAAAGATGGTCCTTAACATAACAAAAAGCATTATCATGTCAACAAAAAGAAGGCCCACCTAACTCTCAGCTCGGGACCTCACACAGTCCCCCTGGGAGCGCTGATTCCCATAGATGCAATAGTTGTGTCCCCCTGAGGGGATATGCTATATGTAACTATATACTTTATATGCTATATGTAACTATATACTTTATATGCTATATGTAACTATATACTTTATATGCTATATGTAACTATATACTTTATATGCTATATGTAACTATATACCTTATATGCTATATGTAACTATATACCTTATATGCTATATGTAACTATATACCTTATATGCTATATGTAACTATATACTTTATATGCTATATGTAACTATATACTTTATATGCTATATGTAACTATATACTTTATATGCTATATGTGACTATATACTTTATATGCTATATGTAACTATATACCTTATATGCTATATGTAACTATATACCTTATATGCTATATGTAACTATATACTTTATATGCTATATGTAACTATATACTTTATATGCTATATGTAACTATATACTTTATATGCTATATGTAACTATATACTTTATATGCTATATGTGACTATATACTTTATATGCTATATGTAACTATATACCTTATATGCTATATGTAACTATATACCTTATATGCTATATGTAACATATACCTTATATGCTATATGTAACTATATACCTTATATGCTATATGTAACTATATACCTTATATGCTATATGTAACTATATACCTTATATGCTATATGTAACTATATACCTTATATGCTATATGTAACTATATACCTTATATGCTATATGTAACTACATACCTTATATGCTATATGTATACTTAAGATCAATCATTCCGGTCGATAATCCCCAATTTTTATGTATAATTTGAGAAAGTGTAGGAACTAATTAAAGTATTTCAGTTAAGTGTTCATTTAATTCCCAACACCGGCAACTGAGACAAATTCATTCAGGAACAATTTTAGAAAAAAAAAAGGAAAAAAAATAAAAAAAAATATTTCAATTTTAGTGTTTTTTACTTTCGGAGTTATTCGTAGGAGGTGCTAATTCAATACGAATGTTTTTGAGAAATCTGATGTCGAGACATTCGTCCTGATTTTTAATAATAAAAAACTCTACGGAAAAGGCTCCCAGAATTTAACTAACTCTCAAGTCTTCATATCCAAGCAAAAATTAAACACTAAAAATTTTCCAGAAAAAACTCCCATTAAATAATCATTTTTTTAATCTTTATCTTCATGCAGAAACATAAAAAAATTCTACAGAGAGAATCCCAGTTTTTATTAACCATATCTATGCATACATATATATATATGAGCATAGATATGTACCTATATAAATATGTGTTATATATATATATAACACCAAAAACTGCACATAAAAGGCTCCCAGGATTTAACCATTTCTCAAAGCTCACTGCAATGCCACATTTTTTGCAAAAACCAGCCTGCTCGAGTGTGAGATTTACATCCAAATGTAAAATTACTTTATAACGACACATGTAAGAATGTGAAGCATATCTCCCCACATTCCCTATGTACTTGACTTAGTGTACACAGTTCACTAAGTTGCCCATTCATCTATCCGTAAAAAATGAAATACATTTCATGTCTCGCGGCCCCTCAAAAAATAGCTGTCATCATACGAGGTGATACGTCATCGTACAATTGTACTTCCATATTTCTAAACAGGATAAAAATTCGAGCAGTCAAGTCGATTTCCCTTTTCTACTACTTGCAACCCAACCGAGCCAGCCGTTAACAACCGTGAATAACCGTTAACAACTATGTATAACCGTGAATAACGGTGAACAACTATGTATAACCGTAAATAACGGTGAACAACTATGTATAACCGTGAATAACGGTGAACAACTATGTATAACCGTGAATAACGGTGAACAACTATGTATAACCGTAAATAACGGTGAACAACTATGTATAACCGTAAATAACGGTGAACAACTATGTTTAACCGTAAATAACGGTGAACAACTATGTATAACCGTAAATAACGGTGAACAACTATGTATAACCGTGAATAACGGTGAACAACTATGTTTAACCGTAAATAACGGTGAACAACTATGTATAACCGTAAATAACGGTGAACAACTATGTATAACCGTGAATAACGGTGAACAACTATGTATAACCGTAAATAACGGTGAACAACTATGTATAACCGTAAATAACGGTGAACAACTATGTATAACCGTAAATAACGGTGAACAACTATGTATAACCGTGAATAACGGTGAACAACTATGTATAACCGTAAATAACGGTGAACAACTATGTATAACCGTAAATAACGGTGAACAACTATGTATAACCGTAAATAACGGTGAACAACTATGTATAACCGTAAATAACGGTGAACAACTATGTATAACCGTGAATAACCGTGAATAATCGTGAATAACCGTTAACTATGAATAACCGTGAATAACCGTGAATAACCGTGAATAAAGGTGAACAACTATGAATAACCGTGAATAACCGTTACCAAACGCAGTGAATGTATAAAGGAACGGAATCTGAGAGAGCAAATTGTTGTTTGCTAGAGCTAATGCTAGTGATACTGAAACTCCTATTGAGTCTTTTTGAACGCCAATGAAACCATATTAAACTCTTATTAGACCTTATAAAACTCTTATTAGACCTTATAAAACTCTTATTAGACCTTATAAAACTCTTATTAGACCTTATTAAACTCTTATTAAACTCTTATTAGACCTTATTAAACTCTTATTAAACTCTTATTAAACTCTTATTAAACTCTTATTAAACTCTTATTAAACTCTTATTAAACTCTTATTAAACTCTTATTAAACTCTTATTAAACTCTTATTAAACTCTTATTAAACTCTTATTAAACTCTTATTAAACTCTTATTAAACTCTTATTAAACTCTTATTAAACTCTTATTAAACTCTTATTAAACTCTTATTAAACTCTTATTAAACTCTTATTAAACTCTTATTAAACTCTTATTAAACTCTTATTAAACTCTTATTAAACTCTTATTAAACTCTTATTAAACTCTTATTAAACTCATATTAAACTCTTATTAAACTCTTATTAAACTCTTATTAAACTCTTATTAAACTCTTATTAAACTCTTATTAAACTCTTATCAAACTCTTATCAAACTCTTATCAAACTCTTATCAAACTCTTATCAAACTCTTATCAAACTCTTATCAAACTCTTATCAAACTCTTATCAAACTCTTATCAAACTCTTATCAAACTCTTATCAAACTCTTATCAAACTCTTATCAAACTCTTATCAAACTCTTATCAAACTCTTATCAAACTCTTATCAAACTCTTATCAAACTCTTATCAAACTCTTATCAAACTCTTATCAAACTCTTATCAAACTCTTATCAAACTCTTATCAAACTCTTATCAAACTCTTATCAAACTCTTATCAAACTCTTATCAAACTCTTATTAAACTCTTATTAAACTCTTATTAAACTCTTATTAAACTCTTATTAAACTCTTATTGAACTCTTATTGAACTCTTATTGAACTCTTATTGAACTCTTATTAAACTCTTATTAAACTCTTATTAAACTCTTATTAAACTCTTATTAATTCCTTATTAAACTCTTATTAAACTCTTATTAAACTCTTATTAAACTCTTATTAAACTCTTATTAAACTCTTATTAAACTCTTATTAAACTCTTATTAAACTCTTATTAAACTCTTATTAAACTCTTATTAAACTCTTATTAAACTCTTATTAAACTCTTATTAAACTCTTATTAAACTCTTATTAAACTCTTATTAAACTCTTATTAAACTCTTATTAAACTCTTATTAAACTCTTATTAAACTCTTATTAAACTCTTATTAAACTCTTATTAAACTCTTAATAAACTCTTATTAAACTCTTATTAAACTCTTATTAAACTCTTATTAAACTCTTATTAAACTCTTATTAAACTCTTATTAAACTCTTATTAAACTCTTATTAAACTCTTATTAAACTCTTATTAAACTCTTATTAAACTCTTATTAAACTCTTATCAAACTCTTATCAAACTCTTATCAAACTCTTATCAAACTCTTATCAAACTCTTATCAAACTCTTATCAAACTCTTATCAAACTCTTATCAAACTCTTATCAAACTCTTATCAAACTCTTATCAAACTCTTATCAAACTCTTATCAAACTCTTATCAAACTCTTATCAAACTCTTATCAAACTCTTATCAAACTCTTATCAAACTCTTATCAAACTCTTATCAAACTCTTATCAAACTCTTATCAAACTCTTATCAAACTCTTATCAAACTCTTATCAAACTCTTATTAAACTCTTATTAAACTCTTATTAAACTCTTCTTAAACTCTTATTAAACTCTTATTAAACTCTTATTAAACTCTTATTAAACTCTTATTAAACTCTTCTTAAACTCTTCTTAAACTCTTCTTAAACTCTTATTAAACTCTTATTAAACTCTTATTAAACTCTTATTAAACTCTTATTAAACTCTTATTAAACTCTTATTAAACTCTTATTAAACTCTTATTAAACTCTTATTAAACTCTTATTAAACTCTTATTAAACTCTTATTAAACTCTTATTAAACTCTTATTAAACTCTTATTAAACTCTTATTAAACTCTTATTAAACTCTTATTAAACTCTTATTAAACTCTTATTAAACTCTTATTAAACTCTTATTAAACTCTTATTAAACTCTTATTAAACTCTTATTAAACTCTTATTAAACTCTTATTAAACTCTTATTAAACTCTTATTAAACTCTTATTAAACTCTTATTAAACTCTTATTAAACTCTTATTAAACTCTTATTAAACTCTTATTAAACTCTCATTAAACTCTCATTAAACTCTCATTAAACTCTCATTAAACTCTTATTAAACTCTTATTAAACTCTTATTAAACTCTTATTAAACTCTTATTAAACTCTTATTAAACTCTTATTAAACTCCTATTAAACTCCTATTAAACTCCTATTAAACTCTTATTAAACTCTTATTAAACTCTTAATAAACTCTTAATAAACTCTTAATAAACTCCTAATAAACTCCTAATAAACTCTTATTAAACTCTTATTAAACTCTTATTAAACTCTTATTAAACTCTTATTAAACTCTTATTAAACTCTTATTAAACTCGTATTAAACTCTTATTAAACTCTTATTAAACTCTTATTAAACTCTTATTAAACTCTTATTAAACTCTTATTAAACTCTTATTAAACTCTTATTAAACTCTTATTAAACTCTTATTAAACTCTTATTAAACTCTTATTAAACTCTTATTAAACTCTTATTAAACTTTTATTAAACTCTTATTAAACTTTTATCAAACTCTTATTAAACTCTTATTAAACTCTTATTAAACTCTTATTAAACTCTTATTAAACTCTTATTAAACTCTTATTAAACTTTTATTAAACTCTTATTAAACTTTTATTAAACTCTTATTAAACTCTTATTAAACTCTTATTAAACTCTTATTAAACCTATTAAACCTTATTAAACTCTAATGAAACCTTATTGAACTCTTATTAAACGTTATTAACCTCTTAACAAACTTTAATAAATTCGTATTAAACCATATTTAACTCGTATTAAGGAGAGCGTCTAGCGAAAAAAGGTCTAGGTGGTTCGATTTTTCGTTTTTAAGTCATATTTTATAGAGATTTTTTTCTGTATCTAACGACACGCTTCACTGCTTCAAGTTTATTCGTCTACTACATTTTAGCTGGGAAAATTCCTAAATACTTTATGGAGCTTCTTCCCTTTTTCAATTTTTGTAGTTTGCTGCAACTTCAAATCTCTATATAAAATGAATTATTCAAACGATTTTCACCATTCAATTTGCAAAACGAAGAAAAAAATGTTAGCTTTGAAAGTAAGATCCGAGCATTTTATATTTTTTTTCTCGAAAATATGGTTTTTTTGAGTGTTTTGAAAAATATCTGTAACAAAAAGCTAAAATTAACGATTTTTCAATTTTCCGGCAACCAATAACAAACTTTAGGAAGAATGGGCGGATCGTACTTTTATCGCTAACACTTTTCTCTTCATTTCACAAGTTGAATTGGGAAAATAGATTGATAAATGCTGGAAAAATAGTGATTTGAAAATTCACCCAAAAACTGAAAATTCTCATTTACCCCAAAAATATAAATAATTTCAAAAAAACAACCTAAGCAAAAATGTCTTATAATTCATGCTTACATACAACTACAAAGTCTCACATAAATTGGATAGTAAATTAACACGATGACTTAGTAACTAGACCCTTCCCTCAAACCTTACTAAACTCTTATTAGATCTTACTAAACTCTTATTGAACTCTTATTAGATCTTACTAAACTCTTATTAAACTCTTATTAGATCTTACTAAACTCTTATTGAACTCTTATTAGATCTTACTAAACTCTTATTAAACTCTCATTAGATCTAACTAAACTCTTATTAAACTCTAATTAAATCTTACTAAACTCTTATTAAACTCTTATTAGATCTTACTAAACTCTTATTAAACTCTTATTAGATCTTACTAAACTCTTATTAAACTCTTATTAGATCTTACTAAACTCTTATGAAACTCTTATTAGATCTTACTAAACTCTTATTAAACTCTTATTAGATCTTACTAAACTCTTATTAGATCTTACTAAACTCTTATTAAAGTCTTATTAGATCTTACTAAACTCTTATTAAACTCTTATTAGATCTTACTAAACTCTTATTAAACTCTTATTAGATCTTACTAAACTCTTATTAAACTCTTATTAGATCTTACTAAACTCTTATTGAACTCTTATTAGATCTTACTAAACTCTTATTAAAGTCTTATTAGATCTTACTAAACTCTTATTAAACTCTTATTAGATCTTACTAAACTCTTATTAAACTCTTATTAGATCTTACTAAACTCTTATTAAACTCTTATTAGATCTTACTAAACTCTTATTAGATCTTACTAAACTCTTATTAAACTCTTATTAGATCTTACTAAACTCTTATTAAAGTCTTATTAGATCTTACTAAACTCTTATTAAACTCTTATTAGATCTTACTAAACTCTTATTAAACTCTTATTAGATCTTACTAAACTCTTATTAAAGTCTTATTAGATCTTACTAAACTCTTATTAAACTCTTATTAGATCTTACTAAACTCTTATTAAACTCTTATTAGATCTTACTAAACTCTTATTAAACTCTTATTAGATCTTACTAAACTCTTATTGAACTCTTATTAGATCTTACTAAACTCTTATTGAACTCTTATTAGATCTTACTAAACTCTTATTAAACTCTTATTAGATCTTACTAAACTCTTATTGAACTCTTATTAGATCTTACTAAACTCTTATTAAAGTCTTATTAGATCTTACTAAACTCTTATTAAACTCTAATTAGATCTTACTAAACTCTTATTAAACTCTTATTAGATCTTACTAAACTCTTATTAAACTCTTATTAGATCTTACTAAACTCTTATTAAAGTCTTATTAGATCTTACTAAACTCTTATTAAAGTCTTATTAGATCTTACTAAACTCTTATTAAACTCTTATTAGATCTTACTAAACTCTTATTAAACTCTTATTAGATCTTACTAAACTCTTATTAAACTCTTATTAGATCTTACTAAACTCTTATTAAAGTCTTATTAGATCTTACTAAACTCTTATTAAACTCTTATTAGATCTTACTAAACTCTTATTAAACTTTTATTAGATCTTACTAAACTCTTATTAAACTCTTATTAGATCTTACTAAACTCTTATTAAACTCTTATTAGATCTTACTAAACTCTTATTAAAGTCTTATTAGATCTTACTAAACTCTTATTAAACTCTTATTAGATCTTACTAAACTCTTATTAAACTCTTATTAGATCTTACTAAACTCTTATTAAACTCTTATTAGATCTTACTAAACTCTTATTGAACTCTTATTAGATCTTACTAAACTCTTATTAAAGTCTTATTAGATCTTACTAAACTCTTATTAAACTCTTATTAGATCTTACTAAACTCTTATTGAACTCTTATTAGATCTTACTAAACTCTTATTAGATCTTACTAAACTCTTATTGAACTCTTATTAGATCTTACTAAACTCTTATTAAACTCTTATTAGATCTTACTAAACTCTTATTAAACTCTTATTAGATCTTACTAAACTCTTATTAAACTCTTATTAGATCTTACTAAACTCTAATTAAACCACATCATACTCGCATTAGACCTTAAATGAACCTGTTATTAAACCAGGTTTGTTATGCAACTGATATTAAACCTGCTCGACCGTTCATAACCAACCCATCATGTACCGCTATTGTGTACCTTATGACCTAGGCAAGACTGTGAGGTCCCACCATGTACCGCTATTGTGTACCTTATGACCTAGGCAAGACTGTGAGGTCCCACCATGTACCGCTATTGTGTACCTTATGACCTAGGCAAGACTGTGAGGTCCCACCATGTACCGCTATTGTGTACCTTATGACCTAGGCAAGACTGTGAGGTCCCACCATGTACCGCTATTGTGTACCTTATGACCTAGGGAAGACTGTGAGGTCCCACCATGTACCGCTATTGTGTACCTTATGACCTAGGCAAGACTGTGAGGTCCCACCATGTACCGCTATTGTGTACCTTATGACCTAGGCAAGACTGTGAGGTCCCACCATGTACCGCTATTGTGTACCTTATGACCTAGGCAAGACTGTGAGGTCCCACCATGTACCGCTATTGTGTACCTTATGACCTAGGCAAGACTGTGAGGTCCCACCATGTACCGCTATTGTGTACCCTATGACCTAGGCAAGACTGTGAGGTCCCACCATGTACCGCTATTGTGTACCTTATGACCTAGGCAAGACTGTGAGGTCCCACCATGTACCGCTATTGTGTACCCTATGACCTAGGCAAGACTGTGAGGTCCCACCATGTACCGCTATTGTGTACCTTATGACCTAGGCAAGACTGTGAGGTCCCACCATGTACCGCTATTGTGTACCTTATGACCTAGGCAAGACTGTGAGGTCCCACCATGTACCGCTATTGTGTACCCTATGACCTAGGCAAGACTGTGAGGTCCCACCATGTACCGCTATTGTGTACCTTATGACCTAGGCAAGACTGTGAGGTCCCACCATGTACCGCTATTGTGTACCTTATGACCTAGGCAAGACTGTGAGGTCCCACCATGTACCGCTATTGTGTACCTTATGACCTAGGCAAGACTGTGAGGTCCCACCATGTACCGCTATTGTGTACCTTATGACCTAGGCAAGACTGTGAGGTCCCACCATGTACCGCTATTGTGTACCTTATGACCTAGGCAAGACTGTGAGGTCCCACCATGTACCGCTATTGTGTACCTTATGACCTAGGCAAGACTGTGAGGTCCCACCATGTACCGCTATTGTGTACCTTATGACCTAGGCAAGACTGTGAGGTCCCACCATGTACCGCTATTGTGTACCTTATGACCTAGGCAAGACTGTGAGGTCCCACCATGTACCGCTATTGTGTACCTTATGACCTAGGCAAGACTGTGAGGTCCCACCATGTACCGCTATTGTGTACCTTATGACCTAGGCAAGACTGTGAGGTCCCACCATGTACCGCTATTGTGTACCTTATGACCTAGGCAAGACTGTGAGGTCCCACCATGTACCGCTATTGTGTACCTTATGACCTAGGCAAGACTGTGAGGTCCCACCATGTACCGCTATTGTGTACCTTATGACCTAGGCAAGACTGTGAGGTCCCACCATGTACCGCTATTGTGTACCTTATGACCTAGGCAAGACTGTGAGGTCCCACCATGTACCGCTATTGTGTACCTTATGACCTAGGCAAGACTGTGAGGTCCCACCATGTACCGCTATTGTGTACCTTATGACCTAGGCACGACTGTGAGGTCCCACCATGTACCGCTATTGTGTACCTTATGACCTAGGCAAGACTGTGAGGTCCCACCATGTACCGCTATTGTGTACCTTATGACCTAGGCAAGACTGTGAGGTCCCACCATGTACCGCTATTGTGTACCTTATGACCTAGGCAAGACTGTGAGGTCCCACCATGTACCGCTATTGTGTACCTTATGACCTAGGCAAGACTGTGAGGTCCCACCATGTACCGCTATTGTGTACCCTATGACCTAGGCAAGACTGTGAGGTCCCACCATGTACCGCTATTGTGTACCCTATGACCTAGGCAAGACTGTGAGGTCCCACCATGTACCGCTATTGTGTACCCTATGACCTAGGCAAGACTGTGAGGTCCCACCATGTACCGCTATTGTGTACCTTATGACCTAGGCAAGACTGTGAGGTCCCACCATGTACCGCTATTGTGTACCTTATGACCTAGGCAAGACTGTGAGGTCCCACCATGTACCGCTATTGTGTACCTTATGACCTAGGCAAGACTGTGAGGTCCCACCATGTACCGCTATTGTGTACCTTATGACCTAGGCAAGACTGTGAGGTCCCACCATGTACCGCTATTGTGTACCTCATGACCTAGGCAAGACTGTGAGGTCCCACCATGTACCGCTATTGTGTACCCTATGACCTAGGCAAGACTGTGAGGTCCCACCATGTACCGCTATTGTGTACCCTATGACCTAGGCAAGACTGTGAGGTCCCACCATGTACCGCTATTGTGTACCTTATGACCTAGGCAGGACTGTGAGGTCCCACCATGTACCGCTATTGTGTACCCTATGACCTAGGCAAGACTGTGAGGTCCCACCATGTACCGCTATTGTGTACCTTATGACCTAGGCAAGACTGTGAGGTCCCACCATGTACCGCTATTGTGTACCCTATGACCTAGGCAAGACTGTGAGGTCCCACCATGTACCGCTATTGTGTACCCTATGACCTAGGCGAGACTGTGAGGTCCCACCATGTACCGCTATTGTGTACCTTATGACCTAGGCAAGACTGTGAGGTCCCACCATGTACCGCTATTGTGTACCCTATGACCTAGGCAAGACTGTGAGGTCCCACCATGTACCGCTATTGTGTACCTTATGACCTAGGCAAGACTGTGAGGTCCCACCATGTACCGCTATTGTGTACCCTATGACCTAGGCAAGACTGTGAGGTCCCACCATGTACCGCTATTGTGTACCTTATGACCTAGGCAAGACTGTGAGGTCCCACCATGTACCGCTATTGTGTACCTTATGACCTAGGCAAGACTGTGAGGTCCCACCATGTACCGCTATTGTGTACCTTATGACCTAGGCAAGACTGTGAGGTCCCACCATGTACCGCTATTGTGTACCTTATGACCTAGGCAAGACTGTGAGGTCCCACCATGTACCGCTATTGTGTACCTTATGACCTAGGCAAGACTGTGAGGTCCCACCATGTACCGCTATTGTGTACCTTATGACCTAGGCAAGACTGTGAGGTCCCACCATGTACCGCTATTGTGTACCTTATGACCTAAGCAAGACTGTGAGGTCCCACCATGTACCGCTATTGTGTACCTTATGACCTAGGCAAGACTGTGAGGTCCCACCATGTACCGCTATTGTGTACCTTATGACCTAAGCAAGACTGTGAGGTCCCACCATGTACCGCTATTGTGTACCTTATGACCTAGGCAGGACTGTGAGGTCCCACCATGTACCGCTATTGTGTACCCTATGACCTAGGCAAGACTGTGAGGTCCCACCATGTACCGCTATTGTGTACCTTATGACCTAGGCAAGACTGTGAGGTCCCACCATGTACCGCTATTGTGTACCCTATGACCTAGGCAAGACTGTGAGGTCCCACCATGTACCGCTATTGTGTACCTTATGACCTAGGCAAGACTGTGAGGTCCCACCATGTACCGCTATTGTGTACCCTATGACCTAGGCAAGACTGTGAGGTCCCACCATGTACCGCTATTGTGTACCTTATGACCTAGGCAAGACTGTGAGGTCCCACCATGTACCGCTATTGTGTACCTTATGACCTAGGCAAGACTGTGAGGTCCCACCATGTACCGCTATTGTGTACCTTATGACCTAGGCAAGACTGTGAGGTCCCACCATGTACCGCTATTGTGTACCTTATGACCTAGGCAAGACTGTGAGGTCCCACTATGTACCGCTATTGTGTACCTTATGACCTAGGCAAGACTGTGAGGTCCCACCATGTACCGCTATTGTGTACCTTATGACCTAGGCAAGACTGTGAGGTCCCACCATATACCGCTATTGTGTACCTTATGACCTAGGCAAGACTGTGAGGTCCCACTATGTACCGTTATTGTGTACTCTATGACCTAGGGAAGACTGTGAGGTCCCTAACAAAAACTACCATTATTTGTACCCCATGACCTACGGAAGATTGGTGTCTACCTCCCGCCCTGGAGAAGACTGCGAGGTCCCAACAAGTACCCTAACACCCCAGGGAAGACTGCGAGGTCCCAACAAGTACCCTAACACCCCAGGGAAGACTGCGAGGTCCCAACAAGTACCCTAACACCCCAGGGAAGACTGCGAGGTCCCAACAAGTACCCTAACACCCCAGGGAAGACTGTGAAGTCCCAACAAGTACCCTAACACCCCAGGGAAGACTCTGAAGTCCCAACAAGTACCCTAACACCCCAGGGAAGACTGCGAGGTCCCAACAAGTACCCTAACACCCCAGGGAAGACTGCGAGGTCCCAACAAGTACCCTAACACCCCAGGGAAGACTCTGAAGTCCCAACAAGTACCCTAACACCCTAGGGAAGACTGTGAAGTCCCAACAAGTACCCTAACACCCCGGGGAAGACTGCGAGGTCCCCCAGCACGGACCTGCTTTGGCCATCCTGGCGCCGGTCTTCCTGAAGGAGAATCCATCGTGGGGGGCGGCGACGGTGGGGGGGAGGACGGTGGGGGGCGACTGCGTCATGATGGGGGAGGTGGCTGAGTCTTTGCTGTCGTCCAGGGTCATGGCGGGGGGGGGGGTGTTGTGGGGGACCGGGCTTGTGGTTGGTCAGGTGGTGGGGGGTGCGGGTGGTGATTGGTCAGGAGCTGGGGGTGTGGCGGGGGTGTATTGTGGGACCGGGCCTGTGGTTGGTCAGGTGCTGGAGGGTGCGGGCGGTGATTGGTTAGATGATGGGGGTGTGGCGGGGGTGTAGTTGGGACGGGGACGGTGATTGGTCAAGTGCTGGGGGGGGTGTATGCAGAAATTGGTCACGTGTTTGAAAGTGTGGTGATTGGTCAGGTGATGGGGGTGGCGGGGGAGTGGTTGAGGGAAGTGGGTGGTGATTGGTCAGGGGTGTGGCGGGGGTGTAGCGTGTGACAGGGGCTGTGATTGGTCAGGTGCTTGCGGGTGTGAACGTTGATTGATCAGATGCTGTGATGTGATTGGTCAGTTCCAGGATTGCGGGGGTGATGATTGGTGGATCTCGTGTTGACTTCCGGTAAATATGTGGAGTCCGATAACAATGTTATTATAATGAAGATTGCGAAATAATGTGGGCTATGAGATTGTGGTTGTAAAAAATATGATGAACAAGAAAAGGCAGGTTGGTGCCTTGAATATTACTTTGAAGGAAGTTAATAGCCTGCGATATACCGCAAGTATTTTCCCCAGCGAGGAGCAAAATTACCCCGAAAAGTAGGAATTTACCCTAGAAGTTGCGAAAACGCAGTACGAACTTCCATTTAATTAAAAAAATTACCCCAGGTGAATAAAAGTTACCCTAAGATATCAGATATCGAATGGTCTCGACCTACGAAGTTTGCATGAACAAATTAAAGTGTTCTTATGCGGCTTCTGCTTTCAATGTTATGCAAGAACGTATAGTATTTATTCTTTATAGAATGCAATAACCTATGTGCACTCAAACCTAATATTGAATGTTTTCATTAACATCCATAAATATTGACGTAAAGAGACTATAAGGCAGATATTGTTGTAGCTACAATACGTAGAGACCAGTACAATAATTGTAACCTACCACAATAGATATATAACCTACCACAATAATAATAACCTACCACAATAATAATAACCTACCACAATAGGTATATAACCTATCACAATAGATATGATCTACCACAATATATATAACCTACCGCAATATATATAACCTACCACAATAGATATAACCTACCACAATATGTATATAACCTACCACAATATATAACCCACCACGCTAAGTTTATAACCTACCACAAGAAGTGTTTAAGTACGGTACAACAATTGTAGTTAGCTCAGCTACAGGCTACACTGGTCCGCGTCTCCGAGAAGGTAGTCAGAATGTCGTGGCTTGATTTGTACTATATTTCAGCTCTTTGTAACCTAATCAAGAATCGAGCTTTGGGTTATTTTAAACCTCAAGAAAACTGATTATTTTTTTTCTAATACTTTTGAATTATCTCACTATTATTATTTTCAAATCTTTGCAATTTACCCAAAATTGAAACTATCTGATGTTTTAAAGTTTTTTCGTATAAAGTTTTTTAAGCAACGGCTTGCATAAATATTCTCTCAACTTTTTTATAAAATTTGTATTTATAATATAATTGTTGGTTTGATTGCTTTCGGATGTTTGAGTGTTTTTTTTGTGGGCACAAGTGCAAGTAATGTCAAAATTGACTTGAAGGTTGACTTGGGGTTGACAAAAGGCAAGCTGGTCCAGAAACTTTTTCCCTAGATGCAGCTGTAAAAATTCAGATTAAACTATTTCAGCAAATACAACACTAGCACTGCAACAGCATTAGCAGTTTCAGTAAATCACCAAAACCTCGAGTTATTATAAAATTAAAATTCCTGTATAAAATTTTTTGGAATAAGCGAGAAATTTTTTGTGTATAATCACTAAATACCGGAACGATTTTTCTAGAAACTTCCCTAAAAATCCAAACTTTGTTAAGTTAATAATTGAACTGGAGCTCAAGTCGGCAAAAGTTACCCTAAAGGATTTTTCTACCCGAAATTTGGAGGCAATTCAGAAATTTCGGGGACTGCAATATTGGGGTGGGAACTTTTTGTAATTATTTATTATTTTCTGGAATATCCTTGGAATATCGCGTGAATTTCAAGCTAAGTTTTCGGAAATTCTGGGTAAAATCTACGCAAGTTTAGGGTTATGTAAATTTTTGGAAACTTTGAATTTGTCCCGAACTGCTCGAGAAAGATTGCTAGTTTTGATTGGCCAGACAATCTGCTGGTCGGTACTACACACAAAATAAAATTTTGTAGAGACAACTTACATATGTGACCTACCTTCGTCAAGTGATATTTAAATACTTTTTAGCATCACCCGAGCCTTCTTCTTCAAAAGTAAGTCTTTTGTAACACCTACTCACAATAAGTACTCCAAAAATTCGCCACTAGAATGATTTAATAAAAATTCTGATTCTTATTTTCTACGTCACAACGGCACGGAAACGAACAAGTTCCTCCCAATTTTTACCCTAGAAATGTTTTAACCAGAATTTTTACCCTAAATGTAACAACCAATTTTTACCCTAAAAATGTTGCAGCCAGAATTTCTACCCTAACAAACTTGACGAGTAAAAGTTACCCCAGAAGCACTAAAGTTACCCCAGAAGCGAGTGCAGTGCGGCATAAGTTGAGTGCAGTTAATGGGGCTGCTGTGAGGAACCAAGTCCATTTAGGGTAAAAGCCTCGGGGTCTGGGGTAAAAAGCGTGAAAAAAATACGTTTTTGAGATTGAAGAAATATAATTTTTCCAATTTTTGAAGAAATTCAATTTTTTCAATTTTTTGAAATTGAAGAAATTTATTGAAGGGAAAGTGGAACGTAAAACCGACGAGGAAGAAGAAGAAGAAAATGACAGAAGATGACCAACAAAAAAAGGCGCGGGTTCAAAAGGAAGCTAATTTGCCAGGAAAAAAATAGTTTGGGAAATTTTGGGTTTTCAGTGGAAGTGAAAATTTGAGGATGTCTGCTATAAAAAACCGTCCGTGTTTTGCTCAAGACTTTTTCAATGAAAGTCAATGAATGAAATATGAATGAATGGGGCAAGATTTAATGAGAATTATGAATGAATGGGACAAGATGTTAGAAATATGAATGAATGGGACAGGATTTAATGGTAATTATGAATAAACTGGACACAATTTGTCGTGGAATTAATATATTTTGTGGTGTTATGGTAGTAACACTTCTGGTACTAGTGGTGGTGGTTGTGGTGGTGGTGGTGGTGGTGGTGGTGGTTGGTGGGTTGGAGTTAGAAGCGATCTGCAAGAAATAGAAGCACAATATAATTAGCTCGCTTTTCTAACATACGCAGAGAAATCAATAAACAAAAAACAAAATATGACAACAACTGTAAGCATAATGAAAACAACACGCAGGTACAAAGGCAAAATAATTACCCTAAAACCAAAGGTCAAAACTGCCTTTGTCCCAACCCTATACTTATTACAAGGGAGATGCTGGTATCCTACATGAATCTTGGATTCAATAGAATGGAATCGAATCTTCAGTTGAATAGAATTGAATCATCAACAAAGAAGGTCAATTTGTCTTAGTTAGCAAGTTCAATAAAAAGTCAAGGGTAAAAACCAAAGAAGTCCACATAGTTTAAAAAAATTTTTTTTAACCACAATTCTTTTTAAAAACAGTGTGAACTTCTTTGGCTGTTGCCCTTAACTTTTTATTGAATCTTCAATTGAATTATGAGAGGGCGATAATTAGGTAGCAGCTAGGTAGGTTAGTAGCACAAGTAGGTGTGAATGAAAGGGAATACTGGTAGTTAAGTACCTAGTGCATGCTGCAAAGACTAGTTGATATATTGTGACACTAGTTAATATATAACAGTATATCTATTGTAATTTGGTATATTGGTAGTTCTGGTACTAGCTTATCATAACTAGCTGGAACAGCAGTAGTTCACTATACTTTCTGCCATTTTTGCACGGTGACTATCGTACTAGTGCTCATTCATCAAGTTGATATATAACTTTATCGGAAACTCATCAATGACAACCCCTCAATGACAACCCCTCAATGACAACCCCTCAATGACAACCCCTCTATGACAGCCCCTCTATGACAACCCTTCAATGACAACCCCTCAATGACAACCCCTCTATGACAACCCCTCAATGACAACCCCTCAATGACAACCCCTCTATGACAACCCCTCTATGACAACCCCTCAATGACAACCCCTCTATGACAACCCCTCTATGACAACCCCTCAATGACAACCCCTCAATGACAACCCCTCAATGACAACCCCTCTATGACAACCTCTCTATGACAACCCCTCAATGACAACCCCTCAATGACAACCCCTCAATGACAACCTCTCTATGACAACCTCTCTATGACAACCCCTCTATGACAACCCCTCTATGACAACCTCTCTATGACAACCCCTCAATGACAACCCCTCAATGACAACCTCTCTATGACAACCCCTCAATGACAACCCCTCAATGACAACCCCTCAATGACAACGCCTCAATGACAACCTCTCTATGACAACCCCTCAATGACAACCCCTCAATGACAACCCCTCAATGATAACCTCTCTATGACAACCTCTCTATGACAACCCCTCTATGACAACCCCTCTATGACAACCCCTCAATGACAACCCCTCAATGACAACCCCTCTATGACAACCCCTCTATGACAACCCCTCTATGACAACCCCTCTATGACAACCCCTCTATGACAACCCCTCAATGACAACCCCTCTATGACAACCCCTCTATGACAACCCCTCAATGACAACCCCTCTATGACAACCCCTCTATGACAACCCCTCTATGACAACCCCTCTATGACAACCCCTCTATGACAACCCCTCTATGACAACCCCTCAATGACAACCCCTCAATGACAACCCCTCAATGACAACCCCTCTATGACAACCCCTCTATGACAACCCCTCAATGACAACCCCTCTATGACAACCCCTCTATGACAACCCCTCTATGACAACCCCTCAATGACAACCCCTCTATGACAAACTCTCTATGACAACCCCTCAATGACAACCCCTCTATGACAACCCCTCTATGACAACCCCTCAATGACAACCCCTCTATGACAACCCCTCAATGACAACCCCTCTATGACAACCCCTCTATGACAACCCATCAATGACAACCCCTCTATGACAACCTCTCTATGACAACCCCTCTATGACAACCCCTCTATGACAACCCCTCTATGACAACCCCTCTATGACAACCCCTCAATGACAACCCCTCTATGACAACCCCTCTATGACAACCCCTCAATGACAACCCCTCTATGACAACCCCTCTATGACAACCCCTCAATGACAACCCCTCAATGACAACCCCTCTATGACAACCCCTCAATGACAACCCCTCTATGACAACCCCTCTATGACAACCCCTCAATGACAACCCCTCTATGACAACCCCTCTATGACAACCCCTCTATGACAACCCCTCAATGACAACCCCTCTATGACAACCCCTCTATGACAACCCCTCTATGACAACCCCTCAATGACAACCCCTCAATGACAACCCCTCTATGACAACCCCTCTATGACAACCCCTCAATGACAACCCCTCTATGACAACCCCTCTATGACAACCCCTCAATGACAACCCCTCAATGACAACCCCTCTATGACAACCTCTCTATGACAACCCCTCAATGACAACCCCTCTATGACAACCCCTCAATGACAACCCCTCTATGACAACCCCTCTATGACAACCCCTCAATGACAACCCCTCAATGACAACCCCTCTATGACAACCCCTCAATGACAACCCCTCTATGACAACCTCTCTATGACAACCCCTCTATGACAACCCCTCAATGACAACCCCTCAATGACAACCCCTCTATGACAACCCCTCTATGACAACCCCTCAATGACAACCCCTCAATGACAACCCCTCTATAACAACCCCTCAATGACAACCCCTCAATGACAACCCCTCTATGACAACCCCTCAATGACAACCCCTCTATGACAACCCCTCAATGACAACCCCTCTATGACAACCCCTCAATGACAACCCCTCTATGACAACCCCTCAATGACAACCCCTCAATGACAACCCCTCTATGACAACCCCTCAATGACAACCCCTCTATGACAACCCCTCTATGACAACCCCTCTATGACAACCCCTCTATGGCAACCCCTCTATGACAACCCCTCTATGACAACCCCTCTATGACAACCCCTCAATGACAACCCCTCAATGACAACCCCTCTATGACAACCCCTCTATGACAACCCCTCAATGACAACCCCTCTATGACAACCCCTCAATGACAACCCCTCAATGACAACCCCTCAATGACAACCCCTCAATGACAACCCCTCTATGACAACCCCTCTATGACAACCCCTCTATGACAACCCCTCAATGACAACCCCTCTATGACAACCCCTCAATGACAACCCCTCAATGACAACCCCTCAATGACAACCCCTCAATGACAACCCCTCAATGACAACCCCTCTATGACAACCCCTCAATGACAACCCCTCAATGACAACCCCTCAATGACAACCCCTCTATGACAACCCCTCTATGACAACCCCTCTATGACAACCCCTCAATGACAACCCCTCTATGACAACCCCTCTATGACAACCCTTCAATGACAACCCCTCAATGACAACCCCTCAATGACAACCCCTCAATGACAACCCCTCTATGACAACCCCTCAATGACAACCCCTCTATGACAACCCCTCAATGACAACCCCTCAATGACAACCCCTCTATGACAACCCCTCTATGACAACCCCTCTATGACAACCCCTCTATGACAACCCCTCTATGACAACCCCTCTATGACAACCCCTCAATGACAACCCCTCTATGACAACCCCTCTATGACAACCCCTCAATGACAACCCCTCAATGACAACCCCTCAATGACAACCCTCAATGACAACCCCTCTATGACAACCCCTCTATGACAACCCCTCTATGACAACCCCTCTATGACAACCCCTCAATGACAACCCCTCTATGACAACCCCTCTATGACAACCCCTCAATGACAACCCCTCAATGACAACCCCTCAATGACAACCCCTCAATGACAACCCCTCTATGACAACCCCTCTATGACAACCCCTCTATGACAACCCCTCAATGACAACCCCTCTATGACAACCCCTCTATGACAACCCCTCTATGACAACCCCTCAATGACAACCCCTCAATGACAACCCCTCAATGACAACCCCTCAATGACAACCCCTCTATGACAACCCCTCAATGACAACCCCTCTATGACAACCCCTCAATGACAACCTCTCTATGACAACCCCTCTATGACAACCCCTCAATGACAACCCCTCTATGACAACCCCTCAATGACAACCCCTCTATGAAAACCCCTCAATGACAACCCCCCTATGACAACCCCTCTATGACAACCCTCAATGACAACCCCTCAATGACAACCCCTCAATGACAACCCCTCAATGACAACCCCTCTATGACAACCCCTCTATGACAACCCCTCAATGACAACCCCTCAATGACAACCCCTCAATGACAACCCCTCAATGACACCCCTCAATGACAACCCCTCTATGACAACCCCTCAATGACAACCCCTCAATGACAACCCCTCAATGAAACCCCCCAATGACAACCCCCAATGACAACCCCTCAATGACAACCCCTCAATGACAACCCCTCAATGACAACCCCTCAATGACAACCCCTCAATGACAACCCCTCTATGACAACCCCTCAATGACAACCCCTCAATGACAACCCCTCAATGACAACCCCTCAATGACAACCCCTCTATGACAACCCCTCAATGACAACCCCTCTATGACAACCCCTCTATGACAACCCTCAATGACAACCCCTCTATGACAACCCCTCTATGACAACCCCTCAATGACAACCCCTCAATGATAACCCCTCTATGACAACCCCTCTATGACAACCCCTCTATGACAACCCCTCTATGACAACCCCTCTATGACAACCCCTCAATGACAACCCCTCTATGACAACCCCTCTATGACAACCCCTCGATGACAACCCCTCTATGACAACCCCTCTATGACAACCCCTCTATGACAACCCCTCTATGACAACCCCTCTATGACAACCCCTCTATGACAACCCCTCTATGACAACCCCTCAATGACAACCCCTCTATGACAACCCCTCTATGACATCCCCTCAATGACAACTCCTCAATGACAACTCCTCAATGACAATCCCTCAATGACAACCCCTCAATGACAACCCCTCTATGACAACCCCTCAATGACAACCCCTCTATGACAACCCCTCAATGACAACTCCTCAATGACAATCCCTCAATGACACCCCTCAATGACAACCCCTGTATGACAACCCCTCAATGACAACCCCTCTATGACAACCCCTCTATGACAACCCCTCTATGACAACCCCTCAATGACAACCCCTCAATGACAACCCCTCTATGACAACCCCTCTATGACAACCCCTCTATGACAACCCCTCTATGACAACCCCTCAATGACAACCCCTCTATGACAACCCCTCTATGACATCCCTCAATGACAACTCCTCAATGACAATCCCTCAATGACAACCCCTCAATGACAACCCCTCTATGACAACCCCTCAATGACAACCCCTCTATGACAACCCCTCTATGACAACCCCTCAATGACAACCCCTCAATGACAACCCCTCTATGACAACCCCTCTATGACATCCCCTCAATGACAACTCCTCAATGACAATCCCTCAATGACAACCCCTCAATGACAACCCCTCTATGACAACCCCTCAATGGCAACCCCTCTATGACAACCCCTCAATGACAACTCCTCAATGACAATCCCTCAATGACAACCCCTCAATGACAACCCCTCTATGACAACCCCCTCAATGACAACCCCTCTATGACAACCTCTCTATGACAACCCCTCTATGACAACCCCTCTATGACAACCCCTCAATGACAACCCCTCTATGACAACCCCTCTATGACATCCCCTCAATGACAACTCCTCAATGACAATCCCTCAATGACAACCCCTCAATGACAACCCCTCAATGACAACCCCTCTATGACAACCCCTCTATGACAACCCCTCTATGACATTCCCTCAATGACAACTCCTCAATGACAATCCCTCAATGACAACCCCTCAATGACAACCCCTCTATGACAACCCCTCAATGACAACCCCTCTATGACAACCCCTCTATGACAACCCCTCTATGACAACCCCTCTATGACAACCCCTCAATGACAACCCCTCAATGACAACCCCTCTATGACAACCCCTCTATGACAACCCCTCTATGACAACCCCTCAATGACACCCCTCAATGACAACCCCTCTATGACAACCCCTCTATGACAACCCCTCAATGACAACCCCTCTATGACAACCCCTCTATGACATCCCCTCAATGACAACTCCTCAATGACAATCCCTCAATGATAACTCCCCAGTCATAACTCCCCAGTCATAACTCCCCAGTCATAACTCCCCAGTCATAACTCCCCAGTCATAACCCCTCAGCCATAACCCCTCAGCCATAACCCCTCAGCCATAACCCCTCAGCCATAACCCCTCAGTCATAATTTATTGGTTTTATAAATTCATTCAAAAAAATACCTAACTATGCACCCAAATCAAAACTATGAGGTAAAAGCACTGATGAATTAAAAATTCCATGAGCTATGCTTTCGTAGGTGTAAAATGATTCAAAAACTCTACGGAAAAGACTCCCAGTATTTAACTATCTCTAAAACCACAACTCTAAGCAAAACTTTCGTGAAAAACTCTTACGGAAAAGACTCCCAGTACTTAACTATCTCTAAAACCACAACTCTAAGCAAAACTTTCGTGAAAAACTCTACGGAAAAGACTCCCAGTATTTAACTATCTCTAAAACCACAACTCTAAGCAAAACTTTCATTGAAAACTCTACGGAAAAGACTCCCAGTACTTAACTATCTCTAAAACCACAACTCTAAGCAAAACTTTCGTGAAAAACTCTACGGAAAAGACTCCCAGTATTTAACTATCTCTAAAACCACAACTCTAAGCAAAACTTTCATTGAAAACTCTACGGAAAAGACTCCCAGTACTTAACTATCTCTAAAACCACAACTCTAAGCAAAACTTTCATGAAAAATTCTACGGAAAAGACTCCCAGTATTTACCTATCTCTAAAACCACAACTCTAAGCAAACTTTCATTCAAAACTCTACGGAAAAGACTCCCAGTATTTAACTATCTCTAAAACCACAACTCTAAGCAAAAAGTTAAGTTTACAAAACTCTACGGAAAACACTCTAGATTTTAAATTTGTGTTATCTAAGCATCTCTTAAATCCTTACCCTTGAGCTATCCCTCACTAAACTCAACTGAGTTTGTGAATGAATATTCCAGTCTTTGTACATGGTATTTTATGAATTGATGTATTTCCTGAATGGTATTTTCTATCGTGATTTCTGAATGATATCGGTGTGGTATTTTCTGAATGATGTAGGTGTGGTATTTTCTGAATTAATATAACATCTTGTGAATTAGAACTTCTTATATATATATAAATATTATTCCTAAGGGTATGCCGTATATGATCAGCAGTGAAAGTTCCATACGACTATCAAAGGTGATGACAATTTAATGCATTTTATTTCAATTTGGCTAGGTATTTTTTAACAAATGGTAATTCCATATACAATTTTAGGAAAAATGATAATAGATATTTGTTTAGGGATCACTCGTAATACTTGATACTTTGGTGAAGGGCTAAAATTATTCAATGGTATTTAAGATATAGTGATCATAAAAACAAGTTTAATATGCATTACTTAATATCAGTATTTTATATTGTTGAGGATATAATGATTATATATGTAAGTTTGAGACTTGTTCCTTAATATCAGTACTTCGTTTTATTTGCGATATATACTTTTCATGAGAAATTCTCAATACTTCAAGAGGGGTCAAGAAGTATTCTATGCTTTTGCACCGACACTAATATTTATCATAGTCCATTTTCGTGGGTAAACTACAAAATTTGAAGTGCATTACGGAGGTTGGGGGGGAGGGGGGGGGGGGGGAGTAGGTATCCTAGATACAGGGAAAGAAAAAAACAAATAAAAACTCGCAAAAAGAAAAATTTGGAAAAAATCTCAGAAAAAAACTAAACAAAGGCCGAGTAAAAAGACGTAGAAAGAAAGAAAGAAAGAAAGTGCGTATTACCTACAGAAAATGAAGAATAGCTAAATAAAGGAGGAAAGAAATTAGGAAAGAAAGTAGGAAAGAAAGATAGAGAGAAAGAAAGAAATAGAAGAGCTACGGCATAGTTCATAAAAAGCATGACTTAATAGCTATGTCGTGCTTAGAGGTCACAATATAATTCACTATCATTGTAATAAACAAGAAATTGTTCTAGCGATGCTAGATCAGAGTTTAGTTAGTAAGCGGTGCACATACAGGTAGCTAAAGCGTTATACTAGACACGTTACCTGACTTTGATGTGTCGTCCCACGTAGCTATTCAGAATAGGACTTACTTGGTTATTACTATAACTAGAACTTACCTGGTTAACACAACTATGAATTGAACTTACTTGGATACTACTATGGATGTAACTTACCTGGTTACGGGAGCTGCCTTATAATCAAATAGACAGCGCGTTAAAATGGACAATATCTAATATATAATCATCAATAAACACCAAAAATGTCTGTATAAATGTATAAAAATTAAAAATGTATCCACAGGTTCGAAATTTTAATTATTTGTATCTATGATATTGTGGGATAGTTTTAGTTCAGGCATATATGTTCAAATCATTTATATCCCACGCCAGGTGTTCGAAACTAAATCTATGAATCATTATTTCTATATATTATAAAAGCACACATGTCCCTTATTTATGTATATAAATAAAACATCGTTACTCTCTAAATAAATCTCAAGTGTCTCCATGAATTTAGGAGTAAATGAATATACATTTTTTTGCGTATTATTTTTAAATGTTATTAAAATGTGGCTCTGTTTGCTCTATTGTATGTGGCTCTGTTTGCTCGGTTGTATCACAGACACCATTCGAATGATACAAAAAAAACTGGCATGCCCTCATTTGTTTATAATTAAAAGAAATAACACTAATAACAATATAATGGTACCATGAAAATTTACCACCATTTTTTAAGGAAAATGGAGCTTAATGCTAGCAAAAGATGCAGCAAACATATACGTTTATTGTTGCTAACATGTGTCTTGTTTTACACGACTTATAATTCATGTGTAAACGATATATTTGTGATTTATTAATATTTTTTTTAATTTTCTCCGTCCATCTTTCCATCCTTCCATCCATCTGTCCATCCCTCCGTCCATCTGTCCATCCCTCCGTCCATCTGCCCATCCCTCCGTCCATCTGCCCATCCCTCCGTCCATCTGCCCATCCCTCCGTCCATCTGCCCATCCCTCCGTCCATCTGCCCATCCCTCCGTCCATCTGCCCATCCCTCCGTCCATCTGCCCATCCCTCCGTCCATCTGCCCATCCCTCCGTCCATCTGCCCATCCCTCCGTCCATCTGTCCATCCCTCCGTCCATCTGTCCATCCCTCCGTCCATCTGCCCATCCCTCCGTCCATCTGCCCATCCCTCCGTCCATCTGCCCATCCCTCCGTCCATCTGCCCATCCCTCCGTCCATCTGCCCATCCCTCCGTCCATCTGCCCATCCCTCCGTCCATCTGCCCATCCCTCCGTCCATCTGCCCATCCCTCCGTCCATCTGTCCATCCCTCCGTCCATCTGTCCATCCCTCCGTCCATCTGCCCATCCCTCCGTCCATCTGCCCATCCCTCCGTCCATCTGCCCATCCCTCCGTCCATCTGCCCATCCCTCCATCCATCTGCCCATCCCTCCGTCCATCTGCCAATCCCTCCGTCCATCTGCCCATCCCTCCGTTCATCTGTCCATCCCTCCGTCCATCTGTCCATCCCTCCGTCCATCTGTCCATCCCTCCGTCCATCTGCCCATCCCTCCGTCCATCTGTCCATCCCTCCGTCCACCTATCCATCCCTCCGTCCACCTATCCATCCCTCCGTCCACCTATCCATCCCTCCGTCCACCTATCCATCCCTCCGTCCACCTATCCATCCCTCCGTCCATCTGCCCATCCCTCCGTCCATCTGTCCATCCCTCCGTCCACCTATCCATCCCTCCGTCCATCTGTCCATCCCTCCGTCCACCTATCCATCCTTCCGTCCACCTATCCATCCCTCCGTCCATCTGCCCATCCCTCCGTCCATCTGCCCATCCCTCCGTCCATCTGTCCATCCCTCCGTCCACCTGTCCATCCCTCCGTCCACTTGTCCATCCCTCCATCCATCTGTCCATCCCTCCGTCCATCTGCCAATCCCTCCGTCCATCTGCCCATCCCTCCGTTCATCTGTCCATCCCTCCGTCCATCTGTCCATCCCTCCGTCCATCTGTCCATCCCTCCGTCCATCTGCCCATCCCTCCGTCCATCTGTCCATCCCTCCGTCCACCTATCCATCCCTCCGTCCACCTATCCATCCCTCCGTCCACCTATCCATCCCTCCGTCCACCTATCCATCCCTCCGTCCATCTGTCCATCCCTCCGTCCATCTGCCCATCCCTCCGTCCATCTGTCCATCCCTCCGTCCACCTATCCATCCCTCCGTCCATCTGTCCATCCCTCCGTCCACCTATCCATCCTTCCGTCCACCTATCCATCCCTCCGTCCATCTGCCCATCCCTCCGTCCATCTGCCCATCCCTCCGTCCATCTGTCCATCCCTCCGTCCACCTGTCCATCCCTCCGTCCACTTGTCCATCCCTCCATCCATCTGTCCATCCCTCCGTCCATCTGTCCATCCCTCCGTCCATCTGCCCATCCCTCCGTCCATCTGTCCATCCCTCCGTCCACCTATCCATCCCTCCGTCCACCTATCCATCCCTCCGTCCACCTATCCATCCCTCCGTCCATCTGCCCATCCCTTAGTCCACCTGTCCATCCTTCCGTCCACCTGTCCATCCCTCCGTCCACCTGTCCATCCCTCCGTCCACCTGTCCATCCCTCCGTCCACCTGTCCATCCCTCCGTCCACCTATCCCTCCCTCCGTCCACCTATCCATCCCTCCGTCCATCTGCCCATCCCTCCGTCCACCTGTCCATCCCTCCGTCCACCTGTCCATCCCTCCGTCCACCTGTCCATCCCTCCGTCCACCTGTCCATCCCTCCGTCCACCTGTCCATCCCTCCGTCCACCTATCCATCCCTCCGTCCACCTATCCATCCCTCCGTCCACCTATCCATCCCTCCGTCCATCTGCCCATCCCTCCGTCCATCTGTCCATCCCTCCGTCCAACTGTCCATCCCTCCGTCCATCTGCCCATCCCTCCGTCCATCTGCCCATCCCTCCGTCCATCTGCCCATCCCTCCGTCCATCTGCCCATCCCTCCGTCCACCTATCCATCCCTCCGTCCATCTGTCCATCCCTCCGTCCACCTGCCCATCCCTCCGTCCATCTGTCCATCCCTCCGTCCATCTGCCCATCCCTCCGTCCATCTGTCCATCCCTCCGTCCAACTGTCCATCCCTCCGTCCATCTGCCCATCCCTCCGTCCATCTGCCCATCCCTCCGTCCATCTGCCCATCCCTCCGTCCATCTGCCCATCCCTCCGTCCATCTGCCCATCCTTCCGTCCACCTGTCCATCCCTCCGTCCACCTGTCCATCCCTCCGTCCACCTGTCCATCCCTCCGTCCATCTGCCCATCCCTCCGTCCACCTGTCCATCCCTCCGTCCATCTGTCCATCCCTCCGTCCATCTGTCCATCCCTCCGTCCATCTGCCCATCCCTCCGTCCATCTGTCCATCCCTCCGTCCAACTGTCCATCCCTCCGTCCATCTGCCCATCCCTCCGTCCATCTGCCCATCCCTCCGTCCATCTGTCCATCCCTCCGTCCATCTGTCCATCCCTCCGTCCATCTGTCCATCCCTCCGTCCATCTGTCCATCCCTCCGTCCATCTGCCCATCCCTCCGTCCATCTGTCCATCCCTCCGTCCAACTGTCCATCCCTCCGTCCATCTGCCCATCCCTCCGTCCACCTGTCCATCCCTCCGTCCACCTGTCCATCCCTCCGTCCATCTGTCCATCCCTCCGTCCACCTGTCCATCCCTCCGTCCACCTGTCCATCCCTCCGTCCATCTGTCCATCCCTCCGTCCACCTGTCCATCCACCTGTCCATCCCTCCGTCCATCTGTCCATCCCTCCGTCCATCTGTCCATCCCTCCGTCCATCTGTCCATCCCTCCGTCCATCTGTCCATCCCTCCGTCCATCTGCCCAACATGACATGACCTCATACCACAAACAGGTTCACCTTCGTACCGCACTTCAATGGACTAAAAAAAGCCGTCGTCCGAAATAAATAAACAAAAATATATGAAAAAAATAAACTTCAGGTCTGTTGCTGCTCTTCAAGAAAATAAGGGCCAATCAACACAAGCGATTCGAGATCGACCAATCAGGGCGCGGATAAGTGATGCATCAAAAGCCATCAGCCAATGGGAGCGCGTCTTTCATGAAGTCACCGGCGGCAGCAGCCAATGGCAGGGCAGCTTTAGGGTGACGTCACGAGAGCTCGACCAATCAGGGGCCAGCTGCAGAATGACGTCATGAGTAGATCAACCAATTAGAAGCGAGCATTAGGGTGACGTCAGATCTTTATCAGCCAATCAGCGATCGATGAAAGCCAGGATGAAGGAGATGCGATAGAGGAGATGATGGAGGGCGTTAAATTTATATGAGGGCTTTAATTAGCCTGCCTTTGTGGGGCCAGGCAAGCCAGGCAAGCCAGGCAAGCCAGGCAAGCCAGGCAAGCCAGGCAAGCCAGGCAAGCCAGGCAAGCCAGGCAAGCCAGGCAAGCCAGGCAAGCCAGTCGGGCAAGCCAGTCGGGCAAGCCAGTCGGGCAAGCCAGTCAGGCAAGCCAGTCAGGCAAGCCAGTCAGGCAAGCCAGTCAGGCAAGCCAGTCAGGCAAGCCAGTCAGGCAAGCCAGTCAGGCAAGCCAGTCAGGCAAGCCAGTCGGGCAAGCCAGTCGGGCAAGCCAGTCGGGCAAGCCAGTCGGGCAAGCCAGTCGGGCAAGCCAGTCGGGCAAGCCAGTCGGGCAAGCCAGTCAGGCAAGCCAGTCAGGCAAGCCAGTCAGGCAAGCCAGTCAGGCAAGCCAGTCAGGCAAGCCAGTCGGGCAAGCCAGTCGGGCAAGCCAGTCGGGCAAGCCAGTCGGGCAAGCCAGTCGGGCAAGCCAGTCGGGCAAGCCAGTCGGGCAAGCCAGTCTAAATAAGTTCATATCTAAATAAGTTCACATCTAAATAAGTTCACATCTAAATAAGTTCACATCTAAATAAGTTCACATCTAAATAAGTTCACATCTAAATAAGTTCACATCTAAATAAGTTCACATCTAAATAAGTTCACATCTAAATAAGTTCACATCTAAATAAGTTCACATCTAAATAAGTTCACATCTAAATAAGTTCACATCTAAATAAGTTCACATCTAAATAAGTTCACATCTAAATAAGTTCACATCTAAATAAGTTCACATCTAAATAAGTTCACATCTAAATAAGTTCACATCTAAATAAGTTCACATCTAAATAAGTTCACATCTAAATAAGTTCACATCTAAATAAGTTCACATCTAAATAAGTTCACATCTAAATAAGTTCACATCTAAATAAGTTCACATCTAAATAAGTTCACATCTAAATAAGTTCACATCTAAATAAGTTCACATCTAAATAAGTTCACATCTAAATAAGTTCACATCTAAATAAGTTCACATCTAAATAAGTTCACATCTAAATAAGTTCACATCTAAATAAGTTCACATCTAAATAAGTTCACATCTAAATAAGTTCACATCTAAATAAGTTCACATCTAAATAAGTTCACATCTAAATAAGTTCACATCTAAATAAGTTCACATCTAAATAAGTTCACATCTAAATAAGTTCACATCTAAATAAGTTCACATCTAAATAAGTTCACATCTAAATAAGTTCACATCTAAATAAGTTCACATCTAAATAAGTTCACATCTAAATAAGTTCACATCTAAATAAGTTCACATCTAAATAAGTTCACATCTAAATAAGTTCACATCTAAATAAGTTCACATCTAAATAAGTTCACATCTAAATAAGTTCACATCTAAATAAGTTCACATCTAAATAAGTTCACATCTAAATAAGTTCACATCTAAATAAGTTCACATCTAAATAAGTTCACATCTAAATAAGTTCACATCTAAATAAGTTCACATCTAAATAAGTTCACATCTAAATAAGTTCACATCTAAATAAGTTCACATCTAAATAAGTTCACATCTAAATAAGTTCACATCTAAATAAGTTCACATCTAAATAAGTTCACATCTAAATAAGTTCACATCTAAATAAGTTCACATCTAAATAAGTTCATATCTAAATAAGTTCACATCTAAATAAGTTCACATCTAAATAAGTTCACATCTAAATAAGTTCACATCTAAATAAGTTCACATCTAAATAAGTTCACATCTAAATAAGTTCACATCTAAATAAGTTCACATCTAAATAAGTTCACATCTAAATAAGTTCACATCTAAATAAGTTCACATCTAAATAAGTTCACATCTAAATAAGTTCATATCTAAATAAGTTCACATCTAAATAAGTTCACATCTAAATAAGTTCACATCTAAATAAGTTCACATCTAAATAAGTTCACATCTAAATAAGTTCACATCTAAATAAGTTCATATCTAAATAAGTTCACATCTAAATAAGTTCACATCTAAATAAGTTCACATCTAAATAAGTTCACATCTAAATAAGTTCACATCTAAATAAGTTCACATCTAAATAAGTTCATATCTAAATAAGTTCACATCTAAATAAGTTCACATCTAAATAAGTTCACATCTAAATAAGTTCACATCTAAATAAGTTCACATCTAAATGAGTTCACATCTAAATAAGTTCACATCTAAATAAGTTCACATCTAAATAAGTTCATATCTAAATAAGTTCACATCTAAATAAGTTCACATCTAAATAAGTTCACATCTAAATAAGTTCACATCTAAATAAGTTCACATCTAAATAAGTTCACATCTAAATAAGTTCACATCTAAATAAGTTCACATCTAAATAAGTTCATATCTAAATAAGTTCATATCTAAATAAGTTCACATCTAAATAAGTTCACATCTAAATAAGTTCACATCTAAATAAGTTCACATCTAAATAAGTTCACATCTAAATAAGTTCACATCTAAATAAGTTCATATCTAAATAAGTTCATATCTAAATAAGTTCATATCTAAATAAGTTCACATCTAAATAAGTTCACATCTAAATAAGTTCACATCTAAATGAGTTCACATCTAAATAAGTTCACATCTAAATAAGTTCATATCTAAATAAGTTCACATCTAAATAAGTTCACATCTAAATAAGTTCACATCTAAATAAGTTCACATCTAAATAAGTTCACATCTAAATAAGTTCACATCTAAATAAGTTCACATCTAAATAAGTTCATATCTAAATAAGTTCACATCTAAATAAGTTCACATCTAAATAAGTTCACATCTAAATAAGTTCACATCTAAATAAGTTCACATCTAAATAAGTTCACATCTAAATAAGTTCACATCTAAATAAGTTCACATCTAAATAAGTTCACATCTAAATAAGTTCACATCTAAATAAGTTCACATCTAAATAAGTTCACATCTAAATAAGTTCACATCTAAATAAGTTCACATCTAAATAAGTTCATATCTAAATAAGTTCACATCTAAATAAGTTCATATCTAAATAAGTTCACATCTAAATAAGTTCACATCTAAATAAGTTCACATCTAAATAAGTTCATATCTAAATAAGTTCACATCTAAATAAGTTCATAAGACCTTTAAGACGTTCACATAGAGCCACCACCCACAGCGATGTATGACCTATAACAACCTTGACATATACTCCCTAACTTCACATGTCCAAGCCTACATTCAACTTACATAAATAGATTAAATACAGTCATAAAAATCCTATTTTTCACGAGCTCTAAATTCATTTCTCAAACATCAGAGGAGGCCTATCAATATAACTGAGGGGACCTGACATATTCCTCTGGGTCAGTGCCATAACTAGAACAGACAAAGCCAGTTAAATAGCGTCTTTTTTCAGTGAAAAAATGAAAAACAACCGCAACGATACGACGCACCGGTTGTAATGCCTTAAATCGGCCTTGAAACCACCATAAGCCAGCCATAATTCCCTGAACCATATCAACCATAAAAGGTCAACGCGTTAAACCTTCACAATCCTATAAAGATACTTCCTTAAACCATAACAACCATAAACAATTAACCTTTTGCCTCAATTCAATAAACAAGAATATAAGGTGACGGTGCTTAGTGGCGGTGCTTAGTGCCGGTGCTTAGTGCCGGTGCTTAGTGCCGGTGCTTAGTGCCGGTGCTTAGTGCCGGTGCTTAGTGCCGGTGCTTAGTGCCGGTGCTTAGTGCCGGTGCTTAGTGCCGGTGCTTAGTGGCGGGGCTCAGTGGCGGTGCTTAGTGGCGGTGCTTAGTGGCGGTGCTTAGTGGCGGTGCTTAGTGGCGGTGCTTAGTGGCGGTGCTTAGTGGCGGTGCTTAGTGACGGTGCTTAGTGGCGGTGCTTAGTGGCGGTGCTTAGTGACGGTGCTTAGTGACGGTGCTTAGTGACGGTGCTTAGTGCCGTTGCTTAGTGACGGTGCTTAGTGACGGTGCTTAGTGACGGTGCTTAGTGACGGTGCTTAGTGACGGTGCTTAGTGACGGTGTTTAGTGACGGTGTTTAGTGACGGTGCTTAGTGACGGTGCTTAGTGACGGTGCTTAGTGACGGTGCTTAGTGACGGTGCTTAGTGCCGTTGCTTAGTGACGGTGCTTAGTGACGGTGCTTAGTGCCGTTGCTTAGTGACGGTGCTTAGTGACGGTGCTTAGTGACGGTGCTTAGTGACGGTGCTTAGTGACGGTGCTTAGTGACGGTGCTGAGTGACGGTGCTTAGTGACGGTGCTGAGTGACGGTGCTGAGTGACGGTGCTGAGTGCCGGTGCTTAGTGACGGTGCTTAGTGACGGAAGTTGTATGAATTATATATCAGCTTTTTTAAAAGATTTATTAAAACTGCGATGAAAATTGGTTCGCTGTAATTTGTAAGGCAAAGACATGGACACAATTTAGTGAAAATAATGACGTTACATGTATATATTTTGTGTAGATTCTATTTTGCAGTAATTCTACTTTAGAGCGTTGCCGTCACTCAGAGGGACTCCCGCCAAGCCCCGGCAGTTCTAGCGGCTTTGTCTCACCTCTGGCACCAGCCTCAGTGTTGCCAACTCCAACTTTGCAAATAAAAAATTTCAAGGATTTTGGAGAAGATACATTTCTTAAAAAACTCTAGTGGGAAACATTTCAAGAATTTTGTAAAGATAGAAATAACTGCCGAATAATTCCAGCGTAGAGTATATGAATACGTATATTAATACATTTACATACGTCCCACAAAGCCCGAGTGACTATCAATAATACCATCATACTCAGTAATACCTTTTCTATAGGCTAACTTTATACCACACAAAGGCCTATCTATAGTTGAAGGCCTATAGGCCTATAGAAGGCCTATCTATAGATGAGGGGACCTCACAGTGTTCCCCCTGGGGGTGCCGGTGCCCGTAGTCAGGATAAAAAAATCTAACCTAGGCCTATTGAGCTGAACCTGCACATACCCTTCCGCCCTTGTTGTGTGTACGTGTGTGCGTGTGTGCGTGTGTACGTGTGTGCGTGTGTACGTGTGTGCGTGTGTGCGTGTGTACGTGTGTGCGTGTGTACGTGTGTGCGTGTGTGTGCGTGTGTGTGCGTGTGTGTGCGTGTGTGTGCGTGTGTGTGCGTGTGTGTGCGTGTGTGCGTGTGTGTGCGTGTACACATGCACGCAGCAGTCATCATCTGAACACAGCCTTCGCTTCTACTGAAAGCTTTTTTTTTTTGTTTCATCCTTGCGCCCTCGCGGTTTTTCAGCCCCTGCCTTCCTGCCTTCCTGCCTTCCTGCCTTCCTGCCTTCCTGCCTTCCTGCCTTCCTGCCTTCCTGCCTTCCTGCCTTCCTGCCTTCCTGCCTTCCTGCCTTCCTGCCTTCCTGCCTTCCTGCCTTCCTGCCTTCCTGCCTTCCTGCCTTCCTGCCTTCCTGCCTTCCTGCCTTCCTGCCTTCCTGCCTTCCTGCCTTCCTGCCTTCCTGCCTTCCTGCCTTCCTGCCTTCCTGCCTTCCTGCCTTCCTGCCTTCCTGCCTTCCTGCCTTCCTGCCTTCCTGCCTTCCTGCCTTCCTGCCTTCCTGCCTTCCTGCCTTCCTGCCTTCCTGCCTTCCTGCCTTCCTGCCTTCCTGCCTTCCTGCCTTCCTGCCTTCCTGCCTTCCTGCCTTCCTGCCTTCCTGCCTTCCTGCCTTCCTGCCTTCCTGCCTTCCTGCCTTCCTGCCTTCCTGCCTTCCTGCCTTCCTGCCTTCCTGCCTTCCTGCCTTCCTGCCTTCCTGCCTTCCTGCCTTCCTGCCTTCCTGCCTTCCTGCCTTCCTGCCTTCCTGCCTTGCTGCCTTGCTGCCTTGCTGCCTTGCTGCCTTGCTGCCTTGCTGCCTTGCTGCCTTGCTGCCTTGCTGCCTTGCTGCCTTGCTGCCTTGCTGCCTTGCTGCCTTGCTGCCTTGCTGCCTTGCTGCCTTGCTGCCTTGCTGCCTTGCTGCCTTGCTGCCTTGCTGCCTTGCTGCCTTGCTGCCTTGCTGCCTTCCTGCCTTCCTGCCTTCCTGCCTTCCTGCCTTCCTGCCTTCCTGCCTTCCTGCCTTCCTGCCTTCCTGCCTTCCTGCCTTCCTGCCTTCCTGCCTTCCTGCCTTGCTGCCTTGCTGCCTTGCTGCCTTGCTGCCTTGCTGCCTTGCTGCCTTGCTGCCTTGCTGCCTTGCTGCCTTGCTGCCTTGCTGCCTTGCTGCCTTGCTGCCTTGCTGCCTTGCTGCCTTGCTGCCTTCCTGCCTTCCTGCCTTCCTGCCTTCCTGCCTTCCTGCCTTCCTGCCTTCCTGCCTTCCTGCCTTCCTGCCTTCCTACCTTCCTTTTGCAAAGATCTTCTTTCCCCCCACCCAAATTGTCTCTGCCTTCTCCCTTCCCACAGCGCTAGGAGTCCGCTTCTCTCATTGCAGGCCTACTTGTGAACACACACGCACGTACACGTACACGTACACACGTACACGCACACGTACACAAACACGCACACGCACACGCACACAAACACGCACACGTACACACACACATACATAAACACACACGCACACACACATGCACACACACACACACAGACCACCCCGAGGAGACAGCAGTGTTGCCATCCGAGGGAAGACGGTCTATCTAGCGGTATTCCCTCTGCCCATTCAGGCGAGCTCGTCCATCTAGCGGGAATACCTCCGGCCAGTCCATTGAGCCTCTGTTTATGGCAACACTGCCGCTAGATTTGGCAGGGCTGTCGTGTGGTGGTGTGGCAACACTGATGTGGTAACACTGTGATGTGGCAACGCTGATGTGGCAACACTGATGGGGCAACACTGATATGGCAACACTAATGTGGCAATCTACAAGCACACATACACACACCCAGCACCAGTACACACACCCAGTACACACACACACACACACACCCAGTACAACACACACACACAAACAAACACACACACACAGCACCAGTACCTGCACCGTACAGCAGATGAAGAGGCAGGGAATCTTAAAGAGGATGTGCGGGGCAAATGGACCCCCCTACCCTTAACCCCCTCATAGGACCTCCACCTTCCCCCCGTCTTTCCATGAACCCCCTAACCCCTCCCTCCTCAAAGCACCTCCCCCCCTCTCCCCCCAGTTGGGGGGGGGGTTCATTTGAATAAAAGACGAATTAACTGAAACTCTGGCAGCAAACTCCGCAGACTTTTTTGAAATTTCCGTCCTGTTTTTTGTTCGTTTTCGACTAAGACGATCTGTACACGCGCTACACGCACACACAGCACACACATGTGTACACACAGCACGTCTTGCATCAGCTCTCCCACTCTCTCCCTGCTCTCCCACTCTCCCACTGCCATCATTGCTCCCCCAATCGACGTAACACTGCAAAACCTTTTTTTTTCGGCGCCTAAAAATTTATCAATTCATATAAGCAGGAAGAAATACAACTTTGACTCGTTAAAAAGTTTTTGAATATTTTTTGTGCATGTTTATTTATTATTTTGAATTTAATGCCTAAGTTGGTTCCGATTAAACAGAAAAAGGTCAGTGTGAGAATAAAGCGCAGAGTAAATTAAATGTATAGAGTAAACTCCGCAGACTTTTTTGTGCATGTCAGAGTAGGTTAAATTTTTGGAGTAAACTCCGCAGACTTTCTTCTCCGGAGTAAACTCCGCAGACTTTTTTGTTCATGTCAGAGTAAGTTAAATGTTTGGAGTAAACTCCGCAGACTTTTTTGTGTATGTCAGAGTAGGTTAAATGTTTGGAGTAAACTCCGCAGACTTTTTGTGCATGTCAGAGTAAGTTAAATGTTTGGAGTAAACTCCGCAGACTTTTTTGTGCATGTCAGAGTAAGTTAAATGTTTGGAGTAAACTCCGCAGACTTTTTTGTGCATGTCAGAGTATGTTAAATGTTTGGAGTAAACTCCGCAGACTTTTTTGTGCATGTCAGAGTAAGTTAAATGTTCGGAGTAAACTCCGCAGACTTTTTTGTGCATGTCAGAGTAAGGTAAATGTTTGGAGTAAACTCCGCAGACTTTTTTGTGCATGTCAGAGTAAATTAAATGTATAGAGTAAACTCCGCAGACTTTTTTGTGCATGTCAGAGTAGGTTAAATGTTTGGAGTAAACTCCGCAGACTTTCTTCTCCGGAGTAAACTCCGCAGACTTTTTTGTTCATGTCAGAGTAAGTTAAATGTTTGGAGTAAACTCCGCAGACTTTTTTGTGTAAGTCAGAGTAAGTTAAATGTTTGGAGTAAACTCCGCAGACTTTTTGGTGCATGTCAGAGTAGGTTAAATGTTTGGAGTAAACTCCGCAGACTTTTTGTGCATGTCAGAGTAAGTTAAATGTTTGGAGTAAACTCCGCAGACTTTTTTGTGCATGTCAGAGTAAGTTAAATGTTTGGAGTAAACTCCGCAGACTTTTTTGTGCATGTCAGAGTATGTTAAATGTTTGGAGTAAACTCCGCAGACTTTTTTGTGCATGTCAGAGTAAGTTAAATGTTCGGAGTGAACTCCGCAGACTTTTTTGTGCATGTCAGAGTAAGGTAAATGTTTGGAGTAAACTCCGCAGACTTTTTTGTGCATGTCAGAGTAAGTTAAATGTTCGGAGTAAACTCCGCAGACTTTTTTGTGCATGTCAGAGTAAGTTAAATGTTTGGAGTAAACTCCGCAGACTTTTTTGTGCATGTCAGAGTAAGTTAAATGTTCGGAGTAAACTCCGCAGACTTTTTTGTGCATGTCAGAGTAAGTTAAATGTTCGGAGTAAACTCCGCAGACTTTTTTGTGCATGTCAGAGTAAGTTAAATGTTTGGAGTAAACTCCGCAGACTTTTTTGTGCATGTCAGAGTAGGTTAAATGTTTGGAGTAAACTCCGCAGACTTTCTTCTCCGGAGTAAACTCCGCAGACTTTTTAGTTCATGTCAGAGTAAGTTAAATGTTTGGAGTAAACTCCGCAGACTTTTTTGTGCATGTCAGAGTAAGTTAAATGTTCGGAGTAAACTCCGCAGACTTTTTTGTGCATGTCAGAGTAAGTTAATTGTTTGGAGTAAACTCCGCAGACTTTTTTGTGCATGTCAGAGTAAGTTAAATGTTTGGAGTAAACTCCGCAGACTCTTTTCCCAGGCACACTCAGTATCCAAGTCGCACCATATAACATAATTTCCCTATACTTAAGGAAATTATGACGAGGAAACAAGAATAACGGTTAAAATAAAGGTTAAAATAAGGCGCATTACAGGGTGTAGGTTGCCCAATCGCTTTCATTTTATTTATACCATATTTAGGAGACAAATAAAATGACCAAAACAGTGAATTCTGACCTGAGTTCGGCTTGGTAGGCACAGCACGAGCACTAACACAGTATATAGTTACACAAACACACATGTTTTCATTTCATTTGTACAACAACGAAGGCTTCGATGAATGCATGTACGGAGCACTTCCAGCAAGGTTGAGCACCACTGGTCAAAAAAGTAAAATATTGCAATATTGCGGGAAAGTGTCGGTAAGAAGGGGGTAAATATAATTATTTCAATTTGAATAATTAAGAAGAGTATCGCTTCTTTAGCTTTAGCCCTCACTTGCTTCAGGGACCAATAAGGAGGCATCATAAATAGGTGATGTTGCTTGTGTTGACTGCGACAACCACACACACACACACACACACACACACAGACACTCACAACATACACACGTTCGCACACAGGGCGCGAGACGTACAAACGAACGCACCAAAGTAAAATCACTCAAACCAAAAACCGCCACAACAAATTGTTACAACGCAAATGAATTCAAACTTCATTCTAGTGTTTTGAAAAAATTAAGATGTGTTTCTTTAGGAACCAACCAACTTATTGAGCCACATCTGTACTAGTATATATATATATAAATAAACGGATATTCATTTATACTCAGTATTTATCATCACGTGGTAAAGCCCTTTTCATTGACGCATTCATTAGAGTTACTTATATATACATATAAAAAGCATATGTTGTATATATACGTATAACAAACATACGTTATATACACACATTACAACCATATGTCATATAAGTTTGTATATGTAATATATGCAGACATGTTTTTTATATGTAATATATATAACCATATGTTTGTATTTGTTTGTATATGTACTATATACAAACACATGCTATACTTATAACAAAAGAGTAGCTTCTCATTGCATGCAAAAAGAGAGGATCACCAGTACTTACGTGACGGAGACAGACACGGGAGGTAACGCACTGACCAGTAGTGGCAGCTCGGTCACTTACCTGAAAGTGACACCGTAATTAGTAACACTGTACTACCGGCAGCTAGCCCACTAGTTACCAAACGGTATCTTAATGAAGCTAATCATAACCCACTAGTTGCCATATGGGGCAATGATTAAGGTAATTATGTTACCCTAATTTAGGTAATTACAAGAAGTAGTTACCTTTTCGTACAGTAATTATAAGCTATTATATTATAGCTTATAATTAGCTATTATAAGCTATTAGTTACAATACGGCACAATAATTATCAAGGTAATTATAAGCCATTAGTTACCATATAATATCGTAGTTAAGGTAATTAGCTGGAAACTAAGCAAGCGTATAAATAATAAGTTACCGTATATATATAAGAGCATTAATTACTCTCTGATTACTTGAGCAGCAGGAAGTGTGTGATGAGCGTATCTGTGATACAGGCTTCACTACCTCTCCAATTTTGCCTGCATTAATCCTTCACTACCTCTCCAATTTTGCCTACATTAATCCTTCACTACCTCTCCAATTTTGCCTACATTAATCCTTCACTACCTCTCCAATTTTGCCTACATTAATCCTTCACTACCTCTCCAATTTTGCCTACATTAATCCTTCACTACCTCTCCAATTTTGCCTGCATTAATCCTTCACTACCTCTCCAATTTTGCCTACATTAATCCTTCACTACCTCTCCAATTTTGCCTACATTAATCCTTCACTACCTCTCCAATTTTGCCTACATTAATCCTTCACTACCTCTCCAATTTTGCCTGCATTAATCCTTCACTACCTCTCCAATTTTGCCTGCATTAATCCTTCACTACCTCTCCAATTTTGCCTACATTAATCCTTCACTACCTCTCCAATTTTGCCTACATTAATCCTTCACTACCTCTCCAATTTTGCCTGCATTAATCCTTCACTACCTCTCCAATTTTGCCTGCATTAATCCTTCACTACCTCTCCAATTTTGCCTACATTAATCCTTCACTACCTCTCCAATTTTGCCTACATTAATCCTTCACTACCTCTCCAATTTTGCCTGCATTAATCCTTCACTACCTCTCCAATTTTGCCTACATTAATCCTTCACTACCTCTCCAATTTTGCCTACATTAATCCTTCACTACCTCTCCAATTTTGCCTGCATTAATCCTTCACTACCTCTCCAATTTTGCCTACATTAATCCTTCTCTACCTCTCCAATTTTGCCTACATTAATCCTTCACTACCTCTCCAATTTTGCCTACATTAATCCTTCACTACCTCTCCAATTTTGCCTACATTAATCCTTCACTACCTCTCCAATTTTGCCTACATTAATCCTTCACTACCTCTCCAATTTTGCCTACATTAATCCTTCACTACCTCTCCAATTTTGCCTGCATTAATCCTTCACTACCTCTCCAATTTTGCCTACATTAATCCTTCACTACCTCTCCAATTTTGCCTACATTAATCCTTCACTACCTCTTCAATTTTGCCTACATTAATCCTTCCCTACCTCTCCAATTTTGCCTACATTAATCCTTCACTACCTCTCCAATTTTGCCTACATTAATCCTTCACTACCTCTCCAATTTTGCCTACATTAATCCTTCACTACCTCTCCAATTTTGCCTACATTAATCCTTCACTACCTCTCCAATTTTGCCTGCATTAATTCTTCACTACCTCTCCAATTTTGCCTACATTAATCCTTCACTACCTCTTCAATTTTGCCTACATTAATCCTTCACTACCTCTCCAATTTTGCCTACATTAATCCTTCACTACCTCTCCAATTTTGCCTACATTAATCCTTAACTACCTCTCCAATTTTGCCTACATTAATCCTTCACTACCTCTCCAATTTTGTTTACATTAATCCTTCACTACCTCTCCAATTTTGCCTACATTAATCCTTCTCTACCTCTCCAATTTTGCCTACATTAATCCTTCTCTACCTCTCCAATTTTGCCTACATTAATCCTTCTCTACCTCTCCAATTTTGCCTACATTGATCCTTCACTACCTCTCCAATTTTGCCTACATTAATCTTTCACTACCTCTCCAATTTTGCCTACATTAATCCTTCTCTACCTCTCCAATTTTGCCTACATTAATCCTTCTCTACCTCTCCAATTTTGCCTACATTAATCCTTCTCTACCTCTCCAATTTTGCCTACATTGATCCTTCACTACCTCTCCAATTTTGCCTACATTAATCCTTCACTACCTCTCCAATTTTGCCTGCATTAATCCTTCACTCCTGCATTAATCCTTCACTCCACGAAGTACGAAATTAGAACTGTGTGTCCGTGAATGTGCCGTCTACCTAACTAAATGGTAAAAGTGAACTTTCAGTGTTTCGGTGATTCAATTATGATCATTTTAACAAGCAGATCAGAGTGGCGAGATGTGAAAACTTAGTGTTGCTCTCACAGTGCCGGTGAGGGCAGCGCGAACAAGCTTACCCCTGGCCCCTCAATCCCCCCTCCATCTCCACTCCATCCCTCCAAAACACCTCCACTCTTAACGTGGAAGGACAAGTGCCGTTATCTCCAGAAACAAAATAGAAAGTGTGCTCTGTCAAACTCGCATCTTTGGAAAATAATGGTGACCATTTTTTGTGAACTATTTTTGTTACAATAGAGCATGAATGTTGAAAATTTCTAATGTACTCATTCAATTTTTGATTAAAAAAAAAATTAGCTTACCTCATGTTCTTTTGATGGACAATTTTGGTTAACTATTGACGTTAAATGTGAGAAGGATAAAAAACTTCTTCTTCTTTGAAGGAACTTTTAAATATAAAAATTAAATAAACTTGATCCAGCAACTTCGGGAAAAATTTACCATGTTAAACATAGTAAGCCTGTGTTCACAGACAGAGCATAATTCCACAATGTGAAGTAAACTTGAACAATCCGACGTTTCTCGAAAAGTTCACCAGAGCAATCTTCTGATGGAAGAGTTGAAGTTCTTTTTTTTCTTTTCTTCTTCTTTTTTTCTGTTCTCTTTTCTTCCCCAAGCAGGACAGCAAGCAACGCTGCTCTGCCGACCGCAAGCATCCTGCCCCCTCCTTCTATGTTACAATAGAGCATGAATGTTGAAAAATCTTTAACGCACACAATCAATTTCTGATTCACCAAATTGGCTTACATTATTGTCTTGTTTTTTTTATGGAAAATGTCGGTTAACTAGTGACGTAAAACCTGAGAAGGATAAAAAACTTTTTCATCTTCGGTTTCTCTCATCTCTTATTGCAAAAAAAAAACATCATGTTGAGTGTATATGACGCTACCTGTGGAACTGCGAAAAGAAAAAAAAATAACTTTTGTCTTATTCCTGCTTAAAACAGTGCAATTTAAATACGAAGCTAACAAAGCAGTGCTACCAACACGAAGGAAAGGTGTGCTCAGCTCAGCCCAGTCGCGACCTATGGGCTTGTCTGTCTGAAGTGTCCTTGTCCCCTCAATCACCCCTCACCGAACCCGTTCACTACCCCCCCCCCCCTCTTCCCGTACCCCTGCCTCCCGTCTCTCCGACTGTTTAGAGCATGGCAAATCCTGATGAACTTTTGCGCTCCAAGCAACCAGAGAAATTACGTTTGATTTGATAAATTTTTGGTAATGTCTAACATCTCAGTGAAGTTTTTGTTCACTTCCTACGTGGCCAAGACGAAAAATGTGCACGGAAGAATTATTGTGTTTCGTACCTCCGTTTCCCTACTGACACCGAATAGTTTAAAACATCATAGCTATACAATTACAACGCACGATGATGCATCACTACGAGACTCGCCTCGCAGGCCGGAAAGTGCCGTTCTCTGCACAAATGTTGCCCTACACAACATCCCGAAAAAATGGTTCTCTCAGGGGCAAAAATACGACTTTACCAAGCAAAGTGCCTGCAAGTAGGGGACCTACATCCTCTCACGCACAAAATTCTAATGCTCAAAAGACGGGAGACTTGTTAACAGCTGCCAGTAACCCCGTCAAAGAATGTGTATCACCTTCCGAAGCAACGTCAGTGAAGACTATGCAATCAATATCGCCGGATGAGGGAAAACATGTCTGCCAAACCTCCAGCAATCATTTGAAGGTTCGAAGCAGTGAAGTCTCAGCCGCAGCACCACAACCACCTGCTCCTCATCTGAACAAGCAAAACAGCGTGCCAGCTCCCCAGCTCTGCGTCAACAACAACGCTCCGAACTGTCCGCCAGCGGCGGGGACACAAACACCATCCTCATCAGTGGTACAAGAAAAAATAGTTTTTACTAATAAGGACATTTCAAGCGTGGTAGACTTTTCTCATTCTCCAGATAATATGTTCGATAATTTTCGCGCACAAACCGATACTGGCAGTAAATCACCCCAGAGCGCAAGCTGTGAAAACAAAATAAAATTTCCACTACAGAGCAATAAAAATAACACTGTTGCTTCATTTAATGGCTACTTGCACCCGCTTCAAATAACAAGCTCTCAAAAAATTCATGAAATTATTCACAATTTGTCTCTAACAAGAGCGTTTTTCAATAAATCCCTAAGACAACGTGAGCCTCCTAGCCCGTCGTCGATTTTCTCTACAGTATCAAACATTCAGAACCTAACCGAACAGCTTTTTGCTTTAAATTCACATATAAGTTCTCAAGACCTTGCACATGTGGTACCTGCTAGTATCTCTTGTGAAATCGACTCCAATTGTCGAGAACCTTACGACACTTTGCTGCTAGGTGATAATATCCTAAGCACGATCAGAAGAAAGGACATCGATCGCTCGTGCTGGATCAAAACTGTTCCATCAGGGCGCTTCGATGACCTTCTCCATACTGTAAATTGCATGCCTAGATTTAAAAATTATATACTAAGTTTTGATGGTCTCTGCCACTCGCCCTCAGACCTTGCTCGAATCAAACAACAAATTGTAAGAAAGTACGCACTTTCTCGCATTTATATTGCCAATGCTTGCAGTGCAAACGAATTCAACAAAGCGAGGCATTTTTGCAAAAACCTGGGTTTAAACTTGATTCAATTTCAAACTTACCCAGAAAATGAAAATGGTGACGCACTCAATAACTTTCAATGGCCTCGGACCCAGGAAGAGAACTTCTGTTTTCTTCAACAACTTGCAATGAAATCAACATTGCGAATCACCGTGCCATATTGTCTTCGTTTCAACAAATGTCAAGCAATAAATGGAATTGTAGGTCATTCCAATGAATCGAAAAATTCACGGAATGAGACAAATAGTCTCACATTAGACTTTCAAAAAGAATATAAGCCTATGCATATCACTGCACATGGTACACCAAATCCTTCAAAATTGATTGCGACATCAAGCAGAGGTCTGAGTAACTCACTCACCCACTGCATGAGGAACGTAAATAAGCCTGAGCCTTTCCCTGATTCGATCTCAGACAAATATAATGTCAGTACGAAAAATAAATTTGCGTTACTTGCTTCCGACACAAATAGTGATTGCGACATGCCCTCCTTTTCAACCAATTCTCAACTTTCCAGTGAGTACGTAAGAACCAAGGAAAGTCAAGCAAATACCGATATTCAAAACTATTCCAAAGAAAATCAAATTATTCGAAAAAAATCTGATGCCTCTGCCGGGCCTCCGTCGAACGACCAAACTAATACTGCTACCGAAAAACCAACAGTGAATCAAATCTGCACACGCGTTGCACACACACTGGACGACTTAAAACGATCGCTCAAATTGGAGCCTGCTTACACTGTAGGTGACGGACACTGTCTCCTCCACGCCGTAACGACGCAGCTTGCTTCACAACAAAAATCGAAATGGAATTATATATCTCTGAAAAAAGCCATCAAAACTGAGAGCTCCAGAAACAAGGACCAGTATGCAAAATTCGTTGACAAGAACAGTGGCAGTTTCGAACAACTCATCGATAAATACATCGATAGAAAAGTCTTCGATCACGCAGTTGGAGACCTCATACCCCAAATACTTTCTAATGTAACGAGAACACCAATTCACGTATTTGATGAAAGAGACAATGGGATTTGGAAGACGACAATCTCCCCTACATCAAATGCTCTGATAAACTGTCCTCCGGTAAACATACACCGGAAACAGGACCACTATAGCGCCCTCTTGAAAATGCATGATGAAAATCGTGTTGCTCCCTCCCCCATTTTGTGACTAAATAACAGTGATCAAATTGAATATGAAGCTGAAATCACAAACAATGAACGCGGCAATAAAGACCTAGAGACGAATACTAAATGCCCTGCTAGACCTAAAAAATGCAATAACTCCACTAAAGATCTGCCTATTGAGGTAAATAATATCAAAATATTACACATAAATGCTCGCAGCCTCAATGGTAAAATGGATGACGTACGAGTAATGTTGATCACTAACGATATCGATATTTTATGCGTATCTGAAACATGGTTCGATTCACGAGTCGAAAGCTCATATCTCAGCATTGCCGGGTACAAATTGTACCGTTATGACGGAGTCAAGAGTAAGAGAGGTAGCGGTTCATGCATTTTCATCAAAGATGTCTACTCTACATCCTTAGTACCGATAAAAGAAAAATGCGAAGACATAGAAATGGTTTGGCTCAATGTTCAAGTAAACAAACACAAGTCTTTCATTATCGGCAGTCTTTACAGACATCCGTCAGCATCTCTTCGTCCAACATTAGATTTCATTGAAAATACGCTTAGATCAATCTCTGCAGCCAAAAAGTCTTTCTATGTTTTCGGAGATTTTAACGTGGATCTGACAAATAAAAACAATCAGCTAAGCAAGATGCTGCACAGACTTAATCTTTCTCAAATGGTCCAAGAACCAACGCGAATTACCAACACTTCTAAAACTCTTCTTGACCTAGCAATTACCAACAATCCCCAAGCAGTACTCAGCACAGAAATCTTACCGTCCTTTTCTGATCACCATTCGGTAGAATGCCAAATCAATATTGCAAAAGAGAAACAGAAATCTAGTTACATTACATATCGCATGAAAAACCACTACTCCCCTGAAATATTTCAAGAAAAGCTATTAGACAGATGGAGTGAATTTCAAGGCATGGAAAACACCGATGATGTCAATCTACAAGTTTCGCTTTTCAACGAAAATTTCGTATCAGCTCTAAACGAATGCGCACCTTTCACTACGAAGAAAGTTAAGCCAAGAATTTCTAAATGGATAACAGATGAGATAAAACATTTGAGCAGAGCTAAAAGAAATTTGCAGCGTGAGTACAAACTGAATAAATCAGACAGTACGCGTCGAAAATTATATAAAGATCATGAGAAGATCCTACGAAGAAAAGTTAAGGAAGCAAAACGGGACTACTTCCACAAAGAACTCTTGGCGGCAAAACAAAACCCTAAAAGAACTTGGGAAATCATTAGAGAAGCTGCTCAGTATAAAAATTCAGACTGCAAAAGCACTTTTGACAACCCCTCAGAAATGGCGAATGACTTTAACACTTTCTTCTCAAAAGTTGGCGAAGATGTTTTCAATGAAGTATCCAGGACAGTTTCAGACACATCTACAGAGGCAAATCTGAGCGATGTTTCATCCCCAAATAGTAGCAACAAGTGGAGACCAAAGCCAGTTAGCGTCATAGAGATACGAAAAATCTTATACTCACTAAAGAATACTAAAGCGACTGGACATGATGGCATAAGCCTCCAACATATTAAAGACAGCTTCCCTGTCACAGCACCCTTTATTCGCTTGATAATAAATACATCTATAGTCACAAACAAGTTTCCCGATCAATGGAAACTATCCATAATTAAGCCATTACATAAATCTGGTGATATCGACATAGCGTCAAACTACAGACCAATCAGTCTCCTGCCTGTTATGTCCAAAATATTAGAAAAAGTAATAACAAACCAGCTCTCGTCTCACATAGACGAGTCACATCTACTGCATCGAAATCAATATGCTTACAGGAGGAATACCAGTACTCAGGACGCCCTGTTAAACATAACAGAAAAAATTTACAAAGATATTGACCAAAAAAAATTAACTCTCTTACTATTGCTTGACCTCTCCAAAGCTTTCGACAGTGTTGAGCATAAGAAACTTCTAAAAAAAATTTCAAACCTCAGAATAGACACTCAGTGGTTTGAAAGCTACCTACGAAACCGCTCTCATGCAGTGTGCTTGAATAACAAAATGTCATCATTCATACCAAATAACTTTGGCGTTCCTCAAGGTTCAATCATCGGCCCACTCCTATTTTCAATTTTCATCAACGATTTCCCCACCATGCCGGCAAACACAAAAATCTCAATGTATGCTGATGACGTACAAATTGCCATGACAAGCTCAACAGCGGATTTAACAGAAACACAAGCCAACGCTGAAAACCTTCTGAGAAATCTGAAATTGTGGTATGACCATAATGGCCTCAAACTTAACGCAAGTAAAACGCAATGCATTATTTTTGGATCACAGAATGCGACTGAAAATTTACCACCATTCCAGCTAACATTTGGAGACGATACAATTAAACCAGTCGATAAGGTTAAAAATCTAGGTGTTTGGTTTGACAAAAATATGACTTTCAATTCACACGTCGAAACAATGTGCAACAAAATTAACGGAACCTTAATGTTCTTTCATCGTATAAAGAACACACTTGACGAAAAATCTAGATTATTAGTGATTCAGTCTTTAGTTTTATCGCGTCTGGACTACTGCAGTCTTGTGTGGGGAGACTTACCTAAATGTCGTCAGGAAGAGTTGCAAAAATGTGTAAACTTCGCCGCCAAGGTGGTATGCAAAGGAAATTTTAATAAATACGATCATGTCACCCCTCTTTTAAGAAAACTCGACTGGATCCCAATACCGAACAGATTCATGATCCAGAAAGCTCGACGAGTATTCTCCTCTCTGTACCTCCCCCAAAGTAATGCAGAGGTGGTAAAATTTTTTCCATCTAATATCCCAAACGAAAGACCAAACCGGAGGAACGATGTTTTAGTCAGTTACCGTTCATCTAACGTGGGACAAAAAGCTCTCTCAGTTTCTGGAGCTTTTTTGTGGAACAAGCTTCCCCAGCATATCAAAAACTCTAAAACTGGAAAAGAATTTAGAGTAAATGTGTCACGTCATTTTACATCTCTGTCATAGGGCCTGCAGCATCTCGGTGTGAACTTCCCATCTATCAGAAATTTTAATTTTTCCTGAAATTTCTGTTAGAAATTTAGAACCTATTTCATTTTACGTTTGCTAAGCGATTCGTATATTCATCTTACTTATTTCTGTCGACAACAATGAGCACCACAGCCGTCAGTTCAGTGCAGCAGAACGAACGTTCTTTCCATAATTAGGAGTATTTCTTCATCTTTATTTTGTTATTTCTTTCTCTTTTCTGTATTAATATTTAACGTCCGTATGACAAATATACCATGAAATACATTTTGTGTGTACACCAATAAACAGGTTTATAGACGTGAGGGTTGTGCAAAGTTTATAATGAATTAAATTTTTGGCTAACGTTGTCTCGCTATTTCAAAATCATTCTCGAAGATGTTTTCAATCGATTTTCGGCTGAGCTGGAGGGAAAGGGGTAATTTAAGCATTGCATTTAGTCTTTTTATTTTTTTTTCTTTTCGTGCGTTCAGCGCACACTAGCACTGAACTTTCAAATCGAAAAAAAACTCTAAATTTCTGTAATCAAAATTATCATTTTGGATCAAGGCCTAATCTTCCTATATGTGCCAATTTTGTGAATATTCTCCACTCAGATGTGATATCCGGCCACAATGTTACTCCATTTTATCCCACGTACACATGTCCCTATAATGCTGAAGAGTTGTGTTGCTTCTTGACTATAATCTGATTTTTCTTAAAAATTTCTGTGAAGAAATTAAAAAACAGCTCATTTTTATGTTTTTCGAAGTCTTCTCTTCCTTTTAGTTATTTTTTTTTGCGAAAAATTTCTTAGGATTACAGTGAGCTCAGCTGTCATTTTCTGTGTAGTAGATGGTAGGTTGCTTCTATCTTTTATGTTATATATGTTTTTTTTTTTTTTTTTTTCTAATATTTTATTTTCAATAAGTATATAAATTAATATGTGTGTGTACGTGTGTAGGTATATATATGTATCTACATAAATAGATATACATGTTTCTATTTCATTTCTTTACGCAAAAACCATTCGGTTAATAAATTTTATTGCAATTGCGAAATGATTCAAAAATAGATCTAGCACTTCCCCAGAGGGCGTTTCTGTGAATCGGATTAATGTCATATATAATTAATGAAATAAAGTGCAATTTGAGCATATGAATCGTAGTAAAATTATCTTTCTGTCAGTGTTTTGTACAAGCTATGAATTTTGATATTGAATATATGTTTGTTTACCCATTTCTACCAATATTTTGTAGATATTTGTCAATCATGAGTGGTAACCGGCTTACACTGTATTTCTATTTTATCCCATGTACCCATGTCCGCATGATGTGGTGAATATCGAGAAGATACGAAATATGTTTTTGGTGGTGATAGGGCTTTGCATATTTTTTAGAGCATATTTTTCATTTCTCATTCAACTACCCTTGACAGAGATAGACTATTGGCAAGCCACGTGTGGTTTGTCTATTAGTACGCCTCGTATATTTTGTCTATTAATATGCCTCGTATGGTCTATCTATTTTGTACACCTCTAATAGCTTGTCTATTAGTACACCTCGTATAGTTTGCCTATTATTATTATGCCTCGTATGGCTTATCTATTTGTACACCTCGGATGGTTTGTCAATTAGTACTCCTTGTATAGAACTTTTATTAGACTACTAGCACACCACGAATGGGTCTGTCTATTAGTACGCCTCGTATATTTTGTCAATTAATATGCCTCGTATGGTCTATCTACTTGTACACCTCTGACAGTTTGTCTATTAGTACACCTCGTATAGTTTGTCTATTATTATGCCTCGTATGGCTCATCTACTTGTACACCTCGGATGGTTTGTCAATTAGTACTCCTCGTATGGAACATTTGTTTTAGGATGCCCTATATTTAAGAAACTTTTAAAAGCCAATATGTTGGCATGTATCTCATGTGACAATTTGGAAATAAACATTTTTTCTTTTTTTCTTTTCTTTCACTACCTCTCCAATTTTGCCTACATTAATCCTTCACTACCTCTCCAATTTTGCCTACATTAATCCTTCTCTACCTCTCCAATTTTGCCTACATTGATCCTTCACTACCTCTCCAATTTTGCCTACATTAATCCTTCACTACCTCTCCAATTTTGCCTACATTAATCCTTCACTACCTCTTCAATTTTGCCTACATTAATCCTTCACTACCTCTCCAATTTTGTCTACATTAATCCTTCACTACCTCTCCAATTTTGCCTACATTAATCCTTCACTACCTCTCCAATTTTGTCTACATTAATCCTTCACTACCTCTCCAATTTTGCCTACATTAATCCTTCACTACCTCTCCAATTTTGCCTACATTAATCCTTCACTACCTCTCCAATTTTGCCTACATTAATCCTTCACTACCTCTCCAATTTTGCCTACATTAATCCTTCACTACCTCTCCAATTTTGCCTTCATTAATCCTTCACTACCTCTCCAACTTTGCCTACATTAATCCTTCACTACCTCTCCAATTTTGCCTACATTAATCCTTCACTACCTCTCCAATTTTGCCTACATTAATCCTTCACTACCTCTCCAATTTTGCCTACATCAATCCTTCTCTACCTCTCCAATTTTGCCTATATTAATCCTTCACTACCTCTCCAATTTTGCCTGCATTAATCCTTCACTACCTCTCCAATTTTGCCCACAGCAATCCTTCACTACCTCTCCAATTTTGCCCACATTAATCCTTCACTACCTCTCCAATTTTGCCTGCATTAATCCTTCATTACCTCTCCAATTTTGCCTGCATTAATCCTTCACTACCTCTCCAATTTTGCCTACATTAATCCTTCACTACCTCTCCAATTTTGCCTGCATTAATCCTTCGCTACCTCTCCAATTTTGCCTACATTAATCCTTCACTACCTCTCCAATTTTGCCTACATTAATCCTTCACTACCTCTCCAATTTTGCCTACATTAATCCTTCACTACCTCTCCAATTTTGCCTGCATTAATCCTTCACTACCTCTCCAATTTTGCCCACATTAATCCTTCACTACCTCTTCAATTTTGCCTACATTAATCCTTCACTACCTCTCCAATTTTGCCTACGTTAATCCTTCACTACCTCTCCAATTTTGCCTACATTAATCCTTCACTATCTCTCCAATTTTGTCTGCATTAATCCTTCACTACCTCTCTAATTTTGCCCACATTAATCCTTCACTACCTCTCCAATTTTGCCTACATTAATCCTTCACAACCTCTCCAATTTTGCCTGCATTAATCCTTCACTACCTCTCCAATTTTGCCCACATTAATCCTTCACTACCTCTCCAATTTTGCCCACATTAATCCTTCACTACCTCTCCAATTTTGCCTGCATTAATCCTTCACTACCTCTCCAATTTTGCCTACATTAATCCTTCACTACCTCTCCAATTTTGCCTACGTTAATCCTTCACTACCTCTCCAATTTTGCCTACATTAATCCTTCACTACCTCTCCAATTTTGCCTGCATTAATCCTTCACTACCTATCCAATTTTGCCTACATTAATCCTTCACTACCTCTCCAATTTTGCCTACATTAATCCTTCACTACCTCTCCAATTTTGCCTACATTAATCCTTCACTACCTCTCCAAGTTTGCCTACATTAATCCTTCACTACCTCTCCAATTTTGCCTACATTAATCCTTCACTACCTCTCCAATTTTGCCTACATTAATCCTTCACTACCTCTCCAAGTTTGCCTACATTAATCCTTCACTACCTCTCCAATTTTGCCTACATTAATCCTTCACTACCTCTCCAAGTTTGCCTACATTAATCCTTCACTACCTCTCCAATTTTGCCTACATTAATCCTTCACTACCTCTCCAATTTTGCCTACATTAATCCTTCACTACCTCTCCAATTTTGCCTACATTAATCCTTCACTACCTCTCCAATTTTGCCTACATTAATCCTTCACTACCTCTCCAATTTTGCCTGCATTAATCCTTCACTACCTCTCCAAGTTTGCCTGCATTAATCCTTCACTACCTCTCCAATTTTGCCTGCATTAATCCTTCACTACCTCTCCAAGTTTGCCTGCATTAATCCTTCACTACCTCTCCAATTTTGCCTACATTAATCCTTCACTACCTCTCCAAGTTTGCCTACATTAATCCTTCACTACCTCTCCAATTTTGCCTACATTAATCCTTCACTACCTCTCCAAGTTTGCCTACATTAATCCTTCACTACCTCTCCAACTTTGCCTACATTAATCCTTCACTACCTCTCCAATTTTGCCTACATTAATCCTTCACTACCTCTCCAATTTTGCCTACATTAATCCTTCACTACCTCTCCAATTTTGCCTACATCAATCCTTCTCTACCTCTCCAATTTTGCCTATATTAATCCTTCACTACCTCTCCAATTTTGCCTGCATTAATCCTTCACTACCTCTCCAATTTTGCCCACAGCAATCCTTCACTACCTCTCCAATTTTGCCCACATTAATCCTTCACTACCTCTCCAATTTTGCCTACATTAATCCTTCACTACCTCTCCAATTTTGCCTACATTAATCCTTCACTACCTCTCCAATTTTGCCTACATTAATCCTTCACTACCTCTCCAATTTTGCCCACAGCAATCCTTCACTACCTCTCCAATTTTGCCCACATTAATCCTTCACTACCTCTCCAATTTTGCCTACATTAATCCTTCACTACCTCTCCAATTTTGCCTACATTAATCCTTCTCTACCTCTCCAATTTTGCCTACATTAATCCTTCACTACCTCTCCAATTTTGCCTACATTAATCCTTCACTACCTCTCCAATTTTGCCTACATTAATCCTTCACTACCTCTCCAATTTTGCCCACATTAATCCTTCACTACCTCTCCAATTTTGCCTACATTAATCCTTCACTACCTCTCCAATTTTGCCTACATTAATCCTTCACTACCTCTCCAATTTTGCCTACATTAATCCTTCACTACCTCTCCAATTTTGCCTACATTAATCCTTCACTACCTCTCCAAGTTTGCCTACATTAATCCTTCACTACCTCTCCAATTTTGCCTACATTAATCCTTCACTACCTCTCCAAGTTTGCCCACATTAATCCTTCACTACCTCTCCAATTTTGCCTGCATTAATCCTTCACTACCTCTCCAATTTTGCCTACATTAATCCTTCACTACCTCTCCAATTTTGCCTACATTAATCCTTCACTACCTCTCCAATTTTGCCCACATTAATCCTTCACTACCTCTCCAATTTTGCCTACATTAATCCTTCACTACCTCTCCAATTTTGCCTACATTAATCCTTCACTACCTCTCCAATTTTGCCTACATTAATCCTTCACTACCTCTCCAATTTTGCCTACATTAATCCTTCACTACCTCTCCAATTTTGCCTACATTAATCCTTCACTACCTCTCCAATTTTGCCTACATTAATCCTTCACTACCTCTCCAATTTTGCCCACATTAATCCTTCACTACCTCTCCAATTTTGCCTACATTAATCCTTCACTACCTCTCCAATTTTGCCTACATTAATCCTCCACTACCTCTCCAATTTTGCCTACATTAATCCTTCACTACCTCTCCAATTTTGCCTACATTAATCCCTCACTACACCTCACTAATATATACATAATTTCACACAAAAAAGTAATATAAGAACAAATAGGCCCAGCAGTACGGACGCACACACAAAATTAGTAGAATTTTTTCCTTTAGGCGCGGTTTTCATTTTTTGTTTATTTATCGGTTTTCCTATGAGTAACACAATGATCGCTATCATGTTCGTACTTAAAACATATTATACAGTGAAAAAAAGCAAATAACACTCAAACATTTAGGCTAATGATGCTAGAAATTAGTTAAAAGCGTTCCTTTCGATCATGTTTAAGCGTCGAAAACAGGATATGTGCACACGCACATCTGTGCACACGCACATATGTGCGTTGTGTGCAGCGAGTGTCATTTTCACTATTACTATAGGTACTATGCGCAGTGTGACTATATATATATCATATATATAATATATTATTGCGGTTTTACACCACTATATATACAAATATAAATATATATATATATATATATATATGTATTGTGTAGTCACAAGGCGCATGTGTAATAATAAAGCAAAGCTTTATACACGCACAAGCTGCTTAAAACACGTACACAGGACACCATGACCGTACACAACGCACACACCGTAACAAACGCACACAGAAGATAATTAAAAAAACACAAATAAGAATAGCAGCCACAACAAAATAGTTTATGCGGGCGTGTACGCACAATACAATCTATATACAGCCTCTATATATATACACATACATACTGTGCATTGATTTTAGGCCTATATTTACATAAACTTATTCACAAAAACATATGCATAAAAGCGTTGGATGTTGTATTTTGGTTAGGCATGTTAATTTCCGTACGCCAAACTCCACCACACCGGTTCACACACCACACCGGTTCACACAACAGCGGTCCACACACCACAGCGGTTCACATCACACCACGGTTCACACCACAGCGATCCACACTACGACACTGCGGTTTGTACTACACCAAACCGGTTCACATCCTACCAGAACGGTTCACACCTCACCACAGCGGTTCACACCCCACCACAGCGGTTCACACCCCACCACAGCGGTTCACACCACACCACAGCGGTTCACACCACACCGGTTCACACCACAGCGGTCCATACTACGACACTGCGGTTTATACTACACCAAACCGGTTCACATCCTACCAGAACGGTTCACACCCCACCACAGCGGTTCACACCACACCACAGCGGTTCACACCACACCGGTTCACACCACAGCGGTCCATACTACGACACTGCGGTTTGTACTACACCAAACCGGTTCACATCCTACCAGAACGGTTCACACCTCACCACAGCGGTTCACACCCCACCACAGCGGTTCACACCCCACCACAGCGGTTCACACCACACCGGTTCACACCACAGCGGTCCATACTACGACACTGCGGTTTATACTACACCAAACCGGTTCACATCCTACCAGAACGGTTCACACCCCACCACAGCGGTTCACACCACACCACGGTTCACACCCCACCACAGCGGTTCACATCACACCACGGTTCACACCCCACCACAGCGGTTCACACCCCACCACAGCGGTTCTCACCACACCACGGTTCACACCCCACCACAGCGGTTCACACCACACCACGGTTCACACCCCACCACAGCGGTTCACACCCCACCACAGCGGTTCTCACCTCACCACGGTTCACACCCCAACACAGCGGTTCACACCCCACCACATCGGTTCTCACCACACCACGGTTCACACCCCACCACAGCGGTTCACACCCCACCACAGCGGTTCACACCCCACCACAGCGGTTCACACCACACCGGTTCACACCACAGCGGTCCATACTACGACACTGCGGTTTATACTACACCAAACCGGTTCACATCCTACCAGAACGGTTCACACCCCACCACAGCGGTTCACACCACACCACGGTTCACACCCCACCACAGCGGTTCACATCACACCACGGTTCACACCCCACCACAGCGGTTCACACCCCACCACAGCGGTTCTCACCACACCACGGTTCACACCCCACCACAGCGGTTCACACCACACCACGGTTCACACCCCACCACAGCGGTTCACACCCCACCACAGCGGTTCTCACCTCACCACGGTTCACACCCCATCACAGCGGTTCACATCACACCACGGTTCACACCCCACCACATCGGTTCTCACCACACCACGGTTCACACCCCACCACAGCGGTTCAACCCCACCACAGCGGTTCTCACCACACCACGGTTCACACCCCACCACGGTTCACACCACACCACGGTTCACACCCCACCACAGCGGTTCACACCCCACCACATCGGTTCTCACCACACCACGGTTCACACCCCACCACAGCGGTTCACACCCCACCACAGCGGTTCTCACCACACCACGGTTCACACCCCACCACAGCGGTTCACACCACACCACGGTTCACACCGCACCACAGCGGTTCACATCACACCACGGTTCACACCCACCACATCGGTTCTCACCACACCACGGTTCACACCGCACCACAGCGGTTCACATCACACCACGGTTCACACCCCACCACATCGGTTCTCACCACACCACGGTTCACACCCCACCACAGCGGTTCACACCCCACCACAGCGGTTCACATCACACCACGGTTCACACCCCACCACAGCGGTTCACACCACACCACGGTTCACACTGCCTCACAGCTGTTCACACCACACAACGGTTCACACCACAGCGGTTCACACCACAGCGGTCCACACTACGACACTGCGGTTTATACTTCACCAAACCGGTTCACACCCCACCACAGCGGTTCACACCACACCACGGTTCACACCCCACCACAGCGGTTCACACCACACCACGGCGGTTCACACCCCACCACAGCGGTTCACACCACACCACGGTTCACACCCCACCACAGCGGTTCACACCACACCACGGTTCACACCCCACCACAGCAGTTCACACCACACCACGGTTCACACCCCACCACAGCGGTTCACCCCACACCACGGTTCACACCCCACCACAGTGGTTCACACCACACCACGGTTCACACCCCACCACAGCGGTTCACACCACACCACGGTTCACACCCCACCACAGCGGTTCACCCCACACCACGGTTCACACCCCACCACAGCGGTTCACACCACACCACGGTTCACACCCCACCACCGCGGTTCACACCACACCACGGCGGTTCACACCACACCACGGCGGTTCACGCCACACCACGGTTCACACCCCACCACAGCGGTTCACACCACACCACGGTTCACACCCCACACGGTTCACACCCCACCACAAGCGGTTCTCACCACACCACGGTTCACACCCCACCACAGCGGTTCACACCACACCACGGTTCACACCGCACCACAGCGGTTCACATCACACCACGGTTCACACCCCACCACATCGGTTCTCACCACACCACGGTTCACACCGCACCACAGCGGTTCACATCACACCACGGTTCACACCCCACCACATCGGTTCTCACCACACCACGGTTCACACCCCACCACAGCGGTTCACACCCCACCACAGCGGTTCACATCACACCACGGTTCACACCCCACCACAGCGGTTCACACCACACCACGGTTCACACTGCCTCACAGCTGTTCACACCACACAACGGTTCACACCACAGCGGTTCACACCACAGCGGTCCACACTACGACACTGCGGTTTATACTTCACCAAACCGGTTCACACCCCACCACAGCGGTTCACACCACACCACGGTTCACACCCCACCACAGCGGTTCACACCACACCACGGCGGTTCACACCCCACCACAGCGGTTCACACCACACCACGGTTCACACCCCACCACAGCGGTTCACACCACACCACGGTTCACACCCCACCACAGCAGTTCACACCACACCACGGTTCACACCCCACCACAGCGGTTCACCCCACACCACGGTTCACACCCCACCACAGTGGTTCACACCACACCACGGTTCACACCCCACCACAGCGGTTCACACCACACCACGGTTCACACCCCACCACAGCGGTTCACCCCACACCACGGTTCACACCCCACCACAGCGGTTCACACCACACCACGGTTCACACCCCCACCACCGCGGTTCACACCACACCACGGCGGTTCACACCACACCACGGCGGTTCACGCCACACCACGGTTCACACCCCACCACAGCGGTTCACACCACACCACGGTTCACACCCCACCACGGTTCACACCCCACCACAGCAGTTCACACCACACCACGGTTCACACCCCACCACAGCGGTTCACCCCACACCACGGTTCACACCCCACCACAGCGGTTCACACCACACCACGGTTCACACCCCACCACAGCGGTTCACACCACACCACGGTTCACACCCCACCACAGCGGTTCACACCACACCACGGTTCACACCCCACCACAGCGGTTCACACCACACCACGGTTCACACTGCCCCACAGCGGTTCACACCACACCACGGTTCACACTGCCCCACAGCTGCTCACACCACACAACGGTTCACACACCAACGGTTCACACACCAACGGTTCACACCACAACGGTTCACGCCGCAACGGTTCACGCCCCAACGGTTCACACCACAACGGTTCACGCCCCAACGGTTCACGCCCCAACGGTTCACGCCCCAACGGTTCACACCACAGCGGTTTGCAAACTTACTTCGCTCATCAAACTTTGGACGAAAATAAAGCGCTAAAACAAAAACTTCCTCGCCAAAATAAAACCAAACCAAAAAATGTTCGACTTTTTCAGGGACAATAAACCGGCGAAGACGTGACGAGCGAAACTTTGCGGGACTCGAGCGGCCGGCGAGCGTCCGAACCTTTCTGACACGAGCGTAGGATGGAGCTGAGCGAAACTCAAGGGGAATTAACGGACACAATGCACCACAGACTCCGGGGCTGCTTGTGTTCCCAACAACAACAACAACGCCAGACAAACACACGCACAAACACACACCTGAGCACATAACCAACACTCAACACACACAAAAGAGAAGTTTTTCAGCTCTTTCGCTACCGGTGCGAGTGTTTGGATTCCCACTGAACTGAAAAATGCATATTTCGAGCTTATTTTTGTCATTTTTTATTTATTTCATACATCGACGACAATTTGCTGCGCTGTTGCCCTTAGAAATTGATATTAAATTATAAAAAGCCCACGAAATCCTGGTAAATTAGACTGGAAGTTAGTTTTAAGCCTCCCTAACCTCAACAAATGCGTTCCAAAATGCGTAAGGAGGAAGGCACCATTTAGTATGGAGATAAGGGAACGCGGAATCTACGCACAAGGTGCACAGAAACAGTAAGCTAAGAAAGAAGTTCATGAAGCAAGACAAAAGTAGAAGAAGAAAGTAGTAGGTGCTGAAACACAGGACAACAGTCAACCGAGAGAAAGATGGTCCTTAACACAACGAAAAATATTTTATTTAAAAAAAAATAACCTACACCAACAATCCGATACAATCACCGCACCCAGGATACGATCCCCACGGTATCCAAGATACAACTAGCCCCCCCCTCCCCCCTGACTCGAACCCACACCCTTTTCATTACTCTTTTCATTCATTTCGACCAGTGACATGGATACTGCGATACCCAAGTGTTGGCATCAGCTGAAGTCCTAACTTCAAGATCTTTTGAAAGCCAGTGAATAGAGCTTTTTTGTATTTTTTGTATTGGAAAAAAAACGTTTTTCCTTTTTTTCCCCTCCAAAAAAAAAAGAAACATTCCCATCCAAATCGCAAAAAAATTCACCTTAGCAGTATAGTACAGCACAGCACAGCGCAGTACAACACAGCACATCACAACACAACACAACACAACACGACACAGCACAGCAATATCAATTAGGACAGCAGGGGAGCGCTCAGCCAATAGGAGCACGTGGCAGTGCTGGTGTGCCACATCTCCCCTCGTCCCGCTAATGACACCATTGCTGTGGTGCCAAATGTACGGGTTAAAGGGCACCTGAATGCTGCATTGTGTGACCGTGTGGCTAGTGTGGCTAGTGTGGCTAGTGTGGCTAGCTGGTGTGGCTAGCTGGTGTGGCTAGCTGGTGAGGCTAGCTGGTGAGGCTAGCTGGTGAGGCTAGCTGGTGAGGCTAGCTGGTGAGGCTAGCTGGTGAGGCTAGCTGGTGTGGCTAGCTGGGTGTGGCTAGCTGGTGAGGCTAGCTGGTGAGGCTAGCTGGTGTGGCTAGCTGGTGTGGCTAGCTGGTGAGGCTAGCTGGTGAGGCTAGCTGGTGAGGCGCTAGCTGGTGAGGCTAGCTGGTGAGGCTAGCTGGTGAGGCTAGCTGGTGAGGCTAGCTGGTGAGGCTAGCTGGTGAGGCTAGCTGGTGAGGCTAGCTGGTGAGGCTAGCTGGTGAGGCTAGCTGGTGAGGCTAGCTGGTGTGGCTAGCTGGTGTTGCTAGCTGGTGTGGCTAGCTGGTGTGGCTAGCTGGTGTGGCTAGCTGGTGTGGCTAGCTGGTGTGGCTAGCTGGTGTGGCTAGCTGGTGTGGCTAGCTGGTGTGGCTAGCTGGTGTGGCTAGCTGGTGTGGCTAGCTGGTGTGGCTAGCTGGTGTGGCTAGCTGGTGTGGCTAGCTGGTGTGGCTAGCTGGTTGTGGCTAGCTGGTGTGGCTAGCTGGTGTGGCTAGCTGGTGTGGCTAGCTGGTGTGGCTAGCTAGTGTGGCTAGCTGGTGTGGCTAGCTGGTGTGGCTAGCTGGTGTGGCTAGCTGGGTGTGGCTAGCTGTGTGGGCTAGCTGGTGTGGCTAGCTGGTGTGGCTAGCTGGTGTGACTAGCTGGTGTAGCTAGCTGGTGTGGGCTAGCTGGTGTATCTAGCTGGTGTGGCCTAGCTGGTGTGGCTAGCTGGTGTGGCTAGCTGGTGTGGCTAGCTGGGGTGGCTAGCAGGGGTGGCTAGCTGGTGTGGCTAGCTGGTGTGGCTAGCTGGGGTGGCTAGCAGGGGTGGCTAGCAGGGGTGGCTAGCAGGGGTGGCTAGCAGGGGTGGCTAGCAGGGGTGGCTAGCAGGGGTGGCTAGCAGGGGTGGCTAGCAGGGGTGGCTAGCAGGGGTGGCTAGTGTGGCCAGTGTGGCCAGTGTGGCCAGAGTGGCCAGTGTGGCCAGTGTGGCCAGTGTGGCCAGTGTGGCTAGTGTGGCTAGTGTGGTTAGTGTGGCTAGTGTGGCTAAGGTGGCTAGTGTGGCTAGTGTGGCTAGAGTGGCTAGAGTGGCTAGAGTGGCTAGAGTGGCTAGAGTGGCTAGTGTGGCTAGTGTGGCTAGTGTGGCTAGTGTGGCTAGTGTGGCTAGTGTGGCTAGTGTGGCTAGTGTGGCTAGTGTGGCTAGTGTGGCTAGTGTAGCTAGTGTGGCTAGTGTGGCTAGTGTGGCTACTGTAGCTAGTGTGGCTAGTGTAGCTAGTGTGGCTAGTGTGGCTAGTGTGGCTAGTGTTGCTAGTGTGGCTAGTGTGGCTAGTGTGGCTAGTGTGGCTAGTGTGGCTAGTGTGGCTAGTGTGGCTAGTGTGGCTAGTGTGGCTAGTGTGGCTAGTGTGGCTAGTGTGGCTAGTGTGGCTAGTGTGGCTAGTGTGGCTAGTGTGGCTAGTGTGGCTAGGTTAATGTTCAATCAGTCCCACATTCCCGACAATCAGTCCCACATTCCCGACAATCAGTCCCCCATTCCTGACAAACAGTCCCACATTCCCGAAAAGCAGTCCCACATTCCCGAGAAGCAATCCCACATTCCCGACAATCAGTCCCACATTCCCGACCATCAGTCCCACATTCCCGACAATCAGTCCCACATTCCCGACAAGCAGTCCCACATTCCCGACAATCAGTCCCACATTCCCGACAATCAGTCCCACATTCCCGACAATCAGTCCCACATTCCCGACAATCAGTCCCACATTCCCGACAATCAGTCCCACATTCCCGACAATCAGTCCCACATTCCCGACAATCAGTCCCACATTCCCGACCATCAGTCCCACATTCCCGACAATCAGTCCCACATTCCCGACCATCAGTCCCACATTCCCGACCATCAGTCCCACATTCCCGACAATCAGTCCCACATTCCCGACAATCAGTCCCACATTCCCGACAATCAGTCCCACATTCCCGACAAGCAGTCCCGCATTCCCACTCCCCAACTCGCTGTGGAATGCATCAGGAATATTCCAGAAATTCCCGATGAGGCGCAGCATCAAAAGCTACACAAATTCCCGGCCGGCCTGGAATCAGGCCCAAAATTCCCGTGGGAATCAGACTTGGAATTCCCACTTGAATGCGAGGTGTCTTCTGAAATTTTGGGAGATGTGGCAACAGCGCAGTGATCTGCTCCTAGACTTGGCATGTCAGCAATGACGTCACGTTAATGGTCAGAAGGATGCTTTATTCCAACCAATCAAGCCTGGTACGCATCACCTTGTACATTGGTATATCAAATTCCTCATAACTAACACCAGAACGCCATGACGGTTGGTATATCAAATGCCTCATAACTAACACCAGGACGCCACGGTTGGTATATCAAATGCCTTATAACTAACACCAGGACGCCATGACGGTTGGTATATCAAATGCCTCATAACTAACTCCAGGACGCCATGACGGTTGGTATATCAAATGCCTTATAACTAACACCAGGACGCCATGACTGTTGGTATATCAAATGCCTTATAACTAACACCAGGACGCCATGACGGTTACCCCCGGTCAAGCCGGTACCCATATCCGACACCTGGGTAGAGTGGGGAATTGTGGCCGAGTTCTCCCCTTTTCCCAACGGAGAAAATCCCCGCGCAACGCCAGGATTCGAACCCCCGACCCGTTTCGTGAAGAGCGCGCTCCCACCACTCGGCCACGGTGACCCTTCCAGAATATGGCCGAAGTTTTACATAAATGTAATGAATGCTGGGCGTGTAGTCAAAAATGACATATACAGTGCGAAATGAAATAGGAGTTTTGAAACGTACTCAACAACTTCCCTGCGTATCGGGCCACATGTGTTCCATTAGGTACATTGCTCATTCACTTACCGGCATGAATGAATGACATATCATGTTTCGTGACTTATGGAAAATAACTTTCATCATGCCAGGTGAAATGTATCGTTCTATTGCATTTTCAGATTTCTTATGAAAGATGAAAATGTATTCGAGCATAAAAGTCGATTTCCCACTCCTGCTACTTACAACCTCACCGAACATAACCCAACCTAACCCAACCAACCGTCAACAATCGCGGAAACGCGATAAAGATGTTGATATATTATTATATGAATTGCACATTTTTATTTGTAATTTATTGGCGCATTAAGTGAAAAAATCGTACTTTGAATTGAAGGATACAGCTTTTATTTCCTTTATGTTCATTACCAATTTGACTGCGGCAGGTACAACCGAAGTTCAACATTCAACTCGAACACAAAGTCAACTGTAGCGCGCAATGTTGAAAATAGCAAACATGAACTGGGTCGTGCCTTCATTTAGCTTTGATTGAGTATTTATGGAAATTGTGTTTGTGACTACTGGTCGGTCTGCAGCGTTGTGAAAATCCCGCCGTGTACCACCGGTGGGTCACGTCGAGGTTGTATCGTGCCTTCATTTAGCTTTGATTGAGTATTTATGGAAATTGTGTTTGTGACTACTGGTCGGTCTGCAGCGTTGTGAAAATCCCGCCGTGTACCACCGGTGGGGCACGTCGAGGTTGTATCGTGCCTTCATTTAGCTTTGATTGAGTATTTATGGAAATTGTGTTTGTGACTACTGGTCGGTCTGCAGCGTTGTGAAAATCCCGCCGTGTACCACCGGTGGGTCACGTCGAGGTTGTATCGTGCCTTCATTTAGCTTTGATTGAGTATTTATGGAAATTGTGTTTGTGACTACTGGTCGGTCTGCAGCGTTGTGAAAATCCCGCCGTGTACCACCGGTGGGTCACGTCGAGGTTGTATCGTGCCTTCATTTAGCTTTGATTGAGTATTTATGGAAATTGTGTTTGTGACTACTGGTCGGTCTGCAGCGTTGTGAAAATCCCGCCGTGTACCACCGGTGGGTCACGTCGAGGTTGTATCGTGCCTTCATTTAGCTTTGATTGAGTATTTATGGAAATTGTGTTTGTGACTACTGGTCGGTCTGCAGCGTTGTGAAAATCCCGCCGTGTACCACCGGTGGGGCACGTCGAGGTTGTATCGTGCCTTCATTTAGCTTTGATTGAGTATTTATGAAAATTGTGTTTGTGACTACTGGTCGGTCTGCAGCGTTGTGAAAATCCCGCCGTGTACCACCGGTGGGTCACGTCGAGGTTGTATCATGCCTTCATTTAGCTTTGATTGAGTATTTATGGAAATTGTGTTTGTGACTACTGGTCGGTCTGCAGCGTTGTGAAAATCCCGCCGTGTACCACCGGTGAGTCACGTCGAGGTTGTATCGTGCCTTCATTTAGCTTTGATTGAGTATTTATGGAAATTGTGTTTGTGACTACTGGTCGGTCTGCAGCGTTGTGAAAATCCCGCCGTGTACCACCGGTGGGGCACGTCGAGGTTGTATCGTGCCTTCATTTAGCTTTGATTGAGTATTTATGGAAATTGTGTTTGTGACTACTGGTCGGTCTGCAGCGTTGTGAAAATCCCGCCGTGTACCACCGGTGGGGTACGTCGAGGTTGTATCGTGCCTTCATTTAGCTTTGATTGAGTATTTATGGAAATTGTGTTTGTGACTACTGGTCGGTCTGCAGCGTTGTGAAAATCCCGCCGTGTACCACCGGTGGGTCACGTCGAGGTTGTATCGTGCCTTCATTTAGCTTTGATTGAGTATTTATGGAAATTGTGTTTGTGACTACTGGTCGGTCTGCAGCGTTGTGAAAATCCCGCCGTGTACCACCGGTGGGTCACGTCGAGGTTGTATCGTGCCTTCATTTAGCTTTGATTGAGTATTTATGGAAATTGTGTTTGTGACTACTGGTCGGTCTGCAGCGTTGTGAAAATCCCGCCGTGTACCACCGGTGGGTCACGTCGAGGTTGTATCGTGCCTTCATTTAGCTTTGATTGAGTATTTATGGAAATTGTGTTTGTGACTACTGGTCGGTCTGCAGCGTTGTGAAAATCCCGCCGTGTACCACCGGTGGGTCACGTCGAGGTTGTATCGTGCCTTCATTTAGCTTTGATTGAGTATTTATGGAAATTGTGTTTGTGACTACTGGTCGGTCTGCAGCGTTGTGAAAATCCCGCCGTGTACCACCGGTGGGGCACGTCGCTTTGACAGGAAAGTTGCATCGAACATTCCATCTTATTTGGGACTGAACATAAGTTTAACCCTACCAGACCTGAGGGCCTAACCCTAACCCTTAAGTTAACCCTTCACATTAACCCTTAACATTTGTGCTTCACCTTAACCCTTAAACTCATCCCTAATCCTCAACCCTAAGCACTCAACCCTTAACCCTAAACCGGAACCTAACCCTTAAGTTAACCCTAACTGCTAAAATCATCCTAAATCTTTAATCACATTTACAATGGTTAACCAACAGGTTTGCCAACCATAGTTTGGTTGTGTTCAGTTTCTGGTTAAATAATTTCATAACTAAACACACAATGCAATACACTCAACACACACACAACACACGACACAACACACACACACACAACACACACTCAACACACACAACACACCCCACACAACACACCCCACACAACACAACCCAAACAACACACACACAACACACTCAACACAACCCAAACAACACACACACAACACACACACAACACACTCAACACACACTCAACACACACCCAACACACACCCAACACACACCCAACACACACCCAACACACACCCAACACACACCCAACACACACCCAACACACACCCAACACACACCCAACACACACCCAACACACACCCAACACACACCCAACACACACCCAACACACACTCAACACACACTCAACACACACTCAACACACACTCAACACACACTCAACACACACTCAACACACACTCAACACACACTCAACACACACTCAACACACACTCAACACACACTCAACACACACTCAACACACACTCAACACACACTCAACACACACTCAACACACACTCAACACACACTCAACACACACTCAACACACTCAACACACACTCAACACTCAACACACACTCAACACATACTCAACACACCCCACACAACACAACACACACAACGCACACCCCACACAACACACACACAAAACACACTCCCCACACAACACACACAAAACACACACCCCACACAACACACACACAAAACACACTCCCCACACAACACACACAAAACACACCCCACACAACACACACACAATACACACACCCCACACAACACAGCACACACAACACACACCCCACACAACACAACACACACAACACACACAACACAACACACACCCCACACAACACACACAACACAACACACACACAACACAACACAACACACAAAACAACACACATACAACACGCACACAACACAACACACAACACAACACACATACAACACGCACACAACACAACACACACACAACACAACACACACACAACACAACACACACACAACACAACACACACACAACACAACACACACACAACACAACACACAACACAACACACAACACACACCCCACACAACACAACACACATTACACACAACACAACACACACACAACACAACACACACAACACAACACACACAACACAACACACACCCCACACAACACAACACACAAACACAACACACACACAAAAAACACACAACATAATACACACACACCATACACACACAACACAACACAACACACACACAAAACACACAACACACAACACACACAACACACAACACACACAACACACACAACACAACACACAACACACACACAACACACACACAACACACACACAACACACTCAACACACCCAACACAAGACAACACAAGACAACACACACAACACACACCCCACACAACACACAACACACACAACACACACAACACACACAACACACACAACACAACACACACAACACAACACAACACACACACAACACAACACACACACACACCCCACACAACACAACACACACACAACACAACACACACACATCACAACACACACACACATCACAACACACACACATCACAACACACACCACACACACAACACACTCAACACACCCAACACAAGACAACACACACAACACACACAACACAACACACACACAACGCACACAATACACCCAACACAAGACAACACACACAACACACACAACACACACACAACATCACACAGCCCGGATACCGCCCGGATACAGCAAGGAAGGGACAACTCGGCCCGCCGGATAGCAATCCGGGCCCGCATCCGGAGCCGGCAACCGGATACTGCCTCGAGCTCCGTCCCTGCCGCTCGCCCGGATACTGGCCGGATACACCTCAAGCGGTGTGGTGAGCGTGGGGTGAGCGTGGGGTGAAGGTGGGGTGAAGGTGGGGTGAGCGTGGGGTGAGCGTGGGGTGAGCGTGGGGTGAGCGTGGGGTGAGCGTGGGGTGAGCGTGGGGTGAGCGTGGAGTGAGCGTGGGGTGAGCGTGGGGTGAGCGTGGGGTGAGCGTGGAGTGAGCGTGGGATGAGTGTGAGGGTGAGTGTGGGGGTGAGCGTGGGGGTGAGCGTGGGGGTGAGCGTGGGGATGAGCGTGGGGATGAGCGTGGGGATGAGCGTGGGGGTGAGCGTGGGGTGAGCTTGGGGTGAGCGTGGGGGTGAGCGTGGGGGTGAGCGTGGGGGTGAGCGTGGGGTGAACGAGGGGGTGAGCGTGGGGGTGGGCGTGGGGGTGAGCGTGGGGGTGAGCGTGGGGGTGAGCGTGGGGGTGAGCGTGGGGGTGAGCGTGGGGGTGAGCGTGGGGGTGAGCGTAAGGGTGAGCGTGGGGGTGAGCGTGGGGGTGAGCGTGGGGGCGAGCGTGGGGGTGAGCGTGGGGGTGAGCGTGGGGGTGAGCGTGAGGTGAGCATCAGGTGAGCGTGGTGTGAGCGTGGTGTGAGCGTGGTGTGAGCGTGGTGTGAGCGTGGTGTGAGCGTGGTGCGAGCGTGGGGTGGGCGTGGTGTGAGCGTGGGGTGAGCGTGGGGTGAGCGTGGGGTGAGCATGGGGTGAGCGTGAGATGAGCGTGGGGTGAGCGTGGGGTGAGCGTGGGGTGAGCGTGGGGTGAGCGTGGGGTGAGCGTGGGGTGAGCGTGAGGTGAGCGTGGGGTGAGCGTGGGGTGAGCATGGGGTGAGCATGGGGTGAGCGTGGGGGTGAGCGTGGGGTGAGGGTGGGGTGAGCGTGGGGTGAGCAAGGGGGTGAGCGTGGGGTGAGCGTGGGGTGTGCGTGGGGTGAGCGTGGGGTGAGCGTTAGGTGAGCGTGGGGTGAGCGTGGGGTGAGCGTGGTGTGAGCGTGGTGTGAGCGTGGGAATGAAGTACTAATATAGGCAAAATTGGAGAGGTAGTGAAGGATTAATGTAGGCAAAATTGGAGAGGTAGTGAAGGATTAATGTAGGCAAAATTGGAGAGGTAGTGAAGGATTAATGTAGGCAAAATTGGAGAGGTAGTGAAGGATTAATGTAGGCAAAATTGGAGAGGTAGTGAAGGATTAATGTAGGCAAAATTGGAGAGGTAGTGAAGGATCAATGTAGGCAAAATTGGAGAGGTAGTGAAGGATTAATGTAGGCAAAATTGGAGAGGTAGTGAAGGATTAATGTAGGCAAAATTGGAGGGGTAGTGAAGGATTAATGTAGGCAAAATTGGAGAGGTAGTGAAGGATTAATGTAGGCAAAATTGGAGAGGTAGTGAAGGATTAATGTAGGCAAAATTGGAGAGGTAGTGAAGGATTAATGTAGGCAAAATTGGAGAGGTAGTGAAGGATTAATGTAGGCAAAATTGGAGAGGTAGTGAAGGATTAATGTAGGCAAAATTGGAGAGGTAGTGAAGGATTAATGTAGGCAAAATTGGAGAGGTAGTGAAGGATTAATGTAGGCAAAATTAGAGAGGTAGTGAAGGATTAATTTAGGCAAAATTGGAGAGGTAGTGAAGGATTAATGTAGGCAAAATTGGAGAGGTAGTGAAGGATTAATGTAGGCAAAATTGGAGAGGAAGTGAAGGATTAATGTAGGCAAAATTGGAGAGGTAGTGAAGGATTAATGTAGGCAAAATTGGAGAGGTAGTGAAGGATTAATGTAGGCAAAATTAGAGGGGTAGTGAAGGATTAATGTAGGCAAAATTGGAGGGGTAGTGAAGGATTAACGTAGGCAAAATTGGAGGGGTAGTGAAGGATTAATGTAGGCAAAATTGATGAGGTAGTGAAGGATTAATGTAGGCAAAATTGGAAAGGTAGTGAAGGATTAATGTAGGCAAAATTGGAGAGGTAGTGAAGGATTAATGTAGGCAAAATTGATGAGGTAGTGAAGGATTAATGTAGGCAAAATTGGAAAGGTAGTGAAGGATTAATGTAGGCAAAATTGGAGAGGTAGTGAAGGATCAATGTAGGCAAAATTGGAGAGGTAGGGAAGGATTAATGTAGGCAAAATTGGAGAGGTAGTGAAGGATTAATGTAGGCAAACTTGGAGAGGTAGTGAAGGATTAATGTAGGCAAAATTGGAGAGGTAGTGAAGGATTAATGTAGGCAAAATTGGAGGGGTAGTGAAGGATTAATGTAGGCAAAATTGGAGAGGTAGTGAAGGATTAATGTAGGCAAAATTGGAGAGGTAGTGAAGGATTAATGTAGGCAAAATTGGAGAGGTAGTGAAGGATTAATGTAGGCAAAATTGGAGAGGTAGTGAAGGATTAATGTAGGCAAAATTGGAGGGGTAGTGAAGGATTAATGTAGGCAAAATTGATGAGGTAGTGAAGGATTAATGTAGGCAAAATTGGAAAGGTAGTGAAGGATTAACGTAGGCAAAATTGGAGAGGTAGTGAAGGATTAATGTAGGCAAAATTGATGAGGTAGTGAAGGATTAATGTAGGCAAAATTGGAAAGGTAGTGAAGGATTAATGTAGGCAAAATTAGAGGGGTAGTGAAGGATTAATGTAGGCAAAATTGGAAAGGTAGTGAAGGATTAATGTAGGCAAAATTAGAGGGGTAGTGAAGGATTAATGTAGGCAAAATTGGAGGGGTAGTGAAGGATTAACGTAGGCAAAATTGGAGGGGTAGTGAAGGATTAATGTAGGCAAAATTGATGAGGTAGTGAAGGATTAATGTAGGCAAAATTGGAAAGGTAGTGAAGGATTAATGTAGGCAAAATTGGAGAGGTAGTGAAGGATTAATGTAGGCAAAATTGATGAGGTAGTGAAGGATTAATGTAGGCAAAATTGGAAAGGTAGTGAAGGATTAATGTAGGCAAAATTGGAGAGGTAGTGAAGGATCAATGTAGGCAAAATTGGAGAGGTAGGGAAGGATTAATGTAGGCAAAATTGGAGAGGTAGTGAAGGATTAATGTAGGCAAACTTGGAGAGGTAGTGAAGGATTAATGTAGGCAAAATTGGAGAGGTAGTGAAGGATTAATGTAGGCAAAATTGGAGGGGTAGTGAAGGATTAATGTAGGCAAAATTGGAGAGGTAGTGAAGGATTAATGTAGGCAAACTTGGAGAGGTAGTGAAGGATTAATGTAGGCAAAATTGGAGAGGTAGGGAAGGATTAATGTAGGCAAAATTGGAGAGGTAGTGAAGGATTAATGTAGGCAAAATTGGAGAGGTAGTGAAGGATTAATGTAGGCAAAATTGGAGAGGTAGTGAAGGATTAATGTAGGCAAAATTGGAGGGGTAGTGAAGGATTAATGTAGGCAAAATTGATGAGGTAGTGAAGGATTAATGTAGGCAAAATTGGAAAGGTAGTGAAGGATTAACGTAGGCAAAATTGGAGAGGTAGTGAAGGATTAATGTAGGCAAAATTGATGAGGTAGTGAAGGATTAATGTAGGCAAAATTGGAAAGGTAGTGAAGGATTAATGTAGGCAAAATTGGAGAGGTAGTGAAGGATCAATGTAGGCAAAATTGGAGAGGTAGGGAAGGATTAATGTAGGCAAAATTGGAGAGGTAGTGAAGGATTAATGTAGGCAAACTTGGAGAGGTAGTGAAGGATTAATGTAGGCAAAATTAAAGAGGTAGTGAAGGATTAATGTAGGCAAAATTGGAGAGGTAGTGAAGGATTAATGTAGGCAAACTTGGAGAGGTAGTGAAGGATTAATGTAGGCAAAATTAGAGAGGTAGTGAAGGATTAATATAGGCAAAATTGGAGAGGTAGTGAAGGATTAATGTAGACAAAATTGGAGGGGTAGTGAAGGATTAATGTAGGCAAAATTGGAGAGGTAGTGAAGGATTAATGTAGGCAAAATTGGAGAGGTAGTGAAGGATTAAAGTAGGCAGAATTAGAGAGGTAGTGAAGGATTAATGTAGGCAAAATTGGAGAGGTAGTGAAGGATAAATGTAGGCAAAATTGGAGAGGTAGTGAAGGATTAATGTAGGCAAAATTGGAGAGGTAGTGAAGGATTCAAGTATGCAAAATTGGAGAGGTAGTGAAGGATTAAAGTAGGCAAAATTGGAGAAGTAGTGAAGGATTGATGCAGGCAAAATTGGAGAGGGTAGTGAAGGATTAATGTAGGCAAAATTGGAGAGGTAGTGAAGGATTAATGTAGGCAAAATTGATGAGGTAGTGAAGGATAAATGTAGGCAAAATTGATGAGGTAGTGAAGGATTAATGTAGGCAAAATTGGAGAGGTAGTGAAGGATTAATGTAGGCAAAATTGGAGAGGTAGTGAAGGATCAATGTAGGCAAAATTGGAGAGGTAGTGAAGGATTAATGCAGGCAAAATTGGAGAGGTAGTGAAGGATAAATGTAGGCAAAATTGGAGAGGTAGTGAAGGATTAATGTAGGCAAAATTAAAGAGGTAGTGAAAGATTATTGTAGGTAAAATTGGAGAGGTAGTGAAGGATTAATGTAGGCAAACTTGGGGAGGTAGTGAAGGATTAATGTAGGCAAAATTAGAGAGGTAGTGAAGGATTAATAAAGGCAAAATTGGAGAGGTAGTGAAGGATTAATGTAAACAAAATTGGAGGGGTAGTGAAGGATTAATGTAGGCAAAATTGGAGAGGTAGTGAAGGATTAATGTAGGCAAAATTGGAGAGGTAGTGAAGGATTAAAGTAGGCAAAATTGGAGAGGTAGTGAAGAATTAATGTAGGCAAAACTGGAGAGGTAGTGAAGGATAAATGTAGGCAAAATTGGAGAGGTAGTGAAGGATTAATGTAGGCAAAATTGGAGAGGTAGTGAAGGATTAAAGTAGGCAAAATTGGAGAGGTAGTGAAGGATTAAAGTAGGCAAAATTGGAGAGGTAGTGAAGGATTAATGCAGGCAAAATTGGAGAGGTAGTGAAGGATTAATGTAGGCAAAATTGGAGAGGTAGTGAAGGATTAATGTAGGCAAAATTGGAGAGGTAGTGAAGGATTAATGTAGGCAAAATTGGTGAGGTAGTGAAGGATTAATGTAGGCAAAATTGGAGAGGTAGTGAAGGATTAATGCAGGCAAAATTGGAGAGGTAGTGAAGGATTAATGTAGGCAAAATTGGAGAGGTAGTGAAGGATTAATGTAGGCAAAATTGGAGAGGTAGTGAAGGATTAATTTAGACAAAATTGTAGAGGTAGTGAAGGATTAATGTAGGCAAAATTGGAGAGGTAGTGAAGGATTAATGTAGGCAAAATTGAAGAGGTAGTGAAGGATTAATGTAGGCAAAATTGGAGAGGTAGTGAAGGATTAATGTAGGCAAAATTGGAGAGGTAGTGAAGGATTAATGTAGGCAAAATTGCAGAGGTAGTGAAGGATTAATGTAGGCAAAATTGCAGAAGTAGTGAAGGATTAATGTAGGCAAAATTGGAGAGGTAGTGAAGGATTAATGTAGGCAAAATTGGAGAGGTAGTGAAGGATTAATGTAGGCAAAATTGGAGAGGTAGTGAAGGATTAATGTAGGCAAAATTGGAGAGGTAGTGAAGGATTAATGTAGGCAAAATTGGAGAGGTAGTGAAGGATTAATGTTGGCAAAATATTAGAGGTTGTGAAGGATTAATGTAGGCAAAATTGAAGAGGTAGTGAAGGATTAATGTAGGCAAAATTGGAGAGGTAGTAAAGGATTAATGTAGGCAAAATTGGAGAGGTAGTGAAGGATTAATGTAGGCAAAATTGGAGAGGTAGTGAAGGATTAATGTAGGCAAATTTGGGGCGGTAGTGAAGGATTAATGTAGGCAAAATTGGAGAGGTAGTGAAGGATTAATGTAGGCAAAATTGGAGAGGTAGTGAAGGATTAATGTAGGCAAAATTGGAGAGGTAGTGGAGGATTAATGTAGGCCAAATTGGAGAGGTAGTGAAGGATTAATGTAGGCAAAATTGGAGAGGTAGTGAAGGATTAATGTAGGCAAAATTGGAGAGGAAGTGAAGGATTAATGTAGGCAAAATTGGAGAGGTAGTGAAGGATTAATGTAGGCAAAATTGGAGAGGTAGTGAAGGATTAATGTAGACAAAATTGGAGAGGTAGTGAAGGATTAATGTAGGCAAAATTGGAGAGGTAGTGAAGGATTAATGTAGACAAAATTGGAGAGGTAGTGAAGGATTAATGCAGGCAAAATTGGAGAGGTAGTGAAGGATTAATGTAGACAAAATTGGAGAGGTAGTGAAGGATTAATGTAGGCAAAATTGGAGAGGTAGTGAAGGATTAATGTAGGCAAAATTGGAGAGGTAGTGAAGGATTAATGTAGGCAAAATTGGAGAGGTAGTGAAGGATTAATGTAGGCAAAATTGGAGAGGTAGGGAAGGATTAATGTTGGCAAAATTGGAGAGGTAGTGAAGGATTAATGTAGGCAAAATTGGAGAGGTAGTGAAGGATTAATGTAGGCAAAATTGGAGAGGTAGTGAAGGATTAATGTAGGCAAAATTGGAGAGGTAGTGAAGGATTAATGCAGGCAAAATTGGAGAGGTAGTGAAGGATTAATGTAGGCAAAATTGAAGAGGTAGTGAAGGATTAATGTAGGCAAAATTGGAGAGGTAGTGAAGGATTAATGTAGGCAAAATTGGAGAGGTAGTGAAGGATTAATGTAGGCAAAATTGGAGAGGTAGTGAGGGATTAATGTAGGCAAAATTGGAGAGGTAGTGAAGGATTATTGTGGGCAAAATTGGAGAGGTAGTGAAGGATTAATGCAGGCAAAATTGGAGAGGTAGTGAAGGATTAATGTAGGCAAAATTGGAGAGGTAGTGAAGGATTAATGCAGGCAAAATTGGAGAGGTAGTGAAGGATTAATGTAGGCAAAATTGGAGAGGTAGTGAAGGATTAATGTTGGCAAAATTGGAGAGGTGGTGAAGGAAGAATGCAGGCAAAATTGGAGAGGTAGTGAAGGATTAATGTAGGCAAAATTGGAGAGGTAGTGAAGGATTAATGTAGGCAAAATTGGAGAGGTAGTGAAGGATTAATGTAGGCAAAATTGGAGAGGTAGTGAAGGATTATTGTGGGCAAAATTGGAGAGGTAGTGAAGGATTATTGTGGGCAAAATTGGAGAGGTAGTGAAGGATTAATGTAGGCAAAATTGGAGAGGTAGTGAAGGATTAATGTAGGCAAAATTGGAGAGGTAGTGAAGGATTAATGTAGGCAAAATTGGAGAGGTAGTGAAGGATTATTGTGGGCAAAATTGGAGAGGTAGTGAAGGATTAATGCAGGCAAAATTGGAGAGGTAGTGAAGGATTAATGTAGGCAAAATTGGAGAGGTAGTGAAGGATTAATGCAGGCAAAATTGGAGAGGTAGTGAAAAATTAATGTAGGCAAAATTGGAGAGGTAGTGAAGGATTAATGTAGACAAAATTGGAGAGGTAGTGAAGGATTAATGCAGGCAAAATTGGAGAGGTAGTGAAGGATTAATGTAGGCAAAATTGGAGAGGTAGTGAAGGATTAATGCAGGCAAAATTGGAGAGGTAGTGAAGGATTAATGCAGGCAAAATTGGAGAGGTAGTGAAGGATTAATGTAGGCAAAATTGGAGAGGTAGTGAAGGATTAATGTAGACAAAATTGGAGAGGTAGTGAAGGATTAATGCAGGCAAAATTGGAGAGGTAGTGAAGGATTAATGTAGGCAAAATTGGAGAGGTAGTGAAGGATTAATGTAGGCAAAATTGGAGAGGTAGTGAAGGATTAATGTAGGCAAAATTGGAGAGGTAGTGAAGGATTAATGTAGGCAAAATTGGAGAGGTAGTGAAGGATTAATGTAGGCAAAATTGGAGAGGTAGTGAAGGATTAATGTAGGCAAAATTGGAGAGGTAGTGAAGGATTAATGTAGGCAAAATTGGAGAGGTATTGAAGGATTAATGTAGGCAAAATTGGAGAGGTAGTGAAGGATTAATGTAGGCAAAATTGGAGAGGTAGTGAAGCCTGTATCACAGATACGCTCATCACACACTGCCTGCTGCTCAAGTAATCAGAGAGTAATTAACGCTCTCATATATTTACCTACGTAACTACGGCATTTTCGCTTTACCCAAACAAACATTACTAAGTACGCCCAGTTCTGACTTACCAAGTACACTTTTATTTACATTGCGACGATGAGAATTTACCTGTAATTCAACACAGAGACGGCAGAATTTGAAGAAAAAAGATAAAGGTTGAGAGAAAAAATGTAATAGTAAGAAGTAGAAAAAGACGGAGTAGAAAGAAGTAATGAAGAAGAAAGACGGTAGTAAGAAAAAAAAAAGACTAGAAAAAATTCGAGATAGAAAGAAAGAAATAAAGACGGTTTACAGAAAGGAAGAGTTGATAGATATAATTGGAACGAAAGAGGCACGGTAGAATGATGAAATGGAGTACGGAGAATTAGAGAGAAAGAAATTCAGTAGAAATAAAGACGGAACATAAAGAAGACTAGACCCGCATTTCTCCAGTTCAACATCCAACCTCAACATTATTTATCATTAATGTACAATGAAAAATACTTTGCACAATACGTTTCCATTTCATGATGCAAATTAATTAATACGAAATATTTTTAATTATACGTAAAGCTATCCAATGCTGGGGGCTGCTGTACTATGCAAGAACACTTTACATACACACACACACACACACATACAGGGTATGTAGAGAAATTTGTATGACATTTATGAATGTGCAGCCGGCACGTATATGTACACACACAACACACACACAGTACACACAGTACACACAGTACACACACAGTACACACACAGTACACACACAGTACACACACAGTACACACACAGTACACACACAGTACACACACAGTACACACACAGTACACACACAGTACACACACAGTACACACACAGTACACACACAGTACACACACAGTACACACACAGTACACACAGTACACACACAGTACACACAGTACACACAACACACACAGTACACACAGTACACACAACACACACACTACACACACAGTACACGTAACACACACAGTACACACAGTACACGTAACACACACAGTACACACAGTACACGTAACACACACAACACACACAACACACAACACACACAACACACACAACACACAACACACACAACACACACAACACACAACACACACAACACACAACACACACAACACAACACACACAACACACACAACACACAACACACACAACACACAACACACACAAACACGCAACACAACACACACACAACACACACAACACACACAACACACACAACACAACACACAACACACAACACACAACACACAACACACAACACACAACACACAACACACAACACACAACACACAACACACAACACACAACACACAACACACAACACACAACACACACAACACAACACACAACACACAACACAACACACACAACACACAACACACAACACACAACACAAAAAACACACAACACACAACACAAAACACAACACACACAACACACAACACACAACTCACAACACACAACACTCAACACACAACACAAAACACAACACACAACACAACACACACAACACACAACACAACACAAAACACAACACACAACACAAAACACAACACAACACAACACAACACACAACACAAAACACAACACAACACAACACACAACACAAAACACAACACAACACACAACACAACACAAAACACAACACAACACAACACAACACACAACACAAAACACAACACAACACACACAACACAACACAAAACACAACACACAACACACAACACAAAACACAACACACAACACACAACACACAACACAACACAACACACAACACACAACACAATTTACTGTACACAAATGCAAGTTTTGGTATGTGGGCAAAATAAAAAAAACACTTCCCTGCATCCAGGCCCAAAAATGCCACTTGGAGGCGCTACAAAGCAATATTTAGGCCAATAAGAATTAAATTTTCAGCACACAAGGAGCGATATGTAGGCCTATAAGCAATAATAAGCCTGCGGCATAATAAAATTAAATGAAAGCACAGATATATCGCACAATTTACAGCCGTGCAATGAAATGTTGGCTTAGGAGCAGCTGGTGGTGGTGGAGTTTGGAGCAGCTGGTGGTGGTGGAGTTTGGAGCAGCTGGTGGTGGTGGTGGAGTTTGGAGCAGCTGGTGGTGGTGGTGGAGTTTGGAGCAGCTGGTGATGGTGGAGTTTGGAGCAGCTTGTGGTGGTGGAGTTCGGAGCAGCTGGTGGTGGTGGAGTTTGCAGCAGCTGGTGGTGGTGGAGTTTGGAGCAGCTGGTGGTGGAGTTTGGAGCAGCTGGTGGTGGTGGAGTTTGGAGCAGCTTGTGGTGGTGGAGTTCGGAGCAGCTGGTGGTGGAGTTTGGAGCAGCTGGTGGTGGTGGAGTTTGGAGCAGCTGGTGATGGTGGAGTTTGGAGCAGCTGGTGGTGGTGGAGTTCGGAGCAGCTGGTGGTGGTGGAGTTTGGAGCAGCTGGTGATGGTGGAGTTTGGAGCAGCTGGTGATGGTGGAGTTTGGAGCAGCTGGTGATGGTGGAGTTTGGAGCAGCTGGTGGTGGTGGAGTTCGGAGCAGCTGGTGGTGGAGTTTGGAGCAGCTGGTGGTGGTGGAGTTTGGAGCAGCTGGTGATGGTGGAGTTTGGAGCAGCTGGTGGTGGTGGAGTTCGGAGCAGCTGGTGGTGGAGTTTGGAGCAGCTGGTGGTGGTGGAGTTTGGAGCAGCTGGTGATGGTGGAGTTTGGAGCAGCTGGTGGTGGTGGAGTTTGGAGCAGCTGGTGGTGGTGGTGGAGTTTGGAGCAGCTGGTGATGGTGGAGTTTGGAGCAGCTGGTGGTGGAGTTTGGAGCAGCTGGTGGTGGAGTTTGGAGCAGCTGGTGGTGGTGGAGTTTGGAGCAGCTGGTGATGGTGGAGTTTGGAGCAGCTGGTGGTGGTGGAGTTCGGAGCAGCTGGTGGTGGTGGAGTTTGGAGCAGCTGGTGATGGTGGAGTTTGGAGCAGCTGGTGATGGTGGAGTTTGGAGCAGCTGGTGATGGTGGAGTTTGGAGCAGCTGGTGGTGGTGGAGTTCGGAGCAGCTGGTGGTGGAGTTTGGAGCAGCTGGTGGTGGTGGAGTTTGGAGCAGCTGGTGATGGTGGAGTTTGGAGCAGCTGGTGGTGGTGGAGTTTGGAGCAGCTGGTGATGGTGGAGTTTGGAGCAGCTGGTGGTGGTGGAGTTTGGAGCAGCTGGTGATGGTGGAGTTTGGAGCAGCTGGTGGTGGTGGAGTTTGGAGCAGCTGGTGATGGTGGAGTTTGGAGCAGCTGGTGGTGGTGGAGTTCGGAGCAGCTGGTGGTGGTGGAGTTTGGAGCAGCTGGTGATGGTGGAGTTTGGAGCAGCTGGTGATGGTGGAGTTTGGAGCAGCTGGTGATGGTGGAGTTTGGAGCAGCTGGTGGTGGTGGAGTTCGGAGCAGCTGGTGGTGGAGTTTGGAGCAGCTGGTGGTGGTGGAGTTTGGAGCAGCTGGTGATGGTGGAGTTTGGAGCAGCTGGTGGTGGTGGAGTTTGGAGCAGCTGGTGATGGTGGAGTTTGGAGCAGCTGGTGGTGGTGGAGTTTGGAGCAGCTGGTGATGGTGGAGTTTGGAGCAGCTGGTGGTGGTGGAGTTTGGAGCAGCTGGTGATGGTGGAGTTTGGAGCAGCTGGTGATGGTGGAGTTTGGAGCAGCTGGTGGTGGTGGAGTTCGGAGCAGCTGGTGATGGTGGAGTTTGGAGCAGCTGGTGGTGGTGGAGTTTGGAGCAGCTGGTGGTGGTGGTGGAGTTTGGAGCAGCTGGTGGTGGTGGAGTTTGGAGCAGCTGGTGGTGGAGTTTCGAGCAGCTGGTGGTGGAGTTTGGAGCAGCTAATAGAGTTTGGAGCGTGTTTATTAGCTAATTACCTTGCAAGAATTGTGTAATAGAAAAATTTATTGAGAGCGGCCAAAAATTGAGGAAAACATTTCGAAATTGTGGAATAAGCGTCATTGATTGTGAACTTTTTAGAAAATTGTGAAAATAGTCCGGAAAATGAACCTAAAGCGTCCGGAAATCGTGATATTACGTTCGGATATTGTGGAAAAGGCGTTCAGATTTCTAGAAAAAATGCGTCCATATGTTAGGAAACATTTTAATTTGGTGAATTTTTTGTGAATTGGACGAAATAATTCACTAGATTATGTTTTTTTTAGATTGTGTCCTTTTCTTTATGACTAAGTTGTGTTTTGATAAATTGTGTTGCGCTTCGTGTTTATGGCGTTTTTTTAGGGTATTAGTTGCCCTACAAAGATTCGTTTATATCTTAGTACACTTAGAAAATTACGCACTCCAACAGCACGGGCGGGTTGCTTCAACATGTGTGCCTCAATGTTTGTGTTCAAACGGGGTGCTTCAGCGGTTTGTGTGTTTTTGAGTAATGTGTTCGTTGTTGTGGTGTGTGTTATGCTTGTGTAAGATATGTTTTGGGAGAGGCCTAGGCCGAACTGCCAGAGGGGGAAAGTTAACGACTAACGGTTGTGTTGGAGTGGTGTGCTGCTGGGACCAGCAAGAATTTTGTATAAAGTCTGTGTGAACAATTTTCTCGAGAGGCCTGGGTAAGAGAGTCAACATTGCGGGTAGCCGCCACTAACACGAGGTTGACAGTTACATATGGCCCGACACCTGAGCTCGAAGGGCAAGCGTACAGCCTAGCAACGATTTCACTGGAGAATATCTCATAGATAGGGCGGGGTTGAGCACGTTCTCGTCAGAGGGTGCTTGTAAAGGGGCAGTTACACCGTGAGAAAGAAGTCCAAGTGTAGAACCGCAAATGAACAGCTGTATTGACACGAAGGAGGGTTATGGACGATCACTTCTGAAGTCTCGGTGAACACAATTGGCTGTACGAAAATAGAAGAAAGCCTCTAGAACACTTAGGTAGAACTGAAACTTAGAACACTTAGGTAGAACTAGAACACTTAGGTAGAACTAGAACACTTAGGTAGAACTGAACAGAGAAAGGTTCAGTCGTACAGCGAGAACCATCTGAGGAAGTGCGTCTTTACCTAGTGTTGTGTGAAAAATGTCACTTTGAAATATTATGTGCATATAGCGTGCGTCGAAATGTTTATAGGTTAAACACATTAAAGAATCCTGTTGTAATTTGAACTTCTCCATCCATTTACAGAAAAGAGGGGATTAGAGAAGACCACGAGGGTCGGAGGAAATATATCAAACCGTCGATCGGGAGGCTGAGAGATTCAGTTTTGGAAAAGATTCTTTTGAAATAAATGAGAGAGTTGTTTTTGTTCACGAGAGATGCTGTTCGAAACACATACACATATAATGAAAAAAGTAATGCCGTTGAATTAAATGTTGAATGTATACATGAGCACAATTTTTACAATCAAAGTAATGGGCAAATGTTGTGATCGTTGAAGATGGAATTGAAACATTCCGAAACATTTGCCATTAAAAGAAATAAATATAAATGTATATTTGTACGTTGATTCTCCTTTTTATCTTACGCGTGAGATTCCCTAAGAATCGACCTTCTTGGCAACATAATGTAGTGATCTCTGCAGGCGGAAGGTCTTTCCATTTCTCCATAGAAAAATCTACGAGCGGCTCTGAATAAAATCGTCAGAAGCACATTTTCTGAGCTGAGAATAATGCAGGGGATCTGAACTGAAGTCATACCAGCGCAAATGTGCTTGTCATCTGAATGACCGTGTCCTGTGCTGTTGGAAAACTCAATACAGGAGAAATGCCATTTTTGTCCTGGTTCTGTGAGTAGGTAGCGTTAGAGTATCGTTAGAGATCTTTATCAAAAAACAACACAGTGGTGGAAGTCTTACAAATAAAGGCCAAGCTATGCTACAATGTAGGACAATGCAGGGGAAACACAACAGAGGTAGAGATCTGGCAAACGTGGGGGCCAAGCACAAAGAAAGTCGTGTTGGCCGGCCAAATAGTTGTGATAGCACTCGTATAGTTCACAATACCAGAAATCTCGGTAATGTGCGCGTAATAGGCTGTAGCAATTGAGGTAGTCGTAGAGGCCCTACACCTCAGGATATGTGAATTGTATGTTCGCCTCATAAATGTGTGACAGGATGTCCTTACGTAATAATAAAAGTATGCAACTACATGTTGCGTATAAAACACCCAGCTACGCAAGCAGCATCCCTCGTCCGAGGCAGATGCACTCAGAAAAACGCGCTGCGTAAGTGGGTTCCTTCACTTCGGTGAGTACCTCAAATTTTGTGTTTGTAATTAATCATAAGTACTTTGGTGTGTGAATTTTTATGTGTCTTTGTATTTCATTTAGGGTATTATCATATGTGTTTCTTTCTCGTGTATTTCTTGATTTCATGGAGGTGCGCCAATTCCTCACTTCCGAGAACCCGGTCTCCTCCTTAATGTAAGTTAATGAGGAGCAGGACTAAGTATCGTGACACCGAAATTGTGAAAAAAGCATCCGGAAATTTAAAAAAAACATCCGGAAATTGTGAAAAAAACATCCGGAAATTGTGAAAAAAGCGTCCGAAAATTGTGAAAAAAGCGTCCGGAAATTTTAAAAAAAGGGTCCGGAAATTGTGTAAACAGCTTCACAAAATTGTGAAAAAAACATCCAGAAATTGTGGGGAAAAGCGTTCAGAAACCGTGAAAAAAGCGTCCTGAAATAAAGAAAAAATGTCTGGAAATTGTGAAAAAAGCGTCCGGAAATTGTGAAAAAAAGCGTCCGGAAATTGTGAAAAGCCATCCGAATATTTGTGAAAAAAGCGTCCGGAGAGTTTGAAAAAGGCGTCCTGAAATCGTGAAAAAAGCGTCCTGAAATTGTGAAAAAAGCGTCCGGAAATTGTGAAAAAAGCGTCCGGAAATTGTGAAAAGGTTCCGGTTATTGTGGAAAAAGCGTCCAGAAATTGTGAAAAGCCATCCGAAAATTGTGAAAAAAGCGTCCGGAAATTGTGAAAAAAGCGTCCGGAAATTGTGAAAAAAGCGTCCGGAAATTGTGAAAAAAGCGTCCGGAAATTGTGAAAAAAGCGTCCGGAAATTGTGAAAAAAGCGTCCGGAAATCGTGAAAAAAGCGTCCGGAAATTGTGAAAAAAGCGTCCGGAAATCATGAAAAATAGTCCGGAAATCGTGAAAAAGCGTCCGGAAATCGTGAAAAAGCGTCCGGACATTGTGAAAAAGCGTCCGGAAATTGGCAAAAAAGCCGGACAAGCAGGGAATATCCGGGTCCGGATGCCGTAAAATGGGCCGGAAATTGCAGCAAAAATCGCACCCGAATGTTGCCCAAAATTTCGGCCAAATTTCAGTTTGCTGCCACAAATTCGCAGCTCAAATTTCAAAAATTTCCGTTAAAAATACCGGAAAATCGGCAAGGAAAATTGGTGTGTAGAGAAGGTGTGTTGTGTGTGTGTGTGTTGTGTGCACACAGAGGATTTTGTGTGTGTGTGTTGTGTGTAGCACACACAAAGAAAGTTGTGTAACTTTCACCACACATTCTCTTTGCCACGTACACTGCATGATAGCCTTCTACTGAAACAGGTACGAGTGGTACTGGTGAGCTGGTACTGAACCATAGGAACACACACGCACACACACACTTTACCTCCACTTACACCACCTCTCAGATACACATGCTACCCTCACATGTACGTATTAACCTCACACTATCTCTCACATACACATGCTACCCTCACATGTACGTATTAACCTCACACTATCTCTCACATACACATGCTACCCTCACATGTACGTATTAACCTCGCACTATCTCTCACATACACATGCTACCCTCACATGTACGTATTAACCTTACACTATCTCCCACATACACATGCTACCCTCACATTTACAACCTCCCACATTCACACAACCCAAACACACAACCCCTCACATACACACACCTCTGTAGAATCACACACACTCCGCATCCTTGAGCTAATATGTCGGAGTACTCAGAATCTGTAAGTACTCCCACAATACACTTTACATTTCTCGATAACACATAATGACATAAAAAGCACAAAAAACAACACGGTGATGGAAGTCTCACAAATAGAGGGCAAGCTATGCTATAATTTAGGACAATGCAGGGGAAAACACAACAGATGTAGAGATCTGGCAAACGTGGGGGCCAAGCACATTGTAACGGTCACCGGACCTTCCTCACCACTCAGCACAGGCGTCACAACCAGAAAGCCACCCCAAAACAATCAGAAGGAACCAAAACAATCAGAAGGCCACCCCAAAACAATCAGAAGGAAGCAAAACAACCAGAAAGCCACCCCAAAACAATCAGAAGGAACCAAAACAATCAGACGGCCATTCCAAAACAATCAGAAGGCACCAAAACAATCAGAAGGCCACCCCAAAACAATCAGAAGGAACCAAAACAATCAGAAGGCCACCCCAAAACAATCAGAAGGAACCAAAACAATCAGAAGGCCACCCAAAACAATCAGAAGGAAGCAAAACAATCAGAAGGCCATTCCAAAACAATCAGAAGGAACCAAAACAATCAGAAGGCCACCCCAAAACAATCAGAAGGAACCAAAACAATCAGAAGGCCACCCCAAAACAATCAGAAGGAAGCAAAACAATCAGAAGGCCATTCCAAAACAATCAGAAGGCACCAAAACAATCAGAAGGCCACTCAAAACAATCAGAAGGCACCAAAACAATCAGAAGGCCACCCAAAACAATCAGAAGGAAGCAAAACAATCAGAAGGCCACCCCAAAACAATCAGAAGGAAGCAAAACAATCAGAAGGCCACCCCAAAACAATCAGAAGGCACCAAAACAATCAGAAGGCCACCCAAAACAATCAGAAGGAAGCAAAACAACCAGAAAGCCACCCCAAAACAATCAGAAGGAACCAAAACAATCAGAAGGCCATTCCAAAACAATCATAAGGAACCAAAACAATCAGAAGGCCACCCCAACACAATCAGAAGGAACCAAAACAATCAGAAGGCCACCCCAAAACAATCAGAAGGAACCAAAACAACCAGAAAGCCACCCCAAAACAATCAGAAGGAACCAAAACAATCAGAAGGCCATTCCAAAACAATCAGAAGGAACCAAAACAATCAGAAGGCCACCCCAAAACAATCAGAAGAAACCAAAACAATCAGAAAGCCACCCCAAAACAATCAGAAAACCACCCCAAAACAATCAGAAGAAACCAAAACAATCAGAAGGCCACCCCAAAACAATCAGAAGGAAGCAAAACAACCAGAAAGCCACCCCAAAACAACCAAAATGCAACCAACAATCGGCTCGCGTATCACGGCTACGCCCGAAAAAGATTGTTGGGTCAAGATTTTCGGAAAAGATTGCCGGAGCAAGATTGTCGCGGGAGATTGTATCGCGGATACGCCGGGTTATGCGGGACCAAATCATTCGGGTGCGATTGTGTGTGAGCGATTGGCGGGTGGCGGTGGCGGTGGCGGGTGGCGGTTGTGTTGGTCGTCTTACCCCTGGAAAATCCGCGGTCGGCGGCTCCTTTTGGTTGTTTATCGGCGTCTTTCTCGGCTGTCATCGCTAGCAGGGCCGTCGCTTTGGTCAGGGAGTCTTGGGGGAGGGGGGAGAGGGGTTATTTGGGCTTCATGGGGGTTTTGGGGGGGGGGGGAGAGGGGTTATTTGGGGGGTGATACCATCAGGGGGTTATGCGTGGGACTATATGGGGGTGTATCGGGGGAGGATTCAACGAGAGGTGATACCATGAGAAGGGTTATTTGGGACACTAAAAGAGGGGGGTGATACCATGAGGGGGTTATTTGGGGGACTAAAAGAGGGGGTGATACCATGAGGGGTTTCAGGAAATAATTAAGAATTAGGAAGAGGTTACAAAACTACGCGACGGAATTTTGTGCGATTCAATAAGGCGAGGGGATTAGATTAGATGTTAGTTTAGGCCTAGCTAAACGCAACAAAGACGTTCCAAAGAGAGGAAGGCACACTTTGGTATGAAGTTAAGGGAACCCAGAACCTATGCACAAGGTGCGCAGAAACAGTGAGGGAGGAAGGAAGTTCCTGAAACAAGACAAAAGTTGAGGTAGAAAGTAGTAGGGGCTAAAAACAGGACAGCAGTCAACCGAACGGATGGTCCATAAAAAAAAGAACTTGTTCTTTTCGAAAAAAAGCAAGGCTTCCTTTGCATTCAGCTTGTGACATCACTTATTCCTTTCTGGGAGTGCTAATTCCTATAGATACAATAGTTGTGTCCCCCTGAGGGGGGTTTGGGGTAAAATGGGCGATACCACGAGTGTAGGCATTGTTTGGGGTACAAAATGGTGTATAAAATGGGCTACAAAATGGGATCGAATGGGTGATTCCACGAGTGTGAGAGTTATTTGGGGGACAAAATGGGGCACAAAATGGGGGACTACATGGACTGCAAAATGGGCTACCAAATGGGGTACAAAAAGGGGTAAAATATATGATACCATGAATGAAAGGGTTATTAGGGGTACAAAATGGGTACAAAATGGGGTATAAAATGGGGTACAAAATGGGGTACAAAATGGGGTACAAAATGGGGTACAAAATGGGGTACAAAATGGGTGATGCCACGACTAAGGGAACCATTCAGGGGACTAAACAGACCTTGTGGAGTGACATAACGTCTGCTGCGAGGTAGAGTCACGTAAGTCACCGGCAATTTAGAGCTTAAAGAAAGACGAAAAAGTAATTACTTCATTACTGTAATTACTTACAAAATGTAATTACTCGCTAACGCCGGCCCGCGTCTTGTTCATTGGCCCAATGCAGAATTTCGAGTGTGCTGCTTTAAGGTGTTTTAGTAATGATTTTTCTTTTTCATCTCAAGCAGCGAAAAAAAGGCAACATCGAAATGGCGTCTCGACCTGTTGAAGGATGTTTCAGTCCAACCAACCAAGCCTGGTACACATCACCTTGTACATTGGTATATCTAATGCCTCATAACTAACACCAGGACGCCATGACGGTTGGTATATCAAATGCCTCATAACTAACACCAGGACGCCATGACGGTTGGTATATCAAATGCCTCATAACTAACACCAGGACGCCATGACGGTTGGTATATCAAATGCCTCATAACTAACACCAGGACGCCATGACGGTTGGTATATCAAATGCCTCATAACTAACACCAGGACGTAATGACGGTTGGTATATCAAATGCCTCATAACCAACACCAGGACGCCATGACGGTTGGTATATCAAATGCCTCATAACTAACACCAGGACGCCATGACGGTTGGTATATCAAATGCCTCATAACCAACACCAGGACGCCATGACGGTTGGTATATCAAATGCCTCATAACCAACACCAGGACGCCATGACGGTTGGTATATCAAATGCCTCATAACTAACACCAGGACGCCATGACGGTTGGTATATCAAATGCCTCATAACCAACACCAGGAAGCCATGACGGTTGGTATATCAAATGCCTCATAACCAACACCAGGACGCCATGACGGTTGGTATATCAAATGCCCTCATAACCAACACCAGGAAGCCATGACGGTTGGTATATCAAATGCCTCATAACCAACACCAGGACGCCATGACGGTTGGTATATCAAATGCCTCATAACTAACACCAGGACGCCATGACGGTTGGTATATCAAATGCCTCATAACCAACACCAGGACGCCATGACGGTTGGTATATCAAATGCCTCATAACTAACACCAGGACGCCATGACGGTTGGTATATCAAATGCCTCATAACCAACACCAGGACGCCACGACGGTTGGTATAATCAAATGCCTCATAACTAACACCAGGACGCCATGACGGTTGGTATATCAAATGCCTCATAACTAACACCAGGACGCCATGACGGTTGGTATATCAAATGCCTCATAACTAACACCAGGACGCCATGACGGTTGGTATATCAAATGCCTCATAACTAACACCAGGACGCCATGACGGTTGGTATATCAAATGCCTCATAACCAACACCAGGACGCCACGACGGTTGGTATATCAAATGCCTCATAACTAACACCAGGACGCCATGACGGTTGGTATATCAAATGCCTCATAACCAACACCAGGACGCCACGACGGTTGGTATATCAAATGCCTCATAACTAACACCAGGACGCCATGACGGTTGGTATATCAAATGCCTCATAACTAACACCAGGACGCCATGACGGTTGGTATATCAAATGCCTCATAGCTAACACCAGGACGCCATGACGGTTGGTATATCAAATGCCTCATAACTAACACCAGGACGCCATGACGGTTGGTATATCAAATGCCTCATAGCTAACACCAGGACGCCATGACGGTTGGTATATCAAATGCCTCATAACTAACACCAGGACGCCATGACGGTTGGTATATCAAATGCCTCATAACTAACACCAGGACGCCATGACGGTTGGTATATCAAATGCCTCATAACTAACACCAGGACTCCATGACGGTTGGTATATCAAATGCCTCATAACTAACACCAGGACGCCATGACGGTTGGTATATCAAATGCCTCATAGCTAACACCAGGACGCCATGACGGTTGGTATATCAAATGCCTCATAACTAACACCAGGACGCCATGACGGTTGGTATATCAAATGCCTCATAACCAACACCAGGACGCCATGACGGTTGGTATATCAAATGCCTCATAACTAACACCAGGACGCCATGACGGTCGGTATATCAAATGCCTCATAGCTAACACCAGGACGCCATGACGGTTGGTATATCAAATGCCTCATAACTAACACCAGGACGCCATGACGGTTGGTATATCAAATGCCTCATAACTAACACCAGGACGCCATGACGGTTGGTATATCAAATGCCTCATAGCTAACACCATGACGCCATGACGGTTGGTATATCAAATGCCTCATAACTAACACCAGGACGCCATGACGGTCGGTATATCAAATGCCTCATAGCTAACACCAGGACGCCATGACGGTTGGTATATCAAATGCCTCATAGCTAACACCAGGACGCCATGACGGTTGGTATATCAAATGCCTCATAACTAACACCAGGACGCCATGACGGTTGGTATATCAAATGCCTCATAACTAACACCAGGACGCCATGACGGTTGGTATATCAAATACCTCATAGCTAACACCAGGACGCCATGACGGTTGGTATATCAAATGCCTCATAACTAATACCAGGACGCCATGACGGTTGGTATATCAAATGCCTCATAACTAACACCAGGACGCCATGACGGTTGGTATATCAAATACCTCATAGCTAACACCAGGACGCCATGACGGTTGGTATATCAAATGCCTCATAACTAACACCAGGACGCCATGACGGTTGGTATATCAAATACCTCATAGCTAACACCAGGACGCCATGACGGTTGGTATATCAAATGCCTCATAACCAACACCATGACGCAATGACGGTTGGTATATCAAATGCCTCAAAACTAACACCAGGACGCCATGACGGTTGGTATATCAAATGCCTCATAACTAACACCAGGACGCCATGACGGTTGGTATATCAAATGCCTCATAACCAACACCATGACGCAATGACGGTTGTTATATCAAATGCCTCATAACTAACACCAGGACGCCATGACGGTTGGTATATCAAATGCCTCATAACTAACACCAGGACGCCATGACGGTTGGTATATCAAATGCCTCATAACTAACACCAGGACGCCATGACGGTTGGTATATCAAATGCCTATTAACTAACACCAGGACGCCATGACGGTTGGTATATCAAATGCCTCATAACTAACACCAGGACGCCATGACGGTTGGTATATCAAATGCCTCATAACCAACACCAGGACGCCATGACGGTTGGTATATCAAATGCCTCATAACCAACACCAGGACGCCATGACGGTTGGTATATCAAATGCCTCATAACTAACACCAGGACGTAATGACGGTTGGTATATCAAATGCCTCATAACTAACACCAGGACGCCATGACGGTTGGTATATCAAATGCCTCATAACCAACACCAGGACGCCATGACGGTTGGTATATCAAATGCCTCATAACCAACACCACGACGCCATGACGGTTGGTATATCAAATGCCTCATAACCAACACCAGGACGCCATGACGGTTGGTATATCAAATGCCTCATAACTAACACCAGGACGCCATGACGGCTGGTATATCAAATGCCTCATAACTAACACCAGGACGCCATGACGGTTGGTATATCAAATGCCTCATAACCAACACCAGGACGCCATGACGGTTGGTATATCAAATGCCTCATAACCAACACCAGGACGCCATGACGGTTGGTATATCAAATGCCTATTAACTAACACCAGGACGCCATGACGGTTGGTATATCAAATGCCTCATAACTAACACCAGGACGCCATGACGGTTGGTATATCAAATGCCTCATAACCAACACCAGGACGCCATGACGGTTGGTATATCAAATGCCTCATAACTAACACCAGGACACCATGACGGTTGGTATATCAAATGCCTCATAACTAACACCAGGACGCCATGACGGTTGGTATATCAAATGCCTCATAACCAACACCAGGACGCCATGACAGTTGGTATATCAAATGCCTCATAACCAACACCAGGACGCCATGACGGTTGGTATATCAAATGCCTCATAACTAACACCAGGACGTAATGACGGTTGGTTTATCAAATGCCTCATAACTAACACCAGGACGCCATGACGGTTGGTATATCAAATGCCTCATAACTAACACCAGGACGCCATGACGGTTGGTATATCAAATGCCTCATAACTAACACCAGGACGCCATGACGGTTGGTATATCAAATGCCTCATAACTAACACCAGGACGTAATGACGGTTGGTATATCAAATGCCTCATAACCAACACCAGGACGCCATGACGGTTGGTATATCAAATGCCTCATAACCAACACCAGGACGCCATGACGGTTGGTATATCAAATGCCTCATAACTAACACCAGGACGTAATGACGGTTGGTATATCAAATGCCTCATAACCAACACCAGGACGCCATGACGGTTGGTATATCAAATGCCTCATAACTAACACCAGGACGTAATGACGGTTGGTATATCAAATGCCTCATAACTAACACCAGGACGCCATGACGGTTGGTATATCAAATGCCTCATAACTAACACCAGGACGCCATGACGGTTGGTATATCAAATGCCTCATAACTAACACCAGGACGCCATGACGGTTGGTATATCAAATGCCTCATAACCAACACCAGGACGCCATGACGGTTGGTATATCAAATGCCTCATAACTAACACCAGGACGCCATGACGGTTGGTATATCAAATGCCTCATAACTAACACCAGGACGCCATGACGGTTGGTATATCAAATGCCTCATAACTAACACCAGGACGCCATGACGGTTGGTATATCAAATGCCTCATAACTAACACCAGGACGCCATGACGGTTGGTATATCAAATGCCTCATAACTAACACCAGGACGCCATGACGGTTGGTATATCAAATGCCTCATAACTAACACCAGGACGCCATGATGGTTGGTATATCAAATGCCTCATAACTAACACTAGGACGCCATGACGGTTGGTATATCAAATGCCTCATAACTAACACCAGGACGCCATGACGGTTGGTATATCAAATGCCTCATAACTAACACCAGGACGCCATGACGGTTGGTATATCAAATGCCTCATAACTAACACCAGGACGCCATGACGGTTGGTATATCAAATGCCTCATAACTAACCCCAGGACGCCATGACGGTTGGTATATCAAATGCCTCATAACTAACACCAGGACGCCATGACGGTTGGTATATCAAATGCCTCATAACTAACACCAGGACGCCATGACGGTTGGTGTATCAAATGCCTCATAACTAACACCAGGACGCCATGACGGTTGGTATATCAAATGCCTCATAACTAACACCAGGACGCCATGACGGTTGGTGTATCAAATGCCTCATAACTAACACCAGGACGCCATGACGGTTGGTATATCAAATGCCTCATAACTAACACCAGGATGCCATGACAGTTGGTATATCAAATTCCTCATAACTAACACCAGGACGCCATGACGGTTGGTATATCAAATGCCTCATAACTAACACCAGGACGCCATGACGGTTGGTATATCAAATGCCTCATAACTAACACCAGGAGGCCATGACGGTTACCCCCAGTCAAGCCAGTACCCATTTCCGACACCTGGGTAGAGTGGGGAATTGTGGCTGAGCTCTCCATTTTCCCAACGGGGAGAAAAACGGGGCGGCACTGCCGGGATTTGAACTGCCGACCCATCCTGTGAAGGTGCGCTCTCTTACCACTCGCCACTCGGCCACTGTGGTTAGGTATGATTTTCAAATCATTACATTACCCAATAAAAAATGAAATTATGTGCACACATTGAGATCTGGGCAAGACGTAGGCCAAGCAATGGCATAGCTCTTTTTGTTGCACATTACATAGGAGAACAACCTTACAGTAAGTGTGGAGATCTGGACCACGGGCGGGCCAAGCCATCGCAAGACTAGGCATGTGCGTCACTTGCTTGAGACACTTCCTGTATGCGACATGAATGAGCCGTGAATGCGAAATGAATGAGCCGTGAATGCGAAATGAATGAGCCGTGAATGCAAAATGAATGAGCCGTGAATGCGAAATGAATGAGCCGTGAATGCGAAATGAATGAGCCGTGCATGAGAAATGAATGAACCGTGGATTTATTAAGGATAAAGTGAAGAAACACCTCGCCTTCGTGCTGAGGTGGGCATCGGAACACGGGTAAACCGGCAGTATTGGCTACGACATAGCAGCGTCCAATACGGCCTAGCCAATAGTATTGGCTGCGAAATATTAGCAATTGTCCCCCCCCCCCCCCCCCCATTGTGCTATTGTGTTGCTCATAATAAGGCACCCGGATTACCAAAAAAATACATCAACAGAACAATAGTTAAAATGAAAAACCGGTTGAAAATCGGGATGCTTTCAAGCAGGAAGCAAATCGAAATGAAAAAAGGAGTTTTAGTCGACAAAACCGGGATGCGTTGAGCAAGAAGCCAGGATTTTTTTTCAAGAGGTTCAGAAATATAAAGGGCCAATTTGTGGGAAATCGTATCGGTAGAACCGGCGGTAAAAGTTCTCTTGCTCACTTGGCTACGTTTTTCTGTCAATTCACGGGCCAAAAAAACTTCGCCATGAAACCGCAAGTGACGCAGCCAAATCGTCGGCAGGACTTCTGCTTCCGACTGTCCCGCTACGAAAACGTTATTTAATTGTTACATTAATTCCTTATGTTAAAATTGAAAATTTTATGTAGATTTTATGTAAGTGATGTAGGAAGGCCTACAGCAGGAGATGGAGGAAGGCCTACAGCAGGAGAGGGAGGAAGGCCTACAGCAGGAGATGGAGGAAGGCCTACAGCAGGAGATGGAGGAAGGCCTACAGCAGGAGATGGAGGAAGGCCTACAGCAGGAGATGGAGGAAGGCCTACAGCAGGAGATGGAGGAATGCCTACAGCAGAAGATGGAAGAAGGCCTACAGCAGGAGATGGAGGAAGGCCTACAGCAGGAGATGGGGGAAGGCCTACAGCAGAAGATGGAGGAAGGCCTACAGCAGGAGATGGAGGAAGGCCTAAAACAGATGGAGGAAGGCCTAAAGCAGATGGCACACGCTGCTGCAGAGTAATCCCCTCCCACAACACGGGTACCGCCAAGTCGATGGTAAATTTTAGACACTGACGGAAAATAACGGTAGATACCAGCAAGTATCCCTGGTACCGGCATGTATCACTGATACCAGCTGCGCACATATCAAGAGATACCACAGATACCAGATCTATGTACATACGAGGAGGTATCATTGATACAATGCCCACTTACCAAGAGATACCACAGATACCAGATCTATGTACATACGAGGAGGTATCATTGATACAATGCCCACTTACCAAGAGGTACCACAGATACCAGATCTATGTACATACGAGGAGGTATCATTGATACAATGCCCACTCACCAAGAGGTACCACTGGCGCAAGTACCACAGCACGCAAGGTACGCGCCGTAGGGAGAGTACCACAGCACCAGAGGTACCACCACACAGGTACTTGGCCCTTCACACCGCCCAACCTCAACGCAAAATGTCTTCCTTCTTTCAACGATAAGGATTTGTGAATTGCAGCTCCAGGAAATGACGATTTGAAGAAGGAAATTACCATTATCACTGTTACTATTATAATGCTCATAACTATTAAATGTTGTTTATCATAATCAGTTTTATTATTGTCATGATTAACAGCATTATTACCATCAGTATTATTACTATTATTACCAACGGTACTAATATTGTTATTACCAATGGTATTATTTCCTTCACAATCAGTATTTCTGTTGATATTACTATTAGTTTTAGTCTTGTTTTTATTGTTATCACTATTGTTATTACCACCACCACGATATTATTACTACTATCGCAATGATTGTTATAGTAATTATGTTTTAGTTGGACTTGATATGGAAAAACCGGCTTTGGCATTCCCTTAAATTGTACGTAGTACAATTTAATGTTAAATAAATACTCAATCAACCCTCAACCTTAACCCTCAACCTTAACCCTCAACCTTAACCCTCAATCAACCCTCAACCTTAACCCTCAATCAACCCTCAACCTTAACCCTCAACCTTAACCCTCAATCAACCCTCAACCTTAACCCTCAACCTTAACCCTCAATCAACCCTCAACCTTAACCCTCAACCTTAACCCTCAATCAACCCTCAACCTTAACCCTCAACCTTAACCCTCAATCAACCCTCAACCTTAACCCTCAATCAACCCTCAACCTTAACCCTCAACCTTAACCCTCAATCAACCCTCAACCTTAACCCTCAACCTTAACCCTCAATCAACCCTCAACCTTAACCCTCAACCTTAACCCTCAATCAACCCTCAACCTTAACCCTCAACCTTAACCCTCAATCAACCCTCAACCTTAACCCTCAATCAACCCTCAACCTTAAATTGGTTGTTCCCTTAGATTGATTGTCCCCTTAAATTGATTGTTCCCTTAGATTGATTGTCCCCTTAGATTGATTGTCCCCTTAGATTGATTGTTCCCTTAAATTGATTGTCCCCTTAGATTGATTGTCCCCCTTAGATTGATTGTTCCCTTAGATTGATTGTCCCCTTAGATTGATTGTCCCCTTAAATTGATTGTTCCCTTAGATTGATTGTCCCTTTAGATTGATTGTCCCCTTAGATTGATTGTCCCCCTTAGATTGATTGTCCCCTTAAATTGATTGTTCCCTTAGATTGATTGTCCCCTTAGATTGATTTTCCCCCTTAGATTGATTGTTCCCTTAAATTGATTGTCCCCTTAGATTGATTGTCCCCTTAGATTAATTGTCCCCTTAGATTGATTGTTCCCTTAAATTGATTGTCCCCTTAGATTGATTGTCCTCTTAGATTGATTGTCCCCTTAGATTTATTGTCCCCTTAAATTGATTGTCCCCTTAGATTGATTGTCCCCTCAAATTGATTGTTCCCTTAGATTGATTGTCCCCTTAGATTGATTGTCCCCTTAAATTGATTGTTCCCTTAAATTGATTGTTCCCTTAAATTGATTGTTCCCTTAGATTGATTGTCCCTTTAGATTGATTGTCCCCCTTAGATTGATTGTCCCCTTAAATTGATTGTCCCCTTAAATTGATTGTTCCCTTAAATTGATTGTTCCCTTAAATTGATTGTTCCCTTAAATTGATTGTCCCCTTAGATTGATTGTCCCCCTTAGATTGATTGTCCCCCTTAGATTGATTGTCCCCTTAGATTGATTGTTCCCTTAAATTGATTGTTCCCTTAGATTGATTGTCCCCTTAGATTTATTGTCCCCCTTAGATTGATTGTCCCTTTAAATTGATTGTTCCCTTAAATTGATTGTTCCCTTAAATTGATTGTTCCCTTAAATTGATTGTTCCCTTAGATTGATTGTCCCCTTAAATTGATTGTCCCCTTAAATTGATTGTCCCCTTAAATTGATTGATCCCTTAAATTGACTGTTCCCTTAAATTGATTGTCCCCTTAAATTGACTGTACGCAGACTGCACTCCACTCCTACCTACGAGCAACCTCACCACTTTCAGCGCTGCCGACGGTGACTTTTGGAAATCAAAATTTCGTATAAGGCAGAATTTCCAGGAACTTCGAATTTGAGCGAAAAATAAAGAACAAAAAATACGACTTGATTGAAAAAACTTTAGCGTGCAGAGCGCGCGCTGAAGTTCGCTAGTGGCAACTGGTGGCAATTGGCTGCCACTAGCGGCAATTGGCTGCCAATAGCGGCAATTGGCTGCCACTAGCGGCAATTGGCTGCCAATAGCGGCAATTGGCTGCCATTAGCGGCAATTGGCTGCCACTAGTGGCAATTGGCTGCCACTAGTGGCAATTGGCTGCCACTAGCGGCAATTGGCTGGCACTAGTGACAATTGGCTGGCACTAGTGGCACTACTGACGGTACTCACCCATTTTGAGAGGCGTGGAAGGTACAGATGAAGCTTAGTAGGCCTGCACAAAAAAGGGGCATTAATTGGGGAATGTGAGAGGTCCACCGAAAGAAAGAAAATACCGTTTTTTTGACCGAATAGTTTACACTAAGCTATTAAATTCATGCTTATATGAATGGTATCATGACTCGGTTATATAGCTAGCTAGCTAATAGCTTCAAATTCATACTTTTTGCCGATGACAGTACCCTTTCTGCGGTCCTTCCAGACCAAAATCCCACTACGATTGCGGAGCGTATAAATAATGAACTTCATAAGGTTTCATTGTGGCTTAAAGCTAATAAAATAAGCCTTAATATCGATAAAACAAAATATATTACATTCTCATACAAGAAAAATATATCTCTCCCACGCATTCAAATTGGCGAAGGTGAAATCGAAGAAACCAACTCAAGTAAATTCCTGGGCATCATAATAGACAAACATCTAACCTTTAAAGAGCACATCGCTCATATAAGTTCTAAATTATCAAAATCTATCGGAATCCTAAATAAAGTTAAAAATTTCCTGCCTGAAACAGCCTTACAAATGCTCTACCGAACGCTCATTTCCCCATACTTGCAGTACGGAGTAGAAGCATGGCACGGAACTGATAAAAATAAAACCAACAAAATTTTTACCCTGCAAAAAAGAGCCATAAGAGCGGTAAAGAATCTAGAATATAATGCTCACACAAATGACTCATTCAAAAATTTACGAATACTTAAGCTCTCGGATCTCTACAAAATCTCCATTTGCAATTTCATTTACAAAACATTAACAAATGATGGCGACAATAGCCTAAAACAATTATTAACTGCGCAAACTGGTCATCACGACCATTTAACCCGAAATAGAAGTAAATTCATGCTTCCTTATTACTCAAAGGCTCGGTCACAACACAGTATCCTCTTCGTTGGAACTAAAACTTGGAACTCAATACCTGCGGAGATCCGTGAAAGTAATTCTTATAAGGTATTAAAAAATAATCTTGAGTCTCACTTCCTATCAGATTACTAGTCGTGTAAGATCACAGAGTAAAACCTTGTCACCTACATAACTGGTCCTAATAATGTAATTCGCCTTGATTAATTTCGCCGATCTTCAGTCTGTTCATGAATCGTTTGTCGAATATACTGTTAAATCAAGTCCATATGAACTATATTGTGAAATGAAGTATCTAATTTCGAGTTAATTATCTCATTGATCAGTCTAATACGTCTCTAGTTTAAGTGAATTAGGTTAAACATTATTGTACTCCTAAGACTAACCTTGATGGTAGGATGCCCTAGAAGTCACTGAACTTATTCGGGCCCACAGGTAGCTATACTCAAATTTGACCATTGTACTAGACTTAAAGAAACATTTTATCTCTGTATCACCTGTGGTAAATAAATTGTTTAAAATTGTTTAAAATTGTTTGAATTGTTATAATGCGCTAGTAAGAAGAGGCTCCAAAGCTTCATTTTGATTCGTTGTTCACTGACAAGGAAGTGTATTGCATTTATATCTGTACCATGTACTAGTCAAACCCAACCCAGTCTTAACCAAACCAACCCAACCTAACCTATTTCAACCCAACTCAGCCCAACCCAGCCAATGCCAATCCCAACCCAACCCAACCTAACCCAGCCTATCCCAACCCAACCTAACCCAGCCTATCCCAACCCAACCCAAGCCAGCCTATCCCAACCCAACCCAAGCCATGGTCTAAAGTCCCAAAAATATATTCATACAAGTTTATTCGTAAACAAATTCGTACCGTAGCTGTAAATACCACGTAAATGTTTCCTACTTATGTATATCATACATGAACTACCTGATACCAGCCCATTTCTCACCTTTAACCTAACTCAGTGTTTTCTTATTTAATTCTTCAACTGCAGCAGGTACAACTGAAGTTCAATATTCAACTCCAACACAAAGTCAACTGTAGCGCGCAATGTTGAAAATAGCGAACATGAGCTGGGTCGTGCCTTCATTTAGCTTATTTCAACACTCAGACCGCGACTTGCCCCACCGGTGGTACACGGCGGGATTTTCACAACGCTGCAGACCGACCAGTAGTCACAAATACAATTTCCATAAATACTCAATCAAAGCTAAATGAAGGCACGATACAACCTCGACGTGCCCCACCGGTGGTACACGGCGGGATTTTCACAACGCTGCAGACCGACCAGTAGTCACAAACACAATTTCCATAAATACTCAATCAAAGCTAAATGAAGGCACGATACAACCTCGACGTGACCCACCGGTGGTACACGGCGGGATTTTCACAACGCTGCAGACCGACCAGTAATCACAAACACAATTTCCATAAATACTCAATCAAAGCTAAATGAAGGCACGATACAACCTCGACGTGCCCCACCGGTGGTACACGGCGGGATTTTCACAACGCTGCAGACCGACCAGTAGTCACAAACACAATTTCCATAAATACTCAATCAAAGCTAAATGAAGGCACGATACAACCTCGACGTGACCCACCGGTGGTACACGGCGGGATTTTCACAACGCTGCAGACCGACCAGTAGTCACAAACACAATTTCCATAAATACTCAATCAAAGCTAAATGAAGGCACGATACAACCTCGACGTGACCCACCGGTGGTACACGGCGGGATTTTCACAACGCTGCAGACCGACCAGTAGTCACAAACACAATTTCCATAAATACTCAATCAAAGCTAAATGAAGGCACGATACAACCTCGACGTGACCCACCGGTGGTACACGGCGGGATTTTCACAACGCTGCAGACCGACCAGTAATCACAAACACAATTTCCATAAATACTCAATCAAAGCTAAATGAAGGCACGATCCAGTTCATGTTTGCTATTTTCAACATTGCGCGCTACAGATTAGATTATTAGTTAGTTCAAGCCTCCCTATCCGCAACAAAAGCGATCCAAAGAGAGGAAGAAAAAAGGCACCATTTAGTATAGAGTTCAGAGAACACAGAATCTACGCAGAAAGGGCACAGAAAGAGTAAGATGAGAAAGAAGTTCATGAAACAAGAAAAAAGTTGAAGAAGAAAGTAGTAGGTGCTGAAAAACAGGACAGCAGTCAACCGAAAAAAGATGTTTCGAAACAAAACAAAAACATTTCATTTCAACAAAAAGAAAGCCTACCTAACCTTTAGCTCGGGCCCTCGCATATTCCCCCTGGGAGTGCTAATTCCCATAAATACAATAGTTGTGTCCCCCTGAGGGGATTGTGCGCTACAGTTGACTTTATGTTGGAGTTGGATGTTGAACTTCTGGTTAACTCATCGCAGTGAACATGTTAAGATGCATTTCCTGAACAGTTACCACGGTAGAGGAAACAAGGCAGGATCATTTTTATGGGACAAAATAAACCTCCTCTTGTTCGGCTAGCCAATAGAAAGGCTTTATTTCAAACAAACTTTATGACGTCACCAAAACGCCATGTCGTTAGGCCAATAGTGGAGCCAGATTTAGGGGTAGCAGTGCTACCAGATGCAATACGAGCGCTGCTATTGGTTCGTTGCCGTGACGTCAGCAAACCCACACCGTCACCGGAAAAAAAGACTGGATTGAACCTACCTTGTTTCCTCTACCGTGCTAGTCACACGGAATCATTCCCGGCACACTTAGGGGACGTGAGTGATAACCAAAGTGAACGCTTTCACGAAGATAATAAAATCATGGAACATCAATATCGAGGTCACTGCGACGTTCAAATGATGGCCGACCTTTGCTGGAGCATTCGAAGTATATATATAAAAATATTTATATAAAGCATATTTAAATAATATATATATATATTAAATATGAAAAAGCATATTGCTGAAGTTGTTTTCAAAGTTGATTACCAAAATTGAATTTAAGTTTGAATCGAATATTGAACTTCAGTTTAGCCCATCGCACTTAACGACCGAGTTAACTTCATGTCTTTCTCCATTCACCCCTACTCCGACACAAAACACGTACACACACACAAACACGTTCTTTGCATTCTCTCTCTCATTTTACAAAGTTAAATCTAATTTAATTTTTTTTCTAAAACATCGTTTGCTTCGTTAACTGAACGTATTATATCGTTCATTTCCGTCCCACCCACCGCGTATCTACGCTACCGTTTCAGACAAGATCGCCTCCTAATTTCCCTATTGCTGACTCACGGAAATGCTAACCTATTTATACCACCAAGATGAGATGAGTTACTACTACTTTTCTTTTGTAGTTACTACTACTAAAATTAGTTACTACTACTTTTCACTGTCCTCGACTATATAATTTCTTACCCCTTGGGGAAAATCTGCCTCCGGTTGAGAACCGCCGCTCTAGACGGTCCATTTAAACGCAAGTCTCTACTCGAACAAGTCCGCTAATCTTCGCGAAAGAAACTGATGAATCCACAATATGTTTTTCACTTAAAGTAAAGTTAACACTTTGGTTGCAATTTGTAAAACTGAAGTTCAATACTCAACTCAAATCTAGAGTCAATTGTGGTAGGAAATTTTGAAAATAGCATTCTTCGACTAGACTAAGCCTTAATTTAGCTTTTCATTGAGTATTTATGTAAATTGAGATCGTGACTACTGCTCGGTCAGCAGCATTATGAAAATCCCTTCCGTGTACCACCGGTGGCGCACGATGTGGCCAAAGATTTAATTAGAAGTTAATTCTGCCCGTTTGTAATGGGTTTTGAATTACATTAATTTGTAATGGTTTAGAATTTTATCGTTGGCATCTGGAGGTGTGCCTATATATTGCCAACAGTAAATTGAAGGTAGCTCATTACAAGAAAACTTGACCTGATGGGAAGCACCTCATGCCATACATGAAATCAGTGACCTCAACTTACAAAGGAACAGGTTTCAAAGCGAATGCAACTGGCAAAAATGGAAGAAATTTGCTCCCCAGTGTAGGTAATAACATAATTCATTCAATTGTAAAGGCATTGACCCAAAAAGAAATAAGAAAGACGGGTCATTTCCAAAAAAGTTCATACATGAAATGTCATAAAATACATTGGTTTTTAACATTTTTTAAAAGTATTCATTTAATTTTTTTTTAATATAAAGGTCCTCAATTAATAAACAAACCATACGAGGCGTTCTGATGGACTAACTGTATTGGGTCTAATTATGTTATTAAGAGAGACAATCAGAATATCATCTCCTAAATATCTTATACACTAAACAATGGGTTACAAAACATTAATTATTTAAATACTACTGGATAATCCGAAATTTCTTCAATAGTATCTATGATACTAGCTAGCACTGGAGTGTGTGTGTGTGCGTGTGTGTGTGTGTGTGTGTGTGTGTGTGTGTGATGATGCAATATATTAGAGCATATTCAGCAAAGAAACGTTTTGCTTGCCACATCCATTTACTAGTATTAATTCAGACTAGAAGTTCTAGTAAACCCAAACTAGTTGAAGAATCACCCTAACTCTAATTAGAAAGTATCGCCATCTATCTTTTTGTAACACTTTTCGTTTCATAGAAGCTATAGAAACTTTTTGTATTGCGTCTCAGATAGCTTAGGGATCATGGAGAGTGCAGTGACGGACGTCATGTCTAAACTTGGCACCTCAGCAGCACACTTGACAACTCAACAAAATGCACTTGGCACTTCAGCATCACACTTGGCAACTCAGCAAAACACACTTGATACCTCAACAGCACACTTGGCACCTCAGTAAAACACACTTGGCACCTCAGTAAAACACACTTGGCACCCGCGTCATACTCACCAATCAGAGGGCTGCCTGGAGTTCTCTTCAGCCAATAGGGAGGCGGGACTGGAGCGCGGTTGCCAGAATTTCAGAGTACTTCGTTCCAATTGGACTATAGAGCAGGCGTTGCACTGACGATATCGCTAGGACACCATGTTTGTTTTTGCGTACATGTACGGGGGGAACGATCACGGTACGCACATGAGGTTTATTTACCTCGACCCCTACACGGCGCGGGGAATCTCTTCCCCACTACTTGGGGTTTGTTGCTGCTATCCCCATAAAGAAGGGGTTGTTATTACGGCTATTGCTCTGTAACACTCTGCAAAAAATGTGGCATTAATCACAGTTATAATATATATAATACCGTATGTTTTACAGGAGGAATGACAAACATACGAACCCTGTACATGAAGAACGTGAAATCTGGGATCTTGTCCAGCTAAGCCCCGTCACTAATGCAACACATAAGTTCACCCACTTGTAACTCTTGAAATAATGCATCTATCGACTGATCATTTCTCCTGCATGAAAAATTGAAACATTCTTTCGTTGGAGAGTAATTTGAAGTCGATAGATGCATTATTTCGAAAGTTACAAGTGGGTGAACTTCTGTGTTGCATTAGTGGCGGGGCTTAGCTTGGAAAGATCCGAAATAGTTTTGTATGTAACCATGCCAAGAGCTTGCGTCTCTTATAAATAACAAACAATACCGAACAGAATTGAAACTTACTGATAAGTTTTCATACTGCGTATAAAAACTAAATGTCTGCTGCATAAACGAAAGCATCTCGCCCTCCGTTACATGAATCCTTCACTACCTCTCCAATTTTGCCTGCATTAATCCTTCACTACCTCTCCAATTTTGCCTACATTAATCCTTCACTACCTCTCCAATTTTGCCTACATTAATCCTTCACTACCTCTCCAATTTTGCCTACATTAATCCTTCACTACCTCTCCAATTTTGCCTACATTAATCCTTCACTACCTCTCCAATTTTGCCTACATTAATCCTTCCCTACCTCTCCAATTTTGCCTACATTAATCCTTCACTACCTCTCCAATTTTGCCTACATTAATCCTTCACTACCTCTCCAATTTTGCCTACATTAATCCTTCCCTACCTCTCCAATTTTGCCTACATTAATCCTTCACTACCTCTCCAATTTTGCCTACATTAATCCTTCCCTACCTCTCCAATTTTGCCTGCATTAATCCTTCCCTACCTCTCCAATTTTGCCTACATTAATCCTTCACTACCTCTCCAATTTTGCCTACATTAATCCTTCACTACCTCTCCAATTTTGCCTACATTAATCCTTCACTACCTCTCCAATTTTGCCTGCATTAATCCTTCACTACCTCTCCAATTTTGCCTACATTAATCCTTCACTACCCCTCCAATTTTGCCTACATTAATCCTTCACTACCTCTCCAATTTTGCCTACATTAATCCTTCACTACCTCTCCAATTTTGCCTACATTAATCCTTCACTACCTCTCCAATTTTGCCTACATTAATCCTCCACTACCTCTCCAATTTTGCCTACATTAATCCTTCACTACCTCCTAAATTTTGCCTACATTAATCCTTCACTACCTCTCCAATTTTGCCTACATTAATCCTTCACTACCCCTCCAATTTTGCCTACATTAATCCTTCACTACCCCTCCAATTTTGCCTACATTAATCCTTCACTACCCCTCCAATTTTGCCTACATTAATCCTTCACTACCTCTCCAATTTTGCCTACATTAATCCTCCACTACCTCTCCAATTTTGCCTACATTAATCCTTCACTACCTCCTAAATTTTGCCTACATTAATCCTTCACTACCTCTCCAATTTTGCCTACATTAATCCTTCACTACCTCTCCAATTTTGCCTACATTAATCCTTCACTACCTCTCCAATTTTGCCTACATTAATCCTTCACTACCTCTCCAATTTTGCCTACATTAATCCTTCACTACCTCTCCAATTTTGCCTACATTAATCCTTCACTACCTCTCCAATTTTGCCTACATTAATCCTTCACTACCTCTCCAATTTTGCCTACATTAATCCTTCACTACCTCTCCAATTTTGCCTACATTAATCCTTCACTACCTCTCCAATTTTGCCTACATTAATCCTTCACTACCTCTCCAATTTTGCCTACATTAATCCTTCACTACCTCTCCAATTTTGCCTACATTAATCCTTCACTATCACAACTAGAATCAATAACCTTTTCAGTTAAAAAAATAACTACAACTGACTTCAATAACGTCTATATTACTTTGAATATAATTCCTATATATACGTTCAAATCACGTAATAATTTGGATGAAATATTTTAATCTCGCACGACCACTAGTCAACAACTAGTGCGTCACTAGTCAACAACTAGTGCGTCACTAGTCAACAACTAGAGCGTCACTAGTCAACAACTAGTGCGTCACTAGTCAACAACTAGTGCGTCACTAGACAACAACTAGTGCGTCACTAGTCAACAACTAGTGCGTCACTAGTCAACAACTAGTGCGTCACTAGTCAACAACTAGTGCGTCACTAGTCAACAACTAGTGCGTCACTAGTCAACAACTAGTGCGTCACTAGTCAACAACTAGTGCGTCACTAGTCAACAACTAGTGCGTCACTAGTCAACAACTAGTGCGTCACTAGTCAACAACTAGTGCGTCACTAGTCAACAACTAGTGCGTCACTAGTCAACAACTAGTGCGTCACTAGTCAACAACTAGTGCGTCACTAGTCAACAACTAGTGCGTCACTAGTCAACAACTAGTGCGTCACTAGTCAACAACTAGTGCGTCACTAGTCAACAACTAGTGCGTCACTAGTCAACAACTAGTGCGTCACTAGACAACAACTAGTGCGTCACTAGTCAACAACTAGAGCGTCACTAGTCAACAACTAGTGCGTCACTAGTCAACAACTAGTGCGTCACTAGACAACAACTAGTGCGTCACTAGTCAACAACTAGAGCGTCACTAGTCAACAACTAGTGCGTCACTAGTCAACAACTAGTGCGTCACTAGTCAACAACTAGTGCGTCACTAGACAACAACTAGTGCGTCACTAGTCAACAACTAGTGCGTCACTAGTCAACAACTAGTGCGTCACTAGTCAACAACTAGTGCGTCACTAGTCAACAACTAGTGCGTCACTAGTCAACAACTAGTGCGTCACTAGTCAACAACTAGTGCGTCACTAGTCAACAACTAGTGCGTCACTAGTCAACAACTAGTGCGTCACTAGTCAACAACTAGTGCGTCACTAGTCAACAACTAGTGCGTCACTAGTCAACAACTAGTGCGTCACTAGTCAACAACTAGTGCGTCACTAGTCAACAACTAGTGCGTCACTAGTCAACAACTAGTGCGTCACTAGTCAACAACTAGTGCGTCACTAGTCAACAACTAGTGCGTCACTAGTCAAAAACTAGTGCGTCACTAGTCAACAACTAGTGCGTCACTAGTCAACAACTAGTGCGTCACTAGTCAACAACTAGTGCGTCACTAGTCAACAACTAGTGCGTCACTAGTCAACAACTAGTGCGTCACTAGTCAACAACTAGTGCGTCACTAGTCAACAACTAGTGCGTCACTAGTCAACAACTAGTGCGTCACTAGTCAACAACTAGTGCGTCACTAGTCAACAACTAGTGCGTCACTAGTCAACAACTAGTGCGTCACTAGACAACAACTAGTGCGTCACTAGTCAACAACTAGAGCGTCACTAGTCAACAACTAGTGCGTCACTAGTCAACAACTAGTGCGTCACTAGACAACAACTAGTGCGTCACTAGTCAACAACTAGAGCGTCACTAGTCAACAACTAGTGCGTCACTAGTCAACAACTAGTGCGTCACTAGTCAACAACTAGTGCGTCACTAGACAACAACTAGTGCGTCACTAGTCAACAACTAGTGCGTCACTAGTCAACAACTAGTGCGTCACTAGTCAACAACTAGTGCGTCACTAGTCAACATCTAGTGCGTCACTAGTCAACAACTAGTGCGTCACTAGTCAACAACTAGTGCGTCACTAGTCAACAACTAGTGCGTCACTAGTCAACAACTAGTGCGTCACTAGTCAACAACTAGTGCGTCACTAGTCAACAACTAGTGCGTCACTAGTCAACAACTAGTGCGTCACTAGTCAACAACTAGTGCGTCACTAGTCAACAACTAGTGCGTCACTAGACAACAACTAGTGCGTCACTAGTCAACAACTAGTGCGTCACTAGTCAACAACTAGTGCGTCACTAGTCAACAACTAGTGCGTCACTAGACAACAACTAGTGCGTCACTAGTCAACAACTAGTGCGTCACTAGACAACAACTAGTGCGTCACTAGTCAACAACTAGTGCGTCACTAGACAACAACTAGTGCGTCACTAGTCAACAACTAGTGCGTCACTAGTCAACAACTAGTGCGTCACTAGTCAACAACTAGTGCGTCACTAGTCAACAACTAGAGCGTCACTAGTCAACAACTAGAGCGTCACTAGTCAACAACTAGAGCGTCACTAGACAACAACTAGTGCGTCACTAGACAACAACTAGTGCGTCACTAGTCAACAACTAGTGCGTCACTAGTCAACAACTAGTGCGTCACTAGTCAACAACTAGTGCGTCACAAGTCAACAACTAGAGCGTCACTAGTCAACAACTAGTGCGTCACTAGTCAACAACTAGTGCGTCACTAGACAACAACTAGTGCGTCACTAGTCAACAACTAGTGCGTCACTAGACAACAACTAGTGCGTCACTAGTCAACAACTAGTGCGTCAATAGACAACAACTAGTGCGTCACTAGTCAACAACTGGTGCGTCACTAGTCAACAACTGGTGCGTCACTAGACAACAACTAGTGCGTCACTAGTCAACAACTAGTGCGTCACTAGTCAACAACTAGTGCGTCACTAGTCAACAACTAGTGCGTCACTAGTCAACAACTAAAGCGTCACTAGTCAACAACTAGTGCGTCACTAGTCAACAACTAGTGCGTCACTACTCAACAACTAGTGCGTCACTAGTCAACAACTAGAGCGTCACTAGTCAACAACTAGTGCGTCACTAGACAACAACTAGTGCGTCACTAGTCAACAACTAGTGCGTCACTTGTCAACAACTAGAGCGTCACTAGTCAACAACTAGTGCGTCACTAGTCAACAACTAGTGCGTCACTAGACAACAACTAGAGCGTCACTAGACAACAACTAGAGCGTCACTAGACAACAATCAGTGCGTCACTAGACAACAACTAGAGCGTCACTAGTCAACAACTAGTGCGTCACTAGACAACAACTAGTGCGTCACTAGTCAACAACTAGTGCGTCACTAGACAACAACTAGAGCGTCACTAGTCAACAACTAGAGCGTCATTAGTCAACAACTAGAGCGTCACTAGACAACAACTAGAGCGTCACTAGTCAACAACTAGAGCGTCATTAGTCAACAACTAGAGCGTCACTAGACAACAACTAGTGCGCCATTAGTGAACAACTAGAGCGTCACTAGATAACAACTAGAGCGTCACTAGTCAACAACTAGTGCGTCACTAGTCAACAACTAGTGCGTCACTAGACAACAACTAGTGCGTCACTAGTCAACAACTAGTGCGTCACTTGTCAATAACTAGAGCGTCACTAGACAACAACTAGAGCGTCACTAGTCAACAACTAGAGCGTCATTAGTCAACAACTAGAGCGTCACTAGACAACAACTAGAGCGTCACTAGTCAACAACTAGAGCGTCATTAGTCAACAACTAGAGCGTCACTAGACAACAACTAGTGCGTCACTAGACAACAACTAGAGCGTCACTAGTCAACAACTAGTGCGTCACTAGTCAAAAACTAGTGCGTCACTAGTAAACAACTAGTGCGTCACTAGTTAACAACTGGAGCGTCACTAGACAACAACTAGAGCGTCACTAGACAACAACTAGAGCGTCACTAGTCAACAACTAGTGCGCCACTAGGTGACTAGTGCCGCAGGATATGCCAGAGTCCTGCGCAAAGGATTCGAACGCTCACCTTTAACTTCCTTCCCTCAGATCTCCCCCAACAATCACAGAATTTCAAAGAACCGAGGGTAAAACCGTGTAATTAAAATACCAGTTTTGGGATTCAAGTCCTGTGGAAAGCCTAAATGCAGGAAGGCCTACAGCAGGTAGGCCTAGATGCAGGTATCAAATATCTCCCTCGGTAATCACGAAATTTCCCTCATCAAAAACCGAGGGTAAGACGCAAAATCAGAGCACGATGTTTAGGAAACAATGCCCGTGGAAGGCCTAAAGCAGGTAGACCTAGATGCAGGAAGGCCTAAATGCAGGGAGGCCTAGTTGGAGGTAGGCCTAGGTGCAGGTAGGCCTCCTGCGTTACCTGCAATGCAGCAGCGGGAACAAAGAGCAGGAGCGGCGGCGCAGCACACCCTCCCTCGCCGGCGTCTCGTGTCGCACTGACGCTGCGACCGCGCCTATACGGCAGCGCGTGACGTCACGAGGGTAGGGTGAGGGTAGGGCGGGGGAGGGCGGGGGTAGGATGTAAGAAGGATGAGGGTAATGGGGGAGGGGGGATAGTAGGATGTATGGAGGATGAGGGTAATTGGGGAGGGTAGGAGTGGTGTGATGAGGGTAGGGAAAGTGGTAAGATGAGGGTAGAGGAGGTGGTAGGATGAGGGTAGAGGAGGTGGTAGGATAAGGGTAGGGGAGGTGGTAGGATGAGGGTAGAGAAGGTGTTAGGATGAGGGTAGGGGAGGTGGTAGTATGAGAGTAGGGGTTATGGAATGAGGGTAGGATAGGTGGTAAGATGAGGGTAGGGGAGGTGGTAAGATGAGGGTAGGGGAGGTGGTAGGATGAGGGTAAGGGAGGTGTTAGGATGAAGGTTGAAGTGGTGTGATGAGGGTTGGGGAAGTGGTAGGATGAGGGTAGAGGAGGTGGTAGGATGAGGGTAGGAGTGGTGGGATGAGGGTATGGCGGGGGAAGGATAATGTTAAGGTGTGGTGGGATGAGGGTTGTGGGAGTGAGGGTAGGATGAGGGTAGAATCAGGGTAGAAGAGTAGTGAAGTATAGGTCGGGAGAATGTTAGGATAAGGATTGGGTAAGGATAGGGGGAAGAAGAATGAGGTTGAGAGTGGTGGGGTGAGGGTGGGATGAGGGTAAGGGGTGGTGGGGTGAGGATAGGGGGAGTAGTGTCACAAGATGTTAGGTCCCTCGCTAACTTCCATTAACCAAATAATCTAAGCTTCGATCATTTACTAACATTCAAGAAGTTCTTATAGCAATTTTGAATTCGCTTTCTTCGGATGCAACATTTGTGTTCCGAATAAGTCGGTCCCAGAATACACAATCAATTTTTACAAATGGTATCCCAGCAACGCTTCCTAATATATATAGGAGACGACATTAACGCACAATGCATGAGATGTACCATTTTCTAATACAACTTATTTTTAAAATATTAATATTAGCACAACAATTTCTAAATTGACATTCCAAATTGACCGGTCTTGTCCATAATTATCAAGATCAAACAAGAACAACGGACATCAGCGTAACGACAGCGTTGCATTTATTCAGCGATATACACGCAATCCAGAGCCAGGTATACTAGGTATACATCACTTTCTAGATACCGTGTATCGGTAACGGTATTCCACCTCATGACACTTATGCTGTTCATTGCTCGTTATGCTCGTCATAGCCGTGTGGCTTTAGGACCTGCCTCCGTGCGGGGAACGCGGGTTCGAGTCCCGGCGCTGGTGTCGATTTTCTCTGTTGGGTATAGGAGAAAAATTCCAAGTCCAATACCCCACTCCATCCAGGTGTCTGAAATGGGTACCGGTCTTGACCGGGGGAAAGCGTCATGGCGTCCTGGCGTTAGTTATAAGGCATTTGAAAATCCAATGTACAAGGTGATATGTATCAGGCTTGATTGGAAATAAAGCATCCGTAGATGCCTTCATTATTATTATTATTATTTCTACGCAATATACCTCAGTTCGTTATTTACGACAATTTTCTCCGGGGGTCGTAACTTTGACACTCAAACAATCCCGACGATAACTTCAGACTTGCCCTCGGGCTTTGGCTTCCCACCACCTGAGGGTTAAAATGGATACACTTATTAATTTACCGCGATATTATTATGTATTAATTAACTTATTATTATGATATAAATATTTAATTATTGAGTATTAATTACTCCTAGGATCGCAAAAGCTTCACTCACACACACATCCTCAGCACCTAAACACAACACCCACCTGTAAGCACGAACACAGCACTTCGACACAATACACATACATTCCTGACACACATTATTGACGGTTATATTTCACAGCAAAGTTGCACACAACAAAAACATTGCATGAACATTAAACAATTTTTTTAAAATAACATGGTTTATTCGTTGAAGTAAGATGAGCGTAGGATGAGGGTAGGATGAGGGTAAGATGAGCGTAGGATGAGGGTAGGATGAGGGTAGGAAGGGTGGTGGGATGATGGAATAAAAAGGTTTTCACCACTCACACTAACTACACACCCACCACACACTCATCACACACCTACCACACACACACACCACACCCACCACACACACCACACACACACACCACACACTCACCACACATCCACCACACACACACCACTCACTCACCACACACACACACACCACACACCCATCACACACACACCACACACCCACCACACATCCACCACACATCCACCACACACCCACCACATAGGCCTACACACATCAAAGGCCGCCGCCCCACAAAACAAATATTTGCTAAGCCCATAAATGAAATGAAGTCAGTTCATCCGTCACGAGTTTTGCCGCGATGCCGGAAGCTATTTTTTCAATCTCGCACGAAAGTGCTAAAATCTGTGTCTTCGGTGGAAATTATTCCACTGTGTCCAGCAGTGAATTTAATGTGCAAGGAATGGCGTCTGATATTTATTAGAGATATTTTGCATGCCCTGATGAATGTAAGAAGGAAGTTTCTTTTCCCAGCAGGAAGATACCAGACACTTGGGTCTTGTGAGCAATTGGGGCTAAATTCTTCCTTTTCCCAACGGGAAGATACCCTACAACTAGGTCTTGAGCGCAATTATGGCTAACTTCTTCCTTTTCTGAACAGGAAGATACCACACTCTTGGGTTCTGTGGGTAATTTTGGCTAAATTCTTCCTTTTCCCGACGGGAAGATACCACACTCTTGGGTTCTGTGGGTAATTTTGGCTAAATTGTTCCTTTTCCCAACGGGAAGATACCTTAAACCTGGGTCGTATGATGAATTGTGGCTCACTTCTTCGTTTTCCAGAAGAAGAAAACGGGCGAAAACGGTTGGGTCTCGAACCCATGACAATATAAGAGAGAGGAGTACACTTACCACTACGCCAGGGGGACCGCTTGATTCCGTATCTAACTACAGGTACGAGAGCATTTCTTTCCCATGTTGACTTTTAGTGGACTTGAATGGACTCATGTATAGTACAGACTCTACTGCGGGGCTCGGATAATATATAGTAATGAGAGGATAACTCAAAACTAGGTCTTATTTTTTTCGCACAGTAAGAGAGAGTAGAGGGATTTTTCTTGACGGCACAGAGACAACATACTCAAATTCGCACGCGTGAGGGTAGGGTGAGGGTAAGAGGGAGGGTGAGGGTAAGGGAGGAGAGTGAGGGTAGGATGAGGAAAAGGGAGGAGAGTGAGGGTAGGATGAGGAAAAAGGGAGAGAGTGAGGATTGGACGAGGGTAAGGGGGAGGGTGAGGGTAGGGGAGGAGAGTGAGGGTAAGATAAGGAAAAGGGGAGAGAGTGAGGGTTGGACGAGGTTAAGGGGTGAGGGTGAGGGTAAGGGGGAGAGTAAGGGTAGCATGAGGGTAAGAGGGGAGGGTGAGGGGGGAGCTATAACCGCCAGCTATAAAATTCTGTTAGGAAAAGGTCTAAATCCGCAAGTAGATTTATAGTTTTCCCGATGGTGAATCGGGCTGAAAGTACTTATAGAACCTCGTTTTCAATTCTCATATCATTTCTAGTGATAAATCAGAGAATTTCAAACATTTTATAGCGCAAATCTTTTTGTAAAAACGTAATTCCTACGAAATCTTTTCACTTTTTCATTCAATGTTTCCAGAAGCAACGAAACTTTTGAAGAACTTTAATACTTGGTTGTACATCAGGAAAAGCTAGATCTTTCACCAGAAATTCTTTTAAATATCACGAAATTCTTACATTTTTTTACGAAAAGATCCAAATTTGAAAGCAGATTTAATAAGGGTTTTTGCTAGGTTGAATCAATCAAAGAATAACTTAAACAACAGACATCGGCATCTAAGGCGGCTTGATTCCAGCCCATCAAGCCTGATCTCTCATGTGACTTGTTGCAAGAAAGAAAGATAGAAAAAACGTTTATTTCCAAAAACTTTGCCACATGAGGTACATGCCAACATATTTCCAATATAAGACGTTAATATATATTTAATATATACTGACAATATATATTAAATATAAGAAAAAAATATGTATATTAAATGTATATTAAATATATTTATATATTAAATAATTAAATTAGATTATATATATATTAAATATATATAATCAATATTTATTAAATATATATTGATAAACATATTAAATATATTTCAATATATATATATATATATATATTTTCAATATATATTAAAAATTTTCAATTTAAGACGTCCTTAGAATTTAAATTTAATTTAAATTTAAATTAAAAAAAAACACTGAAACGTACGACTGCGTTTTGCAAAAACTGCACGCCTTGTTTCTTAATGCTCTAAAATTTGAAATAGTAAAAAATGGTAAATTTGAATAGTGAAATCGTCAGATAGTGAATTTAAAATAGTAAACTGTGAAACACTAAATTTAAAATAGTAAAAAAGTAAATTTTAAATTGTCAATGAGTAAATTTTAAATTGTCAATAAGTAAATTTTAAATAAAAAATAGTGAAATGGTAAATTTAAAATAATGAATTTAAAATAGTAAAAAAGTAAATTTTAAATTGTCAATAAGTAAATTTTAAATTGTCAATAAGTAAATTTTAAATAAAAAATAGTGAAATGGTAAATTTAAAATAATGAATTTAAAATAGTAAAAAAGTAAATTTTAAATTGTCAATAAGTAAATTTTAAATTGTCAATAAGTAAATTTTAAATAAAAAATGGTGAAATGGTAAATTTAAAATAATGAATTTAAAATAGTAAATAGCTGTCATTATAGACGCAGAAATCAACTTTTGTCGAAATTTTTCATTAGATGAAAAAGTTGCTTAAATTTCATTTTGATATATGAAAACATACAAGTACACAAACACACGAGTGTCCGTGCATGTGTGTGTTAGGGTGCATATCTAAATTGGTAATACATATATATACAAACACACATGAGTGTACATGCATGTATGTGTTAGTATACATATCTAAATCGATTTGACTAAAAATGTCGCCATATTTACATTGGACAAGTTTTTCATTTAGTATTCCAATATTTCTAAAACAGCCGATGGTGTCCGGATCCAAAAATTGAAAAACATATAACTTCAGTCTTACAAATAGATGTACATTTAAATATATATAATATTGGCATCTAGACGCAATGACACTCAGAACAAAATGTATTTAAACAATATTAAACAATTTCAAAAATCTAAACAATTTCAAAAATTTAAACAATTTAAACAAATTGAACAATTTCAAAAATTAAAACAATTTCAAAAATTTGAACAATTTAAACAATTTCAAAAATTAAAACAATTCTAACCATTTCAAAAATTTAAACAATTTCAAAAATTTAAACAATTTCAAAAATTTAAACAATTTCGAAAATTTAAACAATTTAAACAATTTAAATAATTTAAACAATTTAAACAATTTAAACAATTTCAAAAATTTAAACAATTTCAAAAATTTAAACAATTTCAAAAATTTAAACAATTGAAACAATTTAAACAATTTCAAAAATTTAAACAATTTCAAAAATTTAAAAAATTTAAACAATTTAAACAATTTAAACAATTTAAACAATTTAAACAATTTCAAAAATTTAAAAAATTTAAACAATTTAAACAATTTAAACAATTTAAACAATTTAAACAATTTCAAAAATTCAAACAATTTATTTGCCACAAGCGATACAGAAGTAAACAGTTTCTTAAGTCCAGTACAGTGGTCAAAACTGAGCATAGCACTTGAGTATGAAAAAATACGTAGTGATTTTCTTCTTGATTCAACACGTGGTAAACTTGAACTGTTTTGGTAAGTTGGAAAAATTATATAAGCCAAAGAAACAAGCACCAAAGTTTCCACATACACGCACACACACGCACGCGCACACACACAAAGGCAAGCAAGTGACACGAAGAGAGCAAGTCGTTACCTCACTCGTGCACTCATTGATCGCAGTGCGGCGGAATGGGGAAAGTGGGGGGGGGGGGAAGGGGGGAAGGGGGGAATGTACTCAGGTACTGCAGTGCTCTTTTTCTTCCCAAATTTTCTTTTTTTTTGAGGGGGGAAGGAAAGGGGGAGTTGAGACTAACTTGAGAGAGGGGAATTCTTCTGTGTTTTCTTTTGTTTTGTGCGTGTTGTGTTTTGTGTGTGTGTGTTGTGTTTTGTGTGTGTGTGTTCTTTGTGTGTTGTGTTGTTTGTGTGTTGTGTTGTTTGTGTGTTGTGTGTGTGTGCTGTTTTTTTTTTCCTGTGTTGTGCGCGTGTGTTGTGTGTGTTGTTTGTGTGTGGTGCTGTTTCTGTATTGTTTGTTGTGGTGCATATCAAGTTGTAACTGTAACGTTGCGTTTGTTTGTTTTTGTGTGAGTGCTGTGTTTGTGTACGTCGTGCTCGTGTAGAGAGGGGGGTGTAGGTGAGGTCAATACCAACAGCCGCCGCCAGCCACAGATCCTTAACGAGCCGTTAATATCCTGCGCTAGAAACAAAACAAACAAACATCGGCATCTTTGGGATGCTTTATTTCCAATCAAGCCTGATACATATGATCTTAAGCATTGGTTTTTCAAATGTCTTATAACTAATACTATATATAGGACACCATGACGGTTCCCCCGTGAAGCCGGTACCCATTTCCGACACCTGGGTTGAGTGGGGTATTGTGCTTGAGCTTTCCCTTATACCCAACGGGGAAAATCTCCGCGCCAGCGCCGGGATACGAACCCTCGTTTCCAACATACAAGGCTGATTCCTTAACCACTGTGCCACGGCGAGCAAATGTACTGAGCAAGTCACCGTTCTCTCCTACCTTGTTTCGACAATTGACTTAGGAATTGCGATGCCCATGTGTATATATCAACTTAGGATCTTATTGTTAAGATATTTAAAAAAAAACAATGTTTTACATATCATGTACCAACTTTATTAGATACAAATTGTTTTTCTTTCTACTTCTCTGCTGGGAGTTGTAGTAATACTTCTTGCATCTGTGTGTACGCATTCTATTCACATACTTTTCTAGCATTTGTAGTTGTGCTCTAAACAGGATGTATTTAATACACACGACAAGCATGTTCGAGTGTGACTTGTACCCAACACATTACTAGTCGCACTTACTACTTGTGTTCTATACATTGCAAGTGGCGCCTATCACTTCCATCCTACATGCCACTAATGGCGTCAGTGACTTGTATACTTTATACTACCAGTCGCACCTGGGAACCGTATCCTATATACTACTAGTGGCGTTTTATACTTGTCTCCTTTTTACTACTAGTGGCGCTCGTAACTTGTATCCTATATACTAGTTGTACCTATAACTTTCATCCTATATACTACTAGTGGCGCCTGTCACATGTATCATAGAAGCCGAGTATTGGCACATATTCCCAGCTACACGGTATTGGCTCCCGTGACTGTTTTCTTCAATGCTGGCCATCATAACTATCATAACTTGTATCCTATACATTACCAGCGGCTGTATCTCCTGGTTACTGAATATTGCTGCACGCAATTAGTATCAATTCCTCGGTAGAACAGCCCTCGCCACTCAAGTGTTGGGGATCTAGGAAAACTCAGGCGGCCAAGAAGGACTTGAACTTACGGCCTCTAAACATCGTGCCGGCGCCTTTGACCACTCGGTCACCGGGCACGAAGTGTAACACAGCAACAAATCCTAATGAAGAGTAAACAAAAGAAATAAAATTTTCCGGTTTATTGAAAAACTTTACAAACAACAGAGAACAATAACATACAAAAGTCTTACAAACAAAAATGTACACGAGATTTTTTACCACAGACGGTTAAGTTCATGGACTACAACATGACATCACAACGCAGAAGGCTTTAAATGAAGATTTCGAAGGATTAAGAACAGAAAAAAGAAAAGATTAGGCAATACATGCGAGCGACGTACAAAGGAACGTACTCGAGCACACACACTCGCACAGCTGACCGTGATGTGTAGATTAGATGTTAGTTTAAGCCTCCCTAACCGCAACAAAGACGTTCCAAAGAGAGGGAGGAGGGAGGACCATTGATTTTGGAGTTGAGGGAACGCGGAATCTATGCACAAGGTGCACAGCAAGAGTAAATTGAAAAAGAAGTTCATGAAACAACATAAAAGTAGAAGAAAAAAGTAGTTAAGCGCTGAAAAACAGGACAGCAGTTTCAACAATATAAAAATGGAGACCAAAAAGTGGAATTTATTATTCTAAAAATTTAGTCAAGACTTTAAATTAATGATGCGTCAGGGTAATGTTAAAAAAAATTATCAGTATCTGCCTATTAATTCTTCACAAGATAACAACAATTCTCATTATAATAATTATTATTATTACAATCCTAATCCAACTACAGCAGGCGTGTGAGTGAGAGTATCAACAAAGCTGGTCTTAATATATACCGTATTAAATATTCACGCTTATGGTAAAATTTTCACAATGATTACTAAGTTAATTCATATCAATTCTGCGCAGATATTTAAAAGATGTGATTCCTTAGAAATGACTCGTGTGGAAGTAAACGGCTTGAAAATGTAATAGAAGTAAAATAAAAAAATTGGTTTCTTAAAGACTGCGGAGAATAATCCCTAGCAAATTTGAACGAATTAGGATTTTGCCCAAAATTTTCATTAATTCATTGAATACAAAAATTCCTGAAGTCAAATTATTATTATTATTATTATATAAGAAAGTTTTAGCCTCCCTTAACCACGACAAAGATGTTCCAAGAGAGGAAGGAGGAAGGCACCATTTAGTATGGAGTTGAGGGAACGCGGAATCTGTGCACAAACAGTAAGCTAAGAAAGAAGTTCAAGAAACAAGACAAAAGTTGAAGAAGAAAGTAGTAGGTGCTGAAAAACAGGACAGCAGTCAACCGAAAAAAGATGGTCCGTAATAAAACAAAAACCTATTCTATTTTAACAAAATGAAAGCCTACCTAAACTTTAGCTCGGGCCCTCACATAGTCCCCCTGGGAGCGCTAATTCCCATATATACAATAGTTGTATCCCCCTGAGGGGTCCTGAAGTCAAAGACTTGTTGCCTTCTACTTCTACTAAAACCAAATTAAATCGAGAGAAGATCGAAATTCACGCTGAGGTCTTTGAGAGGATTTAAAGTATGTTTAATTCCAATCAAGCCTGATACAAATCATCTTTTACATTGGTTTTTTAAATGCCGTATAACTAAGACCAGGACGCAATGGTGATTACCCATTTCCGACACCTGGGTTGAGTGGGGAATTGTGGCTGAGTTCTCCCTTTTCCCAACGGGCAAAATCACCGAGCGGCACTGCCGGGATTCGAACTGCCGACCCCCCGTGTAGGGCGCGCGCTCTCGACCACTCGGCCACGAGGACCACAGGATGCTTGGTCAGAATGTTTGGTCGTGACATGCCTGTTGAAGTTACTTTTGTCAGCAGATGAGTACTCGCACAGAGTACACTGAAACGGTTTGACGCCGGAATGTTTAATTACGTGCTTTTTGAAGTTATGTTTATCAGCAGACGAGTACTTACACTGAGGACACTGAAACGGTTCCACACCAGAATGCTTCATTGTGATGTGTTTTTTGAGATTACGTTTGTCAGGAGAAGAATACTCACACTGAGTACACTGTATGGGTGCGATGTTAGAGTGTTTTGTAATCACATGCTCCTTGAAGTTGCGTTTGTCAACAGACAAGTACGCGCACTCTGAACATCGGTAGGGTTCAACATCGGAATGTTTTGTTATCACGTGGCGTTTGAGGTTCCGCTTATCTGCCGACGAGTACTCGCACTGGAAACATTGAAAAGGTTTGACCCCAGAATGTTTTGTGGTTATGTGCTGTTCAAGATCCCATTTAGCAACGGAAGAATAGTCACAAGAAGTGCATTTGAAGGGCCTTATGTCAGAGTGCTTTGATATCACGTGCATCTTGAGCTGCCACTTAGACACGGACGAATAGTCACACAAGGCGCACCTGTAGTGACGTACATCATAGTATTTAGATACCAAACCCTTATCAGGGATAGTTTTTAAATCAAATCTATTGTCACATTGGAAGCAATTGAAGCATCTCATGTCCAAACACTCGCTTCTCAAATAAGTCTCAAGGGATCGTTTCCCAGCGAACGATTTTTTGCAGAGTGTACATTCAAAAAGTTGGATGTTGGAGTGCTTTCTTATCATGTGCATTTTAAAAGTGCCTTTGACTGGTGTGGAGTAGTCACATTTATCACACTGGAAGGGCGTTGTGTTAGAGTGTTTGGTGATCATGTGCCTGCGAAGTGTGTTCTTAAATGTGTACGACTTGTTGCACATGGAACACTTATGGGCTCTACTTTTGTTTACAATGGAAGGACTTGCGGGTAACACATCGTGGGAATTGGACTTATGCGTCATTTCTTGTTTGATGTTGCCAGTACAGGTGGTGTTGCCAGCGCAGGTGGTGTTGCCAGTGCAGGAGGTGCTGCCATCGCAGGTAGAGTCTGCAGTGGTCTGCGCTGTGGACTCCAGTTGCCTGAGCAGTGACGCGTGACTGTCATCGTCCACCTTGGAACAAAAAGTATGTTTGAGTAAAGAAGTTAATTTTTTCATTCTTTAAAACACGTATATGTATGTGAATCCAACATTAACAAGCCATTTTTTCTCAAGAACGTCTGTAACTGTGATTGAAAAACAAGATAATATGAAGCGCTAACACGTAGCCCAGCTACACGGGCACTTCAAAAGCAGCCCCAGCCCAGCTGCTCCATGGTCTTCTCCAGCCCCTACAGCCGCCACTGCCTTGCCTCAGGCCCAACCCACGAACCGCTCTCAGCACAAGGCTCCGGCTGATCTACAGTCACGCTGCAGTCCAACAGCGAATTAACACTCTGAGGACACACATGCAACAAACTTCTCACGAGTACAGCATAACTCATCAAACTGCGGCATAACTGCTGTCTTAGCCAGACAGTTACCGGCGCCAAGCCTCCTTAGCGCCATCTCGCGGCAACTCTCGGGAGCATGTACCACATAAAGAAAAACTAAAAAATTTCACTTCAAAAAATATTTGTTTAATGTATCAGAGCAATGCAGAACTGTTCTTTTATTGCTGGTCAAAAAAAGGAGAACATTCCAATTCAAAACACACAGTGTACAGTATGATGAACCGTTTTTGATATAGGAGCTAATTTAAAAAAATACTGCACAGACAAGTTCACGAATACATGAAGTACCAGTATTTGACTTCATACAGCCTGGTTTGTCATAAATGTATACTATTACCTGAACTTCACACAGCGTAAGGTCACTTACATTGCCTTCTTCCATTTCCATGAACTCCTCCTTCACAAATTCACAGCCCAGCTCGTCCTGCTTCTCTTCCTTGAAGCCAAAGGAGGGAACCTCGAGGGTGTCGAGATCTGAAGACGAAGGAGGCCAACCTGGAAGATTACATTAGATGTTAGATGTTATTAGACTAGATTTTAGGCCAACCTAGAAGACTAGATTAGATGTTAGGCCAACCTAGAAGGTTAGATTAGATTAGATGTTAGGCCAACCTAGAAGATTACATTAGATGTTATGCCAACCTGGAAGATTACATTAGATGTTAGGCCAACCTAGAAGACTACATTAGATGATAGTTTAAGCCTCCCTAACCACAACAAAAACATTCCATAGAGAAGTATGGAGATAATGGATACAAGTAAACACACAACATCTTAAGCCCTAGAACCATACGGTTAGATAAGATTACTTTATTATTAGTTAGTTTAAGCCTCCCTATTAGCAACAAAGGCAATACAAAAAGAGGAAGAAAAAAGGCACCATTTAGTATGGAGTTCAGAGAACACAGAATCTATGCAGAAAGGGCATAGAAACAGTAAGATGAGAAAGAAGTTCATGAAACATGAAAAAAGTTAAAGAAGAAAGTAGTAGGTGCTGAAAAAACAGCACAGCAGTCAACCAAGAAAAGATGGTCCTTAACATAAAAACATTTTATTTCAACAAAAAGAAAGCCTACCTACATTTCAGTTTGGGCCCCCACATTGTCCCACTGGGAGATAACCATACGGCACAAAGCGCCAAATACATAAAGCAAAAATGAGTTCTGCATTCCGCTGCCATCCCCACATTTTATTTTGTCTGGAGAGTTAGTCGTAGGTACAGGAAGATGGCCACAAAATGTCTAATGCTTCCATGAGTTGTTGAGATGCGACGGTTTATAAGTCGCCAAACTTTGATTTCGTTTTATGACGTGTTTTAAAAAGCGGCGCTTGGTCCTGTGGGATTGAGAGGGTCTCAAATAACAGATACTCGTAAACACACTGCATGTATTTATTGCAACACAAGTGACAATACATGCTCACCTTCTTTGTGTTCCTCCTTCACATACACAGCAGCAAACGGGGACCTGCCATTGGCTGGTGCCTCACACTCCACGCCTGCCAGATGTACAGATTACATTAAACTGGAAACTGGATTGGATTAAACAAAAAATTGGATTTGATTAAATGATATAAACTGGATTAGATTAAAAGATTAATTATATTAGATTAAACTGAAAACTAGATTAGATTAAACTAACAACTACATTATATTAAGCTAAAACTAGATGAAAAATAAATTAGATTAAACTAATAGTTAGTTTAGGTCTCCTAAACTGCAACATAGGCATTCCAAAGAGAGGAAGGCACCATTTAGTATGGAGTTGAGGGAATGCCGAATCTATCCACAAGGTGTAAAGAAACAGTACAGTAAGTTGAAAAAGAAGTTCACAAAACAAGACAAGAGTTGAAGTAGAAAGTAGTAGGTGCTGGACAACAGGACAGCAGTCAACCATAAAATAGATTTCCCTTAGCATAACAAAAAGACTATTCTATTTCAACAAAAAGAAGGCCTACCTAACTTTCAGCTCAGGACCTCACATAATCCCCCTGGGAGTGCCAGTTACCATAGATGCAATAGTTGTGTCCCCCCGAGGGGAGGTTCCAAGCTAAATAAAGTAACAAGTAACAACTGAAGGAAAGTAGTCAACACACCTTGAGGTTCACAAACTCGAGCAGCAGTTGGTGCAGTGATTCCCTGCTCAGCACACGAGCCCCCACAGACTGCAGCACGTGGTGGTGTGTGCAGCAGGATGCTGCTCTGCTGTGCCCTGGTTGTCATGGTGCTACCATGGCTTCCATTGTACACACTGGAATTATTCTAACAAAACCTAAGCTTTCAATTTGCTGCTAAAATAAAAACTTTGACTGTCTCAAATTTTGTAATTGATTAAAAAAAAAATGAAGCTCTCTATTGGCAGCTGAAATAGAAACAAATGGAACTGGACTGCAACTGCCTTTAATTTTGTCACTGAGTTATGCATTTGGTCATTATTTCTGAATGAGATGAAAATACGCAAAGTATTTAAAACATCAGATAATAATGCCAATTTTTCAGTTGGCTGAATTAACAGAGATTGACAATTTTTTTCTACATTCAGGATTGCATAAGAAGCTAAAACATGCAGGAACATTTTCAACACAAAAAAGTCCATTCCAGCATTAAAGTTTATTGAAGAACCCTATTTTAGAAAAGTATTTAAATTTAGACGAAAGCCCTCAATATTTTATCAACTTTTCTTATTATTAACACTTTGACTGCTATGTGACCCACTGGTGGTACACGGCGGGATTTTCACAACGCTGCAGAACGACCAGTAGTCACAAACACAATTTCCATAAATACTCAATCAAAGCTAAATGAAGGCACGATACAACCTCGATGTGACCTGTGGTGCCCGGAAAAATGACTGAATAATTAATACAAATTTACAATTTAATATTAAAAGTAATTTTTACCTTTTTAAAGTCTTCTATTTAAAAGATAAATAAATTTTAAAATAGATAAAATCTCCACCGTCTTACGAGACGAGTTGAGTTCAGCCTTATGGCAACATTCACGCTCTTCAAGCATCGTTCGCTGCTCAGCAGCCCATTATTCCGCTGGACCTCGTAGTGTAAACAAGTGCTCCGATCAAACTGGTGAGTCGCTGCTTTCGGTTATAACTATTTTGTGTGTTTAAGACCTTTTAGGCAGTGTCATGTACGAATCAAGGTTTTTGTGAAAATAAGAATCTCATTGATGTATCATAGTGTTTAGTATTAAGTAATGTAGTGAGGATGTAAAATTGATAATATCTAACGAACGAGCCGACCGGCTCATAGTGTCAAGCATTGTGTTGCGGCGTCGCAGAGCCATAAGTGTTACGACAACTTCTTCAGTGATACGTTCCCTCGTTCTTTAAATGAGGTGTTTAAGTTAGAAATCCCTATGCATAAAGTAATTAGTTTAGCTCGCGCGTGTTCAAGTGTTATTAAAAGAGATGAGTGGAACGAATTAAATTAAATTACCAAAGATTAAAATAATTATCTTGTCTACGCCCGTCAGTTCTATTACAATTGCCAATAAATCTATCTCGTATTGTTATTCGAATACGATTAGTAATGCTGACGTGTAAATGCTTTGGTTTGTACAGTTAGGTATTTTGTTCCTCTGTTAGGCGACTTACATTACTAACGCCTGGTTTTCATGTGTTGTGCAGATCATCAATCGTGCTACCCCCTTTGACCTTAGTCTTTTTCTTTTTACCCCTTCGTACTTTACACCTTTTGTCCTTTGTACGCCTGTACTGCTGATATCATTTATTTTAGAGGACATATTTTCCTTTAACTCGAACTACCCGATTTCGAGATACTCTCTATAATTGTTCAGCTCACTTTAGCACGTTAGCAAGGCGTTGAGTCACGCTTCCTAAACGTTGCACCTCGTCGTTTAGAGTTGGTTTCCACGTACTAGGAAATAAACACCGTGATCGTCCCAGTCTATTAATGTCCTCAAATAGTACGACTTTCTTTCGATAATCTCGCGGGAAGTACCCACGGAAAATAAAGGTACACCCATAGACCCACCGGTGGTACACGGCGGGATTTTCATAACGCTGCAGACCGACCAGTAGTCACAAACACAATTTCCATAAATACTCAAAGCTAAATGAAGGCACGATACAACCTCGACGTGACCCACCGGTGGTACACGGCGGGATTTTCGCAACGCTGCAGACCGACCAGTAGTCACAAACACAATTTCCATAAATACTCAATCAAAGCTAAATGAAGGCACAATACAACCTCGATGTGCGCCACCGGTGGTACACGGCAGGATTTTCACAACGCTGCAGACCGACCAGTAGTCACAAACACAATTTCCATAAATACTCAATCAAAGCTAAATGAAGGCACAATACAACCTCGATGTGACCCACCGGTGGTACACGGCGGGATTTTCACAACGCTGCAGACCGACCAGTAGTCACTAACACAATTTCCATAAATACTCAATCAAAGCTAAATGAAGGCACGATCCAGTTCATGTTTGTTATATTCAAAATAGTTTATTTCAAATGACTTTAAATTTGAGTTTGGCATTGAACTCAATATTTAGTAGTTGCAGTCAAAGTGCTAAAACTCAAATTTTAGACGTTAATACTTTCCTACATTTTCCATAAAGTTCAAGTTCAACATGGAGTCAAGAAGTCACAAGAAACATTCTGGATAAGTTGAGTTCAAACATTTAAATTAAACTGAAGAGCATCCTATTGTGGTCAATTTTTTTATTTCACCACTGATGGAGGAAAGATATTTTCCAGGTATCAAAAGTAAATGTACCATGCATTTGAGGATAAAATGATGCAAGTCTAAGGTAAACATTGGGCCACAAAGATGTTATATTTATACGTAGAAACATGAATGACAGTTCCTACTTTCCTTGTACCCCTGGAATGACATCTTACAACCCATGAAAAAACTTCAAGATATAATCAATATGCTATCATTTAACAGGACCTTTTTTGTACCCCTGGAAGATGTTCATGCAACCCATGGGATATCACATTGCACCTCCTGCATGAAATATTTCAAGCTATATCCAATATTTTATCTTACAGCTAGACTTTTATGCACCCCTGGAATATTTTCTTGACACTCCCCCTGGGATATCATCTCACACCCCCTGGAATAGACTTTTTCCAGATGAGTGTGGATATGCTCGAAAGCTCTATTTTTAAAATACATTGTGAGATTTTTATGAAAGATGTTTTTACCCGCCTTAGTTTTACCCCCTGAAATTTCTCACATCTTCTAGAATGTCATCAAGGGAGTACAAGTGGAGTCCTATCATTTACCTGGAATATCATCTAGCACCTCCTGGGGTATCATCTCACACCCCCAGGGGGTGCAAGCACCAGGTTGGGAACCCCTGCTCAACATTGATGCAGAACATGCAGCACAACATTGTTGGGCTCAGAAGTAGAGGGGGAACGCCCAGTGTCCCCAGACAGCAGCTCAGCTGCTGCCCTTTACAGTTACTACAGCAGGGTAAGAAAATATTTAAGGAAATGCTCAACACTTTGACTGCAGCAACTAATTATCAAGTTCAACACCAAACTCAAATTTAAAGTCAGTTGAGGTAACTATTTTGAAAATAGCAAACATGAACTGGATTGTGCCTTCATTTAGCTTTGATTGAGTGTTTATGAAAATTGTGTTTAAGACTACCGGTTGGTCAGTCAGCAGCAATATGAAAATTACCTCCGGGTACCACCGGTGGTACACGTCGCAGTCCAAGTGTTAAGTTGATCTACTGACATTTACTGGAGCAGGGTAATGAAATATTCACGTTGAGTTATTGACATTTCATTTACTGGTGAATGTCCACACAGTACACGTGTTTTCCGGTTCATGATCGATAATCACAGATTATAAGAAATTTCTAGCCTCCCTTTACCACAACAAAGATGTTCAAAGAGAGAAAGGATGAAGGCACCTTTTAGTATGGATTTAAGGATCTGAACTCTGCCTTTCTCGACCCAACCTGGTCGGACTTGGCATGTAAAGGAATGCAGAATCTATGCACAAGGTGCACAGAAACAGTAAGCTAAGAAAGAAGTTCATGAAACAAGAAAAAGTTGAAGAAAGTAGTAGGTGCTGAAAAACAGGACAGCAGCAAACCGAAAAAAAAAATGGTCCTAAACCTATTATATTTCAATAATAAGAAGACCTACCTAACCTTCAACTCGGGACTTCCCATAATTCCCCTGGGTTGATGGAATGCTGTCTCAGCACATGTCTTTTGAGGTAAAGTTCGTTATTACATGAATACTCGCACTCAGAACACCGAAAGGAGTTCAGGTCAGAATGTTTAATCATCACATGTCTATTAAAATCACCTTTGTCAACAAATGCCTGTTCACACTGAGCACACTGGAAGGGTCTGGCATCAGTGTGTTTGGATACTGTGTGTCTCCTTAGGCTACGCTCTTCAACAGATGAGTACTCGCACTGGATACACTGGAACGGTTTGATGCCAGAATGCAGCCTCATGGCATGCATTTTGAGGTTAAATTTGTAAAAAGTCGAGTACTCACACTGCGAGCACTGCATGGGTTTGGTGTCAGAGTGTTTTATGAGCATGTGTCTTTTGAGGTTATTTATGTCAACGTATTTATAATCGCACTCAGGGCACTGTGAAGGTTCACCTTCTGCGTGTTTGGTCATGACATGCCTTTTGAGGTTTGCATCGTGTATGGTGGAGTATGTGCACTGGGAGCACCGAATGGGCTTCTTGCCTGAATGTCTGCTTTTCATGCGCTTTCGTAGGTCAGAATGTTTAGTCTTCACATGACTTTGCAGTGCACTTTCGGTAGGGTAACATTTGTCACATTGATGGCACGGAAAAGGTCTAATGCCAGAATGCTTCCTCATGACGTGCTGGTTGAGGTCCCACTTTGAAACAGACGAATAGTCGCAAAAAGAGCACTGAAATTGCTTCACGTCGGAATGCTTGGACATCACGTGCCTCTTGAGCACCCACTGCAAGCCAGACGAGTAGTCGCACAATGAGCACTGGAAGTGCTCAATGTTGTAGTACTTTAAAACTGCGCACCTCTTACGGTAGGCTCTGAGAGCAAACTCCTTGTCCCCATGTATACATTTGGAACATTTAGTGCTCAAACGCTTCCTGGCCAGGAAAGTCTCCAGAGTTCTTTTGGCGGAAAATGATTCTTTGCAGTTTGAGCACTGGAAGCTTTGGATGTCAGAGTGTTTCTTGAAGATGTGCTTCCTGAGGGTGCCTATGAGGATGGTTGAGTAGTCGCACATGTGACACCGCAATGGTGCGACGCCGGAATGTTTTTTGGACACGTGCACTTTGAGTCCATTTTTGAAGCAGAATGATTTTGGACACTGGGAACATTGATAAGCTTTGGCACTTTGTCCTACAGAAGCACTTGCAGAATATATGTCAGTGGAATAAGGAGTAGTTTCTTGCTTGATGTCCATTGGAAGTTCAAGGTTGCCAAGACAGATGGCATCTGCTGTGGTCTGTGCCGTGAGATCTGCAGGGGTCTGTGCTGTGTACTCCTGATGCAGTGATGCAGTATGGACTCCACTTTGAACTGACAAAGTTTCATCATCTTCCCCCTTGAAGGAAAAAAAAAGAGTATGAGGTGAGAAATGAAGTAAGAAATAAAGTAAGAAATAAAGTAATAAATAAAGTAATAAATAAAGTAATAAATAAAGTAAGAAATGAAGTAAGAAATAAAGTAAGAAATAAAGTAAGAAATAAAGTAAGAAATAAAGTAAGAAATAAAGTAAGAAATAAAGTAAGAAATAAAGTAATAAATAAAGTAAGAAATAAAGTAAGAAATAAAGTAAGAAATAAAGTAAGAAATAAAGTAAGAAATAAAGTAAGAAATAAAGTAATAAATAAAGTAATAAATAAAGTAATAAATAAAGTAATAAATAAAGTAATAAATAAAGTTTTAAATAAAGTAATAAATAAAGTAATAAATAAAGTAATAAATAAAGTAAGAAATAAAGTAAGAAATAAAGTAAGAAATAAAGTAAGAAATAAAGTAAGAAATAAAGTAAGAAATAAAGTAAGAAATAAAGTAAGAAATAAAGTAAGAAATAAAGTAAGAAATAAAGTAAGAAATAAAGTAAGAAATAAAGTAAGAAATAAAGTAAGAAATAAAGTAAGAAATAAAGTAAGAAATAAAGTAAGAAATAAAGTAAGAAATAAAGTAAGAAATAAAGTAAGAAATAAAGTAAGAAATAAAGTAAGAAATAAAGTAAGAAATAAAGTAAGAAATAAAGTAAGAAATAAAGTAAGAAATAAAGTAAGAAATAAAGTAAGAAATAAAGTAAGAAATAAAGTAAGAAATAAAGTAAGAAATAAAGTAAGAAATAAAGTAAGAAATAAAGTAAGAAATAAAGTAAGAAATAAAGTAAGAAATAAAGTAAGAAATAAAGTAAGAAATAAAGTAAGAAATAAAGTAAGAAATAAAGTAAGAAATAAAGTAAGAAATGAAGTAAGAAATGAAGTAAGAAATAAAGTAAGAAATAAAGTAAGAAATAAAGTAAGAAATAAAGTAAGAAATAAAGTAAGAAATAAAGTAAGAAATAAAGTAAGAAATAAAGTAAGAAATAAAGTAAGAAATAAAGTAAGAAATAAAGTAAGAAATAAAGTAAGAAATAAAGTAAGAAATAAAGTAAGAAATAAAGTAAGAAATAAGTAAGAAATAAGTAAGAAATAAGTAGGAAATGAAGTAAGAAATAAGTAAGAAATAAGTAAGAAATAAAGTAAGAAATAAGTTAGAAATAAAGTAAGAAATAAGTAAGAAATAAAGTAAGAAATGAAGTAAGAAATAAAGTAAGAAATAAAGTAAGAAATAAAGTAAGAAATAAAGTAAGAAATGAAGTAAGAAATGAAGTAAGAAATAAAGTAAGAAATAAAGTAAGAAATAAAGTAAGAAATAAAGTAAGAAATAAAGTAAGAAATAAAGTAAGAAATAAAGTAAGAAATAAAGTAAGAAATAAAGTAAGAAATAAAGTAAGAAATAAGTAAGAAATAAGTAAGAAATAAGTAGGAAATAAAGTAAGAAATAAGTAAGAAATAAGTAAGAAATAAAGTAAGAAATAAGTAAGAAATTAAGTAAGAAATAAAGTAAGAAATAAGTAAGAAATAAATCTTACCGCACAAAATCTTGGAAGTTATTTAGCAATAAATGAGCTTGAATTAACATCAAAATTATCATACTTCAATAGACCTGTACAATATAGTCTATGAGGAACAACAAAAATATCTCCTTTAGATAACATTCAACTTCATTTACAAACACTATTTAAACAATTTATTTAATAAGAGATGATCACAATGAAGTACTGGTCATTTTATAGTTTGTGGAAAAGGTTAAGCAAGACTTTATTAGATTATGAGATTATAAGTTAGTTTAAGCCTCCCTAACCGCTACAAAAAAAAGGCGCATTGAAGAGAGGAAAGGAGGAAGGCACCATTTAGTATGGAGATTAGATTAGATTATAAGTTAGTTTAAGCCTCCCTAACCGCTACAAAAATAGAGCATATTGAAGAGAGGAAGGAGGAAGGCACCATTTAGTATGGAGATTGGATTAGATTATAAGTTAGTTTAAGCCTCCCTAACCGCTACAAAAATAGAGCACATCAAAGAGAGGAAGGAGGAAGGCACCATTTAGTATGGAGATAAGAAAATGAGGAATCTACGCAGAAGTGGCATAGAAGCAGTAAGACGAGAAAGAAGTTCACGAAATAAGATAAAAGTAGAAGAAGAAAGTAGTAGGTGCTGAAAAACAGGACAGCAGTGAACTGGAAAAAGATGGTTCTTAACATAACAAAAACATTTTATTTCAACAAAAAAAAAGGCCTCCCTAACTCTCAGCTCGGGACCTCACATAGTTCCCCTGGGAGCACTAATTCCCATAGATACAATAGTTGTATGAACTTGTATCCCCCTGAGGGGTTTCTACTTTAGTACCAGCTACTCTCACTACAAACATATTTTTGCACAAACTTGACTTACATTGTCGTGGTCCATTTCCATTACTTCCTCTTTCACAAATTTGCTCTCCATTTCATTCTGGCTCTCCTTCTTTGGGGAAGAAGAAGAAACAGCGAGGGTGTGAAGTGGTGATGTAGAAGGAAGACAACCTAGAATTACAAATAGATTAGATTAAATGTTAGTTTAAGCCTCTCTAACCCTTCCAAAGAGAGGACGGAGGTAGGCACCATTTAGCATGGTGTTAGGGGAATGTGGAATCTATGCACATAGAAACACACAATTTCAAACAAAACTTCATTTCACTTTTAATCACAGGACACATTTAATATTAAAAAAACATACACAAGATGACCTACTGGTAATACAACAGAGGATGCACGTAAATACAACATTGATTTCTACACTAGAGTACACAACCCATCTAAAATGACAGGATTCAATATTCCGCCTAAATCAATTCTGCAGGTGTGGATGGCAAACAAATATCTCCATCCTAATAATATCTACAATAAAAAAATTCTTGTACTTGTGCACTGGTGAAAGTCGTATCACAGATACGGTCATTAGTATGATCATGATACGGTTTACACCAAACAAATACATAAAAAAACTTACCAAGGATATTGTTTTGCAAGATGAGCATGTGCCAATACTCATAATATTTTTATAGTGGATACTGTGCTTACCTCCGCCAGGTAGCTCCTCCTTTACATAAACAACGGCAAAAGGAGGCCCCCTGCAGGCTGGAGCGTCACACTCCGCACCTGCCAGTCGCAATCAATAATAGATTTCTTGGTACAAAATATGGTAGAGGAAACAAGGTAGGTTCAAACCAGTCTTTAATAGTTGATGGTGTGGTTTTGCTGACGTCACAGCAACAAACTGCATCTGGTAGCACTGCTAACCCCAAATCTGGCTCCACTATTGGCTTAATGACATGGCATTTTGGTGATGTCATAAGGTTTGTTTGAAATGAAGCCTTTCTATTGGAAAATCTTGTTTGGTTAGCCCATCAAGAGGAGATGTATTTTCTCCCATAGAAGTGACCCTACCGTGCTTTCTCTACTGTGGGACAGAATCACTAAGAGAAATGCAAATGATGTGTTGGTTGAATAAAAAAAATTTTCAAGAAGCATTGGTTAAACGGTAATTCAAACCAAGCATTGCTTAGATAATAATTGATATGAAGCACTTGTTAAATAATGATAATTATTCAAATGAAGCATTGGTTAAATAATAATAATTATATTTTGAATAAAATTCGGTTTTGTAACACATTGTCTCCAATTGTGCGGTTGCGTGCGGTCAGTTTGGTTAGGCTAGAAGAAGTCGTTTTGAAGAACCGGCTTTTCTGCTCTAATACATTCTTAACCTTTTTGAAAAATTTAGAGAATAGACTTGAACCATAATGTGTTACCTTTTACTCTAAAATCATTTAAGAAAAGGTAGCAAAATAGTTTAAATGTTGTTTGCATATTCCCGTATATAAATGAGCAATTTACCTAGTGATACACGTATGTACCACTTCGGAGCCAATGTGTTAATAATGATTATTGAAATGAAGCATTGGTTAAATAATAATCATTCAAATGAACTGATGGTTCCACAACAATAATTTAAATGAAATGAACTTGCATTTACATTTGTTCAATAACTAACCCACTTGACATTTCAGAAAAGTAGGACATTAATACACAAAAATGAAAATTCATTACAGCTAAAGGAAGCAGCAAAGCCTTACCTTGCATCTGCAGCTTGCAGGCACCAGCAGTAGCCTCTGGTATGGCCAACATGGTGTTGGGCGTCTAAATTTCTGACTGCGAAAGTTAAATTAAAATTTGCCTGTACAAAGATTCAACCTAGGCTATAGACAAATTATATAAGAATTTAATTTTAGAACTCTTCGACACTTTGACTGTGGCAACTAAACATTAAATTCAATACCAAACTAAATTCAAAGTCAATTTTAGTAAGCTGTTTGGAATATAGCAAATATGAACTGAATTGTGCCTTCATTTAGCTTTGAGTATCAATGGAAATTGTGTTTGTGACTACTGGTTGGTCTGCAGCATTAACAAAATATCTCTTTGTACCACTGGTGACCCACAATGCAGTCAAGATGTTGAAATCAATTCATACAATTTTATTTCAATGGTATCTTTTAATATTCTAATCAAAATACCCAGAAAGAAGTAATGCAGGAAACAATAATGTCAGGAACAACAAGAACCTGATTTGGCATTAACAAAGTCATAAATAATTTGAGAAAAAAGTTTATGCTTACTAACCTAATCCAAAAAGAAGATTATGTATCAGATTGGGTTGTATGACTCAACATAGCTGTAGAATGGTCATAGCAAGACTATCACTTCCAGTGGTGGGCACGATAACGAAAAAACGTTATCGCGATAACCGATAAATCGATAACAAAACCTTATCGGCAATAACCGATAATCGATAATTGGCGAAAAATTTATCGCCAATAATCGATAACCGATAAATCGATAAATCCAAAATTCCGATACTAGCGATAACGATATTTTTACGATTCCGAGGTACCAAAAGACAGTAGGAAACGAAACGCTGAATAAAATATATCTGAATAAATCTGAATAAAATATAGTGTGTGTGTGTGCGTGTGTGTGTGTATATATATATGCATATATATATATATTACGTAATATATATACTATATATATTATGTATATTATATATATTGTATATATTATATATATTATATATATTATATATATTATATATATTATATATATTATATGTATATATTGTATGAACTACACACAATTGTATAATATCCATCACATCAGTAACTATTAAACCACCAATTATAGTTCTAACTCTCAAAAACACAACACAAAACTAATAAAGATCAGCACTGGACGCCACGTTCACACTATAGATACATTCAGCGCGATCCAGCCAACAACACACAAGTACGCACACGTTTCGCCACCCGACCCCGCCGACTGTCGACCACCAGGGTTGCCACTCATAAAAATATTGAAAGCCAAGATTACCCTGCAAAAAAAGCCAGGATTGCCAAAAAAAGCCAACATTGTCTAGATCGTAAATAACACTTAGAATTATACGCCAACATCAATAATACCACAAAAATGGCCCTAGTGGAGCTAATCTAGCTCCACTAGGGCCACTGGTTACCTCCCTATCACTGTCACTAAGTTCCTCTATATCACTCATATTATCAATTAATTAATATAATGCAAGTTTTACCTGAAACAAGACGGACTTAAATGCACATTCAACGATCAGAGGAGCTAAATACGAACTGAATAAGTGTCGTCACGGTCTCACCCACAGGGTTGCCAGATGTCCCAGTCCACATGAGGCCACACTTTCGATCAAAAAGGCCACAAAAGAGGCCAACCTTATTACACCATAACACGTACATCCTACACGTATAGTTCCTGTCCCGAACTCGTCCCACCCAGTCATGTTGAATTCCAACGGGAAAAACTGAAATTATCGATTATCGATGGTTTGGAACCAAAAGTATCGGCGATACCGATAAATCGATAACTAGGGAAAAAAATTATCGGAGAACCGATAACCCGAAATCGTTATCGCGATAACGCCCAGCTTTGATCACTTCAACACGTTCCCTGCGCTTTTGGTCATATGTGTGCAAATAGGCGAATTTTTCATTCACGTACCGGTAGAAATGAATGAAATTTCATTGGTTTTGCAACCTTTTTAGAAGATTATTGTAATCATACAAGGTAAAATATATCATGCAGGTGCATTTTTCAATTTCTTAGCAAGGTTTAAAATGTATTTAAGCAGTAGAATTGATTTCCTTATTCTTCTACTTACTACTTAATCAAACCAACCGTTAACAGCCTCAGATACGCAGGAAACATATTAAAATAATATTTCTGTTAAAAACGTTAGAACAATTTACATGCAACCAAAATACTTTGGCAAAAAATTACTTTTTATCAAGTAAAACTAAGAACCAAAAACCTTAAGGCAAATTTTGCACTTGACCATCAATTCCAGTTCCATTTTTCTATTTTAAAAACTTCATCATGTCACTTTTACCCATTTTCTTAAGGAGGCAGTCTGGGTAGAAATCAGGATAGGTGTTGATTTTCTGTTTTTATATGCATCTTATAGAGGACTTTCTTGCGCTTTCATTGGTACTTTCCGCTTACGTCTACTCCAAATAGTGCAACCACCAGAGGGGAGGAAAGCGATGGGGGTGGCGTGACCTTGTCCCCTCCCCCCCCTCATTATTGGGGGTCAATTGAGTGTGTTTCTCTGCGGCAATGGCAATATAGTTCGTTCATGGGCTCCTCAAAGTGCTTTCATTATTCAAACAAAATATTCTAACGCTGAATAAATATTTTTTATAATTTTTGACAATTTCAGAATTCAGCTGGTCTGCCGTATCTATGATACCGCAGCTTTCATTCATAGCTCAATGACAGCTGCAGTATCATAGCTACAGCTATGGCGAGCACACCAATCCAAAAGACTTGAAAAGAGCTATAAAACAAAGGAGTTGACTTGACAAAAAAATGCATTTTGGTCAAAAAAAAATGAAAAATTAAAAAAATTTGTTGTTTTCAAGAATTACACCTATTCTCTTTTGTTGTATATTTTTTCCCAGAGTGACAGAGCTACAGCAATGTAAATTATATCAATCGAAAGGGCTTGAAAAGAGCTACAAACGCTCAGGAGTTCATTGTAGAAAACCCTGGTAGTTCAAACGATGAAAAGAAAAACAATTTTTATGTGAAAAAACACATTTTTCTGGAAACTTAATAATTGGTTTCTCAAATGTATCTCCTTCCACAATTTTAGAGCTATGAGAATAGTTTATATACCATTCGATAGGGCTTAGCAAGGTGTATCCATGAGCAATAGCATTTTTTGATATTTATTATTTTGAAAATTACACCACATGAAAAAAAAAAATTAAAAAAAAGTCATTTTTTTCTTTTAATTCCCAAAATCCACAAAAATAAGTTATCAAAATTCCCTATTGCTTATGATTATATAGACATATGAGCAATCTAAAAACGAAGTACTGGTTCTGTAACCTCAAAATTGTAGGAGATAGATTTTAAAAAACCCCCTATTCTATCATATTTTTCAAAAAAAAAAAGTGCAGCTACAAAAATTTCATCAAAATATCAAATGATTTAACTATGCATCATTTCACACCTACTGTGAAAATTTCAGAGAAATCCATCCATAAATAACGGACTTTTTTTTTACCCAGACGGTGTCCTTAATGCTCTAACTTATAATGGTCATCTTCATTTTACAGAAATGATTTTTTCTCCAGAAAGCAAGTTCAATAAAAATTACATGGCCTAAGCTACAGTTATGGACTGTGCCAATTATACTGGAATGATGATGGCGAAACGCTCAAAATCTTTCGTTTCATTTTGCCCACAAACAATTGTAATAGAATATGAGCAATGGTTATTATTGTGAACTTTTATCAGAAGGAGAGACGCAAATACACAACAAATTAATAATAATGAAGGCATCTACGGATGCTTTATTTCCAATCAAGCCTGATACATATCACCTTGTACATTGGATTTTCAAATGCCTTATGACTAACGCCAGGACGCCATGACGCTTTCCCCCGGTCGAGACCGGTACCCATTTCAGACACCTGGGTAGAGTGGGGTATTGTGCTTGGAATTTTTCTCCTATACCCAACAGAGAAAATCGCCACTGCCAGCGCCGAGATTCGATCCCGGGTCTCCCGAACGGCGGCAGAACCCTCTAGCCACATGGCTATGGCGGCAGACGCCATACTATCCAATTATTATAATTAAAGACACAGAATTGACTTCCCTCAACTCATGCCAAACTTTTGCTGAATGAAAATTGGACTTGTAAAGATATCAATTTAATTTATTAATTTTGAGTTTCAGTAAAACTTGAACTAAAGAGAAATATTTACAAATCAGCTGTTGTAGTATTGCCAGACGTGACGACAGAAGTTAAGCGTAGTCCGCGTCTAAAAGTAACGGATTGTCGCCATTTCTCAGCTAGAATTTAGACACCAACCAACATACACGCATATTTCGTAGCTTTACGAGTCTTCATACTCGTTCGTAAAACACGTTAGTAGGAAAGCCACGCTAATATATACATGATAAAACCTTACTTAATAAAATCGAATGGTTGTGCGTATTGAAAATGACATCGAATTACTGTTTTGCGTTATAACCCCGCGAGCAGTTTAATATCAGACTTGAAAAAAAAAGACGCTGAATCGCTTGTATTTTTACCAGACTGCAGCTCTCTGGTTGCCATAGCAAACGAAGAAGACGGCCTGAAAAAGAATGAAGAAGAACTCTACTGCTCACTAAGCTTGCTCTTCACTACGTTACTTTCTCTCTACTCACTGTATTTGTGTCTCACTTGTGTAAAGAAGCTGAAAAACTCTTCGTTTAACCCAATTGTTTTATGGAGCGACCAATAAAAATGCTCCCAGGACTCCAATTATTCCCTCATTGTGTTTCGAAGCTTTCTTTTTATTGCAGTTACAACGTCTTACTTTCGACCGTAGTATTGTGAATGAGCAACCAGCACATAGATAATGCAAGTGTATGTAGATATTTCAGCCAAAACGGACTAACCTGCTAAATTTTTAAACGTAAATACTTGGTACCTGAAATTTCTTCACGTTTGTCAGTTCATACTCTAAACTCTTGATTTGAGTGCTACGAAGTTTGGAAGTTTCTGCAATATTTATTACTCCTACTTTAAACAATTCAAACAATTTATTTACCACAGGTGATACAGAGGTAGATTTTTTTCTCAAGTCTAGTACATACAATGGTCAAATTCGAGTATAGTTACCTGTAGGCCCAAATAAGTTCAGCGACTCCTACTTATCTTGTTAAACGAAATTTTTCATGACAAAAGCAGGTGTCCAAACGTACGGTTGAGTTAGGTTGCGTTATATACGAGAAAACGTTTTTCGTACATGCACTGAACGACCACACCATGCATGATTGTTTGTTTATAAGAAAGTTTTAGCCTTCCTTTATCCCAACAAAGATGTCCCACGAAACGAAAGTTATAGCAAAGACTCTTAATTAATCATGCCTACAAATTGCCTACATTAATCCTTCACTACCTCCCCAATTTTGCCTACATTAATCCTTCACTACCTCTCCAATTTTGCCAACTTTAATGTAAATAAATTAGTGAAAATGTTACCCCGCGCAAGACTGACCGTTGAGGATAATGAAACTCACTGCGAGATTAAAGTGATGATTGTTTGACATGAGCCACTCCGGTGCAGTACACTGTCTAATGTGGAGCTCCACTACCTTCCTGGTATAATTAGCATTGCAAACAGACGGGACCTCTGTTATAGTCAGCTACTCTTGCATCAACAGAAGGAACAGCAATAGTGTCAGCCTTGAGATGGTTACTATTGGTTGACGTCAACCAAGGTTCCCGTGATACCAGCGCCGTACCATTGGCTGACGCCAATCAAGGTATCCTTGATACCAGCGCCGTACCTTTAGCTTTAATAAGTACCACTGGCTGACGACAACCTGAGTACCCGTGATACCAGCGCCGTACCATTGACCATGGGAAGTACTATTGGCTGACAACGATCAAGGTATCCGTGATACCAAGAAATGGTTCGATCTAAGCGTGCAACAACACACATTCAGCAACAATCCCGACCGTTCCGAACTTTCCAATAGGAGTGCAGGGGAACTTTTGTGCGACCCGAGCGGCTGCGAAACGAAGACTAAAGGCCTGTTTACACGATCATTGAGTGCGCACGTGAGCAGTGAAGGGAGGCGCAAGCCTCGCCCACTTTCTTTCGATTCAGGCTCATTGACCATGCTCGTTTTCATGGCGCTGGCCAGAGCTTAACACTGTCACTGAGCAGTAAATGCGCCTGAAGCGAGAGCAAGTGGGCGGGGCCTCTCTTCACTGCTCACACGCGCACTCAATGACCGTGTAAACAGGCAAAGCTTGTACGGACCAAATGCAAAAGCGCAACGCAGGGCGGGGTTCCTAGACACGTGATCTGCCTGCTACGGAGGGTTTGAGCGCACATAATAACTCTTCTCTATAACGAACAAACGAACGAAGAGAAATCGAAGTTCATCTTCACAAAAAACATGAGCCGCATGCATCAAAAATGGCAACTTACTACAAGGGGAGACCGCAAGCTCTGCTGCGCGCTACCTGTGCCAGATGCACGATGATCAACACAATAGCGTAAGTATACAATTGTAATGGTGTTTGAGCGGGGAGGGCGTGAGGTCCCAGCTCATTGAGTAGGAGGTTCTCCCTCCCGTCTTCTCCGTCATCAGCAGAGGAGCCGCGTGCTCCGGAAAATGTACCGCGCAGGTGCGGGGACTCGAACCCGGGACCTTCTCCACCAAAGTGTGGCGTTAACAGCGAGTGAACTTAAAATTACACGAATCTTGCACTTGAAAAATATGCTAGAAGAAGAAAAATATCGAACTCCAAACCACTACAATTATCGAAGACTACAAAATCTACCTTAGCTCAGCGCCAATAACATAAGCTAAGTTATGACCTTATAGAGCGCAAAATCAAACCTAAAATACATTCATGTAGCACATCGAACCTTGAGGTACGACCGCCGAGGGGAATTTATTTTTCTTGGAGCATTTTTCCCCTTGTTTTCTCTTTCTCCCCTTTTTTCCCCTTGTTTACATGTGCGCTGGTCACGTGATGGTGTTGTACACAATTAACACTTTAATTAATCCCGTAACATACACATTCCCAAAAGTACCGACACAATAATAATAATAATCCTTCATAGTAATAATAATTATTATAGAAGTAACAATGTAAATAATAATTATTCATAGTAATAATAATTATAATAGAAGTAACAATGTAAATAATAATTATTCATAGTAATAATAATTATGATAGAAGTAACAATGTAAATAATAATTATTCATAGTAATAATAATTATAATAGAAGTAACAATGTAAATAATAATTATTCATAGTAATAATAATTATAATAGAAGTAACAATGTAAATAATAATTATTCATAGTAATAATAATTATAATAGAAGTAACAATGCGAATAATAATTATTCATAGTAATAACATAAGCAATAATAACCCTTCACAGCGACACAGACAGGCGGCCCCCACACAAGCCAGACCTAAACACCCTACAGCTGGCAGCCAGGAACGCGATCCCGAAAGGAAGAAACTTTATGGAAGAAAATTCTGCTGACGGCGCGGGGTGACTCGATCGTATCTGTGATACGTCTGCCACGTGTCTCTGATTAATGGTTAATTAACCAATTATAATTTATTGATAATTTTTAATAAGTTTTTTAGTAATATATTATTAATGTTTGGTGATCAATTCGTCAATTATAAATTATTATTGATAATCGTTAATAAATTCATGATTTATAATATCTGTCAGTATAATCTATTAACAATTAATTAAATTTATTAATAATTTTTAATAAGTTTTTTAGTAATAATATATTATTAATGCTTGATGATAAATTCGTCAATAATAAATTATCATTGATAATCGTTAATAAATTCAAGATTTATAACATCTGTCGGTATAATATCGAACCAAATCTCCCACCAAATTAGTCCACTTGCAAATCTACGAGGGATTTTTTTTTAGATCGCCTTCTATTTAAAAGTTCCTTTTATTCTCATATGTAGCACATGTGCGCCCTAAAGCAGTGTTTACAACAGCAGTCTAATGTGTCAGGTGTACCTTAGGGCCGTGTACACTAGGGGACATTTCGGCCGTGAGGCGCGACACGTGTATACGAGGCTCACCACTTAGGCTCATATCTGTGTGTGTGTGTGTGTGTGTATACGAAGTTCCCTATTTGCTCTGATCGAATTCGTAATGCACGACACTTAAGAGCCTCGTAACTACCTTGGCGTATACACACACAAATATGAGCCTCAGTGGTGAGCCTCGTATACACGTGTCGCGCCTCACGGCCGAAATGTCCCCTAGTGTAAACTCCCCTTTACCTCATTGACTACGTATTGGGACACTAGGTCAATTGATCATTTGCACAGCATTTCACTACCTGTCTCAAAATAGATTTTAGCATACGAGATAGAATATTATCATGCAGTTATTTTCTCACACTTTTTTAGAAAGGGTGAGAATGCATTTGAGTAGCACAGTCGGTTTTTCCATTCTGCCACTAACAACCTAACCTAACCTAACCAACCGCACAAACGTGGTCGACGTTTTAACGCCATTACTCCACCTGTACGCACCACTAGAGAGTGCAGTGCAATAAGCCAGTGCAGACACCACTAACGCTACCTCACTCTACCTAACAACCAACTACTGTGCATAACCTCCTATGAACGGACAAATGCCGGCGTTCTGCGGACCAGAACCACCACCCCACGCCAACCAATTGTCACACAGCACCACCACACCACCAATATCCACTCTACCAATCCAACCACACACCAGCCAATACCAGTACCACTATTTGTACCATAACCATTATTTGTAACTTAAAATTCTTGCAGAGTCATTACCGTAGGATTGCTAGAGTTGCCTGTACGCCGATGTGCCTGTGATGATCTCGTTGGTTTGAGCGTTTCGTTGCCATTTTCAGTAATAACATAGGGCAAAATTCAAAACCCTCACACCGTATCACGGATACGATCCGTCACAAACACCCACTGTCCGGAGAAAATTACCCCAAAACAAGTTACAAAAGCAACCTGACCCAACGAAGCACGGGGGTGTACTTGCAGTAAAGAAATTAAACAATCAAACCGTAAGGATCTTCTTGACATCATACCGTCATAATTCCTCAACTAAACTGCGCTTCAAAATCAAAACAAAGAACGAAAATTTTCGTTATTCCAAAACTTCCTAATTCCATGGGGGGGGGGGGAAATACCCTAAAATGCAGGTGGTATTTCCTATGAGGGAACATCAGTGCTGTTACAAGCGGTGTTGTTAATCGCCTTCAATAATTGCATGGGGGAAATTAGGAGGCAATTTGTGCTTGAAACGGTATCACAGATACGGTGTGGGCTGGCGGTAGGGAGTTACGGTGAAGTAGAATAAGTTAACGTAGGATGGAATCAGTCAACTAGAATAAGTTAACGTAGGATGGAATCAGTCAACTAGAATAAGTTAACGTAGGATAGAATCAGTCAACTACAATAAGTTAACGTAGGATAGAATCAGTCAACTAGAGTAAGTTAACGCAGGATAGAATCAGTCAACTACAATAAGTTAACGTAGGATAGAATCAGTCAACTAGAGTAAGTTAACGCAGGATAGAATCAGTCAACTACAATAAGTTAACGTAGGATAGAATCAGTCAACTAGAGTAAGTTAACGCAGGATAGAATCAGTCAACTACAATAAGTTAACGTAGGATGGAATCAGTCAACTAGAGTAAGTTAATGTAGGATAGAATCAGTCAACTACAATAAGTTAACGTAGGATAGAATCAGTCAACTAGAGTAAGTTAACGTAGGATAGAATCAGTCAACTACAATAAGTTAACGTAGGATAGAATCAGTCAACTAGAGTAAGTTAACGTAGGATAGAATCAGTCAACTACAATAAGTTAACGTAGGATAGAATCAGTCAACTAGAGTAAGTTAACGCAGGATAGAATCAGTCAACTACAATAAGTTAACTTGGAATCAGTTAGATTAATTGCGTTTTTACAAACTACACTTTTTTGTAGGTGTAGCAAGCGCGGATTTACATACCGTGCTGCTGTCCAGATATTCTCATCGTACATCTGGCAGTGGGTGTTGTATAGCAGGCAGTTTGTATCGAACCACTGGCAGATACAAATACGCCTCGTACATCTGGCAATCACACAGTGTCGTCCGAAGTCTACCAAACATGAATTATCGTACATCGGGCAACGCAAAGTTAGCACCGTAGGTTAAGCATCTACTAGTTGGGACAATAGCTTGGCATGGCAGTAGTTATTTAGTACCGTACATCTGTCTGCAGTATGGTTGCATTGTGCATCTGACATCAGTGTGTTTGCACCGTACATCTGCCAGCAGTGTGTTTGCACCGTACATCTGCCAGCAGTGTGTTAGCATCGTACATCTGGCAGCAGTATGTTTGCATCGTACATCTGGCAGCAGTATGTTTGCATCGTACATCTGGCAGCATTGTGTTAGCATCGTACATCTGGCAGCAGTATGTTTGCATCGTACATCTGGCAGCAGTATGTTTGCATCGTACATCTGCCAGCAGTGTGTTAGCATCGTACATCTGGCAGCAGTATGTTTGCATCGTACATCTGGCAGCAGTATGTTTGCATCGTACATCTGGCAGCATTGTGTTAGCATCGTACATCTGGCAGCAGTATGTTTGCACCGTACATCTGGCAGCAGTATGTTTGCACCGTACATCTGCCAGCAGTGTGTTTGCACCGTACATCTGCCAGCAGTGTGTTAGCATCGTACATCTGGCAGCAGTATGTTTGCATCGTACATCTGGCAGCAGTATGTTTGCATCGTACATCTGGCAGCATTGTGTTAGCATCGTACATCTGGCAGCAGTATGTTTGCATCGTACATCTGGCAGCAGTATGTTTGCATCGTACATCTGGCAGCAGTGTGTTAGCATCGTACATCTGGCAGCAGTATGTTGGCATTGTGCATTGGCAGCTACATATTGCCGTTGAAATTTGGTAGTCAAATGTTGGGTTCGTACATCTGGCACCTTTACACGAGATCTCACAACTGACACAAATTCACATCGTACATCTGGCACTCACACGCCGGGTATCCGGCGCTATCACTTGAGACGGAGCGTTTCCTTCCACAATTCCTGCAAGGAAAAATAACAAAGTTGCAGCTGCCTGCGAAAGTGTTGCGGAAGCTTTGGCGTCTCCAGAAAAATTCTCGCCACTTAAAATGTGAGACCGACAAGGTATGAAGTAAAAGCTAACCTAACACAGAATATATGCTATGCACTAGCACCAAGACTAGCCCCATCACCAACCTAGCCACTAGCACGAGCACTAGCGGCCGCTACAACAACTAGGCACCTAACTGTGCTCTTCACAAACTCGGGTCGCAGCTAAAAAACGAGCGACTCCGCCATATCGATATGCTCAGTGTCTAGAAAATCAGCACCGTTCCAGTTGAGAAAAGGGACACCCCACAGCGCCCCCTGTGGGAGGATGTGAGGTCCCACAGCGCCCTCTGTGGGAGGAAGTGAGGTCCCACATCACCAAGTGTCAGGAGGGGAAGGCCCGGAAAGGGGCGGAGCCTAGCGTTCATCTGGGTTGTGTGTGCCGGACACCGCACACCAGCCACCAACCCTCACTTCTGCTCGTCAGTGCATGCCTATAACCGTCACTTTTGCTCGTCAGCGCATGCCACGAACCGTCACTTTTGCTCGTCAGCGCCAGCCACCAACAGTCACTTTTGCTCGTCAGCGCATGCCAATCACCGTCACTTTTGCTCGGCAGTGCATGCCACCAACAGTCACTTTTGCTCGTCAGTGCATGCCAATAACCGTCACTTTTGCTCGTCAATGCATGCCAATAACCGTCACTTTTGCTCGTCAATGCATGCCAATAACCGTCACTCCTGCTCGTCAGCGCATGCCAATAACCGTCACTTTTGCTCGTCAGTGCATGCCAATAACCGTCACTTTTGCTCGTGAATGCACGCCAATAACCGTCACTCCTGCTCGTCAGCGCATGCCTATAACCGTCACTGGTGAGTGCGAGCACCCGCAAGCCCGCCAGGGGGCGTGGCATCACGCTAGCAAGCCCCGCCCACCGTCCCCGGGATACCGCCCCCCACACAGCGTGTGCTGCCGTCGGTGTCCGACTCCGCATGACGGCGCGAAAGTAAACCGAAAGAAGATGCTACTTATGAAAAAGATATGAATGTTTATATCTCAGTGGCGCCCAAAAGAGGAAATTAAAATATAACTGGGAGGGGGAACTCAATATTTAATGGACAAATGAACATAATGGAAGAAAATTAAAAAAAGGTGAAATGGTTGGTAGTCTAGTAAACAAACCTGATAACTTGCAACTCAATATAGACTAAAAAATGAATTTGTCGGAATAAAAGAAATGCAGGATCACTAGTAAATAGAAGCAGATTTGCTAAAACAAAAGAAGTCACTCACTAGCATCACAACTTACACAAAAATCAGGTAAACCTAAGACAAAACAAAAAAACAATGAAAGAACTAAAAACTGATCCAGGGGTCACAAAATGCGGAGCAAGCTCAGGCCGTTACGGGAGGCTGGCCCCCCCACTCGCCAGACCTCGAACAACAACCACGCGACAGTGGCAGCAACACAGCCAGGTCTCAGAAGATGAACTCAGCAACCTTGTCATAGAAGCCCCACAGAATCATCACCAGACTGAACGTCAGGAAGAATAAAAAGATGAAGAGAATCATGAGTGTGTGCGTGTGTACGTGCGCTCCTTGAGGTTAATTTGCGCTTCAATTGGATGATGTCTTTTTGGATTCTGCACGCCGGTGCACACCCCAACACCTCCTTTTAAAATACAACCCAGGTGTGTCAAGGTACAATCTTGGCGTGTCAAGGTACAATCTAGGTGTGTTGAGATGCAACCCAGGTGTGTCAAGATTCAACCCAGGTGTGTCAAGATGCCACCCAGGTGTGTCAAGATTCAACCCAGGTGTGTCAAGATGCAACCCAGGTGTGTCAAGATGCAACCCAGGTGTGTCAAGATTCAACCCAGGTGTGTCAAGATTCAACCCAGGTGTGTCAAGATACAACCCAGGTGTGTCAAGATGCAACTCAGGTGTGTCAAAGTAGAATTAGATTAAATAACCAAATTTAACCCTCTCTAAACACAATAAAGGTGCTAATGGGTGAGAATATTTTGACGTAGCTTAGAAATATTTCATGGAAGTATGAGAATATTATGAATTACATGGATATACTTCATCGCAATTGTGAAGCCCGGCTAGAATCAGCCAACTCAAGGGCTGAACGAACCAGGGTCTCCCATTAGTCCAAAAATGTATCGGTATTATTATTCTCAATTGCAGTTATACAATAGTGAACACACTATTTATCAATACAAGTACACTTCTAATACCTCAATTGGTCAAGTCGGGCTTGACGGCACTAAAACTCTAACATATACAGATATTATGCAAGTTAATTTCCTATCAACAACCTGTTAGTTTGCTTAATATTCAACTGGGAAGCCAAGAACCACGCCTCATGGTAATCACACCCGGGCTAAAATAATGAGCACAGAAATAAGAAGCGCAATACACGGGAGAAGTCCTGAATGTAAACACACTGGTCAGGTTCAAATAATGAGCACTGTAAAATAACGTAAATACGACAAAGTCGAACTTCAGAGATAATGTCGATCAATCACTTGTAATTTCTTGATTTCTCAGGATGCTATTTCTTGTTACACGAGCACAAATATTCTCATCCAAGACAGTGTCTACTGAATTGTGTCTACAACCTTAGTCTCACTTTACTATTGGAGCCAGTTCACAAGCAACGATATTCTGGACTGATATCATCCACGTCAGGGCGTCTCCAGCATACAGAGGGGACTGATATCATCCAGGTCAGAGGGTATCCAACATACAGAGCGGACTGATATCATCCACGTCAGAGGGTATCCAGCATACAGAGGGGACTGATATCATCCAGGTCAGAGGGTATCCAACATACAGAGCGGACTGATATCATCCACGTCAGAGGGTATCCAGCATACAGAGGGGACTGATATCATCCAGGTCAGAGGGTATCCAACATACAGAGCGGACTGATATCATCCACGTCAGAGGGTATCCAGCATACAGAGGGGACTTATATCATCCAGGTCAGAGCGTATCCAGTATACAGATGGAACTGATATCATCCAGGTCAGAGCGTATCCAGTATACAGATGGAACTGATATCATCCAGGTCAGTGCATCCAGCATACAGAGGGGACTGATATCATCCAGGTCAGAGCGTATCCAGTATACAGATGGAACTGATATCATCCAGGTCAGTGTATCCAGCATACAGAGGGGACTGATATCATCCAGGTCAGAGAGTATCCAGCATACAGAGGGGACTGATATCATCCAGGTCAGAGAGTATCCAGCATACAGAGGGGACTGATATCATCCACATAAGAGCGTATCTAATATACAGAGGACACTGATATCGTCCGAGTGTATTGTACCTAGCTAATAAACTGATATCCCCGCGTGGCATACAACATCCAAGAAGAGCCAAGACAAAGATGTAGCTCTGACTACAGCAAGGGGGAGTTAGGGCTAGCAATAAAATCTTTCTCCACTAGCATAGGTAACAATAATGACTATAACAAGAATAACAAAGGCTGTAGTAGCACTATCATTACCAAGAGCAAGACCTGATCTAAGGAGCGCCCGTCTAGCACCAGGCTCTGATATGCACAGCACCACAGCACCAGTCGACACAACAGCACCACTTCAGTTTGTAATTTAACTAAACTCGTCAATTCCTTCCAGTCACTGGACTGCGCCCATCAACTTCACAGATATGACATATAATACAAGGAGTACCCAAAAGAGCAGCAGCTCTGGTTTATGTTTCGATGCTTCAGATCAGTCCACCGCTATATATTACGTAAGTTGGGACAACAGGCCAGAGTATTGCTTCACTCAAGGAGCTAAGTAACAGTCAGCATCACATACACCGTAATATCGGTTCTCTTGATGAGTTGCAAGCCTATCACAAGGATCAAACTTTCAGTTTACGCTCCCACAGCCTAGCGACTTGAAATTCTGAGTCCTGGAACAAATGACAGCAGGAAAATACAGAGTCAAAAGTTACTTCTTTTCAGTCAATAAAGCTGTCAGTTGAACAGAGTGCGATCAACCAAACTGCCAAGATGGCAGCAGCAGTGGCAATGGTCAGTGGAGGTGGTAGCAGCAGTGGCAACGGTCAGTGGAGGTGGTAGCAGCAGTGGCAACGGTCAGTGGAGGTGGTAGCAGCAGTGGCAACGGTCAGTGGAGGTGGTAGCAGCAGTGGCAACGGCCAGTGGAGGTGGTAGCAGCAGTGGCAACAGTCAGTGGAGGTGGTAGTGGCAAAAGCAACGGTCAGGGGAGCTGGTAGTAGAAATTATAACGCGAGTCTCCTACGTTCTACAATGTTCATCATTTCATGTTCACCATGTTGTTCATAAGTTTCATACTCCATATATGCTATTGCAGGGTTTGTAAAGAGGTATCACGTTACTTATCTTATATATAGAGCACTCATAAACTTGGCAGCAAATAACAATAAGGCAGTTAGTTGTTCTTCATAACTTCTACATGAGCCAAAATTGATGACGCAGCAGCACGTCTGAACTCCACGGCCGCCAGAGCCGCACTAAACTTGCGCCAGTCAAGCGCTATTTATATGTTCTCCTCGTATCCTGGCTACGGAGCGCAGGCCTTGCGGTTGGGCACTTGGACACACTTGATTTTTGGGCTGAAGGTCATTGACTTGGATGATCATGGTTTAGATGTTAACTAAAGTTGATGAAGTTCTTGAATAGTCATCATGGTTTAGACCATCACCAAAGTTTGTAGCATAGTACAAAGTTGAAGAAGTTCAGCTTCGTGAAAAGAACAGAACTGAACAAAAGATTACGAAGGTATGCCGCAGTCTTGGTGATCAGAAGGACAAATGCTGAATCACTGCCACCAGTTCGCAAAGATGCAGACAGTGGATGATGCTGACAAGCTTCAGACGTGATGCTGGCGAGCTTCTGACGTGATGCTGACGAGCTTCATACGTGATGCTGACGAGCTTCAGCAGGAGGTGGCAGGCAGAGCCGCAGCACGACGGAGCTCCTGCTCAGGTACGCTAGACAAGTTCTCGGAGAGAGCTAACAGCTCGCACTGGATGCTCTGCATCACCTGCAACACGAAGACATGTTAGCAAAACTTATTATTTATATCATATATTATTATTATTATTATTATTATTATTATTATTATTATTATTATTATTATTATTAGATTCCTGGTTTTATCACCGCAGTCTCAGCAAAACTCAACGCCATTTCTTGAAACTCAACAGCATTTCTAGAAATTCAACAGCATTTCTAGAAATTCAACGGCATTTCTTAAAATTCAACGACATTTCTTAAAATTCAACGACACTTCTTAAATTTCAACGGCATTTCTTAAAATTCAACGGCATTTCTCAAAATTCAACGGCATTTCTTAAAATTCAACGGCATTTCTCAAAATTCAACGGCATTTCTCAAAATTCAACGGCATTTCTTAAACTTCAACGGCATTTCTCAAAATTCAACGGCATTTCTTAAAATTCAACAGCATTTCTTGAAATTCAACGGCATTTCTTAAAATTCAACGGCATTTCTCAAAATTCAACGGCATTTCTTAAAATTCAACGGCATTTCTTAAAATTCAACAGCATTTCTTGAAATTCAACGGCATTTCTTAAAACTCAAAAGCATTCATTAAAACTTAACAGCATTTCTCAGAATTCAACAGCATTTCTTAAAATTCAACGGCATTTCTTAAAATTCAACAGCATTTCTTAAAATTCAACGGCATTTCTTAAAATTCAACGGCATTTCTCAAAATTCAACGGCATTTCTCAAAATTCAACGGCATTTCTCAAAATTCAACGGCATTTCTTAAAATTCAACGGCATTTCTTAAAATTCAACGGCATTTCTTAAAATTCAACGGCATTTCTTAAAATTCAACGGCATTTCTTAAAATTCAATGGCATTTCTTAAAATTCAACGGCATTTCTTAAAATTCAACGTCATTTCTTAAAATTCAACGGCATTTCTCAAAATTCAACGGCATTTCTTATAATTCAACGGCATTTCTTATAATTCAACGGCATTTCTTGAACCTCAACAGTGCGGGTCGTAAAGTTGATTTGGTTAGGTTGTGAAAGATGACTGGGAAAATCGATTTACCTGCTTGAATAAGTTCCCAGCCTTTGCAAGAAACGTACAGAATATGAGTGCTCTATAATATTTTCCTTGTACGATAAAATTCCTTCAAAAAGAGTTAGCAAAATGGTTTGAAATGTTATTCATTAACATCGGTGCCTGTATGAACAATTTACCTAGTGTACACATTTGCACATTTTCCCTATCTGTAGTCAACATTGTCAAGTCTCTGACCGCGACGTGACCCACCGGTGGTACACGGCGGGATTTTCACAACGCTGCAGACCGACCAGTAGTCACAAACACAATTTCCATAAATACTCAATCAAAGCTAAATGAAGGCACGATACAACCGCGACGTGCCCCACCGGTGGTACACGGCGGGATTTTCACAACGCTGCAGACCGACCAGTAGTCACAAACACAATTTCCATAAATACTCAATCAAAGCTAAATGAAGGCACGAGGACAACCTCGACGTGACCCACCGGTGGTACACTGCGGGATTTTCACAACGCTGCAGACCGACCAGTAGTCACAAACACAATTTCCATAAATACTCAATCAAAGCTAAATGAAGGCACGATCCAGTTCATGTTTGCTATTTTCAACATCGCGCGCTACAGTTGACTTGGTGTTCGAGTTGAATGTTGAACTTTGGTTTTGCCTGCAGCAGTAACGTCAATAAAAGGATTGTTAATACAATAGTTATGTTTAGACTCCATAACCAAAGAAAAGGCAATCCCAAAAGGGTGAAGGGAAGAGAGAATCTACGCACAAAGTGTCCCCACAGCCTGTACACAGAAACAGCAAGGTAGAAGATAAGATTAGATGTAAGTTAAAGCCTCCCTAACTGTAAAAGTAAGCTTTCCAAAGAGAGGAAGGCACCAATTAGCAGGAAAAAAAGAACGCGGAATCTACGCACAAGGTGCACAGAAACATCAAGTGGAGAAGGAAGTTCATGAAACAAGACAAAAGTTGAAGAAGGAAGTAGTAGGTCCTGAGAAACAGGACAGCAGTCAACCGAAAAAAGTTGGTCCGTAACATAACAAAAAAAAACCTTATTTCAACAAAAAGAAGGCCTACCTAACTATTAGCTCGGAACCTCACATAGTCCCCCTGGGAGCGTTCATTCCCATAGATACAATAGTTGCATCCATTTGAGGGGGTCAAAGAAACGGACATCATGAAAATTTATTTAAATCCTCAAACTTATATAAATCTTGTTTCACATCCCCAAATGCTGCTGTAGCTGCAGTGTTGCCACATTCTGTGTACACACACACACACACACACACACACACACACAACACACACCTGCTGCTGCTGGAGCTGCAGTGTTGCCATATTCTGTGTACACACAAACACAAACACAACAACACACACACAACAACAACAACCACACACACACAACACACACCTGCTGCTGCTGGAGCTGCAGTGTTGCCACATTCTGTGTACACACAAACACAAACACAACAACACACAAACACAACAACAACAAACACACACACAACACACACCTGCTGCTGCTGGAGCTGCAGTGTTGCCACATTCTGTGTACACACAAACACAAACACAACACACACCTGCTGCTGCTGGAGCTGCAGTGTTGCCATATTCTGCATACACACAAACACAAACACAACACACACACAACACACACCTGCTGCTGCTGGAGCTGCAGTGTTGCCACATCGCGGGCCACCTGGTGCAGCTCAGAGCGGAGGTCCTTCACGCACCCGACCACTGACGTGATGCTGCTGCTCTGTACATATAGGCATGGTGATGCTACATAGGCCTATACTGGCCTTAATTTCACATCTAGATGTAAACCTCACATTCCCTGTCAAGATGTAAAGTTATCATCTTGACTAATTGACTAATCTTTGACTAGTTGACATCTTGACTAAACTAATTGACTAGTTGACATCTTGACTAAACTAATTGACTAGTTGACATCTTGACTAAACTAATTGACTAGTTGACATCTTGACTAAACTAATTGACTAGTTGACATCTTGACTAAACTAATTGACTAGTTGACATCTTGACTAAACTAATTGACTAGTTGACATCTTGACTAAACTAATTGACTAGATGATATCTTGACTAAACTAATTGACTAGTTGACATCTTGACTAAACTAATTGACTAGTTGACATCTTGACTAAACTAATTGACTAGTTGACATCTTGACTAAACTAATTGACTAGATGATATCTTGACTAAACTAATTGACTAGTTGACATCTTCACTAATTGGGAGTCCTAAATTAAACCTTTTTTCTAAATTTAAGAAAATATGTTCTACATATTTTTTAGATTCATATATTAAGAAAATAGAAAATATGTACAACATTTTCTTAGTTTCCTATGCACACATGATGGCAAAAGACGATGAAGTGAGTATAGTACAGGCACATAGAACACAACTGTGCAGGAATATTTTAATGGCAAGTACTGTTGGGATGGATACATTTGGTGGGCATCCACACCTGCAAGATTTATTTCAGCAAAATATTGAATCCCGTCATTTTTGACGGGTCGTGTGCACCGGTTAAGAATGTGATTCTCAACCCACTGTCCACTGACCGATCTACGTATCCATCATAACAGAACCAAATATCAGAGTTGAAATGTTGGATGGTTCCAGCATCATGTATAGATACATCGGTCAGTGGATACATTTTTAGTGGATACTCTGTACAGCATTGATGATATAACAGAGAGAAGATATTAGTAATACAACTGTCAACTCACGGTGTCACTGGGAGAGTCGTCAGCAGAAGAAGAGGACGAGGTCTGTTCAAGCAGGCGGCACTGGACGTCCACTTTGGTAGAGAGCACGTTGAGCTGCTGTTCTGCCTCACCAAACTGCAATAATTAGAAGTCTCAGCCAAAAGAATCCCCAAAGTCAACACATGATCAACACAAACTTTCCCAAAGTCAACTCATGATCAACACAAACTTTCCCAAAGTCAACACAAACTTTCCTAAAGTCAACACATGATCAACACAAACTTACCCAAAGTCAACACATGATCAACACAAACTTTCCCAAAGTCAACACATGATCAACACAAACTTTCCCAAAGTCAACACATGATCAACACAAACTTTCCCAAAGTCAACACATGATCAACACAAACTTTCCAAAAGTCAACACATGATCAACACAAACTTTCCCAAAGTCAACACATGATCAACACAAACTTTCCCAAAGTCAACACATGATCAACACAAACTTTCCCAAAGTCAACACATGATCAACACAAACTTTCCCAAAGTCAACACATGATCAACACAAACTTTCCCAAAGTCAACACATGATCAACACAAACTTTGGTAACTCTGAAGGAGATGACAGTTGTCGATTTTGTAAATTTCGATGCCTTAGCATAGTTAATTAGATCGAAATAAACAAGTTTTCTTCTATGCACTTTTTGTCTCAAATGAGTATTTTATTAGTTATAGCGGTAAATAACTTACCGCAACTCCAGTCTTTGAAGCGGAAAGCAATTCTTGGATCGAGCTGTATGGCAATACTGCAATGGCGTCTCGCTTCCAGCGCTCTGTCTTGAAAGACGAAACCAAACCTACCGCCATACCTCGTTAAATACTCATTTGACGAAAAAAGTGTATAGAATAAAAGTTGTTTATTTCGATGTTATTACCATGTTTCAAACAACAAAAATTCGAAAATCGATGAGTAGCTGTTTATTCGAGCGCATTCGTCATCAATGACGAAACTAAACTTACCGCTATAAATCGTAAAATACTCATTTGAGACGAAAAAAGAATAGAAGAAAACTTGTTTATTTTGATTCAATTAATTAGGTTCAGGCACCAAAAAGTGGAAAATCGACAACTGTCATCTCCTTCAGATTTACCCAAACTTTCTCAAAGTCAACACATGATCAACACAAACTTTCTTGAATCTTCTTAAATTTTGCTGATGTTTATATAGTACATTCAAGATCTTGAATCATTTGTAAGACAACTTATATTTTAGAGCATTTCCTTGTAAGAACCTTTTAATATTAGAGTTTTGATGGTACAATGGTACAAAAATTTAAATATGCAAACAAGATTGTTGAAGTTCTTTGAAATTGTGAAACTTTTTGGAAAATTCCAATAGCATCAACACAAACTGTGTTGAATCTTCAGCTGTCAGCATATTCAGCAGTGTAGACATGACCAAAAAACAGGATATGAGCTAATTCATACAAACTTATTCATATCTCTGAATATGTTTTGCTTTGCATCCACGATGCCAACTGCCTTGTTACTATACAAGAAAGTTTTAGCCTGCCTTTATTGCGGCAAAGATGTTCCAAGAGAGGAAGGATGAAGGCACCATTTAGTATGAAGTTGAGGGAAAGAGAATCTATGCACAAGGAGCATAGAAACAGGAAGCTAAGAAGAAGTTCATGAAACAAGATAAAAAGTTGAAGAAAATAGCAGGTGCTGAAAATAGGACAGCAGTGAACCAAAAAAAAATGGTATGTAACAAAACAAAAAAAATCATTTTATGTTAACAAAAAGAAGGCCTACCTAATTCTCAGTTCGGTCCCTTGCATATTTTCCCCCTGGGAGCGCTAATTCCCATATTTACGATGGTTGTATCCCCCTGAGGAGACAGTAGTTACTTTCTGCAATAATGTAAACAGCAACAGAACTCTGACAATGTGATTTTTGTAACTATAATGTTATCCTAAATGTTATATCAAACTATAACATAGGCAAAAAGTTAATCATTTCCATAAAGTAGATAGGTAATTTTAGTTTTAACGGTAAATCTGAAGGATATGTCAGTTATCGATTTTGTAAATTTTGATGCCTAAGCATAGTTAATTAGATCAAAATAAACAAGTTTTCTTCTATGCACTTTCCGTCTCAAATGAGTATTTTATTAGTTATAGCAGTAAATGACTGACCGCAACTCCAGTGTTTGAAGCGGCAAGTAATTCAAGGAGTTCGTCGGACAGCAACACTGCAATGCGCACTCGCTTCCAGCCCGAAAGTTGTTTATTTCGATGTTATTACCATGATTCAAGCAACAAAAATTCAAAAATCTATGAGTAGCTGTTTATTCGAGCGCATTCGTCATCAAAGACACTACTAAACCAACCGCTATAATCGTAAAATAGTCATTTGAGACGGAAAGTGCATAGAAGAAAACTTGTTTATTTTGATTCAATTAATTACATTCAGGCACCAAAAAGTGGAAAATCGATAACTGACATATCCTTCAGATTTACCGTTTTAACTATCAAATAAGTTGAAATTTAGTTTATTGCTGCAATTCATCACATTAATTAGCCCCACATGTTGTATTGTAGATACGTTTGTTACAAATACTCAGTCCACAAGAAATACTTATTTTAGTAATTAAGTAGACACAAAAAAGGGTCTAGTCTCCAAATCTGGACCCTTTATAATAGACAAAAAACCTAGAATATATCATGGCCATTCAACTGATATTTTTAATTAACTTCCAGATAAATTTCTGAAGGGTATTTCAATGCCTAACTACTCATTCGTATCACCGATACTTTCCAGTATACTTTCCGATACTTCATACTATAGCAAAGTATGAGAATATCTTACAAAATTCAAAGCCCTAAGAAATTTAGCGGCTATCTAATTCAGTTAGCACGCCCATATTCAACAAATTGACTCGTTTTCAAAGGACAAAACTAAAGAAATTGACGGACTTGCTCACGATACAGCTCGGCACCACTAGCGCACATCAGCTTTAATTCATGCCTTAAAACACAGAACACGGCGGAATATCCTACAAATGAATACAAACCAGAATTTCGAGTTTCTTCGCGGCTGTTTCCATATTTTACAAAAGCGTCGTCAATATCTATAGGGATAATTGGTTGTTTGTTTACACCTATACGCGGCATCTGTTCCTTCATCGACCTCACTCAGGCTCACTGCGCACAATTGCCACGACGATATAGAACTTCCCGCTAGCTGGCCGCCTCTCGCAAACTTTCGCTGAAAGTTGTGCGATGTCGCCAAACAAAATCTGGTGAACACATTTTTATTATTTTGAAAATTTTTCAAAAATCTTTTTTATGATATATTCAACTTTTACACCATTTTAATATTATTTACAAATTTTTTCCTTCGCAAACGTTCCTAGTTGAGTCGCAGATTTCACTCATGAAAACCGCATCATTTTTGAGATATTTATCCTACTATAATTTCATCAACTTGCCAAGTTATTTATTTGTTCTAAAGTAAGTCATACTCCACTTTTTCTTTGTGTGAATTTATATGCATGCGCTATTCTATTGTTTAGGCATCAGCTGAGTTTGAAACCTAATCATCCATAATTGCAAATAATTAAATACACTTATGATGTTTGCCTGGTGCGTGTCATTCAATTTTTTACTTAGTGATTTTCAGTACACCAGTTGGGATGTTCTGATATCAACAAGTTTCGACAATCATGTTTTGACAGGGTCACCAGCATTTACTGTGCCTATGGCTAGGCACATAAATACAAATTTAAAATTTACGATTGAACGTTTGTTTGGCCCTTTGACTCAGAAGGAGTGGGTAATCGGGTAGGTATTCTACTGGCACCGAGGGTTTTTTTGGTGCTTGCACGAACTTAACCTCTGCGGGACAGTGAAAAAACAACAACTATTCTCACCTTCTTTATTTGGACGGTTAGGGGTGCCGTGGCCACGGTCCACTCATTGGGGTGAATCCGCTTCTTGAGGCGGGGTTCAGAGTCCAGTCCTGGCGGCGTACTCCAACCGCGCGCGGCGGCTCGTGGGAGTCCGTTGTGGGTCCAGGTGAGGACATGAACGTGAGTGTATTTATCCGCTGATGCGGGTGATTAGGGTGGCTTAACGAGTGGAGATGGCCGTAGTGGAATGGACGGCGAGAAGGACAAGGTGAAGCCTTAACGCTTGGGGCGAGGCAATAGCGGAGTACTGAAGTGTTCAACGAGAATTAGAAAGTCTCAAAAGAGGCAGTACTTTAGGAATAGTTACTGCGTGTGGAGCCGTGTGGCTGAGTGAATCTGAGGAACTTCTCAAGTGAATCTGAGGAAGGTATGAAGTTCTCACAAATGGGGGAACTATTGAGTTTGATTTTAAAGGTTGGATATCGAGGAATTTATCGATTTCACAAGAGGATGTTCTTTTATAAAGGCGGGTCACCAGTGCTCTGGGTAGAGCACACTTAATTGCAAAATGAATGAATGACGGCCACTGACTCAGAAGGAGTTCGGCGGTATTCGGACGCAATATTTCTAGCGTCTAATAATCCATGAAACAACAAAATTACCACAAGCCAACACCGGGGGAAAATGAGAGAATAGTTTCACTCGCCGGTATGGGATTTATTGAGAAGGTTGAACGCCGACGTGCGAGGCTTGACTCTTGTTCGCGAGACTTCTTGGGGAGAGTCCGAGGAGGTTGCAGGACTTCAGACGATTCGTTCAGCTCAGGCTTGTGAAGCGCGTGCTGGAGTGTGAAGTCGATGATAATGTAAGTGTGGGAGGTTCCGACACTTAAGTGAGTAGTGAGTTGAGTGCCGAGTATGGGATTTGTTACCGGTTGGGAAAACTCGGTAAGAGTGGGACTCTCGACCCAATGGTAGTCACAACTGGGGATTTTAGCGGCTTAGCTGCAGGGATGCAGGCCTTCCAGTATAATGAAATTTGAAAAGGAGGCGCAACTTTGAGAAGAAACTCGGAGGAGGTAAGCTCCTTAAATTAAGAAGTTAGGGTTTTGGTTTCATACGTGTTTGTGAGTGCATGGATGTGTGGTCCAGTCGATCCTGTGAGGGAGGAGTAGACTGGATTATTTTGCACAATACGGGTCTATTCATACACATGTGCAAGACTGCGCAAACTGCAACATTAACAGGATAAACAATGGCAGAAGTCTGGTGATAAGAACCAGTCCGCAACTCCAGCGCCCGAGTCGCAGCCTGAATCATCTTAACACCAGAATCAGTGTTCCAGACCAACTGGTCACAAGCTTTATCCTGACATTACAAGCAGCAACACAACTGAGTTTAAATGAACTACAGCCAAAATAATAACTAAAGCACTGAGGTAATTAGATAATTAATGTACTAAAATATAAGTATGAGAAAAGGTGAAGTCTCTATACTCTATTATTCAGATGAGCAAGAATTGCAGCAGAAGTTACATAAAAAGGAGCAGCACATAAACAGACACGAAAGTCACAACAATTAAGCTGAGAACAAAGTTACAGTGATTTAAAAAAGGCTCAATTAATTCATGGAAAAATATTGAAACATAAGAACACTGCTTCTATTCCTAAAAAACATGTCAACTGTAGTTAGGTATTTATAAGGAACAATTATTTATGTGAATTGACTTGAAATGAGTACTACAGAAAATACAAACGCGATTTGCTGCAATATCCTATTTTATTTCTTAAGATTTTTGGACTTTAAACGTTGAGTGTTGAACGTGAAAAGAATTCCATACTTGTTTGAATCACGACTTAATTACACAATGCACGACAGTAAATAAAATAACTAAAATTCTAGCTACTGTACTGCCAATAGTTAATTGAATTATAAGGCTACAGGACTGGTAAAAACACCAGTGCGGAACCGTAAAATTAAACAAATTCCAATTGGGATCTGATGCTAAAGTGAATATGCAAGTTTGCACGGCTAAATTAATTCAGGGAAAAACACTGACGAAATGGCGCAGTGAACTTGAAGCTTGTGCCTAACTACACCGGCACAGATAAACACAGTGAATGTTCCTAAGACACAATAACGAGCGCTCCCTAACACTGAACAAGTTAAGACACAACACAGGAAAGTTAAGACATAATACCACTTAACATTAACACTTGATACTTACAATTGCCCGCTCTGGGGCCCAAGCGCTGGTCAGGAGGATCTATACGAGAGTGACGACTCGGCCTGTGAAGCCGGCCTTATATGCGCTTTGAGCGGACGAGCGTTTCCGGAATTTTCCGGAAGCGGATGAACTTGCGATATGGTTCTACGTGAAAAACGCCGTTCTTTCTTGTCGGAGTATTTCTTTGATCAAATTTTAATAGATTTAAGGGTAATGTTGAATGAAAATAGTAATATAAAATTTTAAGAATGATTACGTTAACTTTATTTAATTTTTAGAAGATGGTTTTAATAATTTATGAAATTTAGACTGAAGTGCGGCTGAGGGCGATCACTACAAAGGTCTAGTCTTTTTTGGCCCAATGGCGGGGATTGGGGACTAGGTGGTTGTGTTTGTGTGTTGGCTCGTAGGTCCTTCTGTACGGGAGAGAGGCGCTGGGTTACTTGTTCAAGCACAGTTAAAGAGGGAGAACAGTCGCTGCACAAGCCAGGCTGCGAGCGACTGCTGATTAACATAATTGCCTCGGATCGAGGAGTCTCTACGAAATAATGTCAACACAAACTCTAGCGCCTGAGCAGGGCCGACATTTGACTTCGCAATATGTGAATATAAAGACTAAAAATATACTAATTCCACAACTGTTGTCAGTTGGGTGATTGTTAATATTGAAACATATACTATAACTGCTTTATTCAGCATGCTGCTGAGACTACAATGTGATTCTAAAACTGGTTATAAAAATACATATAAAAATGGAGTAGCATATAAAAAGGCACAACAGTAAAAACAAACTCAAGATGGAAACAAAGTTACGGTGATTCAGCAAAGGTTAGCAAACGCTCAATTAAATTCAGGGAAACAATATTGAACTCGATCATAAATGATCTTTGTGGACAGCAAGGTGTCTTAAAACACTATGGCTCAACACCGATATAATATCTAAGGAGCTAATGCCAACATCGTAATAATATTAAGAGCACACTACAGATTAATCGGAGACTAGCAAAAACAAAAGGGAAAACAATGATAAAGATGGCGCAGTAAGCTTGAAGCTTGTGCCTAACTAACACTGGCACAGATAAAACACAGTGAATGTTCCTAAGTTAATCACAAAAAATGAGCTCTCACTACACAGACAAGTTAATATAATGGGGTCTAGACACAATAAAACACTTAACATTAAACACTTGTTACTTACATATGCCCCTCTGGGGCCCAAGCACTACACTCAGAAGGATCTATTACGGGAATGACGACTCTGCCTGGAAAGCTGGCTTTATATACGTTGTGTATCGGAAGAACTTGCGAAATGGTTCTACATCACAAAACACGAGTTCTAATTTTTGGAAATGTCGAAGTATTTCCGGTTCAAATTTTAATAGATTTTGGGGTTATGTTAAATGAATTGTGTTATCTAAAATTGTAAGTGTCGCCGCATCGGTCATCCTGATCTCTGGATTGGGTAACCCCAATCACGCAGGGAAGCTTAACAGAAAGGCTGGAGAGAGAAACACACACGTCTTGACAGCGTGTATTCTGGTCCAATAGTGAGAACGTTTCAAGGGCCAACAGAAGCACATCAACTGCGTCGAACATCACAGTCAAAGAAAACGGGAAACACGAAAGTCAAAATATAACTGGGGTAACTTAGGTATCTTAGTTTACTTTTATTTCACGACAAATGACTACTAGAAAACATTTACACAAAACACAAACAACGCAACAAGAAATAAATTATGTAAGCGGGAGAATAGTGAACTCAACACCCCCCCTTAAACTAAGATACTCCCATTATTAGAGGGAACTTGCTAAGTTTCTGCTTAGAGAAAGGTTTCGTTAAAACATCGGCAACGTTATTCTCAGATGGAACATAGGTGAGGAATACCGTTCCTTTCTCAATTTCAGATCTTATGAAATGAAAGCGGATATCAATGTGTTTAGATCTTTGATGATGTACAGGATTTTTAGCTAAAGCAATCGCACCTTGATTGTCGACGAACAATTGAACAGGCTTCCTTTCATCACCATTCATGTCAGAAAATAGTTGACGTAAAAAAAGACCTTCCTGCACTGCAGTAGTTATAGCCACATACTCAGCTTCGCAAGAAGAAAGTGCTACAACATTCTGCTTCTTCGACTTCCACGACATCAGTGGTCCTTGCTCAGCTAATCGGAAACAATAACCAGTTATGCTACGTCTGTCTAGGGAATTTCCCCAGTCCGAATCACAGTGACCAATGAGAGTCAAAGGCATGTCCTGCTTAACAAATTTCAAGGTCAAATGCTGTGTGCCTTTTAAGTACTTCAACGTATGCTTAGCTAAGCCTAGAGCAGTTTTAGAAGGATTTGACATCAGTTGAGACAATTTCGTTACAACATAGGATATATCAGGCCTGGTACCAGTCATGACGTAGATCAAACTACCAACTATTTCTCTGTATAGTTTCGCATCACACGGGACATTATGGTCAATAGCCAAAATTTTGTCAATGCTAATGTCACATGGCAAAGATTTAGGGTTAGAGTCGTCTAATTGAAATTTTGAAATTAACTTTTTCAAGTACCAGTGTTGGTCCATAGTCATTTCTGAAGCATTTTCAACAAGTTTGAATTGAATACCTAGAAAATAAGATAACACACCAACATCCTTCATCTTAAATCTAGAACACAACGAATTCTTAGCCCTATTCAACTCGTCGATACTACTAGCTGCTACAATCATGTCGTCAACCCAAACAATAAGAATTACTCGAGAGTTTTCACTATTCAGAGTATAGACACAATTGTCAGCATGAGATTGTGAGAAACCCTGATCAATTAAAAATGAATTCAACGTATTATTCCAGTTGCGCCCGCTTTGTTTCAAGCCATAAAGAGACTTCTTAAGCTTACACACGAGAGGAACGTTATTAGAATCAGTTACAATAAAAACCTTCAGGTTGTTCTACATAAATTTCATGATCAATATCTGCATTCAGGTAAGCGGTTTTTACATCGAGTTGGTGAACTACTAAACTATGCTGAACAGCTTGTTGCATGAGCATTCTCACAGAAGTAATTCGTGCTGTCGGAGAAAAAGTTTCTGCGTAATCAAGGTCTTTAGTCTGATTGTACCCTTTAGCTACAAACCTAGCTTTGTAAGTGGGATTATTATCAGGACCTTGTTTGACAGCAAATACCCACCTACCTCCTAACACATTTTTATTAGGAGCAGGCTCCACTAACTCAAAAGTATCATTATCGTTCAATGACGACAGTTCATTCGTCATCGCTTCTTGCCACCTGGCTGACTCGAGGGATTTGATAGCTTCAGCATAACTTCTAGGAATATCTGACACTCTATACAAATAGTCTACCTTACTTACAGACTCTAAAGATAAACTATTCATTTGGTCAAGAACAGATTCTTCTGTTACATAGTCTTGCAAGTGGTGGGGTGGTTTCCGCTGTCGTTTCGACCGTGATGTCACAGGTTGATCTTCCGGTGTTGCTGTACCGGCTGCTGGTCTCGTCTCACTTGCCACCTTTTCCTCGCTGTCCTTCTGCGGGGCCTCTGCCGCACGTGAATGTTGCTGCTCGTGCGCTGGTGGTACAGCTGTTGTGGCGTCATCGTCTTCAGAGATATGTGGAGCTTTTTTACTCTCAGTGAACTTGTCGTTGAACTTCACTAGTCTGATTTTTCTGACGTCGTCTTGAGGTGGAAAACACACGAGGAAAGCTGGACTTTGACTATCGTAGCCTACAAATATTCCTGGCTCAGCACGAGGATCCAGTTTCTTTTTCACCTGCACATAGGCATGACATTTTGTTCCAAAGGTATGCATGTGGCTAATGTTTGGCTTTTTGCCTGTGAATGCTTCAAATGGAGTCATTCCAATTCTTGCATTGAAACACCTGTTCCGAATGTATGCATGTAGCATACCGCTACATAAGAGTAAAAATTAGAAATTTGCCATTCTCACTGAAATAAATTAATCATTAGCATTAAAAATCTTACTATAATTTATTATTAATTATTTTCTACTTCTAACTCGTAATCATTGAAGTTTGTGTGTAAATACATGAGAGACCAAATAATCAATCGACATTTCGAGCCTTTAAGCACCCCGATTTGGAAACATTCAAGCGCGTCGCTTGAACTGCTCACTCTTTCTTGTGGCGTGCTAGCGTGCGAACATCACCTTGTAAGTGCGAGTGAAATTTAGGTTTAGAATAGAAAAGAACGGGTAAAGTATATGTGCCTTGTGTTTTTTCAAATGTATTGTGTTTTACCCTAAAGATCTGCTCAGTGTCTTGAGTTGGGGGTAAAAATTAGTGTTAAGATTCTTAGACTAGCATGTGTTTTTTTTATAGAGTGAATATTGCGTGTCATTCCAAATTCACGTATTGAAAATTTCATACTATATATTCAGCTAACGTCATTGTTTCTTCCTCACGGCAAAACTTATATTGTGATTGCCAGTATCATATCGAGAATTACTCATAAACTGACTCGTGAACGCACGCGCCTAAATCGCCGGCGCTCTTTGTTTAGCGTGTCTTTGTGTTTCAAATGGCGGAGCAATTATACTGCCGTTTTCTGTCACTACTCTGTGATTATAAATACTATAGGCATGTGTATAGTAGCATTTATTCTCTTTTTTTTTACAAACCGACTGGCAGTAGTTTAAATTATGAAAAGTATTCATGTCTAGGCTTGCTAAGTTTTGGAATTTCATTTCTTAATTCCATATCCTTGCAAACTTTTACGTAAACGCCTTTATTTCAATAGAGAAACATTTCAATGAAATTTAATTTAACTCGTCGCATTCTGATGATAAAGACACCCAACCTTCTGCCTATCTTAAGTGTGTGCAAATTGCTGGCGGCTCTGGTTGATGCCGACGCGTATAGTCGCCGGCTAAATCGCTACACTGAACCTTCGTGCTTTCGTGTTTTTTCTTTCTTCGCGTATTTTCCGCCTGTGAAATCAACGTTTAGGTTTCCCCTTCCTTTTATCATTGGGGATATATATTATTCCTTAATTCCTTTATTATTGCAAATGTTATCTACCAGGATTTTTTTTAGTAGGATTTAGATCCTCGAATTTAGGATTTTTATGTTTTTCTTACTGCTTTTCAAAAGTGCAGTCACGTGATATTTTCACCATTTTCCGTAGATCTCGTGTTTACTTGCCCGTAGTCTCTGTAAGGAATCACGACCCTTATTCTTGGAAATTCTTAAACCTAATACTCAGAATTTAAAGCCAGAGGCATTAGTGATTAAACAATTTATTTCTTGAGTAAAATCTGTCAACCAAAAGTCTGTCCTATCACGTTTGAGTTGCCAAAAGAGAGAATCCCAAAGTAGCCGGAGTCAGACCTGTAGGAGTTTTTCGGATTTCTCCGTGTGGGAAGAGTTGTCATTATAATTTGGATTGTCAGTGGTGGAATGTCTTGATGTCTCTCCTGGAATGTTTCATCCAGCATCTTGGACTCCTGTGCAGGACCTCTACATCATCGCCATACACGCAACACTCACAAAATTGAATCTCCCTGGGATTTTTATTTTTTTTCCTGAGTGCCTTGTTAATTGCTATTCTCACATAAGCAGTGACTAAACTTGCTACTACTAATCTGAGCAAGTAATTCAACTGGCTCCTGCTAATGTGCCGACTTGATTCTGCTCACATGAGCCTGATTTAACTTGCTCACTCATACCCCACCTTATTTTGGAGTCATTAGTTCTACCTGAACTAATTCACTGACCTGCGCTCAATCATCTCGAATTGCCAAAACTCAAATTCCCAAATACAACTCACTCACCCTGCTCACTCCATCGCGTGCCGGCCTTCGTCAACGCCAGCCTGGTCCTCCGGCGAGGATTGCCCACCTAGACAAGCTCTCCGAGATCAAGATCCAAGCCAGTCCTCCTGGTTTCCTCTTCCAATAAACTCCACCTAAAAACGAGCTGAGTCCATAACCGCTTTTCATTATCCCTCTCATAATTTTTCCCAAATCACTTACGAGAATCGATCGAGTTTTGACCGTCAAGAACTAACCTTATTCCGGTTCAAACCACCCAACGGTCATTAAAACCCGACACTGGTGCATTGGCCGGGAAATCCTTAAAAATAAAAACTCAACTCGAAGTGTTTGAGAGATTGTGAGAGGATAATGTTGGCGTATCATTGTAGTGATAAATTTTCCCATGTCGTGGTAGTTTGAGAGATTCCTGTGGATTTTGACCATGCTAATTGTTCTCTGAGCAGCTCTAACAAAATTTTTCTTTCCAGCAATATCCTGTCCTTGTTTGTTTGTTTCATGTGCCTCAGTAGGTAGGGAAAATATTTTTTCTTATTTCCGTGCTTACGTGCATTCTGACTACCGTAAAATTCGCGTTTCTATTCTCCATTTTTCCTCCATATTCTTCAACGTTATTGAATGATTGAGTAGGTAGAAAAATAATTTTTCTCACCTGCTTTATTTTCGTGCCTACGCAAATTGCCGCATACCGCATAATAATTTTTTTTCTCGTTTCCAATTTCCTACTTTCTTCCCTCTGTTTCAACTAAATTTGAATGATTGAGTAGGTAAAGAATTAACGCAAACCCTTGCTACCTCATCCCAAGTCTTAGGCACTGATATCATTAATTGCATCCCAAAAGTGATCGCTAGCATGCCTGAATCAGATAATGAAGATCGAGCCCCCACAAATCCCATTAGGCTCCCTTCCTTTATTCCGGAGGACGCTCACACCTGGTTTCAACAGTGTGAAGCCGTATTTAGGTACCATAAAATAAGTAGTGAGATAGACAAATTCTATGCTCTTGTGAGCGCTGCGCCCACAAAACTACTAAATAACTCTAATGACATCTTAGAAAACCCTCCAGATCATAACCCTTACGGAATCTTGAAAGGCAAAATCTTAGCAAGGCTTCAGATGTCCGATGCGGACAAATTCCGTAGTCTTGTGGATGCCTCAGCAATTCCATCTGTCTCTGTCTCCTTTTCTCCCTCTTCGCTAGTTAAAGAGCTGCGGAAACTCGCTACGGGTGTTGCCGTAGCTGAGGGATTTCTGAAGGAAGTCTTCATGACAAAGTTGCCTCCGAATGTGCGTCCATTTCTATCGCTAGCAGGGCCCGAGCAAACGCTAGAAAAATTAGCGGAAGCCGCAGAGACGGTGATCCGAAATATTAATTTGCCACGAGAACCACAAGTTGCTTCCTTGAATGTAGGAGCTACAAATTTTAGCCCGTCAAATACGGCGCCTAGTCAATCCTCAGCCACAATAGATAAGCTGCAGCAGGACATCGCTGAAATAAAGCAAGCTCTCCAAAATTTTCAAATAGGTCAGAGTCAAAGTGTGGCTCACATTCAGCAAGGCCCAGGGAGATTCCAAAGCCACCAAAATGCCTACGACTATCCCTCTGACTATCACTCTAACTATCCTCCTCCTCCTCCTCAACGCTTTGATAGAGGTAGATCTTTTGATAGGTCAAATCAAGACCGCCGCTTCAGGTCGCGCTCTCGTGATGCTAGTAGCAATTTATGCTGGTACCACATGAAATTTGGTGACCAAGCTCGCAAATGTGCCTCTAGATACTGTCCTCGTTATACCGAAATGACGTCGGGAAACGCCAACAGCGACGCATAGTAGCGAGTACTGCGTTGCCTCATTCCCAGACTACTCGCCTCTTGACCATTCACGATCCCGTCACTAAGTATCGATTTTTAATTGACACTGGATCCAGTGTATCAATTATCCCAGCCACGGCAAAAGACAAAAACAACCCATTGTTGGCGACATTACGCGCCGCGAACGGCACGCCAATTCCTTGTTACGGTGAAAGAACTTTAGAGTGCAGTCTGGGATTGAGGCGATCTTTCCTTTTCACCTTCTTAATCGCGGAAGTCCAAGAGCCTATCATTGGCGCGGATTTCCTAGAGAAGTATGGGATTATTGTAGACATTAAGAACAGGTGTATTAGGGACGAGGAGACACAGATCTCAATTCCCGCTTGTAGCATAACTAGAGCTAATGTCTTGCATTCCTTCTCAATCGCTTTCAAACAAGAGTGCATGTTTGAGCAGGTGCTCGCAGATTACCCTGCACTAACAAATTCTAACTTAGTCTCTACAAAAATGCAAACCAGCACAAAGCACTTCATAGAAACTACGGGACCGCCCGTCTATTCCCGAGCAAGGCGATTACCGCCTGATCGATTGGCGTTAGCTAAGAAAGAATTTGCGCGCATGCTCGAAGATGGCATCATTCGCACCTCCAAAAGTCCTTGGGCTAGCCCTCTTTTGCTAGTACCCAAGGCTAACGGGGAATTCAGACCGTGCGGGGATTTCCGCAGGTTGAATGCCGTTACTCTACCTGATCGCTATCCTATTCCCTACTTGCATGATTTCAGTGCAAATTTAGAGGGAGCACAAATTTTCTCTAAGATAGACCTACAGTCTGCCTTTCATCAAATTCCCTTGGATGAGTCTGCGATTCCTAAGACCGCGGTAATCACTCCGTTTGGTCTCTTTGAATTCCTAAAAATGCCTTACGGCTTGAGGAACGCTCCTCAGACGTTCCAAAGGCACATGGCTGAAATTTTCTCTGATCTCACTTTCGCTTATGTCTATTTAGACGACATCCTAGTAGCATCCACAACCCCGGAGTTGCACAAAGACCATCTTAGGGTCGTTTTTCAAAGATTGTCCGACAATGGACTCCTTGTAAATCCTGCAAAATGCGAGTTCGGAAAGTTATCACTGATTTACCTAGGTCATGAAATCTCTAGCCTAGGTCTAAAACCTTTGCCTTCCAAAGTAGAAGTGATCAAAAACTTTCCTCTTCCACAGACCCAGAAGGAACTAAGAAGGTTCCTAGGTTCTGTTAACTTCTATCATCGCTTCATACGCAACTGTGCTCAAACTTTAGCGCCCTTGTCTGACCTCCTCGAACCGAAACGAAAAGGCAAATCTATTGAGGTAAAATGGACGGAAGAAGCGCGCAAATCTTTTGATACCATCAAACACAAGTTAGCTTCCGCGACTGAATTATCCTACCCTATTGCTAATGCTGATTTTAGTCTCGTTGTGGACGCATCCAGTACCGCCGTAGGTGCTGTGTTGCAACAACAAGTAGGTACTAATATCTCTCCTCTTGCTTTCTTTTCCAAAAAGCTGTCGCCCACTGAGCGTGCTTATAGTGCGTTCGGTAGGGAACTTCTTGCTATCTACCTATCTGTGAGACACTTTCGCTATGCTCTAGAGGCGAGGGAGTTCGTGATCTACACAGATCACAAACCTCTGACCTCAGCGATCAAGATGCCTTCTGAAAGACATTCCCCAAGAGAAGCTCGACATTTGTCGTTTATAAGCCAGTTTACCACTGACATCCGTTTCATAAAAGGACTGGACAATACTGTCGCTGATTGCCTATCGCGCATAAATACTGTCCAAACCGGTGGTGAAATCACCTTCGGCAACATTGAAAGAGCGCAGAAGGAGGATCCTGAACTTCAGGACCTTCTCAAACCTTCTAACACTTCCTCTCCAAAACTAACCTTGGTTGACGGCGTGTACCGTGATGCCGAGCGACCTTCTCGTTTGTATCTTCCTGCGACGCTCCGCAGAGTAGCTGTCCTCCACTATCATTCCCTCTCTCATCCAGGTATTAACCGCACACTGCGTTTGATTTCTGATCGTTTCGTCTGGCCAGCGATGCGTAGGGAGGTCAAGCAAATTGTGCAAAATTGCCATGCGTGTCAGAGTAGTAAAGTGGTGAAACATAATCGTGCAGCGCTGCAGAGTTGTGCCTTCACAGGTCACAAGTTTGACTCTGTACACCTAGATTTGGTGGGTCCCTTGCCCGTATCGCGCGGTTATTCTTATTTATTGACCATCATTGATAGGTTCACGCGTTGGGTTGAGGCTGTCCCTCTCCCTAATACACAAACTGAGACTGTAGCGCGCGCGTTTTTGTCAAACTGGATCTCTAGATTTGGGGTTCCCTTAAGTGTCACCCATGACCGGGGATCACAATTCACCTCCAAATTCTGGAGTGAGCTTAGCACCGCTTTAGGGTGTGCAAATACATCCACTACAGCGTATCATCCGCAGTCGAATGGACTTATTGAGAGAGTCCACAGAGACCTCAAGTCTGCCTTGCGCTGCCTTAACTGCAGTCACGATTGGACTGATAGACTTCCAGTAGTACTACTTAGCATCCGAAATCTACACAGACAAGATCAGCAGTGCACAGCGGCTGAAATGTTGTACGGGAAAACGCTTCGTCTCCCCGGCGACATTGTTGACCCAAAACCTTTGCCTGAATTTTCATCCGCTGACCGTTCCGCTTATGTAACCTGCCTAAAAGATTGCATGCGCCAGATCAAGTATGTGGCTCCACGAATGCCTCAGACTCAGGACAAACTGGATTCCGCCCTGCAAGACTGCACACATGTGTATGTCCGCAATGATGCTATAAAACCTACACTCACGCGCCCTTATGATGGCCCATTCAAAGTACTTAAACGCAAGCAAAAATATTTCATCCTCGAAAGATCTGGTTCACACGACCCTGTGAGCATTGATCGACTAAAAGTCGCATACACTTCTGATCATAGTGTCACTTATAACTCATCCTCCTCTCCGCAGATTTCTCCTTCCACTGAGACTCGATCATATCTACCATCTCAGCTTCCTCAGTTGGCTGCCTTGTTGCCTAGTCAACTAGAGTGTAACCCTTTCTACGTGTCTGTACATTCAAACCCTATCTCTAACCCTGTCGTAGATTCTAACTCTAGTCCTCTTACTGACACAGCGACAAGTCTGGAGAGACCAGACGAGCCCGCTGCAGTAACTCCTGTTCCTAGGACTCTTGCCGATCTAAACTTGCAGACTCGTTTGGTGAAACTTCCCCGCTCAGTATCATTTGCCAATTGCCGAACTCGGCAGGGTCGTGTAGTTCGCCCTCCTTCCCGCTACAGATGATTGCAGCGGGTGGACCTTTCGGTCTGCGCCTTGGGGGGTAATGTAGCATACCGCTACATAAGAGTAAAAATTAGAAATTTGCCATTCTCACTGAAATAAATTAATCATTAGCATTAAAAATCTTACTATAATTTATTATTAATTATTTTCTACTTCTAACTCGTAATCATTGAAGTTTGTGTGTAAATACATGAGAGACCAAATAATCAATCGACATTTCGAGCCTTTAAGCACCCCGATTTGGAAACATTCAAGCGCGTCGCTTGAACTGCTCACTCTTTCTTGTGGCGTGCTAGCGTGCGAACATCACCTTGTAAGTGCGAGTGAAATTTAGGTTTAGAATAGAAAAGAACGGGTAAAGTATATGTGCCTTGTGTTTTTTCATATGTATTGTGTTTTACCCTAAAGATCTGCTCAGTGTCTTGAGTTGGGGGTAAAAATTAGTGTTAAGATTCTTAGACTAGCATGTGTTTTTTTTTATAGAGTGAATATTGCGTGTCATTCCAAATTCACGTATTGAAAATTTCATACTATATATTCAGCTAACGTCATTGTTTCTTCCTCACGGCAAAACTTATATTGTGATTGCCAGTATCATATCGAGAATTACTCATAAACTGACTCGTGAACGCACGCGCCTAAATCGCCGGCGCTCTTTGTTTAGCGTGTCTTTGTGTTTCAAATGGCGGAGCAATTATACTGCCGTTTTCTGTCACTACTCTGTGATTATAAATACTATAGGCATGTGTATAGTAGCATTTATTCTCTTTTTTTTTTACAAACCGACTGGCAGTAGTTTAAATTATGAAAAGTATTCATGTCTAGGCTTGCTAAGTTTTGGAATTTCATTTCTTAATTCCATATCCTTGCAAACTTTTACGTAAACGCCTTTATTTCAATAGAGAAACATTTCAATGAAATTTAATTTAACTCGTCGCATTCTGATGATAAAGACACCCAACCTTCTGCCTATCTTAAGTGTGTGCAAATTGCTGGCGGCTCTGGCTGAGGCCGACGCGTATAGTCGCCGGCTAAATCGCTACACTGAACCTTCGTGCTTTCGTGTTTTTTCTTTCTTCGCGTATTTTCCGCCTGTGAAATCAACGTTTAGGTTTCCCCTTCCTTTTATCATTGGGGATATATGTTATTCCTTAATTCCTTTATTATTGCAAATGTTATCTACCAGGATTTTTTTTAGTAGGATTTAGATCCTCGAATTTAGGATTTTTATGTTTTTCTTACTGCTTTTCAAAAGTGCAGTCACGTGATATTTTCACCATTTTCCGTAGATCTCGTGTTTACTTGCCCGTAGTCTCTGTAAGGAATCACGACCCTTATTCTTGGAAATTCTTAAACCTAATACTCAGAATTTAAAGCCAGAGGCATTAGTGATTAAACAATTTATTTCTTGAGTAAAATCTGTCAACCAAAAGTCTGTCCTATCACGTTTGAGTTGCCAAAAGAGAGAATCCCAAAGTAGCCGGAGTCAGACCTGTAGGAGTTTTTCGGATTTCTCCGTGTGGGAAGAGTTGTCATTATAATTTGGATTGTCAGTGGTGGAATGTCTTGATGTCTCTCCTGGAATGTTTCATCCAGCATCTTGGACTCCTGTGCAGGACCTCTACATCATCGCCATACACGCAACACTCACAAAATTGAATCTCCCTGGGATTTTTATTTTTTTTCCTGAGTGCCTTGTTAATTGCTATTCTCACATAAGCAGTGACTAAACTTGCTACTACTAATCTGAGCAAGTAATTCAACTGGCTCCTGCTAATGTGCCGACTTGATTCTGCTCACATGAGCCTGATTTAACTTGCTCACTCACACCCCACCTTATTTTGGAGTCATTAGTTCTACCTGAACTAATTCACTGACCTGCGCTCAATCATCTCGAATTGCCAAAACTCAAATTCCCAAATACAACTCACTCACCCTGCTCACTCCATCGCGTGCCGGCCTTCGTCAACGCCAGCCTGGTCCTCCGGCGAGGATTGCCCACCTAGACAAGCTCTCCGAGATCAAGATCCAAGCCAGTCCTCCTGGTTTCCTCTTCCAATAAACTCCACCTAAAAACGAGCTGAGTCCATAACCGCTTTTCATTATCCCTCTCATAATTTTTCCCAAATCACTTACGAGAATCGATCGAGTTTTGACCGTCAAGAACTAACCTTATTCCGGTTCAAACCACCCAACGGTCATTAAAACCCGACATGCAGCTGCCTTCAGAGAATAGGCCCACATACATTTAGGTAACTTTGCATTCAGCAACATGCATCTGGCCATTTCAAAGGTTGTTCGCCATGATCTTTCTGCTGTGCCATTTTGGTGCGGTGAATGTGGCGAACTGAATTCTTGCTTGACACCCTTCTCGATGAGCAAATTTCTGAATTCTTTTGAACAAAATTCACCTCCATTATCACACCTGAATCGTTTCACTGTTCCAAACGGAGCACAATCAGCAAAGAATTTCTTGGTAGCATGCAAAACGTCACTTTTAGATTTCAGTAAATAGGTCATATTCATTCCAGAAAAATCATCAATGAACACTGCTGAATATTTGAACCCATCTCTTGCTACAGGATCTACAGGGCCAGCTAGATCACAGTGAACCAGTTCTAAAACTTTGGTAGCACGTTCATCAGGAAATTTATTCCTGGTTTGAGTCATTTTTCCTTCAGTGCAAACGCCACAACTGATTTCATTCACATTTTGGTCACTGATTTTCATTCCTTCCACAACAGACTCGAGTTTAGCAACATCTCTGATATCACAGTGACCCAATATCTCATGCCACTTTTTGATTGAATATGTTGCTGTGGGCTTAACTTCAACGTTATTTAAATAATACAACTTGCCAACTTTGTTAATGTTGAACACAGTTTTTCCTGCTTTAAGTTCCGCTGAACGAGGATGAAAATTTACTGAAGCACTTGACTCAGTTACAGCAGCAACAGAAAAAATGTTCTGATGATAAGAGGGTATGTGCAAACAATTCTTCAACAGAACTCTGTGCTGCTCACCTAATGCATCACAAATTACAACACTGGCATCTCCCTTACCCTTCACAACACTACTTTGATGACTTCCATCTGCTAACTGAATTAAATGCGTGGAACTGTCAAAGTCTTTGTCAAATCTAACAAACTTAGAGCGATCAGGAACAATGTGAGCTGATGCACCACAATCTACAAGTAATGATTCTGCCACTGTATCTACAGTATTACCATCACTGTTCACACTACTTACATCATTGACAACAAATGTATAGGAATGGCTACTGCCAGGATCATCTGCTGTTTTAGCTGCACTTACTTTACGACAATAACTGGTGTCATGGGTAGTAGATTTACAGTTGATACACCATCTACTCGACTTCACTTTACTTTTGCACTCTGATTTATAGTGTCCAAGTTTTGAGCATGCAAAACACCTCACATGTTGTTTATTCTTAAGTTTCATTACACTGTCACTGCCACTAATAAGAGATTTTTCAGTTTCTTCAAAACTTCTCAGTTGTACCTTGAAGTTACTGAACCTCAAGTCCGTATCCTTTTGCGTAATTACAGTAGCAAACGTTTTATACTCAGCTCGGAGTCCTTTAAGAACCATTGCAATAAGTAGGGTATCATCCACAGCTTTACCAGCTGTTTTCAATGCCGCTGCAGCTGTCTCCGACCTGATGATGTAATCAGTAATGCTCTCTTCGCTTGACTTCTTCAAAGTTGTCAGTTCATTATACAGTTGAATTATTCTTGGTTTACTGACACCCATGTAGTGATCACGAAGAATCTTCAAAGCTGCTCTTCCATCACCGTTGGCTTCTCTGATGATGAGAGCTAAACTCCTGACGTCCAAGTACTGGACTAATTCGGCAAAGACATCTGCCTTCCGGTTGGCTGCCTCGTCGCTAGTTGCATCTGGACCGGTGATGACGTCATGCAATTTCTTGAGTCGTAAATGCCCGAGGAACTTGATCTCCCAGAGCTCATAATTCTCTCCATTAAATGCCAATCTGTGTCTGGGCCCATAACCTGTCGCCGCATCGGTCATCCTGATCTCTGGATTGGGTAACCCCAATCACGCAGGGAAGCTTAACAGAAAGGCTGGAGAGAGAAACACACACGTCTTGACAGCGTGTATTCTGGTCCAATAGTGAGAACGTTTCAAGGGCCAACAGAAGCACATCAACTGCGTCGAACATCACAGTCAAAGAAAACGGGAAACACGAAAGTCAAAATATAACTGGGGTAACTTAGGTATCTTAGTTTACTTTTATTTCACGATAAATGACTACTAGAAAACATTTACACAAAACACAAACAACGCAACAAGAAATAAATTATGTAAGCGGGAGAATAGTGAACTCAACAGTAAGAATGATTGTGTTAATCTTATTTAATTTTTAGAGGATAGTTTTAATAATTTATGAAATTTAGGCTGAAGTGCGGCTGAGGGCGTTCACTACACACTGATGTGCCAGTTTATTTAATACAATACGACAAATAATGCAATATATTTGAATCTTTCAATTTTATATTTTAATACCACGTTCCTGTTACGAGTGTTGGTATATACAGTCAGCACTGAAGAGTTGTTCACTATTCGCGGCACAATTTTTGCACATTTTAAATACATCGATGCTGTGGTTTTATTTTAAAGTATAGAAGTTGTTTACCTCTGCTATATAACAGCATTTCATTAATAGAAATTAATAACCGTTGAACACGACGAGTGCCCTATTCTTGCCTAGAGTGCTACCTCGCGTCTCATGGCGTCAGGCACCAATCACACACAGGTAACTACGTAGGAGTTGCCGATGAAACAAAAAAAGTCATGAAAACAAGTAGAAGTGCTCCGGCGTGATAAAGAAGATGTCCACAAAAAAAAGGAATCTTCTGACGGATGTATGTATATATGATACCGGAACCATGTATCAGAATTAAACTGATGTATGGTCCCGGTATCATACATACGTATATCGGCCAGTGGATACAGAAATAAACTGATGTATGGTCCCGGTATCATATCTACGTATATCGGTCAGTGGATACAGAAATAAACTGATGTATGGCCCCGGTATCATACATACGTATATCGGCCAGTGGATACAGAAATAAACTGATGTATGGTCCTGGCATCATATTTGCATATATCGATTAGTGGATACATTTATGTGGACACCCTCTAGATGCAACGTTATTGGGGGGAAGGGGGGGAGGTGGGAGTTTTTTCCATGAATTCAAAATTTTTGCAGTAGATGCACTCTATAATTTCAACTTAAGGCATTGATTTATTCTTCGAACCCCGCCGTATACGAACAAAATAATACTGCCATGCATCCATAACTCGAATCAAACACAGCATTAATTAGGTGACTAACTCGAAGCAGATTTTGTCGCTGTAAGTCAAGAAGGGAAGGAATTATTATTATTCTTTAAGAAAGTTTTAGCCTCCCTTAACCAAGACAAAAATGTTCTAAGAGAGGTAGGAGGAAGGCACCATTTAGTATGGAGTTGAGGGAACGCGGAATCTACGCACAAGGTGCACAGAAACAGTAAGCTAAGAAAGAAGTTCATGAAACAAGACAAAAGTAGAAGAAGAAAGTAGTAGGTGCTGAAAAACAGGACAGCAGTCAACCGAAAAAAAAGGTCCGTAACAAAATATAACCTATTCTATTTCAACAAAAAATAAGCCTACCTAACCTTTAGCTCGGGACTTCACATAGTCCCCCTAAGAGCGCCAATTCCCATAGATACAATAGTTGTGTCCCACTGAGGGGAGAAGGGAAGGAAATAGTGAAAAGAAAAAACCGTTTATTAAAAAAATGTGAAACATGAAACGTTTTAGAACTAATTGAGTTTAAAGATTTCTTAATGTTACCGTCTTAAATCCGTAGACAAACATAAGAGGTAGACAGCAGCCATGTCTACTTCTTATGGTAGACAACAGCCGTGTCTACCACACATGGTAAACATATCTTTATCATTATTATAAATATTGTTACTAATATCGTTTCTAACGCTCTTTCATTAATATTGCTTACTCTTAAGAGTATATTATGACAGCATAGTATAGGTAGATAGCTTCACGCATCATTCTGAATGTGTTGCAGGTGTTATGGTTGGCATTGTAGGTACAATAATCCTTTTCATGTTCCCCTCAGGGGATACAGGTATTGTATCAATGGGAATTGGCGCTTCCTGGGGGACTAAGTGAGGGCCCGAGCTAAAGGTTAGGTAGGCTTCCTTTTTGTTGAAATAGAATAGGTTTTGTTTTGTTACGGACCATCTTTTTTCGGTTCGCTGCTGTCCTGTTTTCAGCACCTACTACTTTCTTCTTCAACTTTTATCTTGTTTCATGAACTTCTTTCTTAGCTTACTGTTTCTGTGCACCTTGTGCGTAGATTCCGTGTTCTCTCAACTCCATACTAAATGGTGCTTTCCTCCTTCCTCTCTTAGAACATCTTTGTCGTGCAATTAAGGGAGGCTAAAACTTTCTTATATAATAATATTAATATAACAATCCTTTTCATGTTCCTGACTCCGGTAGACCTTTTTGTGCCAGTATTGTTAGCGCGTTACAATAAAACCGAAAATAAAGAAATAAAAATTAAATGAAAAAAATAAATAAATAGGTAATAAAAAATGAAATAGATAAAAAAATTCTTTAAAATGATAAGGAAATCCCTTTCTACATTTTCATTTTTTCTATGGAATCTCATTTTTTTAAACGTAGCGGGATTCCCCTTCAACTTTAATGCGGGAAGAACTTGGGCTATTTCGTAGGGTGTAGAAGTTGAAAAAGAGGTTTACAACACGGTAGAGGGAACAAGGTTGGCTCAAACCAGTCTTTTTTTTGTTGCCGGTGTGGGTTTGCTGACGTCACGGCAACGAACCAATAGCAGCGCTCGTATTGCATCTGGTAGCACTGCTACCCCCAAATCTGGCTCCACTATTGGCCTAACGACATGGCGTTTTGGTGACGTCATAAAGTTTGTTTGAAATAAAGCCTTCCTATTGGCTAGCCGAACAAGAGGAGGTGTATTTTGTCCCATAGAAATGACCCTACCTTGTTTCCTACACCCGTAGGAGTGGTTAGATAGTTCCGAATGTCGACCTCATAATCTTAGGAGCAAAATTTTTTTAAAGACAAGTTAAAGTTTCACAAGTAATTTCTTATACCGTAAATTATAAGAGATTATTATATGCCTTATATTATATGCCTTATATTAGATGCCTTATATTATATGCCTTATATTAGATGCCTTATATTATATGTCTTATATAGCAAGCTCGGAAGTGTTATACGTGTTTCCAACAATGCATCGTCACTAATAATATACATTTTTGCATCTTGTCGTTACATGCACTTTTTTATCAAAAATGGCCTTTTATATTTATAGGTACATATGTCATCGAATCTACAGTAGATACTTGGGATACATTCCCTCAATCACTTTTTTTTTTTTTTTGGACTCGTGACATGGGTATCGCGGTACTCATGTGTGTGTATCTACACGTTTAGACATTTTAAAAGCCAGTCGTATTTTCTGTCTATTATTTATTGGAAATAAACTGTTTTGTCCGTCGTTATTGAAATATTGAACACTTTTATTGGAGGTAAAAACCATTTTATTGATATTTATATGAATATCATCTATAGGTAAATATATCATCTATGTAGTAACATCATCTATACAGAAATATCATCTTCAGAAAAATACAATTTTCATAAAAATATCAACTTCATATTATCTATGTAGAAAAATCATCTTCATAGAAATATCATCTTTACATAAACATCATCTCCACTGAAACACTAAAAAATTTTTTTATACGAACAATTTTTTGTTCTTTTTCAGAAAATTTTCATTTTTCATCCCTCTTGCTCCCCCCTCTCCCCCCCCCCTCCCCCTCCCCCCCTCCCCCCTCCCCCCCCCTCCCCCCTCCCCCCCTCTCCCCCCTCTCCCGCCCCCCGCCCCCTTCCCCACAACCACCACACCACCGCCAGACAACTCGACAATTGGGTCGGTAATTGCACAGTCCTGCGGGACCCACCGGTGACCCACGCGAAGACACCGTCACCCCCAGCAGGAGGCGCCCCTGGTGTCGGGTGGCGGCGCCTCGGGGAGTCGTTATCGCAAAAAATGGCAACACCGGACACCTTCTGAGCCTTCTTCAGGAGGTGTGTGTGTGTGTGTTGTGTTGTGTGGTGTGTGGGTTGTGTGTTGTGGGGTGTTTTGTGTGGTGTGTTGTGTTTTGAGTCGTGTGGTGTGTTGTGTTGTGTTGTGTGGTGTGTTGTGTTGTGTGTGGGGGTTGTGTGTGTACTTCGTGTTGTGTGTGTTTGTGATGTGTGTACGTCAGTCACACAGTGTGTACACACACACACAGCTACACCCAGAGAACACTATTACAATAACCACGAGTCTATGTAAGAATTAGTTATTTTTGTCTACATTTCACCACACAAGTGCGCACTAACAAGAAGACTAGGATTATTTTTCCTTACTTACTTGTACGTACAATCTAACTCGCGGAACCCACTTCGTTTTGTGTTTTTTTTTTCAAATACTCTTTTTTTTTAGAGTCGTCGGAAAATTTCACGATGGAAATTTTTAGGCATAGTCGCTTATGTACGCATATATATATATATATATATATATATATATATATATATATATATATATATGTAGGCTGCATGTAAAATCATTATCATTTAAGCAATTTAGACAACAAATTATGTTATGAATGCCTCTGAATGAATAGGAAAAGTCGCCACACACCACAAAGCTCCACCTCCGATCTTCCAACGCTCGAAATCAACAAAATCAACCATAACATACTCACATAAGTTCGTACAGATTTTTCTTTGTTTCTTGGCACATGCGTTATATTTTCCCGACGTATTGTTATAACGAAAGTTTTTGGTTTTTTACAGATGTTGTTGGTTTGATTTTTTCCTTTGGATGATATTTATTAGATTGTGTGATTATTAGATACACACTTACGATTATCTCGTCCCCGAGGCCGAGTGGTCGCGAGCGCATCCTTCACAGGATGGGTCGCGGGTTCGAATCCCGGCAGTGCGGTGCGGTGTTTTCTCCCCGTTGGGAAAAGGGAGAACTCAGCCACAATTGCCCACTCTACCCAGGTGTCGGAAATGGGTACCGGCTTGACCGGGGGTAACCGTCATGGCGTCCTGGTGTTAGTTATGAGGCATTTGATATACCAACCGTCATGGCGTCCTGGTGTTAGTTATGAGGCATTTGATATACCAACCGTCATGGCGTCCTGGTGTTAGTTATGAGGCATTAGATATACCAACCGTCATGGCGTCCTGGTGTTGGTTATGAGGCATTAGATATACCAACCGTCATGGCGTCCTGGTGTTAGTTATGAGGCATTTGATATACCAACCGTCATGACGTCCTGGTGTTAGTTATGAGGCATTTGATATACCAACCGTCATGGCGTCCTGGTGTTAGTTATGAGGCATTTGATATACCAACCGTCATGGCGTCTTGGTGTTAGTTATGAGGCATTTGATATACCAACCGTCATGGCGTCTTGGTGTTGGTTATGAGGCATTTGATATACCAACCGTCATGGCGTCCTGGTGTTAGTTATGAGGCATTTGGTATACCAACCGTCATGGCGTCCTGGTGTTAGTTATGAGGCATTTGGTATACCAACCGTCATGGCGTCCTGGTGTTAGTTATGAGGCATTTGGTATACCAACCGTCATGGCGTCCTGGTGTTAGTTATGAGGCATTTGATATACCAACCGTCATGGCGTCCTGGTGTTAGTTATGAGGCATTTGATATACCAACCGTCATGGCGTCCTGGTGTTAGTTATGAGGCATTTGATATACCAACCGTCATGGCGTCCTGGTGTTAGTTATGAGGCATTTGATATACCAACCGTCATGGCGTCCTGGTGTTAGTTATGAGGCATTGGATATACCAACCGTCATGGCGTCCTGGTGTTAGTTGTGAGGCATTTGATATACCAACCGTCATGGCGTCCTGGTGTTAGTTATGAAGCACTTGATATACCAACCGTCATGGCGTCCTGGTGTTAGTTATGAAGCATTTGATATACCAACCGTCATGGCGTCCTGGTGTTAGTTATGAGGCATTGGATATACCAACCGTCATGGCGTCCTGGTGTTAGTTATGAGGCACTTGATATACCAACCGTCATGGCGTCCTGGTGTTAGTTATATGGCATTTGATATACCAACCGTCATGGCGTCCTGGTGTTAGTTATGAGGCATTTGATATACCAACCGTCATGGCGTCCTGGCATTAGTTATGAGGCATTTGATATACCAACCGTCATGGCGTCCTGGTGTTAGTTATGAGGCATTTGATATACCAATCGTCATGGCGTCCTGGTGTTCGTTATGAGGCATTTGATATACCAACCGTCATGGCGTCCTGGTGTTAGTTATGAGGCATTTGATATACCAACCGTCATGGCGTCCTGGTATTAGTTATGAGGCATTTGATATACCAACCGTCATGGCGTCCTGGTGTTAGTTATGAGGCATTTGATATACCAACCGTCATGGCGTCCTGGTGTTGGTTATGAGGCATTTGATATACCAACCGTCATGGCGTCCTGGTGTTAGTTATGAGGCATTTGATATACCAACCGTCATGGCGTCCTGGTATTAGTTATGAGGCATTTGATATACCAACCGTCATGGCGTCCTGGTGTTAGTTATGAGGCATTTGATATACCAACCGTCATGGCGTCCTGGTGTTAGTTATGAGGCATTAGATAGACCAATATACCAGGTGATGTGTGTCGGGCTTGGTTGGTTGAAATAAAGCCTCCTTTTTTCGCCGTCATTATTGGAAGAAACTCTACGGACTTCACAACACACATTTAAGTATCTCGAGTGCACCAGATCAAAGCATGGAAATATCTAAAACATTATCACCAAATCACGCATTTCAAACCTAAATAATTTACCTAATATTCAATCAAACCAAATGTCACTGCAGGCAATCCATCTCAGAGATTGTTTATGATTGTCAGATTGCGCACCTTCTGACAGCTGACGATGACGTCACGGATGAAAGTGGAAGTTTCACCAAATATGTTTCGTTGAAGAAAAATAAAAGTTTCGGCCACGCAGATGTGAGTTAGATAGCTTCTATCGTGCAATAATGATAGAGCTTTTGTTACTAATAACAATTTCTGTTGAATTAAACACTTAGGAAAGTGGAGTAAAGTAGGAAAAAGGGAAAAAGATGGCCCTTACCATTAAGCCTACCCCTCCCCCCCTGCCCCCCCTCCACGGCCTGACGCAGGAGTCGCGTATCCGTGCTAAGGGCGGCGGACGGGGCGCCTATATAAGGCGGCGGCCGACGGTCGGCTCAGGCAGTGCGACTCCCGCTCCAACATCGTCAGCACGTGCGTGTCACCGCTCCTCCCGCACACCTCACCCAGAGACTTGAACGAGCGCGTGAGTAACCGAAAGCAGAATTTCTTTTGTTATTCACAATCTAAGTTCCATTATCTTTGATGGAGGAAATTAATTATTTTTCAGGTTACGGGGCTTTATTTTATCTTCGATGGAGGATATTGATTACTTTTTGGCAGGTACCATTGTTTTTCCACTTTGAAAATCACTTGTGGAATTTGAGAGTACATCTCGGTTACTATATTTAGATTGAGGAAATTATTTTTTTTCTTGCATTACGGGGTGTTCCTGTATCTTTGAGGAAGGAAATTAATTAGTATTTTCGCTACGGGGTGATACTTTATCTTTGATGAAAGAAATTAATATTTTTTTGCAGCTGCTAATGCATATTTTTGCCTCTTATATATTGCTGGCGACGTTTGGGAGGAAATTTAGTCGTTGAAATGAATTCAAGCAGCGCAGGCGACGCGTCAAGGCGACCAGTCGCGTAGCTGTGCTACGTGACGGCACTGTTTTGGGGGTCTCCATATATTTAGAGGGGCAATAAATTCCTAGTGAATTTTACGGTTTTGAACATGAATTTGACCGAACATAAAGTTTTACATTTATCAACATATATTTGACTTAATATAAAATTTTACATTTTAAAAAACAAAAATGGACCTAACATAAAATTTTACATTTTTTAAAAAAGAATTTGACCCAACAAAAAATTTGACATTTAAAAAAAAATTAGACCTAACGTAAAATTCTACATTTCTTAATATGAATTCCTCACGATTTCAAAGTTAATTTCCGAACTGAAATCCTGTCGAACTTTAACTTTTCCAAAAATGTGTATACTTCTTAAAAGAATATACGGTATTGAGTGTTGTAGTGCTCCATATATGATATTGAATGTGACTCCGTACATGATCTGATTCTCTAAATTTTAGTAACCATTTAAGATATGATGAACATTTCAAATTGTTCAATATGAAAATGTTCAACACTGCTCACATCAACTTAGTATGGGAAATAATTCATATACAATCGTTTTCAGCGAAGGAATAGAAAAATAGAAGTAAGGTTTAATTTGGTCAAGGTTTTTGTTAGATCCACCCTTATATCGAGTGATTTAACGACATGAACGTAACGAACACAATGAATGCAAACGCAACTCTTAATATTTAATTTTTAGAATAATTTTAATTTTTCGGCTAGCTTTCGCTAACCAGATAATTGCCTATTTTAAAAAAACTTTATTATTTTGATTAAAAGTTAGGGCGAGTTAAAAGTCCGCTTATGCCGTGGGCGTTAAAAAAGTTAGCAGGTGCCGTCAAGGACCACAGTCCAGGGCGCAGGCGTGGCGAGCTGGAGACAAAGGGCGCAGGCAGCAATAGGAGGCGGGGACCGTCGGCTCCACGCGAAGGGCTCCACGCGAAGGGCTCCACGCGAAGGGCTCCACGCGAAGGGCTCCACGCGAAGGGCTGAATTCTAAGAACACGTAGACCCTTAGTTCCGAACAGAGGTGACACCTGAAGCAGTGGCAGGCAGAGGGCGAGTAACGCCGCGACTCAAGAAAAGGGCTGGAATGGTAGATAGAACCCCGCGTCGACACCTCTGGCACACGCTCCACCCTCAACTGCTAGGAAACAGAAATATTAGCGAAAGTCAAGGCGAAACAACGCAACTAATCAGTTAATTTCAAGTATTACGCAAATGCAACCTAATCATTAAAGTCCTACTAGATATATACCTTAAAGCAACGGAGAGGCTAGCCTGTTAGAAGTTAGCTGGAACAGCTGGAACCCGGCTGCGACAAAGTCAGCACCAGCAGAAGCCTCCTCCGGAGTATACTATAAAAAAAAACGTACAACCTTAAACCCCGAATAAACCACAAAATTAATAACGACAATATTTCACTTAAGAAGCAACATCACCAATGACAATGAAAAATGACCACACAATACAAGTAAAGCAACAAACCTGAGTTTTTAATGCACTCAGTGACGAAACGTTCAGACAGAAGGTTTAATCAAGGAAATTTAGAAGAAATCAGTAAGAGATTAAGTGCTTCAAGCGGAAAGACAGTTAGAATAGTTCAGAGATTTTAGATACTTGAGAAAGAAATTAAAGTTAGAAGATCGCTCTGATCCAGGCTAATTTAGCCCATCAAAAAGACGAACGACTTCAATAGCAATATTGATAGTAATAGTAAATAACGTCGCAAGGACGAGTTAAGAGTTAATTCATTGAAGTTTCAATGTTAATTTTAATTAATTTTACTTGCGTGAAGCACCATAGGAAAATTGATATGATAGTCTACAAAATAAAAGTAAAGAAATAATAGCACAAGCACACAAAATAATAGACAGAGAAAAAGCAGTCAGGAAGAGGGTAGAGGGTCTTAGCCTGAACTGGGTGCCACGGAACTCGCCGCGAGCCACATCACCGGAACGTAGGCCGACGCTGCAACACGCCTTTGTAAAGGCATAAACGGACGGATAAAAATGGCAGCTTAAACACTAAGTTAACCACTGCTTAAATCGACGACATAACGTCATTAGAGAGTTGAGCTAACATCAGCTCTTAAAGGAATCAAAATCAAGTCTAATCAAGTCTGCTAAATGAAAATTGCGTACCTACGACCCCACCTGCGACCCCACCTGCGACCCCACCTGCGACCCCACCTGCGACCCCACCTGCGACCCCACCTGCGACCCCACCTGCGACCCCACCTGCGACCCCACCTGCGACCCCCACTTGCGACCCCACCTGCGACCCCACCTGCGACCCCACCTGCGACCCCACCTGCGACCCCACCTGCGACCCCACCTGCGACCCCACCTGCGACCCCACCTGCGACCCCACCTGCGACCCCACCTGCGACCCCACCTGCGACCCCACCTGCGACCCCACCTGCGACCCCACCTGCGACCCCACCTGCGACCCCACCTGCGACCCCACCTGCGACCCCACCTGCGACCCCACCTGCGACCCCACCTGCGACCCCACCTGCGACCCCACCTGCGACCCCACCGAAACATCTGAGCAACGACCAGCGAGCGGCACCCCGACACCTACGCGGAAAGGTTCAAAGAGAAACGCCACCTCGGAGACACCCAAACCGTGGTGGGGAAAATCTTCCCACATTAGGAGTTTGAGAGGGAAGTTAGAAATGTTAATAACTTCATTCCTATCTCCCTCTATCAGTCAAATTGTATATGTATTTTTATTCAACATAGATCTACAGATCTATATATTGAGAGTAACATTATATAAGATGACCGCAAGCATTAAATAGCGTTATAGAAATTTTGAAAATGAGCAATCTGAAATTCCTATGAAAGCAGTATAATTATATGTGTCTAAATCACATTATTATCAATATAGAATTAATATAATTAGCATAATTAGGGAATTTGCTAGGAATCCATATCTGGAAGATTTATTTAAGAAAAATATTGAATATCTATATCTATTTCTATGGCTATATCTATATCTATGTCTATATCTATATCTATATCTATACCTATATCTATGCCTATATCTATATCTATATCTATGTCTATATCCATATCTATATCTATGTCTATGTCTATATCTATATCTATGTCTATATCTATATCTATATCTATGTCTATGTCTATATCTATATCTATGTCTATATCTATATCTATATCTATATCTATATCGAATAACCTTAGTGTCTATACCCTGGTATTTCTATATTGCACTGATAGAAGCTTATACAGGGCTTATATATATATACAGAATAATACTGGAAAACTGAACCTTTTATCACTCTGACCGCGACGTGACCCACCGGTGGTACACGGCGGGATTTTCACAACGCTGCAGCCCGACCAGTAGTCACAAACACAATTTCCATAAATACTCAATCAAAGCTAAATGAAGGCACGATACAACCTCGACGTGACCCACCGGTGGTACACGGCGGGATTTTCACAACGCTGCAGCCCGACCAGTAGTCACAAACACAATTTCCATAAATACTCAATCAAAGCTAAATGAAGGCACGATACAACCTCGACGTGACCCACCGGTGGTACACGGCGGGATTTTCACAACGCTGCAGCCCGACCAGTAGTCACAAACACAATTTCCATAAATACTCAATCAAAGCTAAATGAAGGCACGATACAACCTCGACGTGCCCCACCGCTGGTACACGGCGGGATTTTCACAACGCTGCAGCCCGACCAGTAGTCACAAACACAATTTCCATAAATACTCAATCAAAGCTAAATGAAGGCACGATACAACCGCGACGTGCCCCACCGGTGGTACACGGCGGGATTTTCACAACGCTGCAGCCCGACCAGTAGTCACAAACACAATTTCCATAAATACTCAATCAAAGCTAAATGAAGGCACGATACAACCTCGACGTGACCCACCGGTGGTACACGGCGGGATTTTCACAACGCTGCAGACCGACCAGTAGTCACAAACACAATTTCCATAAATACTCAACCAAAGCTAAATGAAGGCACGATCCAGTTCATGTTTGCTATTTTCAACATTGCGCGCTACAGTTGACTTTGTGTTCGAGTTGAATGTTGAAGTTCGGTTTTAATGACTGTGGTCGAAATGTTAATTCGCTGGCTGAGTAAACAGGATACCGAAATAAACCCACAAAAATGATATTCTTTCAAATAAAAACAAAATTTCCCTTTTTAAAGCAAATCAAAAATGTCAGCTAGCTACCTTTGGCCCGCCTTGTGGAAGCGTCTAAAAGTTACCATCTTATTCAATTTTTTCTATAAACTTCATTTAGTATAGGGAGGTATGGGGTGGGGGGGGTATGGGGGGGAGTAGGTATGTGTGGGGGGTGGAGATTGTGGGGGTCTGGAGTCCAATTGCAGGATTGTGGTGGAGCGTGATGGGCTTACAGCCCCTCCTGAGGGGTTGGGGGCGCGAGGGACGTAATAAATATGATGAAACTACAGCAGAGGCTGGGACCTGTGTAGTGGTACCTGCCTCTGTACCTGTATCCAGAGACTGTACATGTATCCCAGACACTGTAGCTGTATCCTAGATACTCAGTACACACCTCACTGCCTGTATCCTAAATACTGTACCTGTATCCCAGATACTGTACCTGTGCCCCAGAGACTGTATCTGTATCCCAGATACTCAGGACACACCTCACTGCCTGCATCCTAAATACTGTACCTGTATCCCAGATACTGTACCTGTGTCCCAGATACTGCACCTGTGTCCCAGATACTGTACCTGTATCCCAGATACTGTACCTGTGTCCCAGATACTGTACCTGTATCCCAGATACTGTACCTGTGTCCCAGAGACTGTACATGTATTCCAGACACTGTAGCTGCATCCTAGATACTCAGTACACACCTCACTGCCTGTATCCTAAATGCTGTTCCTGTATCCCAGATACTGTACCTGTGTCCCAGATACTGTACCTGTGTCCCAGATACTGTACCTGTGTCCCAGATACTGTACCTGTATCCCAGAGACTGTATCTGTATCCCAGATACTCAGTACACACCTCACTGCCTGCATCTTAGATACTCAGTACACACCTCACTGCCTGCATCCTAGATACTCAGTACACACCTCACTGAGCGTATCCCAGATACATTCATACGCTGAAGAAATTAGTTCTCCATTATTACATCACAAAAAATTACATTTTTTATCGTTTTTTCGATCCCCTTAAAATTTCAGACTTCTATCTGGCAACATTTTTCTGGCAACATTTATCTGGCAACACTCATGCGCCGGTGAGCAAAGAAACGTTTTTGCGAACGATGTCCAAAGCTGCGGCAATGTTGAATTTTGTAGATGTTTTTGACAAAAAAAAGAGATGTTGAGGAGAAGATGTTGTTTCTGGACCCAGTGTTGCCCGCCACTCGAGGGTCTCCCGCCAACAAACAATGGCGACAAAGCATCTCGTCTAGCGGGAATCCCTCTGATCTGTTTGCTTCTCATTACCCTCTTTAGAGGGAAGCCCTCGTCCATCTGGCAACGAGGGACAAAAATTAATACGAGCATGGGTATAATTATTTTAAAAAAAGAGCTTTCTAATCTGAGGGCCGGGTAGAGATTCCGCGTACATCGTCTCCGGACATTTGAATAATTGTGACGTTGAAATCTAGTAAGTACTGAAGGCAGACCCCACTAGACCCCAATAGAGGCCGACCCACTGGAGGCAGACCCCACTAGAGGCAGGCCCCACTAGAAGCAGACTCCACTAGAGGCAGACACCACTGGAGGCAGACCCCACTGGAGGCAGACCCCACTAGAGGCAGACCCCACTAGAGGCAGACTCCACTAGAGGCAGACCCCACTAGAGGCAGACCCCACCAGAGGCTGACCCCACCAGAGGCAGACCCCACCAGAGACGACCCCACTAGAGGCAGACCCCACCAGAGACAGACCCCACTAGAGGCTGACCCCACCAAACACAGGCCTCACCAGAGGCAGACCCCACCAGAGACGACCCCACTAGAGGCAGACCCCACCAGAAACAGACCCCACTAGAGGCAGACCCCACCAGACACAGACCCCACTAGAGGCAGACCCCATTAGAGACAGACCCCACTAGAGGCAGACCCCACCAGAGACAGACCCCACCAGAGGCAGACCCCACCAGAGACAGACCCCACTAGAGGCAGACCCCACCAGACACAGACCCCACTAGAGGCAGACCCCATTAGAGACAGACCCCACTAGAGGCAGACCCCACTAGAGGCAGACCCCATTAGAGACAGACCCCACTAGAGGCAGACCCCACCAGACACAGACCCCACTAGAGGCAGACCCCATTAGAGACAGACCCCACTAGAGGCAGACCCCACCAGAGACAGACCCCACCAGAGGCAGACCCCACAAGAGACAGACCCCACTAGAGGCAGACCCCACCAGACACAGACCCCACTAGAGGCAGACCCCACCAGACACAGACCCCACTAGAGGCAGACCCCACCAGAGACAGACCCCACTAGAGGCAGACCCCACCAGACACAGACCCCACTAGAGGCAGACCCCACCAGACACAGACCCCACTAGAGGTAGACCCCACTAGAGGCAGACCCCACTGGAGGCAGACCCCACTGGAGGCAGACCCCACTAGAGGCAGACCCCACTAGAGGCAGACTCCACTAGAGGCAGACCCCACTAGAGGCAGACCCCACCAGAGGCTGACCCCACCAGAGGCAGACCCCACCAGAGACGACCCCACTAGAGGCAGACCCCACCAGAGACAGACCCCACTAGAGGCTGACCCCACCAAACACAGGCCTCACCAGAGGCAGACCCCACCAGAGACGACCCCACTAGAGGCAGACCCCACCAGAGACAGACCCCACTAGAGGCAGACCCCACCAGACACAGACCCCACTAGAAGCAGACCCCATTAGAGACAGACCCCACTAGAGGCAGACCCCACCAGAGACAGACCCCACCAGAGGCAGACCCCACCAGAGACAGACCCCACTAGAGGCAGACCCCACCAGACACAGACCCCACTAGAGGCAGACCCCATTAGAGACAGACCCCACTAGAGGCAGACCCCACTAGAGGCAGACCCCATTAGAGACAGACCCCACTAGAGGCAGACCCCACCAGACACAGACCCCACTAGAGGCAGACCCCATTAGAGACAGACCCCACTAGAGGCAGACCCCACCAGAGACAGACCCCACCAGAGGCAGACCCCACAAGAGACAGACCCCACTAGAGGCAGACCCCACCAGACACAGACCCCACTAGAGGCAGACCCCACCAGACACAGACCCCACTAGAGGCAGACCCCACCAGAGACAGACCCCACTAGAGGCAGACCCCACCAGACACAGACCCCACTAGAGGCAGACCCCACCAGACACAGACCCCACTAGAGGCAGACCCCACCAGACACAGACCCCACCAGAGGCAGACCCCACCAGAGACAGACCCCACTAGAGGCAGACCCCACCAGACACAGACCCCACCAGAGGCAGACCCCACCAGAGACAGACCCCACTAGAGGCAGACCCCACCAGACACAGACCCCACCAGAGGCAGACCCCACCAGAGACAGACCCCACCAGAGGCAGACCCCACCAGACACAGACCCCACTAGAGGCAGACCCTACCAGACACAGACCTCACTAGAGGCAGACACCACCAGACACAGACCCCACTAGAGGCAGACCCCACTAGAGGCAGACCCCACCAGACACAGACCCCACTAGAGGCAGACCCCACCAAAGACAGACCCCACTAGAGGCAGACCCCACCAGACACAGACCCCACTAGAGGCAGACCCCACCAGAGACAGACCCCACTAGAGGCAGACCCCACCAGACACAGACCCCACTAGAGGCAGACCCCACCAGACACAGACCCCACTAGAGGCAGACCCCACCAAAGACAGACCCCACTAGAGGCAGACCCCACCAGACACAGACCCCACTAGAGGCAGACCCCACCAGAGACAGACCCCACTAGAGGCAGACCCCACCAGACACAGACCCCACTAGAGGCAGACCCCACCAGAGACAGACCCCACTAGAGGCAGACCCCACCAGACACAGACCCCACTAGAGGCAGACCCCACCAGACACAGACCCCACTAGAGGCAGATCCCACCAGACACAGACCCCACTAGAGGCAGATCCCACCAGACACAGACCCCACTAGAGGCAGACCCCACCAGACACAGACCCCACTAGAGGCAGATCCCACCAGACACAGACCCCACTAGAGGCAGACCCCACCAGACACAGACCCCACTAGAGGCAGACCTCACCAGACACAGACCCCACTAGAGGTAGACCCCACTAGAGGCAGACCCCACCAGACACAGACCCCACTAGAGGCAGACCCCACCAGACACAGACCCCACTAGAGGTAGACCCCACTAGAGGCAGACCCCACTGGACCCCCCCACCAACAACACAATTAAATAAACCACTTCAGCCCCTCGAGAAAATCCGATAGCGGACCCCCCTCGAGGGGGTGGAGAGGGAGGGTAGGGGGGGTAGGGGTGCGTAAATTAGTTCTTGTTTTTAGAAAAATGTAGAATTTGTTTTAGAAGAATTGAGAAATTTTTTTTTCAAATTAGAAAATGTTGTTCATGGAGACATTTAGACAAATGTTGTTTTTAGCGATATTTCCGAAAATATTTTTTAGAAGCAGTTGAAAAATGTTCTTTTCTAATGCAATAAAAAATTCATCATTACAACGCCTGCTTACAGCGAATGAAGCAAACATGTAATTTCAAACCGCTATTTTGCGTCAGATCTTTGTGTTGATTTCATTTACTTGTAATAACTTATATATAGTAATTATATAACGCTAACCCACCACACAACACCTCTCGCATCACACCGCTAACTCCCCATTAACTCCCCATTAACTCCCCACTAACTTCCCATTAACTCCCAATTAACTACCCATTAACTCCCCATTAACTCCTCATTAACTCCTCATTAACTCCCCATTAACTCCCCGATTAACTCCCCCATTAACTCCCCATTAACCACGTACGACACACCATCAGAAGTACATTAATCAGACCAATAACTGGACCATTAATCAGAAGTTAACACCCCCATTACCCCCCATTAGCAGCCCTCATTACCTGCCATCAATGCGACGGTCACAAAATGATAAGAGGAAGAAGTGAGGTCCCTCTCAAAAGATGGCGGCTCGACAAAAGAACAATCGTCTTTTGTGACGAAATTTTAATCTTTGGCGGCTTTTGAAACGCGCCTTTTGACTGGGGGGGGGGGTTAAGGGGTTTGTGCGGGGTAGGGGGAGGGGTGAGGGGATACGCCCCCCCCCCCCTTGTGGGGGAAATGATAGTAAACAAACTGGAATCTTGACAGAAAAAAAAGTTTATTTCTAATAGAGGAATAAAAACATGAAATGTTGATACATTTTTTACGCGATTTTGTGTCAGATCTTTGTGTTAGAAGAAAAAAAAGTTCATTTCAGATAAGGTACAAACATGAAATGTTTACAACATTGGTTTGTAAAACACCTCAACATTAACGTCCTTAACTGATAGTAACACATCGGTATCGTGATGCCCGTGTGATCTGTTGAAGCAAAAAGTGATTGACTGATAAGATCAACAAAAATGAGCTTCCCTCGTTGCGTAATTTGGTTTATATATGTATAAGTAACTCGCCTTTAAATTGGAGAGGTAGTGAAGGATTAATGTAGGCAAAATTGGAGAGGTAGTGAAGGATTAATGTAGGCAAAATTGGAGAGGTAGTGAAGGATTAATGTAGGCAAAATTGGAGAGGTAGTGAAGGATTAATGTAGGCAAAATTAGAGAGGTAGTGAAGGATTAATGTAGGCAAAATTGGAGAGGTAGTGAAGGATTAATGTAGGCAAAATTGGAGAGGTAGTGAAGGATTAATGTAGGCAAAATTGGAGAGGTAGTGAAGGATTAATGTAGGCAAAATTAGAGAGGTAGTGAAGGATTAATGTAGGCAAAATTGGAGAGGTAGTGAAGGATTAATGTAGGCAAAATTAGAGAGGTAGTGAAGGATTAATGTAGGCAAAATTGGAGAGGTAGTGAAGGATTAATGTAGGCAAAATTGGAGAGGTAGTGAAGGATTAATGTAGGCAAAATTAGAGAGGTAGTGAAGGATTAATGTAGGCAAAATTGGAGAGGTAGTGAAGGATTAATGTAGGCAAAATTGGAGAGGTAGTGAAGGATTAATGTAGGCAAAATTGGAGAGGTAGTGAAGGATTAATGTAGGCAAAATTAGAGAGGTAGTGAAGGATTAATGTAGGCAAAATTGGAGAGGTAGGGAAGGATTAATGTAGGCAAAATTGGAGAGGTAGTGAAGGATTAATGTAGGCAAAATTGGAGAGGTAGTGAAGGATTAATGTAGGCAAAATTGGAGAGGTAGTGAAGGATTAATGTAGGCAAAATTGGAGAGGTAGTGAAGCCTGTATCACAGATACGCTCATCACACACTTCCTGCTGCTCAAGTAATCAGAGAGTAATTAATGCCCTCATATATTTACCTACGTAATTACATTATTCAATATTGCAATTATGTGAAACTCGAAGAGACTTCTAGCGTCATTTTTCACGGTGAAGGTACATTAAGAACTAAGGTTGTTTTATTTGTATCATTTCTTTCAAATGTTACGATTTAAGAATAACTGGACACACATTTCCTTTCTCTCTATCACAGCATTCTAAATAAATATATTTTCAGTGATTTTAGTTTTTAAATAATTTTTTTTTCGTTTTTTTTTGTATCAAGCAACTGTGCAGCAAAATTGGAAACATTTCCCCTTAGATTCTGTTCCCCATAAATCCCCATTCCCCCCTTCATCCTGCTCCCTAAATCCCGTTTCATCCCCAAAATTCCCTCATGCAAAATAGCCTATGCAGAATACATGAGATCTTCATTTGTGTCAATCGTGACACGGGACTTCCCATCTTCCCCCAGCCCCCCTTTCTCATCACCACACCCCCACGGAAGTAGAATGCCAATGTGTGGTCTGCTGTATCCGAGATTCCTGATTCATTGAAGTATCCGGGATACCTGAACCGTTGAAGTATCCAGGATACTTGAATCGTTGAAGTGTCCGGGATACCTGAATCATTGAATTATCAAAGATACCTGAAATGTTGAAGTATCCGGGATACTTGAATCATTGAAGTATCCGGTATACATGAATCATTGAAGTATCTGGGATACTTGAATCGTTGAAGTGTCCTGGATACCTGAATCAATATGGTATCCTATATACCAGAATCATTGGGGTGTTCAAAATACCTCAAGTATTGAGGTATAAGTGATACCAGAGGTGTTGCGGTATCCGGGATACCTGAATCCTCAGTCCGGAATATCGCATCCGAAGTCTGTGTGTTCTCACGTTGTGTGTTCTCACGTTGTGTGTTCTCACGTTGTGTGTTCTCACGTTGTGTGTTCTCACGTTGTGTGTTCTCACGTTGTGTGTTCTCACGTTGTGTGTTCTCACGTTGTGTGTTCTCACGTTGTGTGTTCTCACGTTGTGTGTTCTCGTGTTGTGTGTTCTCACATTGTGTGTTCTCACATTGTGTGTTCTCACGTTGTGTGTTCTCACGTTGTGTGTTCTCACGTTGTGTGTTCTCACGTTGTGTGTTCTCACGTTGTGTGTTCTCACGTTGTGTGTTCTCACGTTGTGTGTTCTCACGTTGTGTGTTCTCACGTTGTGTGTTCTCACGTTGTGTGTTCTCACGTTGTGTGTTCTCACGTTGTGTGTTCTCACGTTGTGTGTTCTCACGTTGTGTGTTCTCACGTTGTGTGTTCTCACGTTGTGTGTTCTCACGTTGTGTGTTCTCACGTTGTGTGTTCTCACGTTGTGTGTTCTCACGTTGTGTGTTCTCACGTTGTGTGTTCTCACGTTGTGTGTTCTCACGTTGTGTGTTCTCACGTTGTGTGTTCTCACGTTGTGTGTTCTCACGTTGTGTGTTCTCACGTTGTGTGTTCTCACGTTGTGTGTTCTCACGTTGTGTGTTCTCACGTTGTGTGTTCTCACGTTGTGTGTTCTCACGTTGTGTGTTCTCACGTTGTGTGTTCTCACGTTGTGTGTTCTCACGTTGTGTGTTCTCACGTTGTGTGTTCTCACGTTGTGTGTTCTCACGTTGTGTGTTCTCACGTTGTGTGTTCTCACGTTGTGTGTTCTCACGTTGTGTGTTCTCGTGTTGTGTGTTCTCACATTGTGTGTTCTCACATTGTGTGTTCTCACGTTGTGTGTTCTCACGTTGTGTGTTCTCACGTTGTGTGTTCTCACGTTGTGTGTTCTCACGTTGTGTGTTCTCACATTGTGTGTTCTCACATTGTGTGTTCTCACGTTGTGTGTTCTCACGTTGTGTGTTCTCACGTTGTGTGTTCTCACGTTGTGTGTTCTCACGTTGTGTGTTCTCACGTTGTGTGTTCTCACGTTGTGTGTTCTCACGTTGTGTGTTCTCACGTTGTGTGTTCTCACGTTGTGTGTTCTCACGTTGTGTGTTCTCACGTTGTGTGTTCTCACGTTGTGTGTTCTCACGTTGTGTGTTCTCACGTTGTGTGTTCTCACGTTGTGTGTTCTCACGTTGTGTGTTCTCACGTTGTGTGTTCTCACGTTGTGTGTTCTCACGTTGTGTGTTCTCACGTTGTGTGTTCTCACGTTGTGTGTTCTCACATTCAGCTCAGTGAACATATGAAACTTCAACACAAAATGGACTTACATATTTGTTCTAAATCTATACAAGTACCACCACCACACACACACACCACACAAGTACCACACACACACCACACAAGTACCACACACACACCACACAAGTACCACACACACACCACACAAGTACCACACACACCACACACACACCTCACACACACCTCACACACACACCACTTACATACCACACACCACACAACCGCCGGCTCAAGACACAAAAAGCCACAGCTAAGCCAGCCTCCATTTCCTGCTCTATGCCTCGAAGTTGTTGGCGGGGAAAAAGGGAAGAAAAATGAGGGAAAAGAGGGGAACATTTTTGGCAGGTGAGGGGAGACGTGGGTACGGGGAAGGGGAGGGGAAAGGTGGGGAGGGTTGAGGGTTCTTCACAGCCTCTGTTGAATTCCAAAATGAATGTCAGTGCAGGAATGGTGATAAATTTTACAATATATTATTCGAACATATTGGGGCATATTCTGGGATATTCTATCACATTATGGCTAATTCTGGCATATTCTGTCATATTCTGGTATATTCTAGCTCATTCTGTCATATTCTGTCAGATTTTGGCATATTTTGCATCGTATCACAGATACCTGCACACACACACACACACACACACACACACACACAGCTGCATCGCATAAAAAAGGAGGCTTTATTCCTATCAACCAAGTCCTGGTACACATCACCTGGTACACTGGTATATCAAATGCATCATACCTAACACCAGGACGCCATGACGGTTGGTATATCAAATGCCTCATAACTAACACCAGGACGCCATGACGGTTACCCCCGGTCAAGCCGGTACCCATTTCCGACACCTGGGTAGAGTGGGCAATTGTGGCTGAGTTCTCCCTTTTCCCAACGGGGGAAAAACCGGGTGGCACTACCGGGATTCGAACCCCCAACACCTTCCCGTGAAGGGCGCGCTCTCACTACTCAGCCACGGTGACCAACAACGTTGTTACGTATGGCTGAAAGAATCTTTACTTCTTGAAAACACAGCGTTTTTTAAATGCAGATTTAGAGACTAATTCAAACGAAACTTGTAATTCGAGGCGGTACTCTATATAGATACCGGAGTCTAATTTTAACATTTAAATTAGACTACCTCTGATCTTGTACACAGGATACCATAGTCTAATTCCAACACTTGGGCCACAATTAGTTAGACTGAAGTTCAACATTCAACTCAAATTTAAAGTCAACTGTAGTTAGACATCCCGAAAATAGCAAACATGAACTGGATCGTGCCTTCATTTAGCTTTGATTGAGTATTTATGGAAATTGTGTTTGTGACTGCTGGTCGGTCTGCAGCGTTGTGAAAATCCCGCCGTGTACCACCGGTGGGGCACGTCGCGGGCAGAGTGTTAAAAACCAAGCGATACAGAACAATAAAAAAACAAAGATCTTGTCCAGACAAGCCCCGCCACTATTGCAACACATAAGTTCACCCACATGTAACTTTCGAAATAATGCACCTATCGACTTCAAATTACTCTCAAACGAAAGACTATTTCAATCTTTTGTTCGAGAGTAATTTGAAGTCGATAGGTGCATTATTTCGAAAGTTACAAGTGGGTGAACTTATGTGTTGCATTGGTGGCGGGGCGCATCTGGAAAAGATCCATAAACAGCACAGAGCAATACTGTGAAAAGGTTTAAGCTCATGCATAAACCAGTGTTTGTGTCCCAATTAACACGTCCCCTTCCCCCAAGTCCCCCCCCCCCCCCCCTCCCACTTAGGGTTTAATTGCCGCCCTTGCGCAATTCTCCATCGGTCTCTCCAGAAGTTCCCGCATTTCGTTAAGCTGGAGAGGCGGCAGCTACGCAACTCTGTAGCTTGATTTTACCCTCGCAGATTTGGGGCTGGCGTTTGGGTGCCCACGATTGTAGTGGTTAGAGTGCTCGCTAAGCGGGCGGATGGTCGAGGGTTCGAAACCCGCTTAACGAGCCCAGTGTTTTTTATTTTTTGGAAAAAGAAAAAGTTAGCCACTATTGCCCGCTCAACCCTGGTGTGTTGTATCTTCCCGTTGGGAAAAGGGAGAAGTTAGTCACTATTACCCACTCGGCTCAGGCGTATGAAATGAGTGCCACTTTGACAGGAATTAACCGTCACGGAATTGTTTGTAAAAAAGGGAAAAAAGAAAAACAATCTAATTCCAATAAAGATGATGCAAAAAAACATCATTGGTTTTCGAAATGTCTCAACATTAAGATCCTTAGTTGATGTAGTATCAACAAAAGCATTTGATCACCGAGTGTGTGACGCGACTTGTTTTAATTTGAGAAAAAAATGCATTATTGGAATTACCGTGGCAATCAGAGTGGATTTGGTGTGTTGAAACCATTAATCTCCTATTACAAGTGTTTCTAGGTTTTATTAATTCAATAAGACTAAGTCTAACTTAGACTTAGTCTATTAATTCTATGTCTTATCCATTCAATGCGACTTAGTCTGACCAGACTTAGCCTATTAATTCAACAAGTCATATCAATGCAATGAGTCTCACAACATTTAACTTAGTCACACACGACACACAAACGCACGCACAACAGGTAGGGCGCCAGGTTAGACATGGATATCTGATGGCTGCTCCGGACACCCGCTATCCAGGCATCTGGATATCGAGTGTATCCAGGATACCAATACCTGGTCAGGTCTGTATCAAGGATACTGACGTACCAGGCCCAGGTACCAGCGTACCAGGGCCCAGGTGCGCAATAAATGGGCCCAATTACGCAGAGGGCCCCACACTCGGGCCAATTACGGGGGACTAGATTCTCTCGCGCCATTTGGTGGCAGCTCTTTATTGCGGGGCGGCCGTGTGGCAATATGAGTGGTGTGGCAATATGACAGGTGTGGCAATATGAGTGGGGTGGCAATATGACAGGTGTGGCAATATTAGTGGTGTGGCAATATGACTGGTGTGGCAATATGACAGGTGTGGCAATATGACTGGTGTGGCAATATGACTGGCGTGGCACTATGATTGACGTGGCTATATGACTAGCATGGCTATATGACCAGCATGGCAATATGACTGGCGTGGCAATATGACTGGCGTGGCAATATGAGTGGTGTGGCAATATGACTGGTGTGGCAATATGACTGGCGTGGCACTATGATTGACGTGGCTATATGACCAGCATGGCTATATGACCAGCATGGCAATATGACTGGCGTGGCAATATGAGTGGTGTGGCAATATGACTGGCGTGGCAATATGACTGGCGTGGCAATATGATTGGCGTGGCAATTTGACTGGCGTGGCACTATGATTGACGTGGCTATATGACCAGCATGGCTATATGACCAGCATGGCAATATGACTGGTGTGGCAATATGAGTGGTGTGGCAATATGACTGGCGTGGCAATATGATTGGCGTGGCAATATGACTGGCGTGGCTATATGATTGGCGTGGCAATATGACTGGTGTGGCAAAATGACTGGTGTGGCAATATGACTGGTGTGGCAATATGACTGGTGTGGCAATATGACTGGAGTGGCAATATGACTGGCGTGGCAATATGACTGGTGTGGCAACATGACTGGCGTGGCAACATGACTGGCGTGGCAACATGACTGGCGTGGCAACATGACTGGCGTGGCAACATGACTGGCGTGGCAACATGACTGGCGTGGCAACATGACTGGCGTGGCAACATGACTGGCGTGGCAACATGACTGGCGTGGCAACATGACTGGCGTGGCAACATGACTGGTGTGGCAACATGACTGGCGTGGCAACATGACTGGCGTGGCAACATGGCAGGTGTGACTATGTATCCAGGATACAGAACAGCTCTCACCAATATACAATGTGTTCCAAATAAATAGGTCGAGCTTCGAAATGATGGATCTCTTCAGTTATTGTTGCTTATCTTTTTATTAATAATATTCTTCGATATTGAGACATTGCATTGATTATTATTAAAGTATCATAATTTTGTATTATTAAACTTGGTTTGAGTTTCAATTCATGCCTCCCGAGCTTTATCAATTATTCAGAGTTCGATCTGAATTTTTTGGGGGGGAGAGGGGGGGGGGGGTAGGGGCTGGAACCCTGCACTACATAATCACGTGACCAGATTGCACTCGTTTGACCGGCGCACTAAACTAATGAAGCCGCGCGGCCGCCGCTTTGGTATTGCTCCGCCTTTGCTAGCCTGTGCACCGATATTTAATACAGCGCCCGTAGTATTTGATGGCGGGCTGCCGATATTTGATGGAGGTTTTTTAAATTTTTTTTAAATTGTCCAACGATATTTGGTATATTTAATGTTGTCCTGTCGATATTTGATGGAGGTCCTCCGATATTTTTCGCTGTCTCACTGATATTTTTTGAAAGAATTTGATCATTATTTGATTGGTGAAACTACGTTGATGCTTGGAGAATTTTTACCGATAGTTGATGGTGAGTTGCAAGTATTCGACATCGAAGTTTAAAAATTTGAAAAAAGGAACGAATTAGAGTTTGTTCATGTAATAGGACTCATTATGCATGGACGGGTCGGGTCCTGGTATAATTCTTTCAGCTTTTGGAAGTCCGGGCGGTTTGCAGGTCTCTGTAAGGGATGAAAATCAGGGGGAGCGAATAGCATCGATAGATATCTACGTTGTTTGTGTGTTTGTTCGGGAAGTGTCTGGTACCATACAGCACTGCACACACACCACACACAACACACAACAACACAACACATACCACACATACAACACACAACACACACACAACACCACATAGCACCACACACAACACACAACAACACACATACCACACATACAACACACAACACACACAACAACACACACTCACTTAGCACCACACCACAACAACACCACACACACGCACACCCCACACACATACACAACACCACGCAAGAAAAAACACACACAACACCACACACACACACACAACAACACCACACACAAACACACACAGCACCACACACACACACACACACACACACAACACCGCACACAAACACACACAGCACCACACACACACACACACAACACCACACACACACACACAACACACACACAGCACCACACACACACACACACAACACACACACAGCACCACACACACAACACACACACAGCACCACACACACACACACACAACAACACCACACACAAACACACACAGCACCACACACACACACAACACCACACACAAACACACACAGCACCACACACACACACACACAACACCACACACACACACACAACACACACACAGCACCACACACACAACACACACAACACACACACAGCACCACACACACAACACACACACAGCACCACACACACACACACACACAACAACACCACACACAAACACACACAGCACCACACACACACACACAGCACCACACACACACACACAGCACCACACACACACACACAACACACACACAGCACCACACACACAACACACACACAGCACCCACACACACACACACACACAACAACACCACACACAAACACACACAGCACCACACACACACACACACACACAACACCACAATGTAATGGCGCGCCCCAACCCTCATTTTCGTGCACAAAATTAGGCCACCTCGAACGGTTAAGTGTTGACCGCCTCCCCACGCGGGGGGGAGTGTTTGGGGAAAATGAAATTACCCCGCGCTCCAAAAAAGGTCGAGTGGACTCCGAAATAAGGAAGTGTGTTCGTCGAGCGCAACAAATAAAGCTGACGTTCGTCAGCGCTGAGGCGACAGCTCGTCATTCAGGAACAACTTATCACACACCTGTAGGAAAATTTGAACTTTTTAACGGTGGTCCCTGTGGCCGAGTAGTGAGAGCGCGCCATACACGAGAACGTGTCGGGAGTTCGAATCCCGGCATTGCCGACCGGTTTTTCTCCCCAATGGAAAAAAGGAGAACTCAGCCACAATTAACCACTCTACCCAGGTGTCGGAAATGGGTTCCGGCTTGACCGGGGGTCCGTCATGGCGTCCTGGTGTTAGTTATGAGGCATTTGATATACCAACCGTCATGGCGTCCTGGTGTTAGTTATGAGGCATTTGATATACCAACCGTCATGGCGTCCTGGTGTTAGTTATGAGGCATTTGATATACCAACCGTCATGGCGTCCTGGTGTTCGTTATGAGGCATTTGGTATACCAACCGTCATGGCGTCCTGGTGTTAGTTATGAGGCATTTGATATACCAACCGTCATGGCGTCCTGGTGTTAGTTATGAGGCATTTGATATACCAACCGTCATGGCGTCCTGGTGTTCGTTATGAGGCATTTGGTATACCAACCGTCATGGCGTCCTGGTGTTAGTTATGAGGCATTTGATATACCTCACATTGCGGACCAACACACAACAAATCAGTAATATTTACATACCAGCATTTACTTACTGAATTAGACATTTGAATTTTGAATTAGAAATTCATATTTGAGATTGAAATTGAGGGCGCGCAAGCCGGTGCCAGACGCGCGATGCTTGCATTTGCATAGCTACGCCGCTGCTGGCTGTGTGTGTGTGCATTTTAATGATACAAATTAAAGAAGTTGAGGCCTTATGGTGATTCAATTATATAACTCCTGGGTGTGAGTGAACAGTTGATTTTTTTGTGTGAAGTCATCGAAATTTTAGAATGGTAGGCGTTGAGCGTATCTGTGATACGCATCTCTAGCTCGCCGGCCTAAAAATGTAATTTCATTTGTTAGTTATGAGGATTTATTGGTGTGGTGTTGTGGAGGATTAATGTAGGCAAAATTGGAGAGGTAGTGAAGGATTAATGTAGGCAAAATTGGGGAGTTAGTGAAGGATTAATGTAGGCAAAATTGGAGAGGTAGTGAAGGATTAATGTAGGCAAAATTGGAGAGGTAGTGAAGGATTAATGTAGGCAAAATTGGAGAGGTAGTGAAGGATTAATGTAGGCAAAATTGGAGAGGTAGTGAAGGATTAATGTAGGCAAAATTGGAGAGGTAGTGAAGGATTAATGTAGGCAAAATTGGAGAGGTAGTGAAGGATTAATGTAGACAAAATTGGAGAGGTAGTGAAGAATTAATGTAGGCAAAATTGGAGAGGTAGTGAAGGATTAATGCAGGCAAAATTGGAGAGGTAGTGAAGGATTAATGTAGGCAAAATTGGAGAGGTAGTGAAGGATTAATGTAGGCAAAATTGGAGAGGTAGTGAAGGATTAATGTAGGCAAAATTGGAGAGGTAGTGAAGGATTAATGTAGACAAAATTGGAGAGGTAGTGAAGAATTAATGTAGGCAAAATTGGAGAGGTAGTGAAGGATTAATGTAGGCAAAATTGGAGAGGTAGTGAAGGATTAATGTAGGCAAAATTGGAGAGGTAGTGAAGGATTAATGTAGGCAAAATTGGAGAGGTAGTGAAGGATTAATGTAGGCAAAATTGGAGAGGTAGTGAAGGATTAATGTAGGCAAAATTGGAGAGGTAGTGAAGGATTAATGTAGGCAAAATTGGAGAGGTAGTGAAGGATTAATGTAGGCAAAATTGGAGAGGTAGTGAAGGATTAATGTAGGCAAAATTGGAGAGGTAGTGAAGGATTAATGTAGGCAAAATTGGAGAGGTAGTGAAGGATTAATGTAGGCAAAATTGGAGAGGTAGTGAAGGATTAATGTAGGCAAAATTGGAGAGGTAGTGAAGGATTAATGTAGGCAAAATTGGAGAGGTAGTGAAGGATTAATGTAGACAAAATTGGAGAGGTAGTGAAGAATTAATGTAGGCAAAATTGGAGAGGTAGTGAAGGATTAATGCAGGCAAAATTGGAGAGGTAGTGAAGGATTAATGTAGGCAAAATTGGAGAGGTAGTGAAGGATTAATGTAGGCAAAATTGGAGAGGTAGTGAAGGATTAATGTAGGCAAAATTGGAGAGGTGGTGAAGGATTAATGTAGGCAAAATTGGGGAGGTAGTGAAGGATTAATGTAGGCAAAATTGGAGAGGTGGTGAAGGATTAATGTAGGCAAAATTGGAGAGGTAGCGAAGGATTAATGCAGGCAAAATTGGAGAGGTAGTGAAGGATTAATGTAGGCAAAATTGGAGAGGTAGTGAAGGATTAATGTAGGCAAAATTGGAGAGGTAGCGAAGGATTAATGCAGGCAAAATTGGAGAGGTAGTGAAGGATTAATGTAGGCAAAATTGGAGAGGTAGTGAAGGATTAATGTAGGCAAAATTGGAGAGGTAGTGAAGGATTAATGTAGGCAAAATTTGAGAGGTAGTGAAGGATTAATGTAGGCAAAATTGGAGAGGTAGTGAAGGATTAATGTAGGCAAAATTGGAGAGGTAGTGAAGCCTGTATCACAGATACGCTCATCACACACTTCCTGCTGCTCAAGTAATCAGAGAGTAATTAATGCTCTTGTATATTTACCTACTCCATTGCGGTATTTGTGTTCTTCATCAAATAATATGTGACGTTGTCCTTTAATAAAATAGTACCCCCTGCTATGCAAGTTAGAACATACATATATGATGAGGGAGGAGTGTACGGAAGTCGAGATGCTTTCTTTAATGCAGCAGACATTCACTTTTCATACGCAGCATGATAAATTATCAGTAATTTGCAATTCTGCTGAGTTTTGTTTATTACTCATAAGAAACGCAAGCTTATGGCATGGATACACACGAAACAATCCCGGATCTTTTCCAGACGCGCCCCGCCACTAACGCAACACATAAGTTCACCTACTTGTAACTTTCAAAATAATGCACCTATCGAATTCAAATATGATAAAATATATAAAATTCTTTCGTTTGAGAGTAATTTGAAGTCGATAGGTGCATTATTTCGAAAGTTACAAGTAGGTGAACTTGTGTGTTGCGTTAGTGGCGGGGCGCGTCTGGAAAAGATCTACAATTTCTAACGAAAGTGAACAAACAATTGAAGTGAAGATATCGAATTAAGTAGTTAAATAAACTCGTCCCCACAGCGTACGTTGTACGAGGCTGCTATTTTCCCCGGCACATTAAAGAAAGAAAAGAAATAAAGATAGAAAAAAACATTTATTTCAAAAAAAAAAACATACATGATATGTAATAGTGTGACATAGAATTATAAACATTTCTTAACATAAAGGTTCTTAATCGATGGACAAACCATACGAGGCGTTCCAATAGAAAGAAAGAAGAAGAGTTTATTTCCAAAAACTTTCATAGATGAAATATTGAAACATTGCTTTTTAAAATACCTTAACATTGACATCCTCAATTGATGATAACACATCGGTATCGCGATACCCGCGTGATATGTTGGAAGAGACAAACTATAGATGTGAACGAGAACTTTAGAAATAAAAGATACTTGAATTTCGTACGTAAGTTTGTTCCTTGTTAAGAAGGAGACAGCGACATGGCACTGGTCGAATGAGACCAAAATCAAGCTTCCAAGTTGAAAATTTTAAAAAAGAATGAAAGAAAAACAGTTTAGTTCCAATAGAGTGAAAACATTAAATGTTTAACATTGTTTTTTTTTATATCTTAACATTAACATCTTTAATTGATAATTCCACATCGGTATCGTAATACCCATGTGTTTTGCACATATATATAGTTTTATATGTTAAGTTGAAAATTGTAGAAAGAGTATTGTTTGGCGCAATATATATAGCTTTATATGTTTGCGCAATAACTTTTTTCTATCGTGAAAATCGAAAAACTTTGTGGAGGCAAATGTGTTCAATATTCACTTTTACATATCTTTATGAAATTTTGTTCCTCTAGTTGCAATAGAAATGTGAACTGAACAATTTGGAAAATTCGGTATATACGGTCATGTCAGGGTAGGAAGGAAAGAAAACCCGTTTATTTCCCAAAAGTTTGGCACATGAGGTACATGCCAACATATTGGCTATTAAAAATTTCTTAATATAAGACGTCCTTAAACAAACGTACCGCACGAGGAGTACTGATAGACAAACTTTACGTAGTCACCGATGATGGTACTTTCGTAACATCTCTATTGGAAATAAAATGTTTTTCTTTTTTTTTCTTCCTTTAGTCTACAAATAAAGAAGCCATACGATGTGTAGGTCCCCTTAAAAAGTGTATGAGATGCAAAACACAGCCCAAATCGTGACAAATGCCAGTAAGAGAAGAAGTCTTGGCACCAAAGTGCGGCAGGCAGAAGGATGGTATGCACAGTACCGAAACTAAATCAATCATCAACCTAAAATTGGGCAACCAAATAATCTTAAGTTGTTTTCAGAGATTTTCTGACTAAAAGTTCATATTCATTATATTTTTCTACCACGAAGCATGTAAACCTACCAAGAAATACTTTTTTCCTGAACCGCAATAGCTCATTTGATATTTATATTAAGCCCGAGCTATTACCTCCGCTCCCACTCTAATATAATTCCTACAACATTCATTTTGGTCCTACGTGAACATCTATCCGTAAGAATATTTCCTGTACTTTTGTCAGCACCTAACTCACCAAAACACTTCCCCGTTGCAGAATGTTCGTGGGCGATATGTGGCAACTACAGCGCTGGGCTGGTGCCGCAGCTCTAGTGGTGGTCGTCATGGCAACGCTGGCCCCTGCTCTACACGTTTGCTCCGCCCACACGCGGGCCTACGGGTTAGTCGCGTCTTCCAACAAGACATTGCACCACCATGGTTAGTCAGTCGCGTCTTCCGACAAGACAGTGCACCACCATAGTTAGCTAGTCGCGTGTACTGGTGGCCATAGTGCAATTACTGTAATTTGCTGGCTGGATGCAACTATTGCCACCACCATAATACGGTCATGACATGAGTGGTAAGACTACTATTTGGTAGCCGAGAAACGACTATTGACACTACTGCGAGGAAACTAATTAGTTACACTAATTAGTACTACTACCATTTGGTAGCTAAGATACGACCGAGCGTAGATTTATTTATACAATCTAGGCAGTACTCCAGAGCAGGACCATCACCTCATACATATATTACCAACCAACCATGAGTACTGGATCATTCTCAAGGATGTACCTTCATATTATTTTTTTGAAGCTGTTGGTTGTTTATACAAGAGCATATCCGCCTGTGAGAGAGAGATTTCCATATCTCTCGCTCCGGTCCCCCCTCAACCGTCCCATCTTCTTGCAATTTTCCCTTTATGTAATCCCCGTGGCCGAGTGGTTAAGAGCGCGCGCCCTTCACGGAAAGGGTCGGTGGTTTGAATTCCTGCAGTGCCACCCGGTTTTTCTCCCGTCGGGAAAAGGGAGACCTCAGCCACAATTCCCCACTCTACCCAGGTGTCGGAAATGGGTACCGGTCTTGACCGGGGGTAACCGTCATGGCGTCCTGGCGTTAGTTATGAGGCATTTGATATACCAACCGTCATGGCGTCCTGGTGTTAGTTATGATGCATTTGATATACCAACCGTCATGGCGTCCTGGTGTTAGTTATGAGGCATTTGATATACCAACCGTCATGGCGTCCTGGTGTTAGTTATGAGGCATTTAGTATGCCAACCGTCATGGCGTCCTGGTGTTAGTTATGAGGCATTTGATATACCAACCGTCATGGCGTCCTGGTGTTAGTTATGAGGCATTTGATATGCCAACCGTCATGGCGTCCTGGTGTTAGTTATGAGGCATTTGATATACCAGTACACAAGGTGATGTGTGTCGGGCTTGCTTGGAATAAAACATTTTTTATTTTGTTGCAGGAGCAGCAGCTCCAGTGAAGCCCTACACAAGCGGCCGTACAAAAACTTCTTGAGGTGCGTGTGTGTGTTTAGGTTTGATTATCATACATGAATGCAGTTCTGCTTGATATTGTAAAATTTGAATAATATAAAGCATCCGTATATGCCTTCATTATTTTTATTATTATTCATATTGCAGTGAAATTTTATGGGGGTCCCGGGTTCGAGTCCCGCATCTGCGCGGTACTTTTGTCGGGCACGGAGCTGCTCTGGTGATACAGAAAATGGAGAAGGCGGGAGGGTATAGGAGACCCTCATACCTAATAAGCTGGGACCTCACGCCCTCCCCCTAAGTTAACGCCTCCTACTCCATCGCAATTGTGAACTTATGCTATTGGCGTGTGGAAATCTGTTTGCATTGCAACAGAGATACTAACAAAACATTACCTCGACCTACACACATAATTTTATGCATTTCACGGTCTTTATTTGTTATAGGTCGTAAATAAATTTGTATGATACATTCAAAGCCGATCTTAAAATTAATTAAAATCCTGGTAATGAAAAAATTGGTTTCTCCCCTCGTCATCCGAGCTGCGCACCTTAAGAACTCTATATTCATTCTAAATAAGGTTTCTAACTTTCTTTATTAAGAGCGGGATGATTTTAAACACAAGCCCTACAACCATACACCTCGTATGGCTTGTTTTCAACTAAGGACCTTTATATAAAGAGTTTATTGAAATCTAATGTGCTGTAGTATGTACATCTTATATGGTCACCTATTATTAAATAAACGGTAATTCTTTTTTTTCTTTTTTTTAACCCAACGGGTCGTAATCTTTCTCATGTAGCAACTTTTTTGGGAGATAGATGTTTTTTCTTTCTTTCTTCATTTTTCCCTTTCTGAGCGGCTTGCAACCCGACAGGTTCGGCAGAAACAACATGGCGGACGCGTACGACAACCTGGGTCCCATGCACGCAGTTGTCGTACTCCCTGCCGAGGCCGGCAAGCGCGCCAACCCAAATCGTAACTTCATCCGCTTCGGCCGCGGCGGCGCACTGAGCAACAAGAACTTTTTGCGGTGAGGTTCCTTGAACATTTTATACTGTCATTTTACCGTCATTTGTTATGCTACTATCAAACGTTATAAAGGACTGGATAACACGTTTGGTTTTATCGTGTCCCCAGTTTTCTTGCGTTCTGGTGTTCGTTGTAAGCGATTCGAAAAACAAATGTACCAGATATGATATGTCAGGCTTGATTACATTAAAACGTTCTTTCCTTTCGGATCCTTTCCTTTCAAATCTTTTTCTTGGGTGTCCTCATTTTTCTTGTGTACACTTTCCTTACATCCCCCACTTTTCTCACGTCCCGCATCCCCCCAGGTTCGGGCGGGGAGGCTCCACGAGATTGCTTCCCCAGCTGCTGGGGACGCAGGCCCCCCAAAAGGACTTCCCCCCTTCGGCGGAAGCGACCAATCAGCATGAGGCAACGGGCAGGGCGAAGCGCTCATTGGTTGAGGAGGAAGAGGAACAACCCCACCAGAGGGGAAGGCGGGCCCTCCCCAACCTCATGACGCTCGTCACGCATCCCCAACTGTCCTCCCCAATTGACTGGCTGCCTGAAACCGACGACATGGAGGTCTTAAACAATTTGAAAAATTTAAACAATTTATTTACCACAAGTGATTCAGAGGTAGATTGTTCCACAAGTCTAGTACATACAATGGTCAAATTTGAGTATAGCTACCTGTGGGTCCGAACAAGTTTAGCGACTTCTGGGGCATCCTACCACCAACCTTATTCTAGGGTGTACAATTATATTTAACGTAATTCACTTAACCTAGGTGGGGATTGGGTGCGGGTAGCCTGCTTCACGTCACATCCATTCAAATTTCTAGCTTTCCATTTTTGGAAACTGTCCGTTGTTGTGTTCTTGTAAACTTTGATATAAAGCTTAGTGATTAATGGACGCACGTGCGTACTTTCGTTTTTGATTGCGAATTGGTCGCTTGAGATTGCGAGTTTGGTCGCTGGAGATTGTGAGTTTGTTCGTTTGAGATTGCGAGTTGTTCGCTCGAGGTTGCGAGTGAGTTTTTTTGCTTGAGATTACAAATTCACACTTCTTCCCCAGGGCTTCCACTACGGGGACGCGTCCCCATACGCTGGGGAGGAGCTGACCGAGGGAGACATGATGGACTTGCACGACATCCAGAAGCGTAAGTTCCCCCTTAACTTCGTACGCTACGGACGCGAGCCCAGTGACTGGAACTTCATCAGGTTTGGCAAGCGCGGCAGTGGAGAGGTTGGGGACGACGTTGGGGAATACACCGGGCCTGCTGAGGAGTACGACAACATCGTCAGGGGGAGGAACAACAAGAATTTCTTGAGATTTGGCCGGTAGTCTGCAGGCAACAGCTAATTTCGTCGTCTATTTGGAGTTTTTCAAAGCATTGTTTCACATCGATGAGAAACAAAAGACGACCGTTTCTTTTGAGTGACAAAAGACAAACGTTTCTTTGGAGTAACAAAAGACGAGCGTTTCTTTGAAATCCAATTGTCTATTTTAACTTGATCCGTACGCATGTTGAGGCTCACAGTTTATTTAGATGTGATTGAAATCAAGCTGTTCAGTGGAGTACAGTTGCACTCAATGTACTATTTCTAGAGACTCATCATATGAGAGGTGGTGTAGTTCTTTGAACTTTGCATGACATTTGAAAATGATAGAGCTTTCAAAGTTGAGCGTGATGCAAGAATGTTATCTATATTACAAAAAACGCGTTGATACTGAAGAAATTGTGTATAAAAACAAAGCATTTATAAAAAAAACAAATTCTAATCGCCTCTCAATAGTTAAAAAGTAAATAAAAATTGCAGGGCGCTGTGCGTATCCTTGATACGAGTGATTAAATTTGGCAACCCTCGCAAACATATTTATTTTATTATTATAATGTTTCTACTGAGCCGTGCTTCTGATCAGCCAATGATGTGGACGTTAATAGTGAAACTTGTAAACAAATTATTTTCGCCGTCTAGGGAACACGAGAAATGTAAACAGTGAAATTATATAAATAAACGTGCAATGAAAACCTTATTTTATTTATATTTCGTGGGAGGGGACTGAAGCTGGCATGGGCCGTGTGAACACAAGCTCATACTTCTGAGTAATATATATCATCACTATTATAAAAGTAGCTGCGTCCATCCGACCGTCCGTCCGTGTGACCCCCTCTTCTAATCCATAGCGTTGATAGCAACAAGGATAAAGCTTAAGAAATACAAGAAATTATTCTATTGCATTATTTTTCTGTGGCAATTCAATTCCCTTTCACTTTGAACTATGGTATCCAGAATATGCAATCAGCATATTTTTACAAATAGAAATTTTCTTTGGAGCTTTTCTGTTGAAATTCATCATGTTGCTTTGATATTTTTAATTGATAATGCGAAAAAATGTTTTAAATTCGTTTGACCAGTAACCTGGCTACCACTTAGTATAAAACCCAAGATTTTGGAACTTGAGTTATCGCTTTCGAAATTGTGATTTTCTTGAAAAGCTCCGAAGAGATAATAGGCGACATTTCAGAATAAAATTCTGACAAAAGAGGCCACCATGAATAGAAATGTGTCCAACCGCAAGAGAGAAGTAGCAAGACTTTGACAGCAAGAAAAACGCCGAAGACGATCGGATGAACAACGCGAAATGGCAAGACGAAGCAATGCTGCTCGCCAACGAGAAGCTAGAGCTAAATTTACCCTTGAACGGCGTTTGGAAATTCTACGGAATAATGCAGAGCAACACCGAGTAGCTAAGAGAGCTTAACACATGAAAGAAGCGAGGAAATTCTTCCGCATAGCGCTGGACAATATCGAGTGGCACGAGAGAATTTAACTCAAGAAAGAAGGGATGAAATTCTTCAGACTAATGCCGAACAGCACGTGTGGACTAGTAAATATGAACATTTGAGGACAACAAATTTTGAAGAAACACATTTAATCAAACATCATCTTGCTAAAGTACGATATTGTCCTTATAGCCGTGTGATTTAAGGACCTGCTCCCGTGCGGGCAACCAGGGTTCGAATCCCAGCGCTGGGTGGTGATTTTCTCCGTTGGGTATAGGGGAAAAATTCTAAGCACAATGCCCTACTCTACCCAAGTGTCTGAAATGGGTACAGGTCTTGACCGGGGGAAAGCGTCATGGCATCCTGGTGTTAGTTATGAGGCATTTGAAAAACCAGTGTACAAGATGATATGTAACAGGTTTGAATTGGAAATACAGCATTCGTAGATGCCGATCTTTTTTTTATTATGCGTGTGCACCCATTGAGACAGACAAATATATACTCGCAATTGAACAATTTCTGGCGCACCAAAATCAATTTGCCTATGATATATTGGTATGAAAATAAAAATTAAGAAAATAGCGTTAATTGTGTTCAAATTCTTAGTTTTTGCTTCGAACGCATTGAATCGTGCTATGGCATCCGATGAGCTTGAACTTGAAGTTGAGGGCCGACAGCGTCGGGGCCTTTGGAATGGCCTGCAATTCCCTCCCTAAAACTTTTATTATTCACACAAAAGAGTTCAGTGCCTGTGTACCAGACTTGCCCCATAAACTACTCAGAATCCACCAATCCTTGTCACATGCTGCCATTGGACGGCCTCACTCGGATAACCAGTACGTCAAAACACCATCCCCAGGCATAGTAGGTCACTACAGCCCATTCTACATAACTGACTCATTCCAGCAACTGTCTTTTAGTCCTAGCACGTACAAGAATTTTTTTTAAAACTTCACTTGAACTTGAGGGCCGACAGCGTCGGGGTCTTTGTAACGGCCTACAATTCCCTCCACAATTTTCACACAGAGAGTTCAGCGCCTGATACCAAACTTGTCCACTAAACTACTGAGGATCTACCAATCCTTGTCACAAGCTGCCATTGGACGGCATCACTGGGATAACCAGTGTGTCAAGACACCATCCCCAGGCATATTGAGTCATTATTGCCCACTCTACCTGACTGGCTCATTCCAGTCACTGTCTCTTACTCCAGGCACGCACCAGAAACATTTTCATGGCTTCAATGATACTCAAATTACACTCCTGATCTAATCCAGCAAGAAAGCTCATACCGCAATCATCTTCAGCACATCTGGCATACCACTCATTCTCTCCATACTGCTCAAGCACCCCATTCATGAAACTTTCTCTCGCCTGCTCATATGTACTTACTACATTCCAGCACAAAATGCTCAATTGTTTCCTTCACTCCACTAATACACTGCCGACATAATCTGTTATTATTCTCATTCCACCTCCATGTACGTCTGTTCACACTCAATGACTTATTTTATGTTTGGTTGGTCTGGATTTAGCGGGATACCAACTACAAACACAAAGACTCGAGAATATGTTTTCGATTAACGCGCGAGAGGACAATGAAGACACATTTGGAACTCAGCTTTTTTGTGGTCTTTATTTGAAGGAGCCGGGAGGATCGCCGAGACTTGTTCCTGCAGATCTTGGCTGAAGATACTTCGCAGTCCTGGAGGCAGTTGCTCCGGCAGGTTGACGAGGTCGTACATGTATTTGTATTTAGGGTATTCAGTTCACTGAGGGACAATTTAAACCGGGCACAAAATCGGTGCGTCTCTATATGTGGGCAACGCCTGCTGAATTTGAGCAGGTGAGTTTAATCACTGGTGCCGTGACTGGAGGCGGTTATAAATCTTAATCGGGATAGTAATTTAAGCTCAAGGCCCAGGGATTTGTTTTTATGGTAAGTGTGGTGTTTGGCGGCGTCGGAGAATATGGAAATATTCAAGGACGCTGGATGACAATATCCACGGAAAGACACACAAGGAAACCACCAACAACTGTCCCCCATCAAGCTTTTAAGTTCACATCACGGGGAAACCCTGAGTTCTTTCTAATGATCCCGTCAGAGTTAGATTTGTCTTTTAAGCTCAAACAATAGAATAAGGACAAACGAAACATGCCGGCAAAATACTTTTTTACTAATCTACCAACTTCAATATAAGCCGGACAGGAACGAGAAGTTAATTTGCATCAAAAATCGTAAATGGTTAGACATATCAGGAGAAACTACATGCGCCATTTTGTACGCGATCGAGCGTATAATTTTTAGCCAGCGACCATCATATCAATCCTGGTAAATTTATAATACGTCCATGTGGCGCCATAACCAATGTTTCTGGCACAAGGAGTCTCACACTATTTCACGAAACCCCCAGGTAGCAATAAACACTGCACACTGTGCTGAATATAAAGGAAATACTGAACACATTAATCAACACGCCAACGCCACTAACGAGAACAGCTAAGAAATGCTAAAGCACATAAAAAATACTTAGGAAGTACTAAGGAACACATTCACCATTGTGAGTTTAAATCTAACACTGAATTAAAAGCACTTATTTATACTTATGCGACGAGCTCTTCACAACACCAGATCAAGGCATGAAATGAGGCTAGGGACGCGTGACTGGAATGTTGCCACAACGCCTAGGGTTACTTTAGCGATTGTTTGGTATTATTTAATATTTGTGTGATTTACACAAAAAACTTTAAGATTAATAATTATAATTAGAAAATTAATATTAATAATTTAAAGTAAGATAGTTTATGCCAATAATTATGTTGTTTAAATGTTAATGAGAAATTTTAATGATATGAGATATTTTTGTAGCGACTGCTACACTTACATCTCACAGCAAACAAGAGTTGACTTCCAAAACTACCATCATAGAACATCTCAAACTTAGGTACTTCTTTTTTCATATACCAGTCAAGTGTAGGCTTCCGCATCATGCTAAGCTTCCCCTTATTCAATCCATACTCTTTTGTTTGCCTCTCAATCTCTTTCTTCCACCTCTAGCAGTCCCACTCCGGCCTTACACCTCCAGCATTTATTAAACTCCAGTTATCTACAGGTCTCCCAATTCTAACATGAATAATCTTTCGCATACTAAGTTTCCTTGCATGCCCCCAACACACTTTCTCCCAAAAGCTTACACTCAGATTCCATTCAAAAATTCGCTTTACCCTTTCCTTTTCAGCAACAAACCTCAGCGTACCTAAACACTGCGTGTGATTCACATCCGTGAATTAGAAATCGCACATCAACTTGTTACGCCCTTGTTCCGAAAATTTCAAACTACGTTGATCTGCAAGAAGAATCAGCTGGAAGTAGTAGTGTGGTGACTTGCAATTTTTGACTGAGGTGTTTTGACTGGTAAGCTTTCTTTGCATATAAAGAGTATAGTGTGTGACATTGTAGAGAGTGACTGTGAGAGTAGTAGGAAACGTTTTTGTTTCTTTTGGTTTGATAACTTGATTTTCAGTAGATTTGGTGAGTGAAGACTTCTTCTGCCTGTGAAATTTGTACTGAGAGAGAAGTCTGTGTTTGAGGATGGCAAGAAATAGGACTGGTCGTAGGAAGGGAGGTGCAAGTGGAATGGATGAGGAGATTGAGTGCATGACTTGTAAAGAGTGGATAGATATAGATGCATGCAAAGGTTTGAGAGAAATGAGTCGGAGAAAGTTGAGTGATCTTGTGTTTACGTGCTGGAAATGTTTGAATGATGAGAGTAAGAAGTTGAAAGAGGAGGTTGAGAGATTGACAATTTTGATGGTTGCTTTAGAGGCTGACTTGAAGGATGAAAGGAAGCTGAACGAAGGAAAGAATGAGAATGGTGCAAATGCAGTGAATGAAGAGGTAAATGGTGGTGCAAGGAGTGCAAATGAAGTGGATGATAATGCAAATGATGGTGCAAGGAGTGTGAATGAAGTAAATGATGGTGCAAATGTGACAGATGAGAGTAGAAGGATGAATGAGCATGATGAAAGAGGTAAAAATGGAAAGAGAGTGAATGAGCCACCTGTTGTGGTGCCACATGAGGTGCAGGAGCCTGTAGTGGAAGCGAATGAAAGGAAGATGAATGGAAAGAATGATCTGAGTGAAAGAAGTGAGCGAAAGAGTAGCATGAAAGGGAGAGTAAGACCTATGATTAGAATATGTGGAGATAGCATGGTGAAGAATGTTGATAGGTTTGTATGTATGAGTGACAGTAGTGGATGTATGAGCATGAGAGGGAAAGGAGTGGAGGAGATTTGTAGGCATGCTGAGAGAGTGATAGATGGAATGGATGAAGGAATGGTTGTACTGCAAGGAGGTGGCAATGGGTTGCTTGAATGTGGGAGAGAACGTACGGTGAATGCAATTATGAAAGTTGTTGATAGGGCGCGGAAGAAGAATGTTAGAGTGGCAGTGACTAGCCTCCTAAGAAGGCCTGCGTGTGATGAGGAGTATGAAAGGGTGCGAAAGGAGGTGAATAGAGAGTTGCATGAAAGGATTATGAGTATGAGAGCTGAGAGTGTGAGAAAGCGTGAGCTGGGTTCCAGCTTCCTTGACATGGATAGCGTGATCCAGGATGGGTGTTTTCTTGGAGATGGAGTCCATCTTACAAAAGAAGGTGAGATGAAACTCTCCAAGAAATATATCCGGTGGATCAGGGCTACTCATGTCATAATGGAAGCTGGAACTGGATGAATGAAAATCCGTCAGAGCAAAAGTGAGGAACGTCTGGAATTGTCCAATTGTGTTGTAAGGTTTGGAAGTATAAATGTGCGTGGATGGAATGCAGGAAAGTTAGATGACCTCGTAGTAGAATTTGAGAATGGAAAATTGGATTGTGTTGGTGTAGTAGAGACCCAAATGCGTGATAGAGTCAGTTTAACATGTAAGGAGAATAAGTATCATATGATAGGAAAAGGGCGTGTAAATTGGCAAAAAAGAGGTGGTGGAGTTGGTTTGATTGTAAAGAATGCTCTAAATTGGAAATTAGAGGAACTTCCTGTTGGAAATGAACCTGAAAGTGAAGATTTGTTAGCGATTAAGTGTGAAAGAATGCATGCCAGAGAATGTATCGTTGTGATTGTATGTTATATGACAACTGATGGGATTTTAGCTCATGAAGAGAATGTAAAAAAGTATGAAATATTAACAAGGATTGTACGAGAACACTGCAGGTGCCCTCTGATTGTGATGGGTGACATGAATGGCCATGTTGGTATACTTGGTGAGCCGGTGAATGCAAATGGACAAAAATTGATAGATTTTTGTGATGAGAATGAACTTGAAAACCTGAATGTAACAATAGGAAATGGCTTGCATACATGGCAAAGCAGGGAATGGAAAACTGCAATTGACTATATGATTGTGAATAGTAGAGCAAGAGAGTGTGTCAATGAAATGTTTGTAGATGAAGATGATTTTGATATTGATAGTGACCATAAAATGCTTGTGCTTGAATATAACTGGGGTAGAAAGGAGTCAATGCAAAAGGTCAGTAGTGTGAAAGAAAGTTGGCAGATAAAAAAGGCAAACTGGGAAGAATTTAAGAATGAATTGAGTAGGTATAACTGGAACAGGTGTGGAAATGTAAATGACCTAAATGGTGAGATTGCAAGAACCTTGTATGATGTGGCAGAGCAAAAGATTGGTAGAATAAAATGTAGGAAAGGGACAGGGAATGCCAGGTGGTTTACAAGTGAGATAAAGGAAGAACGAATGAGAAGAAAGACTTTAAATAAGAAACAACGCAGTATGAGGAAAATGTATGAAAGAAACAGAATTACTGAGGATGAATGGCAGAGTGCATGGAATGAGTACAAGGACCAGCAGAAGAAAGTAAGGAGAATGATTAATGAGGCTAGAGTTAAAGAGGAGAGACACCAAGTTGAAAATCTAAGAAAGAAAGGTCCGGATGGAATAAAAGATTGGTATAAGTTTATACAAGGTAATGATAGAAGTAGTGAAGTTCAAGTTGATGAATTAGTAGTTAATGGTTGCAGTGTGCAAGATAGGATGCAACTGGTGAAAGCAGTTGAAGAATACTGGGAGGACATTGGTGGAATGAATGAGCAGGTTACAGATAATGCACCCATAAATTTTCTGATTGATGAACGTGAACTGCAAATGGAAGACGAAATCACTTGTGAAGAGATTGTAAGTTTTTTGAAGAAAGTGAAAAATGGAAAGGCATGTGGCCCTGATAAGATCCCATATGAGTTCTATAAATTTGGAGGAGAGAGTGTGGTCAGTATGTTGAAATGTTTATTTGATGAGATATGGAAGAGTGAAAGAGTACCGGATGACTGGAACAAGTGTAATGTAGTTCTGTTGCATAAGGGTGGACATAAGAGTATGAAAGAACTTAAAAATTACAGACCAATTGCACTGGGTGACACTGTATGTAAGATATTTTGTGGTATTTTGAATGAGAGAATGAAAAATTTAGTTGAGGAATTAGGAGTCCTAGGTGAAGAACAGAATGGTTTTAGGCAGGATAGACGTGGGGAAGATAATCTGTTTGTAGTGAGTGAAATAATTGAGCGAATGAGGAAGGATGATAAGAAGGTGTATTTAGCATTCCTGGATATTGAAAAAGCGTATGACAGAGTGGATCGGGTTAGGCTCCTTGAAGTTCTGAGAAAAGTTGGGTTTAGCAGAAAAATAGTAAAAATTGTACAAAGTCTGTATGAGAACACAAGCGCTATGTACAGGTTAGGAAATTTGGAAACGGGGCAAGTGAGGAGTGTTAGAGGAGTGAGACAGGGCTGTACTCTGTCTCCCCTGTTGTTTGGATTGTACACAGAAGAATTAGCAGTTCGACTGAGAAGGAGTGGCTTAGGACTGAAAGTTGGTAATGAGAGACTGAGCTGTTTGTTGTATGCTGATGATGTGGTTGTGGTTAGTGGATGTGGACATGAACTGCAAAGGATGCTTGACATTGTGAACGGATATAGTACAGATTTCAAGATGAACTTCGGTGCCGACAAAAGCAAGGTTATGGTTATAAATAGTGATGAGACTGATAGAGACAGACTGTGGAATATTGGAGAAATCAGAATAGGTAGAACAAAAGAATACAAATATCTAGGTTGTATGATAAGTGAAGATGGATGCACTAGAACTAAGGGTGAGAAAGTGGCAAAAGCTATGCAGTGGAGTGGACGATTAAGTAGCGTGGCCAGATACAGAGCAAACAAGTATGAATGTGTGAGAGGAATGTGGAAGTATGTTGCTGTACCTAGTGTCATGTATGGTATGAGTGCTCTTGCCTGGAATGGAAGTGATCTTGAAAAGCTGGATGTAATACAAAATAAGGTAGGACGGTTAGCATTGGGTGCTCCAAAATGGACAGCTACAGAAGCCATTAGAGGTGACCTTGGGTGGAGCCTATTTTCAGAAAGAATGATGAAGGCGGTGCTGAATTATAAGGTGAGAATTGAAAGAATGCAGAATAGCAGATGGGTAAAGCGAATTTTTGAATGGAATCTGAGTGTAAGCTATTGGGAGAAAGTGTGTTGGGGGCATGCAAGGAAGCTTAGTATGCAAAAGATTATTCATGTTAGAATTGGGAGACCTGTGGATGACTGGAGTTTAATAAATCCTGGAGGTGTAGGGCCTGAGTGGGACTGCAAGAGGTGGAAGAAAGAGATTGAGAGGAAAACAAAAGAGTATGGATTGAATAAGTGGAGGCTTAGCATGGTGCGGAAGCCTACACTTGACTGGTATATGAAAAAAGAAGCACCTAAGTTTGAGATGTTCTATGATGGTAGTTTTGGAAGTCAACTCTTGTTTGCTGTGAGATGTAAGTCATTGAGTGTGAACAGACGTACATGGAGGTGGAATGAGAATAATAACAGATTATGTCGGCAGTGTATTAGTGGAGTGGAGGAAACAATTGAGCATTTTGTGCTGGAATGTAGTAAGTATGAGCAAGAGAGAGAAAGTTTTATGAATGTGGTGCTTGAGCAGTATGGAGAGAATGAGTGGTATGCCAGATGTGCTGAAGATGATTGCGGTATAAGCTGTCTTGCTGGATTGGATCAGGAGTGCAATTTGAGTATCATTGAAGCTATGAAATTGTTTCTTGTGCGTGCCTGGAGTAAGAGACAGTGACTGGAATGAGCCAGTCAGGTAGAATGGTCAGTAATGACCCAATATGCCTGGGGATGGTGTTTTGACGCACTGGCTATCCCAGTGACGCCATCCAATGGCAGCTTGTGACAAGGATTGGTAAATCCTGAGTAGTTTAGTGGACAAGTCTGGTACCAGGCGCTGAACTCTTTGTGTGATAACTGTGGAGGGAATTGTAGGCCGTTACAAAGGCCCCGACGCTGTCGGCCCTCAATTTCAAGTTCAAGTTCAAGTTCGCCTCCTTCGTTTACTCGCATTCTAGCTATTTCACTTTCATCTTTTTGTTCATTTGACAAATCGAATAAAAATGCCTCAGTCAATGATGGGGAGTGTGTCAGGGCTGTCTATGGCGTCCAGAGGCAGCCGGATGTCTGTTGCCAGAAGCGTTGCCTCGGTTGCCACCATCACCACCACCATGGAGAAGAAGACAGGACTCAGGCTCCCTATCTTGGAGTACGCAGGCTTCACTGATGTCCAGAGAGGCTCAGTGCTGTCTGCACTCTACACTTCAGTGAGTCTCATAAGTCTTTGTGTCATGTTGGTGCCTTCATTATGTGTGTCATGTTGATGTCTTCAGTCTGTGTGTCATACTGATGCCCATTTTAATTATTGCAAAAAATACTATGTTGTATAGCTCTCTGTAAAACATTTTTATTTTATCAAACTTTTGGCATTTAAAACTCCTTCAGCTTGATTTGGACTTCTAGTCATGGTGGTTTGCAAATATTATTCTTTTATTGCAAGATGTTGGTGTAATAAGATGGGGAAAACTGCCTCGAGATATGGAAAAACATGATAGGATGTAAACAAAGTCTGCTCTACATAATTTTTTTGGTCAATAATAAATTTAATGTTGTCAATGATTTCTATAACTACATTAAGAAATTTAGGTAACTGGAGACATTTTAAGATGTTTTACTGGAATCACATTAATCTTGAAAATGCTTAGTTTCTGAGATATTCAAATTTGAATCGATATGAAAATTGTATATAAATTGAAGAAACAGATGCATAAATAAGCTGAAACACTGTATAGACATAATGAAAGCTGAGGTTAGAATAGTTAAATAAACTAACCTAAGTAAACCTAAAATAACTTAACTTAGCCATACCGACACAGATGGGTTTTCCCCGCTAAAGTACAGTGCATGTTCCGTATCCAACATACTCGGGAAGAGCCATATTGAAACTGCCGTTAATGCTATTCTTACCTCAACATTATTTATGCTATATTTTGAAAAGTAAGCATTTGCAAGCACAATGTTATTCATGTAAAACGTCTTCAAATCGGACAATATTTATTTTAGGTCCGGCAAGGAAAATGATAATTTGGGGGCAAATAATCGATAAAGGAACACATTTAATAACCTTTTACAAGAATGACATTCTGCTCGCTGATGCGTTATTTTTGAATAATTGTACTTTGAAGTTGGCGCTGGCGCCGTTATTTAGTTAATAAGGGTAGTTAACCCCCTATTCCAAACGTAAAGAGGTTGGGTCGTGAGGGTTAGCCACAGTTCTTATAGCGAAAATTATAAATAAAGCTTCTAACCCACCCATTAGGGTGACGACCGCAATCTCGTTTACATCGAATCCAAGATGGCGGCGCCCATGGTGGTCGTTTGCCGGACCTAAAGTAAATATTGACCTTCAAATCTACCGTATTACTTAATTGTGGCAACAAAATTATTGAAATCATTGACAACATTAGATGAAATATTGACCATTTTTTTAGCATTTCTCCCACGTTTGATATAAATTTTTTATCATTTTAGTTTGTGCTGGATGCAGTTAAAGAGATCAGATTTTCTTGAAAACCATCAGCATATCCTAGGTAACAATTGCTTCCCTTAATTCTTGCTGAAGTGACTCTTTAGAATGATTATTTCAAAAGATAATTGTCCACACAGATTACCAACTTTTCATTAATAATTTACCGTCTTTCTAGTAATGGTTTGCCAGCTTTCTAGTAATGGTTTACCAGCTTTCTAGTAATGGTTTACCATGCCATCTTTCTAGTAATGGTTTGCCATCTTTTAAGTAATAGTTTGCCATCTCTTTAGTAATGGTTTGCCATCTTTCTAGTAATGGTTTACCATCTTTCTAGTAATGGTTTGCCATCTTTCTAGTAATGGTTTACCATCTTTCTAGTAATGGTTTGCCATCTTCCAGGTAATGGGTTGCCATCTTTCTAGTAATGGTTTGCCATCTTTCTTGTAATGGTTTGCCATCTTTCTTGTAATGGTTTGCCATCTTTCTAGTAATGGTTTGCCATCTGTCTTGTAATGGTTTGCCATCTGTCTTGTAATGGTTTGCCATCTTTCTAGTAATGGTTTGCCATCTTTCTTGTAATGGTTTGCCATCTTTCTAGTAATGGTTTGCCATCTTTCTAGTAATGGTTTGCCATCTTTCTAGTAACGGTTTGCCATCTTTCTAGTAATGGTTTGCCATCTTTCTAGTAATGGTTTGCCATCTTTCTTGTTATGATTTGCCATCTTTCTTGTTATGATTTGCCATTTTCCAGGTAATGGTTTGCCAACTTTCTAGTAATGGTTTGCCGTCTTTCTAGTAATGGTTTGCCGTCTTCCAGGTAATGGTTTGCCGTCTTCCAGGTAATGGTTTGCCATCTTCCAGGTAATGGTTTGCCATCTTCCAGGTAATGGTTTGCCATCTTCCAGGTAATGGTTTGCCATCTTTCTAGTAATGGTTTGCCATCTTTCTTGTAATGGTTTGCCATCTTTCTTGTAATGGTTTGCCATCTTTCTTGTAATGGTTTGCCATCTTTCTAGTAATGGTTTGCCATCTGTCTTGTAATGGTTTGCCATCTGTCTTGTAATGGTTTGCCATCTGTCTTGTAATGGTTTGCCATCTTTCTAGTAATGGTTTGCCATCTTTCTTGTAATGGTTTGCCATCTTTCTAGTAATGGTTTGCCATCTTTCTAGTAATGGTTTGCCATCTTTCTTGTTATGATTTGCCATCTTTCTAGTAATGGTTTGCCATCTTTTATGTGATGGTTTTCCATCTTTCTAGTAATGGTTTGCCATCTTTTATGTGATGGTTTTCCATCTATTTAGTAATGGTTTACCATCTTTATGAAGAAATCAGCAAATCAACTTTCATGAGCTCACTTCTAGGAATACATTTTAATAAGGAATGTTGTTTAGATAGATGTTATTTTGATGCTGGCATGTGTATGATGAATGTTCAGATGATATATGATCATGAATCTGTTGCCAATATGGTCGTGAATGATTATAAACACTGATTTACCTAATTATTGAGTAACCTAGTTAAAATGTGTAATATTTGTCTCAAACATTGCAGAACCTTGACATTTGTATTTGGGCTGTGTGCACTAGCCACGTAAAAGCACATCATCTGCGTGGTTGTTTTTTGTTGTGGATCTTCTGGAAATACTCGTGATAATAACCGAGAGGTTGGTTGACTTTGCATGTCTCTGTTTTCCATTGTGTCCTCCTCTTTTTTGTTCTGAAATGCTTCTTTTGAGAAAATTTTTACTTCGCTTGAACTGGGAATCACCAATAACCCTGACCAAGCCTCCTCAGGGGGATACAACTAATGTATCTGTGGGAATTAGTACTTCGAGGGGAACATGTGAGGTTTCAAGCTATAAGTTAGGGAAACTTTCTATTGTTGACTCTTCAGCAGGACACAACTATTGTATCTATGGAAATTGGCAGTCCCAGGGTGGAATAAGTGAGGTTCCAAGCTGAGAGTTAGGTAGGCCTTCTTTTTGTTGAAATTATAAAATGTTTTTTTTTATTTTATTGAAGACCCCTTATTTTCTCGGTGACTGCTGTCTACTTTCTTCTTCTACTTTTGTCTGTTTCATGAACTTCTTTTGCAGCTTACTGTTTCTGTGCACCTTGTGCATAGATTCCGCATTCCCTTCTCTCCACATTAAATGGTGCCTTCTTATTTTTGGAACCCCTTTTCTTTAGATTAGAAGGGCTTAAACCAAACTCTTATCTAATTTTGCAGTTAGGGAAGCTTGAGATCGTCCCACTTTTTCAACTTTTTTCGTCCGATTCGTTTGAAAATTGGCCAGTATGTGTATTTTGTGAAAGTAAACCTTTTTCACTCCTGTCACTTTTTCGATTTAGGCCTTAGTTTTTTTTACGAAAAATTAGTTTTATTGTATATTTTTATGGATATTTCAAGACGGGACTTGTCATCGAGTTTTGATGCTAGAACACAACCAAAGACAGTTTTAGAATCCTTGGAACATTTCTAACAAACTCAAATAGGCTTTTTTTCAAATTCAAATTTTTTAAAAATTTTAAAATATCTAAACCCAACAATAATTTTTTAGGCTTAGAGCTATATATTTTTTTGAAAAATTTTAATTTGAGAAAAAGCTTATTTGAGTTTGTTAGAAATGTTCCAAGGATTCTAAAACTGTCTTTGGTTGTGTTCAAGCATCAAAACTCAATGACTAGTTACGTTTTGAATGTTGAAAGTTATTTGTTATGAGTATAAGCCATAAAAAAATTTTTTATTGAAGTGTAATATAATAAAAAATATGTAATTGAATGCAGTTTCAATTTTATTTCGATAATTTCCATACATAACTTCATATTCACACTGTGAATTGTGATTTACAAACCCCCAAAAAAATTTTTTTATTTATCATAAATATTAAATTTTTCATTTTCAGTCTGATTGTTATGAAATTTGAGTATTATATATAACCTTTGAAAAGAAAAAAATTATTCTATTCATTTTTTTGATTTTGGCCATAGTTTTTGAAAAAATTTGACATATTGGTTTCTAGGTTTTGATATTTCACTGGTATTGATATTTCAAGATGTATCTCCTCATTCAGTTTTGATGCTAGGACAAAACCAAAGACAGTTTTAGAATCCTTGGAACATTTCTAACAAAATCAAATAGCCAAATTTTCCATTTCCCCTTTGTTTTTTATATGGGGTTGAAATGGGCTCGAAAATTGAAGATCTTGGTCCTCTCGGTCTTGGTCAATAGATCCCCCCCCCCTGGGGGGGGATCTATTGTCTGTAGCGCCATAAAATTTTAGGACCGAATAGTCCACCATCTAAGGGTCCTTTTCCAACAAAAACATTAAAAATGACCATCGCAGGGGCCTGGGGCGATCTCCTTAACCTTTCATTGCATGGTGTCGAATATGACACATACCTGATTTTTTTGTGTATAGAAATAATTAGCTGAGAAATGAGCAATTCTACGGCTTGTATCGCAAACGAGACACACTGTCCACGAAATGAACGCGTATGATGCGTGCTAGATGCAACCGGCCTCTAGCAGTAATGCTCAGTTTGGACGCCAACACAGCCGAGTGTGGATGTCGCTGCAGCAGTACCATTATGTTCATAATAGTTCCATATCATGCAATTTATTGGTGAGTAAAAATTTGGGTTTGTGTACAAGTTATATTACTTGGATTCTACGATGAGAAACATTGAGAATATATGAAATAATTATATTTTATGCTAAGTTTTTAGTTTGTTTCAGATATGGTACAACACGATTTTGCTGTATATTCCAACTCGGGTCAAATTTGTGTCGTAAATGAAACAAACCCATGTATTCTTTCATTACCACGAATAATTTTAGCTTCATTATATTATTTCTATGTTTTTAAATATTAAAATACGTATTCAAAATACATTGAAACTATATTCTGAAAAATATATCATTATTTTTATAGTAAAGAATGCACGATAGATGCACAACATTAGCGCATTCGTCTATCCTAAAAAATTTTGTCATAAACTGTCTCGTGGTTGCATAAAATGTATTACACAGAAATATTGTATAGAAGCTCAATAAAAAGAAATATTGATTCAGTTTTATTTTCAGAATATTCGAGTTTGAAGTGAATTTTCACGAGAAACGATCGGGGCCCTCATCTTGGAGGTGGGGGAAGGAACTGACGGACTAGATTTGGATGAAGATTTGAAATTGGAATTGGAATCTATGAGGAAGAAGTTGAAGATCGTTTGGGAGTTGAGCAATCACAGGAACAGATTGAAAAATCAATAACAGCAACGCAACACAACGATTCCACTCTGATCTCAAATAAACTTGCATTACCATCTATGAAGTAAATCCAACTGCTGTGAAAATTGTAAGCAGTGATTCTAAAAGAAAGAGCTCTCCTGGAAATGTTATTTGGAAGTAAAAATCTCAAGATACCGGAAGAGCACGTAAAATTCAAGGGACGTAATGAGCTAACCATAAAAATGAAAAAATTTAGGACTTCTAATGATTGCCGCAGGATTTTTTTCAGTGAATATTTGATTTCAATAATACTTAAAGAAACACATTCTTTCACTGGTCTGAAGGATCTCATTCATGTGCTGGATATTGATAAGTTTGATGTTCAAGAATGTATAGGGATCTGTGTCATCATATCCTAGGTACATGTTCCGTGCGCCTGGGATTATTTGAGCAGCATCATGGGCAACTTATCCAAGAAACAATGTCCCTCAACAGCTTCAAACAGTTTAGGAGCTTTTTATACTTTGCTGATAACTCTAAAACTATTCCAAGAGATGATACTTGCACCGAGCAATTAATAGAGGCAAAAAGAAAACGAGGACCCTTTCTTCATGTCCCTGTGAAAAAAGTTCACCCAGAAGGATTTCCTCAATAGCCTTAGCCAAAAAATGAATTCCGCTGCTATAAAATGCCTGATTCCAAGTTCCAGTCATACATCAGGGTTCCAAATGTCTTGTATATCTTTGTCGAATTAAGAAAATTATGTCTCAAAAAATTTTTGTAACATGAAAAACTTGTGTTAGACCTAAAAAGACTTATTCACATATCACAGGGAGAATTATTGAATTGTTTTCTTCTAAATTTTGACCTAATTGTGTACTCTAATAGATCTATAAGCGATTAAAATTTTTAAATCAGTTAACTAACTGATAAATGGAGTTCGTTGTATTTGTTTCATAAACGACTCATACATCATGCTTCAAGACTTGATATTCGTGTTGTGTTGTTTATGAAACACAATGAAAAATATATAACAGAATGAAAAAAATAATTGCCTTATGATTTGATATGCTAAAAAGATGTCTATTAAAGAGTTTATGAGCATTTAACAATTTTTTTCTATTTCCAAAAATAATTCATGCAGTGAAGGGTTAAACTAACCTCTAATCTAATGCAGTGAACGTCTTAACTTTTGCACCTCTGGATCTTGTGTTAGCATTGTTAGTAAGTGTACCATATATGGCACATGTGCCCATGAACACTTTGACTGCAACTACTAAATATTAAGTTCAACAACAAACTCAAATGTAAAGTCAATTTTAGTAAACTATTTTGAAAATAGTAAACACGAACTGGATCGTGCCTTCATTTAGCTTTGATTGAATATATATGGAAATTGAGTTTGTGACTACTGGTCGGTCTGCAGCGTTGTGAAAATTACCTCCGTGTACCACCGGTGGTGCACGTCGCAGTCAAAATGTTAAGGGTTAACTCTTGCATCAATGGGCAGATCCAAGGCATGTTCCTGCTGGTGGTGGGGCTGTTTGAGATCTACTCGCTGTCGCTGGCCGTGCCCGGCAGCTCACACTACGGCTACTACCTCTTCTCCTTTGACTTCGTCTATGTGGGCAACCCCCATGGTGGGTTGCAGGCTCCAGTTCTGTGTGTTTATTTGAAATGTTTGTAATCCACATGGTGGGTTGCAGGCTCCAGTTCTGTGTGTTTATTTGAAATGTTTGTAATCCACATGGTGGGTTGCAGGCTCCAGTTCTGTGTGTTTATTTGAAATGTTTGTAATCCACATGGTGGGTTGCAGGCTCCAGTTCTGTGTGTTTATTTGAAATGTTTGTAATCCACATGGTGGGTTGCAGGCTCCAGTTCTGTGTGTTTATTTGAAATGTTTGTAATCCACATGGTGGGTGGCAGGCTCCAGTTCTGTGTGTTTATTTGAAATGTTTGTAATCCACATGGTGGGTTGCAGGCTCCAGTTCTGTGTGTTTATTTGAAATGTTTGTAATCCACATGGTGGGTTGCAGGCTCCAGTTCTGTGTGTTTATATATTGGTTTTAGTTAATTTATTTATTGAATATAGTTTATTTATTTATTTATTTATTTATTTATTTATTCAAAACTCCTATGTTTGGTTGGAGGCTCAAATTTAGTTTGTTATTTATTTAAAATATATTCATAACTTGCGTGGTGGTTGGAGGCTTTATTTTAGGGCAGGTTTTATATATATATATATATATATATATATATATATATATATATATATATATATATTTTGGAGGGATTCATGGGAGAAACTTTAGGTATTCCAGAATATAATGTTTTGGGGAACCATTGGTCGTATTAAATATTGGGAGAAATCATTATGTCCCCAATTTTGCATTTTAATGTTGAACATATTAGACATCATGTATTATTATTTACCATGTACTTTTTTTGGTCAGACCCCCTCAGGGGGATACAGGTATTGTATCTATGGGAACTAGCGCTCCCAGGGGGACTATGTGAGGTCCCGAGCTAAAGGTTAGGTAGGCTTCCTTTTGTTATAATAAAATAGGTTTTTGTTTTGTTACGGACCAACTTTTTTCGGTTCACTGCTGTCCTGTTTTTCAGCACCTACTACTTTCTTCTTCAACTTTTTTCTTGTTTCATGAACTTCTTTCCTGGCTTACTGTTTCTGTGCACCTTGTGCATAGATTCCGCATTCCCTCAACTCCATACTAAATGGTGCCTTCCTCTTTCCTCTCTTGGAACATCTTTGTCGTGGTTAAGGAAGGCTAAAACTTTCTTATATAATAATAATAATAATTTTTTGGTCAGACGATGAACATATAGGGTAAACTGTAGCACAAAAATCTAATTTTACTTAACTTGATCATGAAGCCAGTCTGTAAAGCATGGTCTTTAGGTGATCAGTTGATAACCGTTTATTCTCCCCTCAGGGGGACACAACTATTGTATCTATGGGAATCACCGCTCCCAGGGGAATTATGTGAGGTCCCGAGCTAAAGGTTAGGTAGGCTTTTTTGTTGAAATTAGATTTTTTTGTTTAGTTATGAACCATCTTTTTTTTGTTCACTGGTGTCCTGTTTTTCAGCACCTACTACTTTCTTCATCTACTTATGTCTTGTTTCATGAACTTCTTTCTTAGCTTACTGTTTCTGTGCACCTTGTGCGTAGATTCCGCATTCCTTCAACTCTATACCAACTGGTGCTTTCATCCTTCCTCTCTTCAGTACACTTTTTTGTAGCAGTTAGGGAGGCTTAAACAAACTCATCATCTAATCTTATTTCAAGAGAAAAAGGCACAACCAATTGGGATGTATAACACTATTCCTAATGCCTGCCTTTAAAAGCTTTTTTCCTCAGCTCTGGTTAGGTGTATGGTCTGCTATCTTTTGTGGGAGGGGACACACCTTGTGCATAGATTCCCTGTGATCCACAGTCCTTACTCAATAGCCTATTCTCTTTGCTCTCTTAAGATTGAATTTTATGTTGAGGGTGTCTTAAGGTAACCAATAATCCCAAGTGATAGTGTATGGTATATGCCAAGCCTTTTCCTCTTTTTAGTAGAGGGTGGCTAGCATCATTGACATGATAGTGCTAATGGTAATGCTAGCCATTAGTGATAGTGCTAATGGTAATAAAAAGAACAGTAAGTAAAAATAATGACGGTAATAGTAATAGTAATTGATAATATTAACATCAATAAAAGTAATTAAAACTCCACAATTTCGTATCTGTGATACAAGCTTCATCAACTCCACAATTTCGTATCTGTGATACAAGCTTCATCAACTCCACAATTTCGTATCTGTGATACAAGCTTCATCAACTCCACAATTTCGTATCTGTGATACAAGCTTCATCAACTCCACAATTTCGTATCTGTGATACAAGCTTCATCAACTCCACAATTTCCAGTGCATTAATCCATCACATTCGAGTAGGAATGAATATCACGTGAATTCTTAGGAAATAGGAACGTGTGTCATGGGATTTGTCGAACATTATTGTACATTTTTGGTGAGCCGTGTGCACTCGGCCTCATCAACTTTCGAGAGATAGAATTTTTATTTATTACTCATGGCCTTTCTTTCAGTTTGCCTTTTTTCTGATTTCAAATAAAGTGACAATGATAGCTATTGATGAAAATAATAGCAATCACAAAGAACAACCGTACTAATTGATAATATTAATTAAAAGTAATAATATGATAAATATATATAGAAGTAACCTCTGGCTTGTGTGCAGTGCGTAACTCCCTGGTGCTGTTCGCTGCCGTGTCTGCCATCGGAGGCCTCGTGCTCATTGTGTCAAGCGTGCTGCTGATGCAGGGCCTCAGGCGGGTGGGTGTTGTGTGGCATACCAGCTATACGGTGTGTATTCTTGATACCAACTGTTGTAAAGTATTCACACTTGCAGGAAGTTTAGAAACGAATATATAAGTTTATTCACGTTTTATTGAAAGATTCTAAAATAGCCGCAAGGCCACACAACTAATTTTAAAGAGCCGTACAGGCCGAACACGATAATAATTTTAAAGAGCCGTACAGGCCGCGTATAGAGTATTTTTAGAGAAGGATTTATTTAATATTTTTTATTATTTTATTGGTTTAGGTTAAAACTTAGCGCTTAGAGCGCTTGATTAAAAAAGCTTTCGCTTTACCTCAAAAAAAAATGGCATAAGTGACACGGGTGCTCGTTAAGTTAAATTACACCCACAAGAGCAGCAACAGCTAACGTTACAGGTGTGACAAAGTAGGTATGTGAACCTATTGCACTAGAGCAGTATTAACAAGCTGCTGCATCCGAACTAACGAGTCAGCGGTTGACGCCACTACGCGAGCAGCAGGACTGCTGCAACCGCACTTTTAGGTTATGTAGTAAACGAGATTTGAGGAAGAGCAGCAGGAACCGGTCGGTCTGGGCAGCTTCCTGGAAGGACAAATGAATTCTTTAAGTAAACAGAAAAAGAAACTGGAAAATGAGGTCATTAGGTAATTCAAGTTATGCACGACAATAAATTACAGGATATTTCAGCTCCCAGAACGCACCCCACAGTAGCGCCAGCTAGCCCCAGAATCGCACTCGAGTCCTGACAAAACCCTCGAGCCAGCGTTACGGTGAAGCAACTGACGACAGCCTCCCAGGGTAGCGGTAACTATATTAGCAGCAGCAGGACATACTAGGAGCGGAAACAACACAAATTAACATGGGCCGCTACGACGGTAGAATAGAGACGTAATATGTCAGATCACGAATCTCAGTAATTCTAACAACCAGCGAGCCCTCACCCAAGTTAATTTCCACTCGGTGGGTCGATAAGCCACTTCCAGAGGTTGTTAAAGTAACGGAAAAAAAGATGAAAATAGTGGTAGAACGGTGTTCAGGCGAAAGTACGTAATCAGGTAAGTAGTTAATAGAAGGGAGATGAAACAAGCACTAAGGCAATATAACTAAAGCTAGATGAATTCAGGAAGAAACCGTTACAGTTTCCTCCAAGTATCAGGAATTCACCGTAAGCAAGTAGGTTTACACACTTCAGAAGAAACACTTTAAATGGTTAAGAACTCCCTCCGAAGTAGTTTACTGGCCACTGGCCTTTTAATTTAGTTAGAGTTATGAACGCCCTGAACACCAAGATAATGTCTCAAAACAAAAATAAAGAAATTCACAACACACGCACACAAACTTAAACAAAGCAAAAATAGGAAAGTAAGTGAAGAAAAGGAATACATAACCTCGTGGCTACGTAAGAGGTAATAAATGGTACCCTCCAGGTGCTGCTCAGCCTGCCGCTGCTCCAGTCAAGTGTCAATGCCGACCCATTTTCTAAAAAATCATCCGCCCACCATACCTTTACTCCGCTCAAGCTCCGCGGCAACAAATGACTGCAAGAAAGCGGCGTATGGCTCTGCCACCAAAGGCAATACGACGAGTATGTGGGAAGAATTTTCCACACTGTGCTGTCCTTAATACCACCTCTGCTATCCGAGGGACCTGTGCAGAGTGTATCCTTGATACCAAGTGCACTGTCTTAACCCGCGCACGGTCGCGCATCCCTCAGAAAAGTAGTCAATTTACCCGCGTTACTCTGCTGTTCCCTGTTCACTTACCGTAATAGGCAGAGATGTAAAAATATGAAGTAATGAGTAAAAAATGTTGCTTTACACTTTGATGTTGTTAGATTTTTGATAACTTGAACCGTTTCTTTGTAATATGGAGTCAAACTCCGTAGATTTTTGCACAACATTGCTTCAAAGAGATCAATGGCCATTTTTGTGTTTTGGGAACAATGTAATGTTTTTCACTGCTATTTTATGCAGAAAATCCTTCCAAACCTGCTGATGTTTTTATTTTTCCTCTACAACAATTAGAAAAAAAGTTATGACCATTTATGTCTACTAGGTGTTATCCATTCTTCGTTTTAGTTCCTACATAAATGCATGTTTGCATGTCTGGTTATATTACTGTAAGTATAGTGTTTCGAAACTTGTAATTTTCACACAATATGAATAAAATACTGCTCTACACGCTACTGACTTCAGATTTGTCTTATTTGCCATTTTTACGAAATAAGGCGAAATAAGGCCCTGAGTAGTTTCGCTGGTAACTGAGGCTGCCACTGACTGTTCGCACGCACACCCTCTCACGGTCGCCTCATTTACCACACTGACTGTGCTTACCCCTCCCAACTTCCAAGTGGTTGGAGCTCTGCCTTAACCCCCACAATGTGGGGGTTTCTGGCTCCAGCTGTGTAGCACTCGCTGAGACGATCATTTTGGTGTATAACAACTTGGGGTTATGCCTTACGTCTGGCAACCAGTGAGCCTGGTAAATGAGGTGACCAGTTACAGTGCGCGGGTTAAGGTACCAGCTATACAGTGTGTATCCTTGATACCAGCTGGGCTGTCCTATACACCAGCTCTGCACATCAAGCAAGCTACACTCAAGAATTCTTTTACCACAGGCAATACAGAAGTAGATTGTTTCTCATTCTTATACACTTAACATCTAGTTAATTCGTCGCACCTCTGGCAGGAGGACAAGTTGCCCATAGAAGCGTGGCTGTGGTGTGTTGTGGCGGTGACTTAACACTCCAAAAATGTGAAATTACATGCTTTGTAATGCATCAGTGCACGTTTTTGTGACCAACCGTGTAATGTGTATCCTTGAAACCAGCTCTGCTGTCCTAGATACCAGCTGTACATTCACCCACTCGCACCTCTGGCAGTCATACATTTGGCATTCATCGTACCTCTGGCAGGAGGACGAGTCGCGCATGGAGGCGTGGCTGTGGAGCGTGATAGATACCAGCTGTGCAATGTGTATACTAGATACCAGCTGTGTATCCTTGATACCAGCTGTGCCTACCAAAGTAAGGGTACACTCGTACCTCTGGCAGGTTGTACTAACCCATCGTACCTCTGGCAGGAGGACGAGTCGCGCATGGAGGCGTGGCTGTGGAGTGTGGCGGTGGTGACGGTGTACCGCACGCTGGAGGTCGTCTACAGCAGCACCGTCAACGACATGGTCTTCAGCTACCACGTCGTCATCCTTCTCTTTGGCTTCTTCTTCCTTGCAGGTGAACATGTCAGGTTTAAGGGGGAATGTGCCAGGTCCAGAACAAATGGCTCTTGCCTTCTTTTTGTTGAAATAAATTTTTTTTTGTTTTGTAGCCAGTCATTAAGCATATCATCATCTTCCTTGGAAGTGGTGGCTCTGGGGAATATGTGAAGTGCAGAGCTAACAGTTAGGTAGACCTAGTGATGCAAAAAAAACGGTTTTATTTGATTGCGGTTTTTTTTGCAAAAAAAACGTGTTTTTTATGTGTTTTTTTTGTTTTTTTTGGTTTTTTTTTGCTCACCTAAATTTTGTTAAGCATATGTCTGGGTTTTTTTTTTGGACACCTGAAATATATTAATATCCATGTTTTTTAGTCATTTCATTGTTATAAAAACATCAAAAAGAAACCATGCAGTAAAAGTGGTGGCAGATAACCCACAATTACCTAGAGGCGTCTAAGAGGAACAGCAGGAGCCACAGAACTTATATTGATGGAGTCAAAATTCAGAGCTTACGATCTCTACTATGCCTGATTTCATTTTTATGTGACTAAAAAAATCAGACTCTGCAGAGATAATAAGGGTAAATCTGAAGGATATGTCAGTTACCGATTTTGTAAATTTTGATGCCTAACCTAAGCATAGTTAATTAGATCAAAATAAACAAGTTTTCTTCTATGCACTTTCCGTCTCAAATGAGTATTTTATTAGTTATAGCGGTAAATGACTTACCGCAACTCCTGTGTTTGAAGCGGCAAGTAATTCAAGGAGCACGTCGGACAGCAACACTGCAATGCGCACTCGCTTCCAGCGCGATCGTCATCAAAGACGAAACCAAACCTACCGCTATACCTCGTTAAATACTCTTTTGACGAGAAAAGTGTATAGAAGAAAAGTTGTTTATTTCGATGTTATTACCATGATTCAAGCAACAAAAATTCGAAAATCAATGAGTAGCTGTTTATTCGAGGGCATTTGTCATCAAAGATGAAACTAAACTTATCGCTATAAATCGTAAAATACTCATTTGAGACGGAAGGTGCGTAGAAGAAAACTTGTTTATTTTGATTCACTTAATTAGGTTCAGGCACCAAAAAGTGGAAAATCGATAACTGACATATCCTTCAGATTTACCATAATAAGCTCTGAATTTTGACTCTATCAATATAAGTTCTGTGGCTCCTGCTGTACCTCTTAGACTCTAGGTAATTGTGGGTTATCTGCCACCACTTTTACTGTATGGTTTCTTTTTCATGTTTTCATTACAAAACAATGACTAAAAACCATAGATATTAATATATTTAAGGTGACCAAAAAAATATGCTGTTTTTTTAAAAACATGTTTTTTTACAAAAAATTCTGGGTCAATGTGAAGTTCAATGCAATCAGAAAATAATAATCAGCGATCCCAGGAATCACTAAAGGAACCCATTTAAGAACGTTTTACACGAATGACATTCTGCTCGCTGATGCGTTATTTTCGAATAATTAAACTTTGAAGTTGGCCTTTGCGCCAAAAGAAGCGAGCGCGTGAAACGGAATTTAATTAATAACGGAAGCTATTACAAACGTAAAGAGGTTGGGTCAGGAGGGGGAGGCACAGTTCTTCTAATGAAAATTATAAATAAAGCTTCTAACCAACCCATTTGGGTGATTACCGCAATCTTGTTGACATCGGCTCTAAGATGGCAGCGCCCATGGTGGTCGCCATCTTAGAGCCGATGTAAACAAGATTGTGGTCGTCACGTTAATGGGTGGGTTAGAAGCTTTATTTATAATTTTCGCTAGAAGAACTGTGCCTCCCCCTCACGACCCAACCTCTTTACGTTTGTAACAGGGGGTTAGCTTCTGTTTTTAATTATATCACGCTCGCTTCCTTTGGCTCGGGAAGTCCAACTTCAAATTTCAATGATTCGAAAATAAAGAATCAGCGAGCAGAATTTCGTTCTTGTAAAATGTTCTTAAATGGGTTCCTTTAGCGATTGTTTGGAATATAATTATTAATTTCCATGATTGCATTAAACTTCACATTGACCAAATTCTGACTAATAAAAATAAATATTAATATATTCTCTGGTACCAAATATAACCATGCTGTTTTTTTTACAAAGAATCATGACTAAAAAACAATATATTTTATGTGACCTAAAAAGCCCCATGCAGTTTTTTAAAAAAAATGTTTTTTTACTAAAAAATCATGACTGAAAAAACATGAATAATATATTTGAGACCAAAAAAATGTTTTTGTACTAAAAAATCATGACTAAAAAAAACATGAATATATTTATGAGACCTAAAAAACCCATGCTGTTTTTTAAAGAATATGTTTTTTTACAAACAATGATTTATAAGAAAACCTGGATATGAATATATTTTATGCAACCAAAAAACCATGCTGTTTTATTTTATGTATTTTTCATAAAAAATCGTGTCTTAAAATCATGGATATTAACATATTTTATGTTACCAAAAAATCCTTGTGTTTTTAAACATGTTTTTTTATTAAAAAGTTAATATTATTCATTTTTTGGTCACGAATTCTTTGTAAAAAAAACACCCCTCAGGGGGATACAATTATTGTATCTATGGTAACTAGCGCTCCCAGGGGGACAATTTAAGGGCCCAAGCTGAAAGTTAGGTAGGCCTTCTTTTTGTTGAAATGAAATGTTTTTGTGATGTTAAGGACCACCTTTTTTTTGGTTCACTGCTGTCCTGTTTTTCAGCACCTACTACTGTCTTCTTCAACTTTGATCTTGTTTCATAATCTTCCTTCCTCTCTTTGGATCGCATTTGTTGCTGGGTAGGGACGCTAAAACTAATGACTAATCTAATCTGTAAAGAAAACATGGATATCAATTTATTTTATGTGACCAAAAAACCATATTTTCTGAAAAAAAGATTTTTTACAAAAAACATGAGTGTTATTAAATTTTATCTGACCAAAAAACATGACATTTTATAAACCATGTTTTTTTCTCCAAAAAGTCATTTATATCCATGTTTTTTAGTCATGATTTTTTTTGGTTAAGAAAACATGATTTAAAAAAAATAGCATGTTTTTTTGGCACATAAAATATATTAATATCCACATTTTTTAACCATGATTTTTCTGTAAAAAAAGATGTTTATTTTAAAAAATACAGCATGGTTGTTTATGGTAAAATAAAGTATATTAATATCCGTGTTTTTTAGTCATGACTTTTTTGTAACAAAAACATTACAAAAACAGCATGGATTTTTTGGTCACATAAGATATATTAATATCCATTAGAACCGTCCTAGGCCTTGGAATAAAATATCCACAAAGAATCTATTCACTCTATAAAACCTTTCGGAGACTAGCTCCATCCTCAGTAAGTCATTCAGTCAAATGTTTTTCAAAGGAACAGTGAAAATTCATTGTCCATTTCACCAAATTTTACAGAATGACTGAGGATGGAGCTGGTCTCCGAAAGGTTTTATGGAGTGAATAGATTCTATGTAGATATTTTATTTTAAGACCTAGTACAGTTCTAATAAACATGATTTCAATATTAACAGCATTCTTTGTTTATAAGTTTCTAAAGAAAATTCGATTAAAGAAAACTAACTTTGCTGATATTTACATCCGTGTTTTTTTAGTCATGATTTTTTTAAATGTTTATAAAAAAAACTTTTTGGGTCCAATAAAATATAATAGCCATGTTTTTTAGTCAAGATTTTTCTGTTAAAAAACAATGTTTAAAAAAAAACAGCATTGGATTTTTAAGGTCACAAACATAATAATTTCCATTTTTTTAGTCATAATTTTTGTATAAATAACATGTTTTTAAAAAAAAAACAGCATGGTTTTTTAGTCACATCTCTATCAATGACCATAAGTAAAGATATGTTATTATAACACACCATTTTGGGAGTTTGAGGTCATTCACATGTATTGTAAAATAAATGAAATATCAAAGCATGAAACCGCAGAAAATGAAAAAGTTCATAAAACCATAGAAAACCATCAATTAAGAAGTATGCTGTTTTATTTTGTAATTTGACATGAAAACAAATAATGTAATGTGGTTCTTTTTCTTGCTGAGTTGTTTTCAGACAAAATATTTAAAAAAAACCAAAATATCCACGTTTTTTTTGGCCACGGTTTTTTTTGTAGAAAAAACGTGTTTTTTTTAAAAAAAACGGCATGGTTTTTTTTGAGTCACATCTCTAGGTAGACCTCGCCGTCTTACTCTTGAAATTTTTTAAATTTTATTTTGTTTTGTTGACCACGCCTAGCACGTGGTCATGGGATTATTCTTGGCTGTATCTGTGGGGACCCTCAGCGGGAGTTGGCGCTCCCTGGAGGAATATGTAAGGTCCTGAGCTAAAGATCATCTTAGGATAAAACAGGTTTTTGGTTTTTGTGTTTTCAAGTGTTTTGGCCAGCAAGGAATATGTGAGGTCCGAAGCTAGACGTTAGGTAGGCTATCACTTTATTGAAATAAAATTAGTATTTTCCTTGTTTTTCAATGGACTTTTTGGTTCATTGTAGTCTTTTTTTTCAGCGCCTCTGACGTTTTTATTGAGCTCTGATCTTGTTTATTGCTAGCCTTCCTTCTCAACTTATGTGTGTGCTTGTGGGGGAAACACCTTGTGCATAGATTCCCTGTTCCCTTTACTCCATACTAAATGGCGCCTTCCTCTCTTTGAAACACCTTAGCTGAAGGTAGGGATCCTTACGACTATCGCATCTAATCTACTCTATTACAGTTAGGATAAATGATGCCTTTGTCTTTTCTCTCCTGGGAACACCTCAGTTGTGGTTAGAGACGCTTGTTAATCTTATGTATCATGGCATGTATAGGGCCTTCCTCTCTTAGGAACACCCGAGTTAATGAAACACGTGGGGAGGTATTCCATCACAGTATGAATGGTGCCATCGTCCTTCCTCTCGTAAGAACACCTCTGCTACCATTGAGGATGCTTAAACTGACTGATGTTATATATTTTATGATAGCCTACACGGTGCCCTCCTCTCTTGGGAACACGCGAGGCTGCCAGTAATAGAGGATTGAGGTTGTATTGGTGCCTTCCTCTCTTGGGAACCCCTCAGTTGTGGTTAGACAGGTTCAAAGTAACAGGAGTGAGGAGGTATTCCATCACTGTTTAAATGGTGCCTTTCTCTCTTGGGAACACCGAAGGGAGTAACACGTGCTGTGTGTGTGCAGGGAACGTGTACGCTTGGCTGGTGGTGCACTCCTTCTACCACGAGCTGTGTGAGGTCACACGACTCGAGGACGTTGCTCGTACCAAGGTGGGGTGCAGGTCGGGCGGGTGTGGGGGGGCCAACTGCTAGGTTAATGGTGGGGGTGTCTCTTTGTTAGAAGCTGTAGCTGTATCCTTGATACGACGTCTTGCGAGTGCCAAGTTAGGTGGGTGCAGGTCGGGCGGGTGTGGGGGCGAACTGCTCGTCAGTTGGCACGGGGAAGGGGGAGGTTGTTCTTTGATATAAGCTATAGTTGTATCCTTGATACCAGCTGGAGGATGTATCACGAGTGCTAAGTTAGGTGGGTGCAGGTCTGGCGGGTGTGGGGGCCAACTGCTCTCAAGACCGGGAGAGCTTTTGTAGTCCAGCTAAAGAGAAAATGATCCGTGCAGTGTTGGGGAATTTTTTTCTTACCCTGAAAAAAGGTGCGTATGAAAATGATTCATGCAGTGTTTAGGTGTTTTTTGCCCCAATTACCCCCCCGAGAAAAGGAGCATAAGAAAGTGATCCAGGCAGTGTTCAGGGAATTTTTTATCCTCCCTCCAATAAAGGCGGATAGGAAAGGAATTTATGCAGTCATTTGTGAATTTATTTTCTTTCCTCAAAAAAGGTGCATGCAAAAATAATTCAGAGTGTTTCCTCAAATTAGTTTTGTCTCACCAAAAAAGACTCATAAGAAAAGGATCCGTGCAGTGTTACGTCAACTTATTTCGCCTCACGCGGTCTTTAGATGGTTTTTTGTTCCGCAAAAAAGGGTCTTAGAAAATGGATTAAAAAGAGGGTTTGTTGTGGTAGTGGGGGTGTTTGTATCTTGGATACCGCGGGCTGGGTGTGTTGTTGTTTGTGTTGTGTTAGGTATCAGCTGTGCTGTGTGTATCCTAGATACCAGCTGTGCAGTGTGGCACAGCTGGCATCACAGGATTTGTACCATTTAGTATCTGTGTCGCACTAGGTATTTTTATTAATGTTATTTATGTCGTGTCGTTTATAGTTATGTTACATACATACATATACCGGGCTTATCCTCCCTATGGGAGGGTAGCCGACAGCAGGCCACAATCCCCACACTTAGTCACTAGGAGGCGAGAGAGGCAGCGATGGCCGCACCTGCACTGCCAGGATCAGCAGCAGCCCAGCACAACCACCTTCCACAGTCAGGCCCGACAGCCACAGCTGGTTTACCCCGACCGCTTCATTGAGTGCAGCCCCTCCCCCCGCACATGGCAGGTCAACCCCATCACACGCGAGCAGCTCCCAGTAACGCGTCAAAAATAAAATTACCTGTATATTGTGGCACACAATATCACAATCTCACGTATTTCCGTTTCCTGCAGCTGGAGACGATGAGCAGCTTCGGCTCCCGGCCCACCACTCCTGGCCAGCACTCCACCATCTCCTCCTTTGCGCCCTGACCTGCCCATCCTCCTGCTCCACCCTGCCCCTCTGCATCCTGAGCTGTGTCCAGAGGGACCTCCTTTGCGTCCTGAGCTGTGGGGACACCTATTGCCAGCTGTGCAGTGTGTATCCTTGATACCAGCTGTGCAGTGTGTATCCTTGATACCAGCTGTGCAGTGTGTATCCTTGATACCAGCTGTGCCAATGTATCCTGGGTGCTGTGTAGTGTGTGTTCTTGATACAAGCTTTGCATTCCGTACGTCAACATTAGCTGTGCAGTGTGTATCTTAGATACCAGCTGTGCACGTGTACCCTGGGTGCTTATTTAGAGGTTACTATGTTCAGGAAGCGTCAAAAGCAACGCGCTCAAAACATTCCTCGCTGCAACATTCTGTAGGTCTGCGTGCCCTCACTGCCTGCAGTCGGCACCAGCTGAGCAGCTCAGTGTGTAGGTCGTGCTTGATATTCTCGTGTTTGTATGTAGGAGCCGTGGTTGCTGTTGTGATGGTGCAAGGGTTAACCCCGCAACTTGATTGTTTTAATCTTTAGATTAGTTCAGTTGAATAGGTTTTTTTTGAGGGTCAGTGTGCTGGTGCTTCAGCAAACTGTGGTGGGTCTCAAATATATACATAAACCTAGACGTTTGGTTACGGGTATTTGGCGTATAGTACATCGTGTGCCTGCTGAACAAATATGTACCATTTTTTAATCATACGACTCGTGGCACATGAACTAAAACGGAATAAAAGTTCACTATATTCACCATGCCAAACGAAGTGACTGTGAACGATGGGGCAAGGAGCATCGAAAACTAGTCCAGCTTGGAGGTTGGCCCCCACAATCTCCAGACACGAACACGGCTGCGTTTGAGCGGCCACTGCGGGCGGTATTTCCGGAGGAGATAGTCTCGTTGATTGAGCTGTGTGGAGTTGGTGGGATTGGAACGTAAGGTCGCTATATATGTGCGGAATTTTAATGTGTGACTTCCAACGGAACTTAAATGTCTGGATTTCTAAAGTATGGACAATTTTGGTATGAACTTCTAATGTGTGGAATTTTAAAGTATGGCCTTCTAATCTATTTATATTGAAACGGAAGGGGGTTGATAAAGGGGGAAAAAGTGGCTTATGTAGAGTTTGAAACCCCAAGAAAGGAGTGGTGGGGAATATAGCAGAGTCTGTGAGCGCATACAAACCGGAACCAATGGGAGACACCGAAGCTAATCTCAAAAAGTTTTCGTTGTCCGCCTCCGTCAGTATAATTGAATGTTCTATTTGTTCCCACTCCACTTGCTGGGGAGTGGGGAATGTATCCTTGATACCAGCTGTGCAGTGTGTATCCTTGATACCAGCTGTGCAGTGTGTATCCTTGATATTAGCTATGCAGTGTGTATCCTTGATACCAGCTGTGCAGTGTGTGTTAATGTACCAGCTGCAAAGTTGTATCCTTGATACCAGCTATGCAGTGTGTATCCTTGATACCAGCTATGCAGTGTGTGTTAATGTACCAGCTGCAAAGTTGTATCCTTGATACCAGCTATGCAGTGTGTATCCTTGATACCAGCTGTGCAGTGTGTGTTAATGTACCAGCTGCAAAGTTGTATCCTTGATACCAGCTGTGCAGTGTGTATCCTTGATACCAGCTATGCAGTGTGTATCCTTGATACCAGCTGTGCAGTGTGTATCCTTGATACCAGCTGTGCAGTGTGTATCCTTGATACCAGCTATGCAGTGTGTATCCTTGATACCAGCTGTGCAGTGTGTGTTAATGTACCAGCTGCAAAGTTGTATCCTTGATACCAGCTGTGCAGTGTGTATCCTTGATACCAGCTGTGCAGTGTGTATCCTTGATACCAGCTATGCAGTGTGTGTTAATGTACCAGCTGCAAAGTTGTATCCTTGATACCAGCTGTGCAGTGTGTATCCTTGATACCAGCTGTGCAGTGTGTATCCTTGATACCAGCTGTGCAGTGTGTGTTAATGTACCAGCTGCAGAGTTGTATCCTTGATACCAGCTGTGCAGTGTGTATCTTTGATACCAGCTGCAGAGTTGTATCCATGATAGCAGCTGTGTACGTACGTATATGCAAAGTGCTTATTTCGAAGTTCTATGTATTCAGGACGCATCAAAAGTTCTCAAAACATTCCCTGCTGCATGCCGCAATGCTACGTAGCTTTAGAACTTAGTGTATAAGTAACATGTGATTGCAATTCATCCGTCCATCTGCGGTATCTATAGCAGAGTATTTTGTAAGTCTTATTCCTTAACTTTTATAGCATTTTAAGTCTGTGTTCTATTCGCTTTTGAGATCTGATGGTGAGGTGTAAATAAGTTCTATTTACTTGTAAGGGAACCCGAGCTGAGAGTTAGGTAGGCCTTATTTTTGTTGAGATAAAATGTTTTTGTTATGTTAAGGACCATCTTTTTTTGGTTCACTGCTGTCCTGTTTTTCAGCACCTATTGCTTTCTTTTTCTACTTTTGTCTTGTTTCATGAACTTTTTTCTCAACTTACTGTTTCTGTGCCCTTTCTGCGTAGATTCCGCGTTCCCTTGACTCCATAACAAATGGGGCCTTCCTTCTTTCTCTTTGGATCGCATTTGTTGCAATAATCACAATAATTCAATTGAAACCAAATATGCATTTACGGATCTGGTTATGGTACTGGTGAGCTGTGCTACGGTACTGGTGGTGGTAGACTGGCTACCAGGTACCACACTGCAGGCGGAGGTAGACTGGCTACCAGGTACCACACTGCAGGCGGAGGTAGACTGGCTACCAGGTACCACACTGCAGGCGGAGGTAGACTGGCTACCAGGTACCACACTGCAGGTGGAGGTAGACTGGCTACCAGGTACCACACTGCAGGCGGAGGTAGACTGGCTACCAGGTACCACGCTGCAGGTGGAGGTAGACTGGCTACCAGGTACCACACTGCAGGCGGAGGTAGACTGGCTACCAGGTACCACACTGCAGGCGGAGGTAGACTGGCTACCAGGTACCACACTGCAGGCGGAGGTAGACTGGCTACCATGTACCACACTGCAGGTGGAGGTAGACTGGCTACCAGGTACCACGCTGCAGGTGGAGGTAGGACTGGCTACCAGGTACCACGCTGCAGGTGGAGGTAGACTGGCTACCAGGTACCACACTGCAGGCGGAGTTAGACTGGCTACCAGGTACCACACTGCAGGTGGAGGTAGACTGGCTACCAGGTACCACGCTGCAGGTGGAGGTAGACTGGCTACCAGGTACCACGCTGCAGGTGGAGGTAGACTGGCTACCAGGTACCACACTGCAGGCGGAGGTAGACTGGCTACCAGGTACCACACTGCAGGTGGAGGTAGACTGGCTACCAGGTACCACGCTGCAGGTGGAGGTAGACTGGCTGCCAGGTACCACACTGCAGGCGGAGGTAGACTGGCTACCAGGTACCACACTGCAGGTGGAGGTAGACTGGCTACCAGGTACCACGCTGCAGGTGGAGGTAGACTGGCTGCCAGGTACCACACTGCAGGCGGAGGTAGACTGGCTACCAGGTACCACACTGCAGGCGGAGGTAGACTGGCTACCAGGTACCGCGCTGCAGGTGGAGGTAGACTGGCTACCAGGTACCACACTGCAGGTGGAGGTAGACTGGCTACCAGGTACCACACTGCAGGCGGAGGTAGACTGGCTACCAGGTACCACGCTGCAGGTGGAGGTAGACTGGCTACCAGGTACCACACTGCAGGTGGAGGTAGACTGGCTACCAGGTACCACGCTGCAGGTGGAGGTAGACTGGCTACCAGGTACCACACTGCAGGCGGAGGTAGACTGGCTACCAGGTACCACACTGCAGGCGGAGGTAGACTGGCTACCAGGTACCGCGCTGCAGGTGGAGGTAGACTGGCTACCAGGTACCACACTGCAGGCGGAGGTAGACTGGCTACCAGGTACCGCGCTGCAGGTGGAGGTAGACTGGCTACCAGGTACCACACTGCAGGCGGAGGTAGACTGGCTACCAGGTACCACGCTGCAGGTGGAGGTAGACTGGCTACCAGGTACCACACTGCAGGCGGAGGTAGACTGGCTACCAGGTACCACACTGCAGGCGGAGGTAGACTGGCTACCAGGTACCACACTGCAGGCGGAGGTAGACTGGCTACCAGGTACCGCGCTGCAGGCGGAGGTAGACTGGCTACCAGGTACCGCGCTGCAGGTGGAGGTAGACTGGCTACCAGGTACCACACTGCGGGCGGAGGTAGACTGGCTACCAGGTACCGCGCTGCAGGCGGAGGTAGACTGGCTACCAGGTACCACACTGCAGGTGGAGGTAGACTGGCTACAAGGTACCACACTGCAGGCGGAGGTAGACTGGCTACCAGGTATCACATTGCAGGTGGAGGTAGACTGGCTACCAGGTACCACACTGCAGGTGGAGGTAGACTGGCTACCAGGTACCACACTGCAGGTGGAGGTAGACTGGCTACCAGGTACCACACTGCAGGTGGAGGTAGACTGGCTACCAGGTACCACACTGCAGGCGGAGGTAGACTGGCTACCAGGTACCACACTGCAGGTGGAGGTAGACTGGCTACCTGGTACCACACTGCAGGCGGAGGTAGACTGGCTACCAGGTACCACACTGCAGGCGGAGGTAGACTGGCTACCAGGTACCACACTGCAGGTGGAGGTAGACTGGCTACCAGGTACCACACTGCAGGTGGAGGTAGACTGGCTACCAGGTACCACACTGCAGGCGGAGGTAGACTGGCTACCAGGTACCACACTGCAGGTGGAGGTAGACTGGCTACCAGGTACCGCGCTGCAGGCGGAGGTAGACTGGCTACCAGGTACCACGCTGCAGGTGGAGGTAGACTGGCTACCAGGTACCACACTGCAGGTGGAGGTAGACTGGCTACCAGGTACCACACTGCAGGTGGAGGTAGACTGGCTACCAGGTACCACACTGCAGGTGGAGGTAGACTGGCTACCAGGTACCACACTGCAGGTGGAGGTAGACTGGCTACCAGGTACCACGCTGCAGGTGGAGGTAGACTGGCTACCAGGTACCACACTGCAGGCGGAGGTAGACTGGCTACCAGGTACCGCGCTGCAGGTGGAGGTAGACTGGCTACCAGGTACCACACTGCAGGCGGAGGTAGACTGGCTACCAGGTACCGCGCTGCAGGCGGAGGTAGACTGGCTACCAGGTACCACACTGCAGGCGGAGGTAGACTGGCTACCAGATACCGCGCTGCAGGTGGAGGTAGACTGGCTACCAGGTACCACACTGCAGGCGGAGGTAGACTGGCTACCAGGTACCGCGCTGCAGGTGGAGGTAGACTGGCTACCAGGTACCACACTGCAGGCGGAGGTAGACTGGCTACCAGGTACCGCGCTGCAGGTGGAGGTAGACTGGCTACCAGGTACCACACTGCAGGCGGAGGTAGACTGGCTACCAGGTACCGCGCTGCAGGCGGAGGTAGACTGGCTACCAGGTACCACACTGCAGGCGGAGGTAGACTGGCTACCAGGTACCGCGCTGCAGGTGGAGGTAGACTGGCTACCAGGTACCACACTGCAGGCGGAGGTAGACTGGCTACCAGGTACCGCGCTGCAGGTGGAGGTAGACTGGCTACCAGGTACCACACTGCAGGCGGAGGTAGACTGGCTACCAGGTACCACACTGCAGGCGGAGGTAGACTGGCTACCAGGTACCACGCTGCAGGTGGAGGTAGACTGGCTACCAGGTACCGCGCTGCAGGTGGAGGTAGACTGGCTACCAGGTACCACACTGCAGGCGGAGGTAGACTGGCTACCAGGTACCGCGCTGCAGGTGGAGGTAGACTGGCTACCAGGTACCACACTGCAGGCGGAGGTAGACTGGCTACCAGGTACCGCGCTGCAGGTGGAGGTAGACTGGCTACCAGGTACCACACTGCAGGTGGAGGTAGACTGGCTACCAGGTACCGCGCTGCAGGTGGAGGTTGACTGGCTACCAGGTACCACACTGCAGGCGGAGGTAGACTGGCTACCAGGTACCACACTGCAGGCGGAGGTAGACTGGCTACCAGGTACCGCGCTGCAGGTGGAGGTAGACTGGCTACCAGGTACCACACTGCAGGTGGAGGTAGACTGGCTACCAGGTACCACACTGCAGGTGGAGGTAGACTGGCTACCAGGTACCACACTGCAGGTGGAGGTAGACTGGCTACCAGGTACCACACTGCAGGTGGAGGTAGACTGGCTACCAGGTACCACACTGCAGGTGGAGGTAGACTGGCTACCAGGTACCGCGCTGCAGGTGGAGGTAGACTGGCTACCAGGTACCACACTGCAGGTGGAGGTAGACTGGCTACCAGGTACCGCGCTGCAGGTGGAGGTAGACTGGCTACCAGGTACCGCGCTGCAGGTGGAGGTAGACTGGCTACCAGGTACCACACTGCAGGTGGAGGTAGACTGGCTACCAGGTACCGCGCTGCAGGTGGAGGTAGACTGGCTACCAGGTACCGCACTGCAGGTGGAGGTAGACTGGCTACCAGGTACCACACTGCAGGTGGAGGTAGACTGGCTACCAGGTACCGCGCTGCAGGTGGAGGTAGACTGGCTACCAGGTACCGCGCTGCAGGTGGAGGTAGACTGGCTACCAGGTACCACACTGCAGGTGGAGGTAGACTGGCTACCAGGTACCGCGCTGCAGGTGGAGGTAGACTGGCTACCAGGTACCGCGCTGCAGGTGGAGGTAGACTGGCTACCAGGTACCGCGCTGCAGGTGGAGGTAGACTGGCTACCAGGTACCACACTGCAGGTGGAGGTAGACTGGCTACCAGATACCACACTGCAGGTGGAGGTAGACTGGCTACCAGGTACCACACTGCAGGTGGAGGTAGACTGGCTACCAGGTACCACACTGCAGGTGGAGGTAGACTGGCTACCAGGTACCGCGCTGCAGGTGGAGGTAGACTGGCTACCAGGTACCGCGCTGCAGGTGGAGGTAGACTGGCTACCAGGTACCACACTGCAGGTGGAGGTAGACTGGCTACCAGGTACCGCGCTGCAGGTGGAGGTAGACTGGCTACCAGGTACCGCGCTGCAGGTGGAGGTAGACTGGCTACCAGGTACCACACTGCAGGTGGAGGTAGACTGGCTACCAGGTACCGTGCTGCAGGTGGAGGTAGACTGGCTACCAGGTACCGCGCTGCAGGTGGAGGTAGACTGGCTACCAGGTACCACACTGCAGGTGGAGGTAGACTGGCTACCAGGTACCGCGCTGCAGGTGGAGGTAGACTGGCTACCAGGTACCGCGCTGCAGGTGGAGGTAGACTGGCTACCAGGTACCGCGCTGCAGGTGGAGGTAGACTGGCTACCAGGTACCACACTGCAGGTGGAGGTAGACTGGCTACCAGATACCACACTGCAGGTGGAGGTAGACTGGCTACCAGGTACCACACTGCAGGTGGAGGTAGACTGGCTACCAGGTACCACACTGCAGGTGGAGGTAGACTGGCTACCAGGTACCACACTGCAGGTGGAGGTAGACTGGCTACCAGGTACCGCGCTGCAGGTGGAGGTAGACTGGCTACCAGGTACCACACTGCAGGTGGAGGTAGACTGGCTACCAGGTACCACACTGCAGGTGGAGGTAAACTGGCTACCAGGTACCACACTGCAGGTGGAGGTAGACTGGCTACCAGGTACCACACTGCAGGCGGAGGTAGACTGGCTACCAGGTACCACACTGCAGGTGGAGGTAGACTGGCTACCAGGTACCACACTGCAGGTGGAGGTAGACTGGCTACCAGGTACCACACTGCAGGTGGAGGTAGACTGGCTACCAGGTACCACACTGCAGGTGGAGGTAGACTGGCTACCAGGTACCACGCTGCAGTTCGTGCTCAAGGGAAACAAACCGGCTGTTGCTTTCTACAAAATGAGACGTTTTGCTCAGAGCTGAGGTGAAGTTTTTTATCTTTAGCTTCGCATTTTTTGGTTGTTCTACCTGCTGTATGTGAGTAGTAAATTATTATATCCGTGTCCATTTATAGATGAAACCATTCACAAATTTACTTTGAATTGTACTCGAACGTAATTTGCCACTGAATCTCTCTGTGTGGATCCCTTGTTGGGGCTAGCGATGGTTGAACAAATCTAATAATAAAAATAATGAAAATTTATCTGCTGTATTAACTTTAATTAGAATTACTGTATTCCGTCCAGCCTACGTGCTTAGTTTCATGTTCTATAATGTTTTTGTAGTTTAAATTTAGGTCTTCCAGCGCTTCCCAAAAAGCCGGTACTTTCATACAAAGATTCTTTAGACACACGGGTGCAGAAATCCTTGTCTGGAACTCGTTGAATGTGATCTTTTTATCGATTGATATATTTAGAATACGAGGAGAATGGAATTAAGAATGTCCGAAACGTTGTAACTCTAATGCTTTTCTTTTGTAAAGTTCGCTGTATGTAACAAAATGTAATTTTGTTCTTTTGTAACTTTCGGTCCATTATCCTGTACTGTACACAATCTGTTTGTGCCACTTACACCACCCCACTCCACTCGCCATCCCACTCACACCACTCCCCTCCCCCCCACACCACCCTCTTCCCCCCCATGCCCCACTCACACCACCCTCTTCCCCCCCATGCCCCACTCACACCACCCTCTTCCCCCCCATGCCCCACTCACACCACCCTCTTCCTCCCCATGCCCCACTCACACCACCCTCTTCCTCCCCATGCCCCACTCACACCACCCTCTTCCCCCCCCACACCCCACTCTCTTCCCCCCATGCCCCACTCACACCACCCTCTCCCCCCCCACGCCCCACTCACACCACCCTCTTCCCCCCCATGCCCCACTCACACCACCCTCTCCCCCCCCCACACCCCACTCACACCACCCTCTTCCCCTCCACGCCCCACTCACACCACCCTCTTCCCCCCCACGCCCCACTCACACCACCCTCTTCCTCCCCACACCACCCTTTTCCCTCTCATGCCCCACTCACACCACCCTCTTCCCCCCCACGCCCCACTCACACCACCCTCTTCCTCCCCACACCACCCTTTTCCCTCTCATGCCCCACTCACACCACCCTCTTCCCCCCCATGCCCCACTCACACCACCCTCTTCCCCCCCATGCCCCACTCACACCACCCTCTTCCCCCCCATGCCCCACTCACACCACCCTCTTCCCCCCCATGCCCCACTCACACCACCCTCTTCCCCCCCATGCCCCACTCACACCACCCTCTTCCTCCCCATGCCCCACTCACACCACCCTCTTCCTCCCCATGCCCCACTCACACCACCCTCTTCCCCCCCCACACCCCACTCTCTTCCCCCCATGCCCCACTCACACCACCCTCTCCCCCCCCACGCCCCACTCACACCACCCTCTTCCCCCCCATGCCCCACTCACACCACCCTCTCCCCCCCCCCACACCCCACTCACACCACCCTCTTCCCCTCCACGCCCCACTCACACCACCCTCTTCCCCCCCACGCCCCACTCACACCACCCTCTTCCTCCCCACACCACCCTTTTCCCTCTCATGCCCCACTCACACCACCCTCTTCCCCCCCACGCCCCACTCACACCACCCTCTTCCTCCCCACACCACCCTTTTCCCTCTCATGCCCCACTCACACCACCCTCTTCCCCCCCCACGCCACACTCACACCACCCTCTTCCCCCCCCACGCCCCACTCACACCACCCTCTTCCCCCCACACCCCACTCACACCATTCTCTTCCCTCCCACGCCCCACTCACACCACCCTCTTCCCCCCCCCATTCCTCACTCACACCACCCTCCCCCCCACCCCACTCACACACCCCTCTTCCCCCCCACGGCCCACTCACACCACCCTCTTCCCCTCCATGCCCCACTCACACCTCCCTCTTCCCCCTCCACACACCACCCTCTTCCCCCCCACGCCCTACTCACACCTCCCTTTCCCCCCCCACACCCCACTCACACCTTCCTCTTCCCCCCACACCCCACTCACACCATTCTCTTCCACACCCCACTCACCATTCTCTTCCACACCCCACTCACACCACCCTCTTCCCCCCATGCCCCACTCACACCACCCTTCCCCCCACGCCCCACTCACACCACCCTCTTCCCCCCCATGCCCCACTCACACCACCCTCCCCCCCACGCCCCACTCACACCACCCTCCCCCCCACGCCCCACTCACACCATTCTCTTCCACCCCCATGCCCCACTCACACCACCCTTCCCCCCCCCCACGCCCCACTCACACCACCCTCTTCCCCCCCACGCCCTACTCACACCACCCTCTTCCCCCCACGCCGCACTCACACCACCCTCTTCCCCCCCACGCCCCACTCACACCACCCTCTTCCCCCCCCACGCCCTACTCACACCTCCCTCTTTCCCCCCCACACCCCACTCACACCACCCTCTTCCCCCCACGCCCCACACACCACCCTCTTCCCCCCACGCCCACACACCACCATCTTCCCCCCCATGCCCCACTCACACCACCCTCTTCCCCCTCCACACCCCACTCACACCACCCTCTTCCCCCCCATGCCCCACTCACACCACCCTTCCCCACTCACACCACCCCCTCTCCCCACACCCCACTCACACCACTCTTCCCCCCCACACCCCACTCACACCACCCTTCCCCCCACGCCCCACTCACACCACCCTCTTCCCCCCCACGCCCCACTCACACCACCCTCTTCCTCCCCACACCACCCTTTTCCCTCTCATGCCCCACTCACACCACCCTCTTCCCCCCCACGCCCCACTCACACCACCCTCTTCCTCCCCACACCACCCTTTTCCCTCTCATGCCCCACTCACACCACCCTCTTCCCCCCCCACGCCCCACTCACACCACCCTCTTCCCCCCCACGCCCCACTCACACCACCCTCTTCCCCCCCACGCCCCACTCACACCACCGTCTTCCCCCCACACCCCACTCACACCATTCTCTTCCCTCCCACGCCCCACTCACACCACCCTCTTCCCCCCCCCATTCCTCACTCACACCACCCTCCCCCCCACCCCACTCACACACCCCTCTTCCCCCCCACGGCTCACTCACACCACCCTCTTCCCCTCCATGCCCCACTCACACCTCCCTCTTCCCCCTCCACACACCACCCTCTTCCCCCCACGCCCTACTCACACCTCCCTTTCCCCCCCCACACCCCACTCACACCACCCTCTTCCCCCCACACCCCACTCACACCATTCTCTTCCACACCCCACTCACACCATTCTCTTCCACACCCCACTCACACCACCCTCTTCCCCCCCATGCCCCACTCACACCACCCTTCCCCCCACGCCCCACTCACACCACCCTCTTCCCCC